>CM042165.1:7917362-8319270 GCA_023376005.1 Doryteuthis pealeii
GGGCAGACTGGACTCTTTAACCTTGATTAGGCAACCAGTCTAGGAGAAGAAAAACTCTGAATTCAAACCTGGTCATTACTAGAATAGAAATACGGAAGCATTAAAAAAGAACCTTAAAACGATTATCAGTTGATTATCCATTTCTTTCGTCCGTTTTAACAGATTAAGAGGTCAGTTGGATTACGAGGGATAAACTTAAGTATTGTCTGAGATTATTTCCCCTTAATGGAACTCTCTAATGATAAGCCATTATAAAAAAATCCACTTTCACTTTAGTCCAGTCGGCTTCTGATACGTTTTAAAGCTCCTTTCGTTATTGTATTTTTATTACTGCTACATTTAGCCCAGTCAGTTTGATACCGGCCCTCGCTAACCCAGCGCATGAGTAGCACAGCTTGGATCGGTGCTTTAAAGTGGGGAGTTGATGGTAGAGGTGGCTCACCACCTCAGACGCAAAAACAATCTCCCTAGTGTAGCACTAGTAAAAAGTAGATAGTGAATACAAGGAGATGCAGAAATCGTAAGAATCTTAGTTGTTTTCTTTGAGTGTTCATAGCCATGTGGGATTTTATCGGGTTTGGAGACAAAGTCCCTCTTCTGTTCAATGAACACTTGATTTCAATATTTCAAATATGTTGGTCTGTCTCCTACGCATCATCCTTAGTCGTCTGAGTCACATCCTGTCCATCCATAAACATTCATATTCTCATCTTCGCTCTCCAATCATTCTTCCTATTCATTTACCGCATCTTAGTGCCGTATCATCGTGACCCTTTCAGGATAATTTTGCCTTGATTAGGTAGGTGAATCTTATTTATTTTAATTTTTGAGATGAGGCTTGATGATTAGTATTATCAGCATTATTCAGACTATTGTCTTCATCTTCATTGTTATCTGTACAACGTTTCGGCTGATGTGTCCTCCGATGTTCCCGAGTCCGAGAAGATTTCCTGAGTCCGACAAGAAATACCCGAAGAAAGCCGGAGGGTACTAAAAAGTGAATCTTATTTTTTAAAAGTTGAATAACTAAGAAAATTATTACTACTAATTCAACAGAGAGTAACTTCGTGTATAACGTATGGATTCGCTTACTTTATATATGTTGCTGTGAATGGATTGGTCTGATCAGTGAATTTCTTTTTTGTTTAGTATCCTATCCAATTGATTATTGTATTACAAGAAAACAAACTCAACAGAACAAAAGTCAAATGGCGAGGAGGAATCCACCACGAGGATCACAATTACCTTCCCTAAATAATTTCTGTACAACAAAGAGAAAATATTACATAACAATCTAAAAAAAAAACAGAAGATTTTATTGCCGTATATACTCGAATAATGAATGATCTCATATAATGAACGACCCCTAATTTTTGTCCACAAAAAGGTTTTTTTTTAATCATATATTGCGTGTAATGAACAACCTGTAACTTTGACTACGCTAGCCTACAAAATATTTCTTTAGCATCCAATGACATAAAAATATTCAAACACTTTTTTATACTTTCAAAACTACTGTAATACAATAAAAAATCAATTCAATACGGTAAATAAACAATGTAGTCTAGACCTTAATATTTAAAAAAAACAGAGGCCATCGTATCTATAAAGTCGGCGGAGTGACCTATTGTCGATATCAGCTGAAGAGTCACCCCCTTTTCGCTAGCGTTAGATCAGGGAAATTGTTTTTGCGTCAGAGGTTGAGCACAACACCTACCGCCAGCTCCCCATTTTACCGTACAGATCAGATTATCTGTGCTACCTATGCGCTGAGTTGGCAAGGGCTAGTATCGAACCCAGAACCTTGAAATTCCTGGGTGGATACTATACCGACTGAGTTAAACTGGCCTTCTCCCATTAGTCTAACCCATTGTGTTTCCACATAGCCTTACTAATATATAAACAAAGGATTTTAGTTAAGATAGTGAAGTTATCACGCCTCCACTTTACTCAACCCTTATCCTTGTGAATGCGTCAGCACTGTGTGTCGTTGCATGTAGGTAAACTCCCTTGAACAGCGAAGATTGTCTGGGTTCATACTGCTTTATTCACCATGAGAAGGTGTAAAAGCTTCAGGTCGAAATAGAGACTAAGTATTGGAAATTGGGTTATCTGCCCTCACCCGGAAGTCCGGACAATAGGGGACAGAGACACTGAACCCTGATTCAGCAGAACAGGCCCGACAGGCAAAGGGAACAGAACTAGCTGGCACTAGCAGAAGAACATAGTCCGTACCCGTGCGAGAAACACAACTCCGACAAGCAGACAGCACAGAACCACAGCGACCTTACCGGACAACATAGAGACATTGCTGAGACCACAAGATAAGTGTCCTTGTACCTTTTGCATTACCTATATATATCCCGCCGAGAGAAATTCTCTGGCAACCTCTTACAGACATTTACACAATTGTATACTCACACATTTAATACCAAACCAATAAATTGTTAACCCAATTATAAACTCCTTAATTGTCTTGTCTCCTTTCCTTTACGACAGAGATACTATTTCACCCCAGTATTTCTGTTATAAGTGGGCAGAGATTGGATTCTAGGTCCTAAAAACAAGGTAAGCTTCTCAGATTTTAAAAAAAAATATCTCGTGTAATGAACGACCCGTTGTTCTTTTAGGTGAAACATTGGTTGTAAAAGGTCGTTCAATACATGAGTATATAGAGTATCTAATATTTCAATGTACCAAATTTGTTTAGTTTATTTCTAATTACAATGAAACTTTTATTTTGAAACGGAGATTTTGTCTAATGCTTTCCACCACCAACACCACCAAGTGCCTTTTTTAAAGTTTAGATTTAAAAATCTGCGTTATTATTATTATTATTATTATTATTATTATTATTATTATTATTATTATAGACGAGGTTAAAGCTTAACATTTAACGAAACGGAAGATGACAGCATTTCTCCTCAACGTGGCAACCAGACTCCTACATTTCATTTGGCAATATTTCAAAATATTCAACCAGCAAAAGTTATATCGATGCCAAAATACAGAATAATACTCAACCGAAATTGAAAGGAGGAAGAAAGTGTCGTAGAAAACTTTCTTCTTTATTTGCTTTTCTCTCTTCAAGTGAAGAAGAAAGAGAAGAGAAGAAAAAAAAGCAGACGTTTGCATTCAACCATTATTTTGACAACGTATGCACTTTTTTCTTTACGTTACCAAACAGATTTTTTCGTTTACCAAAACTTGAATTATTCTGCAGCTTTTTCTGCTTCGGAAACGGGCAGACATCTTTTTACCATAACCTTGACAACGAGGTTGAAAAAGATGAAGATGAGACGAATTAGTTTCCATTAGAAAGCAGCAACTGACTTGGATGATTCCAGCAGCTGGACTCAAGTTTGAAAACCTAATGGCTTTATATAGAATGGGGGGAGGGAAGAAAGAAAGAAAAAAAGAAAGAAAGAAAGAAAGAAAGAAAGAAAGAAAGAAGAAGAAGAAGAAGAAGAAGAAGAAGAAGAAAGAAAGAAAGAAGAAAGAAAGAAGGAAGAAAGAAGAAGAGAAGAAGAAGATGAAGAAAGAAAGAAAGAAAGAAGAGAAGAAGAAGAAAGAAAGAAAGAAGAGAAGAAGAAGAAGAAAGAAAGAAAAAGAAAAAAGAAGAAGAAGAAGAAGAAGAAGAAGAAGAAGAAGAAGAAGAAAAAGAAAGAAAGAAAGAAGAAGAAAGATGAAGAAGAAAGAAAGAAAGAAAGATGAAGAAGAAGAAAGAAAGAAGAGAAGATGAAGAAGAAGAAAGAAAGAAAAAAAAGAAAGAAAGAAAGAAAGAAGAAGAAGAAGAAAGAAGAAGAAGAAGAAAAGAAGAAGAAGAAAGACAAACAAAGAAGAAGAAGAAGAAGAAGAAGAAGAAGAAGAAGAAAGAAAGAAAGAAAGAAAGAAAGAAAGAATACTCTTAACTGATAAGGATGTCTTTTTTTTCTATATCTGCATCTAACCTCCTCAGATTTTAGCTCCTGTCAATATGTTTATTTATACGAAATACAACCAGCCCCCCCCCCCCGCCAACCACCAGCACCCCCCCGCCAACCACCAGCCCCCCCCCCCCCAGCC
This sequence comes from Doryteuthis pealeii, assembly GCA_023376005.1. Taxonomy (NCBI): domain Eukaryota; kingdom Metazoa; phylum Mollusca; class Cephalopoda; order Myopsida; family Loliginidae; genus Doryteuthis; species Doryteuthis pealeii. The sequence continues at coordinate 7,921,428 of CM042165.1, forward strand.
AACCATTATGATTGCTGTGTAATTTGAAGCGCATGAAAATAGGGACGCGGTCTAAGCAAATAATTTCGTAGAACTTGTTCCATCACCGAACTCGTTTATGTCTCAAGGTTAATACTAAAGTTTTATTGGATTTGGGGGACGAAATTCTTCGATTCATATAAAATTATAAACATCTTTATTCAACCATAAAACTATTTTCTTGGGCTTTTGATGACCTTTGTGCCCAACTAAATTGTGTTTTCTATCATAAGAGAACGATCCCGCTTTTTGGTTTGGGGAATTACTCGATGGATTTTAAAAATCAATTGAATTTACTGGAACCATTGACCAAATAAGGAATCGTGAATAGAGCGAAACAAGGTGACAGTTCTGCAGAAGACACTGCTAATAGGAAAATATTTTATGCACCTCATTTTCAAGTCATGAAGTTGTTGTTGTTGTTGGTTGGGTTTTACGGCATGTCAATCCGTGTGGGGTCATTTTATGCTGAAGACGTTATTGTTTTATTCATTCTTGATGGGTAGTCATTTTTCTTTTGCAGAGAATTCACTGATCAGACAAACCCATTTACAGCAACATATTTTAAAAACACATTTTTTAATTCATGTCTTTCTATTTAACCCATAGATGGGACCTTAACAGGCACTACCACTCCGGTCAAAGTGGACCTGGGAGTAATGAGGATATAGGGGCACTCCACATTCTCAAGAGCTCCAGAAGTGGAACCTCTCTATTAGATAGAGTTTAACGCTAACATCAAGATCCTGGGCCACCGCCTTCTAGCACATATATGATAAAATAGTTGGAGGGACAATCATATAGGTGCTAGGGCTGATTGATCAGTGGGGGTCAGATGTCATGAAGTAAGACTAGATGCCACCGGTTGAATTCTTTGTTTAGAAAAAAAAGATTTTCTCTTCTAATACGTTATTCAAACGTGTCAAATGCTCATTGTATATTTGCACAGTAGCCAATCTGTCCAGCAGATCGCAATAATTGTTCCAAATCAAAATGAACAGATTAGTAAATAGAAAATAAAAATTAATAAAAATTAATAAAAATGGATTAAGATCCATTATGGATTAGGATGCATCAATCTTTTTAGTTTTGTTTTAAAAATCCAAGTCTGGAGTGTTACATAATTCGTGGTGATATATAATGGTATATCTCTAAAAGCGTATGGTATTCAAAGAAGAAATAATGGATGAGAAGGTTTGATTTAAATCGTTTATTAAAAATAAAAATTGTGAAATAAGCATTGTGAATCATAAGAGCTATCTAGCTCTGTTATAACAGTGGGTTGCCTAGTTAGAGTAGTTAGAATTTGGCGGTTAGTCGAAGGGAGCAGACGTGATGATCGTCTGTTCCCAGTTAAGCTATCTTTTCACCGTGCGGTTGAACCGTTTTCGGGTAATAAAGACACCGAAGAAAAAGAAACTAAGTGTTGAGTCATCATTTAAAAACAAAACGAATAAGCGCAGTACAAAAGAAGCCTCATCAATTAGAGGCGGGGAAAAAGAAATCACCCCCCCCCCCAAAAAAAAAGGAAGATGGCCAGTCGGCGAAATAGACCCCCCCCAAAGAACTCTTATCCGCCATTTTTATACTCGATTCAGTAAGTGGGTAAATAACAGAAGTAGAAGATTTGTAAAAAAAGAAAATATGGATTAAAGATCCTTTGAAGATCAAGATCCATTGTGGAACAAGATTCATGTACTTTTTTTATTTAATAAAGAGTCTACTTTAGTTTTGCAATCTAATAATCTTTGTAGAAAACTCAATTGAAAAGTTAGGCTCCAGCCCTTGTAGAAAGAACAATATCGATATATATTTTTCCACTGATATTCTAGAAGCTAATTATATCCAAAAACAACAGAGTAAAAACAAATCTCGAAAAATTAAAAGAAATTTTTTAAACATTAAATTTTCCGATTTTCGGTACTTATTTTCTACCAGAATAACTCCCTTCATTTTTTTCTTTTATTCACACCTTCGTCTTTTGTCTTTTTATTTATACTGTAATTAGTTTCAAAAGTATATAACCCCACTGATATTTTGCACCCCAAAAATAAGGGAGGGGGTCAGAGTTAAGTGACCTGAAAAAAATCAGAAGGTTTTGAAATAAAATTAATGATGCATTATAAAATTCATTCATTGATAAATCAACACTGAAAATTTCATTAAAATCTGATAATTCCCTGATTTTTGGAGAAACATTTGTTTTCAATCGGAGGGGGGTGGGGGTTAAATTTATTTTGAAAAATACGGATTTGACATCTTCTTTCGTACTTCCTGGTATGTATGTATGTATGTATATTGTATAGGCCTTGTCGTAGAGGTTCGCAAATGATATTAAAATGACGAATAAAAATATGACACAGTTTAGGCAGAAAATACGGAGAAATGATAAAACAAATGCAAATGATTAAATGGTAACAAATAAATTTATTCGGAGAATAAATTTGCAATAATCAATAAAATTGAATGTTCAAAAGAAATAGCGTAGATATGATGTGGAAAGGTTTGCTATGAAATGTAAAATGTAAAAGTTTGTCAAGAAATGTATAATGGTAAATGTGAAATGTTTATGTAGTCAAAAGTTCGGATGCGTGTGCTAGAAATGAGAATTAATTTTGTCTATACGACCGGCTGAAACGGATTCTTGATGTTGAATGAATTGTAGTAGTAGGAGCGTTTTAGTGTGTAGGGGTAGTGAAATCGTTTTATTCGGACATCTGTTTCTTGGTCGTGTTCTATCTGGCAGCGAGACGAGATCTGTGTGTTTGTTTGTTGTCGTCGGGTGTGTGTCCTATTTGATGGCGAGATGAAGTCTGTCTAATTGCTGGTTTCTTCGCTGTCTTTTTATAATTACAAGATGACATCAAAAAGTAATTAATTTTTAAGGCAAACGCGCGGACGTAGTTAAAAGCAATGCTAACCTAGCCAATCGATTCTGATTTTTATGTAAAGATTTGTTTTAATCACTTTTCTTTAAGTTTAGGAAAAGGATTGTGTTTGTGTGTTTGTTTTAATCTCTTTTCCTTAAGTTTGGGAAAAGAATTGTGTACGCGTGTTTATTCTTATTTTGATATAAAATATAGAATTGTATTCTATAATGTATGTGTGTCCGGACGAAACTACAAAAATAAAACAATTAACGGCAAAGTGTGTGTGTGTGTGGGTGTGTGGGTGTTATATAGGTGTTAGGTGAGTCTCGTCGTAGAATTTTCGCTTTCTTTTTACAAAATGATTTCCTTGCAAAATCTGAGTAATTCAAATGTTTACGAACGAAATGGATTATGATCCAGTGCTTCTTTTTTTTTACCTATTTGGAGAAACGCCAAAATAAATAAATACGAACAGACATTTAGGTTTATATATATATATATATATATATATATATATATATATATATATATATATATATATATATTCGCAGTTGTCCTTAATTAATCAATATATATATATATATATATATATATATATATATATATATATATATATATATATATACATATACATATATATATATATATATATATATATATATATATATATATATATATATATATATATACATATATATATATATATATATATATATATATATATATATATATATATATATATATATATATATATATATATATACATATATATATATATATATATATATATATATATATATATATATATATATATATATATATATTGTTACTTCTGTTCTTTTTTTTCTTTTTTTTGTTTTTCTGTAACTGATGATTGTGTATTATCTGCAAAACCATTTGACGACCAAATCTTTTTATTGTTATTAGAAATGGGGAAATTAGTTGAATTCAAATTCGAATAATAATCTTCATTTATCGCAGAATGTTTTTTAAAAAGAAAAAAAAAGTCCCCAGAATATTTTCAGAAATGGAGAGAAGATTCTCAAGTGGAATATCATTTTTTGTTTTTTGTTTGATTTTTTATTATTTATTATTTTTTGTTTAGAGCGGAGCTCGAAAGTGTGTTTTGCTTTCTTGGAAGAGCCACAAGCTTCTCGGATGTAATCGGTTGTGAGAGAAGTGGAATTATGGAAGAGGAGGAGAGGGACGAAGGAGGAGGGGTAGGAGAGAGGGAGGAAGGGGAGGGGAGGGGAGGAAAGGGAGGAGGAAGGGTCAATGGAGGATACTTGCAGGAGTGGCTGTAAAAGAAGAATCTCTGGCGGTGAGAGGAGGGGGGGGGCTGAGAGAAAAAATGAAAAGAAAAAATATCAGATCCTTGCCACTGACGTACAAGATTTTTTTCTTTCTGTTGTCTTTTTGGCATGGATCCGAGACGAACTCATGTCCTGTAAGCCAGAATAAACAAGAAAGAAAAAAAAGAAAGAAAGAAAAGCGAAGGGGGGGGTAAGAAAGAAAGAAAGCAGAAAAAAAGCAGAAAAAAAGAAAGAAAAGAAAGAAAAGCAGTGGGGAAAAAGAAAGAAAGGAAAGCAGAAAAAAAAAAAGAAAAGTAGGAATAAACAAGAAAGAAAGAAAGAAAGCGGGGGGGGGGGGGGGGGTAAGAAAGAAAGAAAGAAAGAAAAACAGAAAAGAAAGAAAGAAAAGCAGGGGGGGGGAAGAAGAAAGAAAAGCAGAAAAAAAGAAGAAAAAAAAAGAAAAAAAAAAAAAACCCTCTAAACCGATTCTAATCAAATGGACCCAATTGATGACTGAAAACTGAAAATGAACCAATAAAAAATTAGAAATAAAAATACAAAAAGCAATTGAAAGATGAAACTCAATATTTATAATAGTTTGCTTTCTTTCTTTAATGGCATATCAACCTTCGTGGGTTATTTCAATGCCAAAGCCATCATTATAAAACAGTCAAGTAAATAAAGTTGACGGAGTGGTCTATTGTCGATATCAGCCGGACAGCGAGGGAGTATATTCCCTTTTTACTAGCACAAGACCAGGGAAATTATTTTTGTGTCACACCTACCACCAACTTCCCACTTTACCGGACATATCCAAGCTTTGCTACTCATGCACCGAGCTGGCGAGGTCCGGTATAGAACCCGGAACCTTGGGGTTCCGAGGCGGATGCTGTACTGCCTGAGTTTAATTGACCTTAATAACAGTAGCGGTGCTATTTAACCCATAGTTGGGGGATGAGGCGAGTTTGTAGAAAAATAAGATAAATAAAGTATTACAATGAAATAAATATTTTTTCCATGATGCAAAAAGATAAAAGAACCAGAAAGGGTTGTGGGTTATCTGCCCTTGTGTTATAATCTTATGGGTCATCCTTTAATCTTTGAGCAAGTGCGCTTATTCAATGGAAATCCTTGGTAATAATCTGATAAAGAATCCTCAGTATTGCAAGTGGACCATGAAAGTATCAGTGTTTAAGTAGTGAATCAGCCACGAATTATGGCTGTTGATTGGCTGGAGGAATAAACCATGTCATCTCGCCCAGACTATACATTTAGGTGGGGAATTGTAGCACACCTTTCATACTCAAATGGTGTAACGGTTATCAAGCAAGACTCGCAGACCATTGTTAGTGAGTTCGATTCTCATTGAGTGCCCATACTTCTAGCCTTGTGCCACTTCTAAGCAAAGCTTAGTAAATAACTATATATACTCAAAATATTCCAAACACCAAGTTTATAGTCCCATTTCCGCAAAGGAAATATTCGCCATCTTTGCCTTTAACTACGCTCCAAAAAGAATGTCTTCGAAATAAGTGCAAGAGTCCGACAAGAAATACCTGAAGAAGGCCGGAGGGTATATCGGCCGAAACGTTGTACAAATAACAATGAAGATGGGGACAATAGTCTGAACAACGCTAATAATACTAATCTTCAAGCCTCATCTCAAACATTCAGAGAAAAAGTACAAAAACTTTTGATATTTCTCTTCTCTCAACTCTCGCACCAGGACGACTTGACCACAAACACTGTTTTAATACTCCTTACTCACTAGATTAACAATAAAAGATTCCAGACTTACAAGAAAGACTTGAGGAATTTTGGTTTGCTTTTAATCTCACCAAAAGGAATAAATGGTCCGTCCAATAATAGTTGTTACATTTTAGTGTGTGAACTTTATATGTGGAATAAAAGACGAACCAAGTTGTTGCTTTAGCTCTATTCAAGTCTAACTAATTCTGGTCCAGTTAAAGGAGAAGATTCTTTGGGGATTTTATTTTTGGTTGATCAAGGGGGAGCAATTAGGGTTGACTTCATCCAAGGTTTTTGTAACATCTTTATTTAACTATTTTTAAAAAAATACGTGAATCGCTCACGTACCCTAAATTACAGCTGAACACCCATAATTAATAGTCCAACTATAGGAAACAGCACATCAATAGTTTTATACATTTCTCAAGGGTATTAATCCGAAAGTGAACGTGATAACGCGACTGAAGTTTGAACTCGTAACTGCAAATGCTGCAGTCCAGCACGTTAGCCTATTCATCCTATTTATAATAGTGAAACATTTGAAACCCCAAGACTTCTCTGATGTTAGGATTTAAGGTTTGAAGTTTTGAAAGCCGTTAATTAATTAGACACCCCTATTGATTTTTAGAAAATGAATTTAATCATTTTTATGAATGTTGTATTTTTTAAAATGATACTATAGTGGATGAGTCCGGATAACCAGTTTAATGGTGGTGGAGTTTGAAGGGATTTTATATATTTGGGGTAATTTACTTATCACACCCATAAGGACACATGTATAAAGGCAGAAAAACAAAGAACTCATATATTTAACAAATAAAATGTGGTATTGAAACAAAAATTACAATAATCAAAAATACTGATCAAAGTCCTGCAGAAATGCTTTTTTAAAATGTTCATGTAATAAGATGATAAGAGTTGTTGAGTTGATTCCAAATTAGAAAGGAAAGGGTTTGTTCAAATCAAATCAGCAGTCAAGTTATTTAGAGAGAGAGAGAGAGAGAGAGAGCGGAGAGAGAGAGAGAGAGAGAGAGAGAGAGAGGAGAGAGAGAGAGATCTTATAAGACCTTCTGCAGCTATGAAAATATTTCTTTAAAATGAGAAGCGTGGAGTATTCAGGCAAGTTGGTTCTTTCGAAAGACCTTCTCTTATATAGGATCTAGATAGGCTCCAAAAAGGGTCTTTTTGAAAAAGTTCTTTTTAGGTGCGAACGCCTCTGATTGGTTGAAAATTATCATTTTTAATATTTCTATTTTTCTCTCTAATCCCGCGCTTTTTTGTTTTTGTTAGTTTAAAGAGTTCCAAAAATATAAAGTGCTTCTAGTAGTAGTATTAATAGTAGAAGAAGATAGAGAGGAGAGAGAATGAATGAATGAATGAATGATGATGATGATGATGATGTCGTCTAAAATCAAGATCGAGTCAGAGTTAAGAATAACAACATTGGTCATTGAAATGAACACTGTGCAAAACAGAGTAAATGGAAGAAACACTATTATCACCATGGTGACAACCTTTACGATTAGAGGTTAGATAATGAAACAAACAAAAAAAAAACTAAGAAATCTAAAAATGATTTTAAGTTATAATAATAATTTTGCTCACAAAACGATCACGTGATTCTCTCACCGCTAATAAAATGCGCATGTCCAGATGTTTCTGTTTTCTTCGGAGATAATTTGGAATGAATTTGCCATCGAGGCGCGGCGACACCCTCTGTATACTAAGAGTATTTACGGGTTTCGAAAGGAGCTCTTATTTCTCCGTAGTTGTAGGCAAATTTGTCGGACAAAGAAAGGACAAACATTGAAAGTAAATCCAGACACTTGTATGACAAAAATTTAAATAAATGTTTTTGCAAATTTTAATTGGTATTTGCTACAGACTTATCTGTGTGTTAAGCAGAGTTCTTGGAGTAGTGGTGATTAACAGGGTATTCTGTTCGTCGGTAGGGGGAAATGTTGATAGACGTTCGTCTCGGTAGTTTCTCGTCCTTCAGTAAGTTGCTATTGTACCCGCCTTTTAACGTATGCTGATACAATGCCTTAGAATGAGGCTGGTTGTAGAGTTCTGTGATAAGTGGCCCTGTTTCTGGGCTATGTGATGAGAGCTTTAGTTTTTACGTCTCTCCTCCAGTAACTGCTTACGATAAGTGAAGTTTTTGGTTTTGGCGACAACATACGAGTTTGGCGATTCGCCCCTAGCGGCAGGGGGAGATAATTAAATGAGGAATTTCCAATAATACCTTTTATTGAATACCCGTTTTTTTGTTTTTTTGTGTTTGTTTTTTGTTTTTTTTTTTGGGTGGGTTGCAGAGGTTGCCCGCACAAATAATTCATCTTGATTGTATCTTGTTGAAAGAATTAGCAAACACTTTTTAGATGCGAACGTGGAAGCTGCAGATGGATTTGAAACTGAGAAGACACGCAAAGTGATAATTGAAATCATTAATTAGTAATAAAAAAACGGTTATTTCCTATAACTCCAACATAAACAAAGGGAACCACTCTGACTGATAAATTATTTATTTTTCTATTAAACAACCTAACCCTAAACTTCTAACCCTAACCCTAACCACGTCTTCTTTTTTCCTAGTAGATCAATATAAATAAATTATCAGTCAAGAGTGGTTCCCCTTTGTTTATGCTGGAGTTATAGGAAATAACCAAAAAAAACTTGGTATCAATCTAAGAAATAATAGGTAAATAAAGAATATGGTATTGTGGCAGAGTCGACTATATTTCCTCTCTCCCGTGTCAACCACTATAAATACTAAAAGATTCTCCACCTTAACTGTTAAAGATATATCTAATAAATTCATCATCATCATCATCATCATCATCACCATCTCTCTCGTCCTCTCTCTCTCTTCTCTCTCTCTCTTCTCTCTCTCTCTCTCTCTCTTTCTCTCTCTCTCTCTCTCTTTCCACCCTTGGCATACACACAGTTATCCGTACAGGGCTAATCGTTGTAAGTCTGATGGTCAAGGCCACACTGGTGTGTCCATGTGGTAGTTTCCACAGAAGAACATCCACATGAGTTCTCCTTACTTCTCCATCAGTGTCCACCATATTTTGTTTGTCTTACTTGGATGTTTTTGTGATAGGAGGTAAGGAGCCGTAACAGTTCATTTTTGTGTGTGGTGCTGCTTCCAGGATTTGTTCAAGACAACAAATAGAATCCTTGTGTAGTTTTGCTGTGTGGCCGACCTGCAAATACTAACTCTGTTGAGTCGCTGGGATGCCGTGCGGGGGACTTGCCAGGGCGCGACACCAATAAGGACGGGTGGTGAGAGGAAAAAGAACAAGGGAATCCGTGCTGTTAAACATGACATAATGATGAGATGATGATTTACCATATAGGTAAATAAAAAAAATGTTGATATTACTATATTTTTCATATTGCCCCTTATTATTATTGAATTGCCCCTCCCCCTAGTAGGGCGTAGGCCCCCGTTGGAATCACTGGCATAGGCCAACTAGTATGCCTGTAATTTCCAGCTGCAAAGATAGTATCGGATACAACTCGAGTATTACGGTTGTATCAGTACTACTGTACGGCGGCACCTCCTTGACCTTAATGAAGCGCATAGAGAAATAAACTAGATGGGAGTTGCACAAGAATGCCGCGTGCGATCTTAAATAAATAATAGAAACAACACAGATGTACGACGACTTGCTCCAGTGGAAACCTGACATCTGATACTGTTCTCCCGGGAGGGACTTCTTTCTTTCCGACTACTGTTGCTGTTCTGAAAGATTTTCTAGGGTCTTCGCCCGACCCTTTCGGTCCCTCACTTCCGGCAACCGAGTCAAGGGAAATAACCCATATTTTTCAATTTACTCGTTTCACTTGTATCTTGTCTATTAAACATTTTTTCTTGACGTCAGATCCACCGAAAGAGAGTGAGGATGATGGATCAAATCGCATGACCGACAACAAACCCGAAAGAAAAAACGGCCACGACTAAAGAAAACCGTACGGACTTCCTGTGTAATTTCCGGTCGGAAAATTCAGTTCCCTTAAAGATTCCCCGAACAAAAATGGGTTGTGCTTTTCAGATGCGACTCAGGAGAAAGCACGCTATCATCGCAAATAAGACGTTGGAAAACCAAAGCCAGGATGCCTAACCATAGTGCTGACGATATCCAAGCTTTTGTATCGAAGGATGAGACGTAAACTCAAATTGTTAGAAATCAGATTTCCACCAGCGAGCGATCCATAGGGTTGGAGCATGCTTGACCACATCATAAGCAAGGCACTTTATAAAGATTTGGGGAAAAAGTTTAACCAGCTACTAAACGAAAGAGGCCATATCATCTTCAGGGTTTGCATGAAAAATCTTGTCCCGTCGAACATTCGTAGTAAAAGCGTCATTTATCACTACTCGCGAATGCGTAATGGATAAACGCGCGGAGATTTAAAACCCATCTTTTCGGGATGGGGTGCAAATAAAACCGTTGAGGAGGAAGGCCCCGAAACGGTGCATATTCTCTTCTGATGACCACAAATATAACAAACCAAAAACAAAATAACAAAACAATCATGGACTTGAACTACCGTCGGTTTTGTTATTGGATCGAGGAACCATTCTACAGTCCGTTGCTTCTGGTGAGTTTCAATTACTTATCAAATAACTTTCATCTCTTTACCTAAATGCATGTGATGTTTTCTTTCTTTTTCTCTGTTAAATTGAATACACGAGTCACAAAACTTTTTATCAAAATTCTTATAGATAATTGATCTATAAATATTTTGATAGTGTTTTTCTTCTCTAATTTCAATTGTATTTTAGTCAAACATTTTGTTTACATTATATACTTACAAGCAGCACCAGATCTTTTTAACTGTAGAAACAGTAATGTTATAAAATGTATAAAAGATTTATAAAACTCCATGTATTTCATGTGGGACGATATTATCATTATTATAAGAAATATTATCTTAAACAATTCACAGTGACCTCCCTTTGACCAAGCAACAGAGCTCAGGGGTCTTAGCCATAAACTGATGAGAAACCTCATGCGATTGGCTAAGGGCTTTGTCAGCGACCAATCAGAGCACACGTTACGAGGCTCAGTGATAACCGCCAATTTTGAGGCTGATACCTTGAAATCATCCTCTTGCACTGGAATCTCTTCGAGGAACGACGTAGTTTTTTTTACACAGCAAAGGCGTTGGCAGAACGAGGAGATTGGAACAGCATGGGGGGGCGTAGATTTCGTAAAAGTCCAGACTTCAAATACAAGAGACAGATAAGTTTCGCAAAAGCATTATTTTGCAAACCATTATACACCACACATTATACAATACACTTTGTAACCTTGCATAAACTTTATATCTCAACTCACATATTGTTATTTGTATGTTACATGTTCTTGTGATTGATAAACGCAGTGTTTTGTTATAACCTTGTTGTGTCGTTAACTATTCTTTACCCTTATCTGGCTGTTTTCTTTACATTATAACCCAAGTAAAAACATGAACGAATTTGGAGAAAAAAAAAAAGGATGATACGTGATATTGTGTCTGTAAGAGAAATAAAGTTGTGCAAAATGAAATGAAATACACACCATTTATCAACCTGGTTATTTCTTTTGGTTATTTTCGTCATGATCATTATTTTATAAGACATATCTGTATTTAAAAAATTAAAGAGTATTTTATTCCACAGACAAGATATTTCTGTCGTGTTCGGTTTATATAATGTACGAATGTCATAAGTACCAAGACCTTCACGGAGGGGAGAAGGTTAATCTAACAGACGGTAGAAATCGACGTCTTCACCTTAACGCATGTTGAAAGAAAGTTAATTAGTTTTTCGTGATTTCTTCCTTAAATACCCGGATGTATCACCCTGGTAACTAATTGAGCAGCTCCCTAACGATCGTCGGAAAAGTTATTATGTTGGAACAAGATTTTCAACGATCCTTTACGACTTTAAGTAACTAGTTGAATTCATTCTTAATTGGGTGACCACTTAAGCAACAGCAGGTACTGTAAGCAACCTGAGTCCTTGTTATCAAATGACTTGATTTGGCATTGAATGACTCGAAATAGGGTTGATATGCTGTTAAAAAACAACCAACCCAACCAACCAAACCAACAACCAACCAACCAATTAGTTGAAACGACACCTTTTTCCTTTTATTTATCAAATGACTTGATATCAAAAGACCAAAAGGGTTGAATATGCCGTTAAACCACTAACTAACCAATCACCAGCTAGCATCCATATAATAAAAGGGTTGGGGATTGCCATAAGGGCAATAGGGTTGGGGCAATCATATAAGTGCTAGGCTTGGTGTGAAACAGACGATTGATCAGAGGAGACCTCTCTGACCGACCGTCTAGCTTAAGTAAGGACCAAAGTGTAGTGTTGCATGTCATGGACGGTTCAGCCGTCAGGGTTTAATCCTTAAGCATTACGGGTCGCCACTGACGGCCAACAGGTGGTCTCATTGGCGCAGAGGTGCAGTCGGTATATTCAATTGCCCCCAGCGACATGACTATAGCAAGCTAGTCTCGATATTCCCTTATTACTGAATAGCGAGTTTGAATGCACCATACTTAACGACCTTGGATCGCATCCCATTCAAGTTAAAACAGGTTGGAAAAAATACTTCCCTTGTGAAATGTATACATCCAACTATTAGCCCCCATCTATGAGTAAATAGTAGGACACACTAGGCCTCTTTAACTTTTAGTATTGCAACCGGTCCTAAGAGAAGATTCCAAAAAAAGCATTTTTCAAACACTCTATAGCGCTTAAAATGGTCTTTTCTTTTTTTAAAAGGTAAACCAATTTACTAAACACCGCCCCTACAAACCAAAACGGTCGGAAAGTTTCAAAAGCGGCCATTTTTTCCCCTCTTCAAGTCATCGTCGTATTTCTTTTTCTTTTTCTCTCGTTCCTTCTTCTCTCCTTTCTTTTACATCCTTAATTCTGTGGATTCTTTTTTCCGTCTTTTATTTCTAAGTGGATATTTAGCAACCTTATCTCGCTGACTGTTCTAATGAGTTGATCCTTCAGACTAGACTAAGCTTTAATTTTTTCCTTTTATAATGACTATCTTTTTATTCGCTTAGTTAGTCCTGACTTTCTGCCATTCCCTCTTATCTTTTCTTGTCTTCCTCTCACCACACACACCACACCACCACCTTTTTCACCGAACTTTTTTTTGCCTCAAGTAACTTCATTTTATTCTTTTGTTGTGTGGGTGAGAGGGAAGACAAGAAAAGAATAAGAGGGAATGCAGAAAGTCAGGCTAACTAAGCGAATAAAAGATAGTCATTAATAGGAAAAAAAAATTAAAGCTTAGTCTAGTCTGAAGGATCAAACTCATTGCAAACAGTCAGCGAGATAAGGTTGTAATATCCAACCTAGAAATAAAAGACGGAAAAAAGAATTCCCACAGAATAAAGGATGGTAACAGAAGGAGAGAAAAAGGAACGAGAGAAAAAGAAGAAATACGACGTGACTCTGAGAGGGGAAAAAATGGCCGCTTTTGACTTTCGTCGACCGTTTTGTTTTTGTAGGGCGGTGTTTTAGTAACAATTGGTTTTACCTTTAAAAAAAAGAAGACCATTAAGCGATGATGTGTTTGAAAAAATGCTTTATTTGGAATCTTTCTCTTAGACCGGTTGCAAATACTAAAAGTTAAAGAAAGCCTGTGTGTCCTACTATTTACTCAATAGATGGAGGGCTAATAGTTGGATTATACATTTCACAAGGGTAAGTATTTTTTCCAACCTGTTTAACTTGAATTGGATGCGATCCAGGTCGTAGTATGTGGCATTCAAACTCGCTATTTCAGTAATAAGGAATATTGAGCCTAGCTTGCTATAGTCATGTCGGCTGGGGCAATTGAATATAACCGACTGCACCTCGCGCCAATGAGACACCTGTTGGCGCAGTGGCGACCCGTAATGCTTAAGGATTAAACCCTGGACGGCTTGAACCCGTCCATGACATGCAACACTACACTTTGGTCCTTAATTAAGCTAGACGGTCGTCAGAGAGGTCTCCTCTGAATCAATCGTCTTTTTGTTTTCCAAACACCAAGCCCTAGCACTTATATGATTGCCACAACCCTATTGCCCTTATGGGCAATCCCCAACCCTTTTTATTATATGGATGCTAGCTGGTGGATTTGGTTAGTTAGTTTGTTAACGCATACAACCCTTTTTGGGTCTTTTGAATATCAAGTCATTTTGATAAGTAAAAAAAAAAAAAATAAAAAAAAAAATATAATAATTAAATAAAAAAAAAATAAAATTTTAAATCAATAAAAAAAGAAAATAAAAAAAAAATTAAACATAAAAAAAAAAAATAGAAAAATAAAAGGAAAAAGGTGGTCGTTTCAACTATTGGTTGGTTGGTTGGTTGGTTGGTTGGTTGGTTGGTTGTTTTAACAGCATATCAACCCTATTTCGAGTCATTCCAATCCAACAAGTCAATTTTGATTAACAAAGGACTCAGGTTGCTTTACAGTACCTGTGTGCTTAGTGGTCACCCATAGATTGAATTCAACTAAAGTTTACTTTAAAGTGTAAGGATCGGTTGAAAAATCTTGTTCCCAACATCGAATAACTTTTCCGACGATCGTTAGGGAGCTGCTCAATTAGTTACCAGGGTGATACATCCGGTAATTTAAGAAGAAATCACGAAAATAATTAACTTCTTTCAACTGCGTTAAGTGAAGACGTCGATTTCTACGTCTGTTAGATTAACCTTCTTCCCCTCCGTGAAGGTCTGTACTTAGACATTCGTAACATTTATAAACCGAACAACGACAGAATACTTGTCTGTGGAATAAAAATACTCTTTAATTTTTTAAATAACAGATATGTCTTATAAAATTAATGAATCATGACGAAAATAAACCAAAGATATTACCAGGTTGATAATGTGTGGTATTTCATTTCCATTTTTGCAAACTTATAATTTCCTCTACAGAACACAGATATCCAACGTATCATCCTTTTTTTTTCTTCTCCAAATTCGTTCAGTTTTACTTGGGTTATAATGTAAAAGAAAACAGCCAGATAAGGGTAAAGAATAGTTTAAACGACTACAACAAATCTTATAAACAAAACAGCGTTTATCAATCACAAGAACATGTAACATACAAAAATACAATATGTGAGTTGAGATATAAGGTTTATGCAAGGTTACAAAAGTGTATGTTGTATAATGTTGTATAATGGTGTATAATGGTTGCAATAATGTTTTGGCGAAACTTATCTGTCTCCTTGTATTTGAAGTCTGACTTTTACGAAATCTACGCCCCCCCCATGCTGTTTCCAATCTCCTCGTTCTGCAACGCCTTTTGCTGTGTAAAAACCTAACGTTCGTTCCTCGAAGAAGGATCCAGTGGCAAGAGGATGAATTTCAAGGTATCAGCCTCAAAATTGGCGTTATCACTGAGCCTCGTAACGTTGCTCTGATTGGTCGCTGGACAAAGGCCTTTAGCCAATCGCATGAGGTTTCTCATCATTTTAATGGCAAGACCCCTGAGCTCTGTTGCTATGGTCAAAGGGAGGTCCGTAATTGTTTAAGATAATATTTCTTGATATAATGCAATAATAATCGTCCCACATGAATACTGGAGTTTTATAATCTTTTTACATTTTATAACATTACTGTTTCTACAGTAAAAAAGATCTGGTGCTGCTTGTAAGTATATAATTAAACAAAATGTTTGACCTAAAAATCTAATTGAAATTAGAGAAGAAAACAAACTATCAAAATAATTATAGATCAATTAATATATAGAATTTTGATAAAAGTTTTGTGACTCGTGTATTCAATTTAACAGAGAAAAATAGAAGAAAACTCACATGCATTTTAGGTAAGAGATGAAAGTTATTTGAATAGTAATTGAAAACTCACCAGAAAGCGAACGGACTGTAAGAATGTTCCTCGATCACAATAACAAAACCGGACGAGTAGTTTCATTCCTGATTGTTTTGTTATTTTTGTTTTTGGTTTGTTATATTTTGTGGTCATCAGAAGAGAATAGCACCGTTCGGGTTCCTCTCAACGGTTTTAAATTTGCACGCCCATCCCGAAAAGATGGGGTTTTTAATCTCCGCGTTTTATCCCATTACGCATTCGCGAGTAAGATGATAAAAAGACGCTTTTAACTAACGAATTGTTCGACGGGACAAGATTTTCCTGCACCCTGAAAGATGATACTGGCCTTTTCGTTTCGAGCTGGTTAAACTTTTTTCCCCAAATCTTTATAAAGTTGCCTTGGCTTATGATGTGGTCATAGCATGCTCCAACCCTATGAATCGCTCGCTGGTGGAAATCTGATTCTAAACAATTTGAAGTTACGTCTCATCCTTCGATACAAAAGCTTGGATAATCGTCAGCACTATGGTTAGCATCCTGGCTTTGGTTTTTCAACGTCTATTTGCGATGATAGCGTGCTTCTCCTGAGTCGCCATCTGAAAAGCACAACCCATTTTTGTTCGGGGAATCCTTAAGGGAACTGAATTCCCGACCGGAAATACACAGGAAGTCCGTAACGGTTTTCTTAGTCGTGAATCCGTTTTTCATTTCGGGTTTGTTGTCGGTCCATTGCGATTTGAATCCATCATCCTCACTCTCTTCGGTGGTTCCTACGTAGAAAAAATGTTTAATAGACAAGATACAAGTGAACGAGTAAATTGAAAATATGGGTTTATCTCTTGCTCGGTGGCCGGAGTGATGGGAAAAAAAACCGGCGGAAAAAAAAGGGGGGGGGGGGAAAAAAAAATAAAAAAAGGGGGACAAGAAAAGGGTCGGCCGAAGACCCTAGAATCTTCAGAACCAGCAACAGTAGTCGGAAGAACCAAGAAGTCCCTCCGGGAGAACAGTATCAAGATGTCAGGTTTCCACTGGAGCAAGTCGTCGTACATCTGTGTGTTTCTATATTTATTTAAGAAAATCGCAACGCGGCATTCTGTGCAACTCCATCTGTTTATTCCTATGCGCTTCATTAAGGTCAAGGAGGTGCGCCGTACAGTAGTACTGATACAACCGTATATACTCGAGTTTGTATCCGATACTATCTTTGCAAGGCTGGATAATTACAGGCATACTAGTTGCCTATGCCAGTGATTCCCAACGTGGGGCCTACGCCCTACTAGGGGATGGGGCATTCATATAATAAGGGGGCAATATGAAAAAATAATAGTAATATCACATTTTTTTTTATTTTAACCCTATATGGTAAATCAATCATCATCATCATTATGTCATGTTAACAGCACGGATTCCCTTGTCTCTTTTTCCCTCCTCACCACCCGTTCTTATTGGCGTCGCGCCTGCAAGTCCCCAAGCACGGATCCAGCGACTCAACAGAGTTAGTCTTGCATGTCGGCCCACAAGCAAAACTACACAAGGATTCTGTGTGTTGTCTTGAACAAATCCTGGAAGCAGCACCACACACAAAAAAAGCAACTGTACGGCTCCTTACCTCCTATCACACAAAACATCCAAGTAAGACAAACAAAATATGGTGGACACTGATGGAGAAGTAAGGACGAACGCATGTGATGTTCTTCTGTGGACAACTACACATGGACACACCAGTGTGGCCTTGACCATCAGACTTACAACGATTAGCCCTGTACGGATACTGTGTGTATTGCCAGGGGTGGAAAGAGAGAGAGAGAGAGAGAGAGAAGAGAGAGAGAGAGAGAGAGAGAGAGAGAGAGAGAGAGAGAGAGAGATGATGAGATGAGATGATGATTGATGATGATGATGATGATGATGATTATTTAGATATATCTTAACAGTTAAGGTGGAGAATCTTTTAGTATTTATAGTGGTTGACCCGGGAGAGGGAAATATAGTCGACTCTGCCACAATACCATATCTTTATTTACCTATTATTTCTTTTAGATTGATACCAAGTGTTTTTTGGTTATTTCCTAAAACTCCAGCATAAACAAAGGGGAACCACTCTTGACTGATAATTTATTTATTTATTGATCTACTAGGAAAAAAGAAGACGTGGTTAGGGTTTAGGGTTAGGGTTTAGGGTTAGGGTTTAGGGTTAGGGTTTAGGGTTAGGGTTAGTTTAATAGAAAAATAAATAATTTATCAGTCAAGAGTGGTTCCCTTTGTTTATGTTGGAGTTATAGGAAATAACCGTTTTTTTATTACTAATTAATGATTCAATTATCACTTGCATGTCTTCTCAGTTTCAAATCCATCTGCAGCTTCCCACGTTCGCATCTAAAAGTGTTTGCTAATTCTTCATACAAGATACAATCAAGAATTGAGTTATTTGGTGCGGGCAAACCTATGCACCCACTCAACCCCCCCCCAAAAAAAACGGGTTTATTCAATAAAAGGTATTATTGGAAATTCCTCATTTAATTATCTCCCCCTGTCGCTAGGGGGCGAATCGCCAACATCGTATGTTGTCGCCAAAACCAAAAACTTCACTTATCGCAAAGCAGTTACTGGAGGAGAGAAGTAAAAACTAAAGCTCTCATCACCAAGCTCCAAAAAATTATCACAAAACTCTACAACCAGCTCCCTTCTAAGGCATTGTATCAGCATACGTTAAAAGGCGGATACAATAGCACACTTACTGAAGGACAAGAAACTACCGAGACGAAGCGACTTATCAACATTTCCTACCGACGAACAAAATACCCCTGTTATCACCACTACTCCAAGAACTCTGCTTAACCCACAGATAAGTCTTGTAGCAAATACCAATAGAAATTTGCAAAAACATTTATGTAATTTTTGTCAATACAAGTGTCTGCATTTATTTTCGTGTTTGTTCCTTCTTTGTCCGACAATTTGCCTACAACTACGGAGAAATAAGAGCTCCTTCGAAACCCGTAAATACTCTTAGTATACAGAGGTGTGTCGCCGCGCCTCGAAGGCAAATCATTCCAAATTATCTCCGAGAAAACAGAAACATCTGGACATGCGCATTTTATTAGCGGTGAGAGAATCACGTGATCGTTTTGTGAGCAAAATATTTATTATAACTTAAAATCATTTTACATTTCTTAGTTTTTTTTTTGTTTTTGTTTCATTATCTAACCTCTAATCGTAAAGGTTGTCACCATGGTGATAATAGTGTTTCTTCCATTTACTCTGTTTTGCACAGTGTTCATTTCAACGACCAATGTTGTTATTCTTAACTCTGACTCGATCTTGATTTTGGACGACATCATCATCATCATCATCAATTCATTCATTCATTCATTCTCTCTCCTCTCTTTCTTCTTCGTCATCCTCTACTATTAATACTACTACTGGAAGCACTTTATATTTTTGGAACTCTTTAAACTAACAAAAACAAAAACGAAAAAGCGCGGGATTAGAGAGAAAAATAGAAATATTAAAAATGATAATTTTCAACCAATCAGAGGCGTTCGCGCCTAAAAAGAAGTTTTTCAAAAAGACCCTTTTTGGAGCCTATCTAGATCCTATAGAAGAGAAGGTTTTTCGAAGAATGGCAGAGAAAGAACCAACTTGCCTGAATACTCGACGCTTCTCATTTTAAAGAAATATTTCATAGCTGCAGAAGGTGTTATAAGCTCTCTCTCTCTCTCTCTCTCTCTCTCTCTCTTCTCTCTCTCTCTCTCTCTCTCTCTCTCTCTCTCTAAATAACTTGACTGCTGATTTGATTTTGAACAAACCCTTCCTTTCTAATTTGGAGTCAACTCAACAACTTTTATAATCTTATTACATGAACATTTAAAAAAGCATTTCTGCAGGACTTTGATCAGTATTTTGATTATTGTAATTTTTGTTTCAATACACATTTTATTTGTTAAATATATGAGTTCTTTGTTTTTCTGCCTTTATACATGTGTCCTTATAGTGTGATAAGTAAATTACCCCATATATAACTCCCTTCAACTCCACCACCATAAACTGGTATCCCGGACTCATCCACTATAGTATCATTTAAAAAAATACACATTCATAAAAATGATTAAATTCATTTTCTTAAAAATCAATAGGGGTGTCTAATTAAATTTAACGGCTTTCAAAACTTCAACCTTAAATCCTAACGTCAGAGAAGTCATTTGGGGTTTCAAATGTTTCACTATTATAAATAGGATGAAGAGGCTAACGTGCTGGACTGCAGCATTGCAGCTAACGAGTTCAAACTTCAGTCGCGTTATCACGTTCAATTTCGGATTAATACCCTTGAGAAATGTATAAAACTATTGGTGTGCTGTTTCCTATAGTTGGACTATAAATTATGGTAGTTTCAGCTGTAATTTAGGGTACGTGAGCGAGTTTACGTATTTTAAAAAATAGTTAAATAAAAGATGTTACAAAACCTTGGATGAAGTCAACCCTAATTGTCTCCCCCTGGATCAACCAAAAATAAATCTCCAAAGAATCTTCTCCTTAACTGGACCAGAATTAAGTTAGACTTGAATAAAGCTTAAAGCAAACAACCTTGTTCGTCTTTTATTCCACATATAAAGTTCACACACTAAATGTAACTATTATTGGACGGACCATTTATTCCTTTTGGTGAGATTAAAAGCAAACCAAAATTCCTCAAGTCTTTCTTGTAAGTCTGGAATCCTTTTATTGTTAATCTAGTGAGTAAGGAGTAATTAAAACAGTGTTTGTGGTCAAGTCGTCCTGGTGCGAGAAGTTGAGAAGAAGAGAAAAATATCAAAAGTTTTTGTACTTTTTCTCTGAATGTTTGAGATGAGGCTTGAAGATTAGTATTATTAGCGTTGTTCAGACTATTGTCCCTCATCTTCATTGTTATTTGTACAACGTTTCGGCCGATATACCCTCCGGCCTTCTTCAGGTATTTCTTGTCGGACTCTTGCACTTATTTCGATGACATTCTTTTAGGAGCGTAGTTAAAGGCAAAGATGGCGAATATTTCCTTTGCGGAAATGGGACTATAAACATGGTGTTGGAATATTTTGAGTATATATAGTTATTTACTAAGCTTTGCTTAGAAGTGGCACAAGGCCAGAAGTATGGGCACTCAATGAGAATCGAACTCACTAACAATGGTCTGCGAGTCTTGCTTGCTAACCGTTACACCATTTGAGTATGAAAGGTGTGCTACAATTCCCCACCTAAATGTATAGTCTGGGCGAGATCACGTGGTTTATTCCTCCAGCCAATCAACAGCCATAATTCGTGGCTGATTCACTACTTAAACACTGATACTTTCATGGTCCACTTGCAATACTGAGGATTCTTTATCAGATTATTACCAAGGATTTCCATTGAATAAGCGCACTTGCTCAAAGATTAAAGGATGACCCATAAGATTATAACAGATGGGCAGATAACCCACAACCCTTTCTGGTTCTTTTATCTTTTTGCATCATGGAAAAAAATATTTATTTCATTGTAATACTTTATTTATCTTATTTTTCTACAAACTCGCCTCATCCCCCAACTATGGGTTAAATAGCACCGCTACTGTTCTTAAGGTCAATTAAACTCAGGCAGTACAGCATCCGCCTCGGAACCCCAAGGTTCCGGGTTCGATACCGGACTTCGCCAGCTCGGTGCATGAGTAGCAAAGCTTGGATATGTCCGGTAAAGTGGGAAGTTGGTGGTAGGTGTGACACAAAAATAATTTCCCTGGTCTTGCGCTAGTAAAAAGGGAATATACTCCCTCGCTGTCCGGCTGATATCGACAATAGGCCACTCCGTCAAGTTTATTTACTTGACTGTTTTATAATGATGGCTTTGGCATTGAAATAACCCACGAAGGTTGATATGCCATTAAAGAAAGCAAACTATTATAAATATGGAGTTTCATCTTTCAATTGCTTTTTGTATTTTTATTTCTAATTTTTTTATCGGTTCATTTCAGTGTTCAGTCATCAATTGGGTCCATTTTGATTAGAATCAGTTTAGAGGGTTTTTCTTTTTTTCTTTTTTTTCTTCTTTTTTTTTCTGCTTTTCTTTCTTCTTCCCCCCCCCTGCTTTTCTTTCTTTTTTTTCTTTTCTTTCTTGTTTATTCCTACTTTTCTTTCTTTTTTCTGCTTTCCTTTCTTTCTTTACCCCCTGCTTTTCTTTCTTTTCTTTCTTTTTTTCTTTCTTTCTTTTTTTCTGCTTTTCTTTCTTTCTTAACCCCCCCCCGCTTTTCTTTCTTCTTTTTTTTTTCTTTCTTGTTTATTCTGGCTTACAGGACATGAGTTCGTCTCGGATCCATGCCAAAAGACAACAGAAAGAAAAAAAATCTTGTTACGTCAGTGGCAAGGATCCTGTTGATATTTTTTCTTTTCATTTTTTTTCTCTCAGCCCCCCCCCCACCGCCAAAGATTCTTCTTTTACAGCCACTCCTGCAAGTATCTCCATTGACCCTTCCTCCTCCATTCCTCCCCTCCCCTCCCCCTTCCTCCCTCTCCTACTCCCTCCTCCTTCGTCCCTCTTCCTCCTCTTCCATAATTCCACTTCTCTCACCAACCGATTACATCCGAGAAGCTTGTGGCTCTTCCAAGAAAGCAAAACACACTTTCGAGCTCCGCTCTAAACAAAAAATAAATAAATAAATAAAAAAATCAAACAAAAAACAAAAAATGATATTCCACTTGAGAATCTTCTCTCCATTTCTGAAAATATTCTGGGGACTTTTTTTCTTTTTAAAAAACATTCTGCGATAAACGAAGATTATTATTCGAATTTGAATTCAACTAATTTCCCGATTTCTAATAACAATAAAAAGATTTGGTCGTCAAATGGTTTTGCAGATAATACACAATCAGTTACTAAGAAAAACAAACAAAAAAAGAAGAAAAAAAGACAGTAACAATATATATATATATATATATATATATATATATATATATTATATAATATATGTATATATATATTATATATATATGTATATGTATATATATATATATATATATATATATATATATATATTGATTAATTAAGGACAACTGCGAATATATATATTATATATATAAACCTAAATGTCTGTTCGTATTTATTTTATTTTGGCGTTTCTCCAAATAGGTAAAAAAAAAAGAGCACTGGATCATAAATCCATTTCGTTCGTAAACATTTGAATTACTCAGATTTTGCAAGGAAATCATTTTGTAAAAAGAAAGCGAAAATTCTACGACGAGACTCACCTAACACCTATATAACACACACACCCACACACACACACACTTTGCCGTTAATTGTTTATTTTTGTAGTTTCGTCCGGACACACATACATTATAGAATACAATTCTATATTTTATATCAAAATAAGAATAAACACGCGTACGCAATTCTTTTCCCAAACTTAAGGAAAAGAGATTAAAACAAACACACAAACACAATCCTTTTCCTAAACTTAAAGAAAAGTGATTAAAACAAATCTTTACATAAAAATCAGAATCGATTGGCTAGGTTAGCATTGCTTTTAACTACGTCCGCGCGTTTGCCTTAAAAATTAATTACTTTTTGATGTCATCTTGTAATTATAAAAAGACAGCGAAGAAATCAGCAATTAGACAGACTTCATCTCGCCATCAAACAGGACACACACCCGACGACAACAAACAAACACACAGATCTCGTCTCGCTGCCAGATAGAACACGACCAAGAAACAGATGTCCGAATAAACGATTTCACTACCCCTACACACTAAAACGCTCCTACTACTACAATTCATTCAACATCAAGAATCCGTTTCAGCCGGTCGTATAGACAAAATTAATTCTCATTTCTAGCACACGCATCCGAACTTTTGACTACATAAACATTTCACATTTACCATTATACATTTCTTGACAAACTTTTACATTTTACATTTCATAGCAAACCTTTCCACATCATATCTACGCTATTTCTTTTGAACATTCAATTTTATTGATTATTGCAAATTTATTCTCCGAATATATTTATTTGTTACCATTTAATCATTTGCATTTGTTTTATCATTTCTCCGTATTTTCTGCCTAAACTGTGTCATATTTTTATTCGTCATTTTAATATCATTTGCGAACCTCTACGACAAGGCCTCTACAATATACATGCATACATACATACCAGGAAGTACGAAAGAAGATGTCAAATCCGTATTTTTCAAAATAAATTTAACCCCCACCCCCCTCCGATTGAAAACAAATGTTTCTCCAAAAATCAGGGAATTATCAGATTTTAATGAAATTTTCAGTGTTGATTTATCAATGAATGAATTTTATAATGCATCATTAATTTTATTTCAAAACCTTCTGATTTTTTTCAGGTCACTTAACTCTGACCCCCTCCCTTATTTTGGGGGTGCAAAATATCAGTGGGGTTATATACTTTTGAAACTAATTACAGTATAAATAAAAAGACAAAAGACCGAAGGTGTGAATAAAAGAAAAAAATGAAGGGAGTTATTCTGGTAGAAAATAAGTACCGAAAATCGGAAAATTTAATGTTTAAAAAATTTCTTTTAATTTTTTCGAGATTTGTTTTTACTCTGTTGTTTTTGGATATAATTAGCTTCTAGAATATCAGTGGAAAAATATATATCGATATTTGTTCTTTCTACAAGGGCTGGAGCCTAACTTTTCAATTGAGTTTTCTACAAAGATTATTAGATTGCAATACTAAAGTAGACTCTTTATTAAATAAAAAAAGGACATGAATCTTGTTCCACAATGGATCTTGATCTTCAAAGGATCTTTAATCCATATTTTCTTTTTTTTACAAATCTTCTACTTCTGTTATTTACCCACTTACTGAATCGAGTATAAAAATGGCGGGATAAGAGTTCTTTGGGGGGGGGGTCTATTTCGCCGACTGGCCATCTTCCTTTTTTTTTGGGGGGGGTGATTTCTTTTTCCCCGCCTCTAATTGATGAGGCTTCTTTTTATACTGCGCTTATTCGTTTTGTTTTTTAAATGATGACTCAACACTTAGTTTCTTTTTCTTCGGTGTCTTTTATTACCCGAAAACGGTTCAACCGCACGGTGAAAAGATAGCTTAACTGGGAACAGACGATCATCACGTCTGCTCCCTTCGACTAACCGCCAAATTCTAACTACTCTAACTAGGCAACCCACTGTTATAACAGAGCTAGATAGCTCTTATGATTCACAATGCTTATTTCACAATTTTTATTTTTTAATAAACGATTTAAATCAAACCTTCTCATCCATTATTTCTTCTTTGCATACCATACGCTTTTAGAGATATACCATTATATATCACCACGAATTATGTAACACTCCAGACTTGGATTTTTAAAACAAAACTAAAAAGATTGATGCATCCTAATCCATAATGGATCTTAATACATTTTTATTAATTTTTATTAATTTTTATTTTCTATTTACTAATCTGTTCATTTTGATTTGGAACAATTATTGCGATCTGCTGGACAGATTGGCTACTGTGCAAATATACAATGAGCATTTGACACGTTTGAATAACGTATTAGAAGAGAAAATCTTTTTTTTCTAAACAAAGAATTCAACCGGTGGCATCTAGTCTTACTTCATGACATCTGACCCCCACTGATCAATCAGCCCTAGCACCTATATGATTGTCCCCTCCAACTATTTTATCATATATGTGCTAGAAGGCGGTGGCCCAGGATCTTGATGTTAGCGTTAAACTCTATCTAATAGAGAGGTTCCACTTCTGGAGCTCTTGAGAATGTGGAGTTCCCCTATATCCTCATTACTCCCAGGTCCACTTTGACCTGGAGTGGTAGTGCCTGTTAAGGTCCCATCTATGGGTTAAATAGAAAGACATGAATTAAAAAATGTGTTTTTAAAATATGTTGCTGTAAATGGGTTTGTCTGATCAGTGAATTCTCTGCAAAAGAAAAATGACTACCCATCAAGAATGAATAAAACAATAACGTCTTCAGCATAAAATGACCCCACACGGATTGACATGCCGTAAAACCCAACCAACAACAACAACAACTTCATGACTTGAAAATGAGGTGCATAAAATATTTTCCTATTAGCAGTGTCTTCTGCAGAACTGTCACCTTGTTTCGCTCTATTCACGATTCCTTATTTGGTCAATGGTTCCAGTAAATTCAATTGATTTTTAAAATCCATCGAGTAATTCCCCAAACCAAAAAGCGGGATCGTTCTCTTATGATAGAATACACAATTTAGTTGTTAGGCGACACAAAGGTCATCAAAAGCCCAAGAAAATAGTTTAATGGGCGAATAAAGATGTTTATAATTTTATATGAATCGAAGAATTTCGTCCCCCAAATCCAATAAAACTTTAGTATTAACCTTGAGACATAAACGAGTTCGGTGATGGAACAAGTTCTACGAAATTATTTGCTTAGACCGCGTCCCTATTTTCATGCGCTTCAAATTACACAGCAATCATAATGGTTGGCTGGGGGGGTGCTGGTGGTTGGCGGGGGGACAGGTGGTTGCGGGGGGGGGGGGGGGCTGGTTGTATTTCGTATAAATAAACATATTGACAGGAGCTAAAATCTGAGGAGGTTAGATGCAGATATAGAAAAAAAGACATCCTTATCAGTTAAGAGTATTCTTCTTTCTTTCTTTCTTTCTTTCTTTCTTTTCTTTCTTTCTTTCTTCTTCTTCTTCTTCTCTTCTTCTCTTCTTCTTCTTCTTTCTTTCTTCTTCTTCTTCTTCTTCCTTTCTTTCTTTTTTCTTCTTCATCTTCTTTCTTTCTTTCTTCTTCTCTTCTTCTTCTTCTTCTTCTTCTTCTTTCTTTCTTTCTTTCTTTCTTCCCTCCCCCCATTCTATATAAAGCCATTAGATTTTCAAACTTGAGTCCAGCTGCTGGAATCATCCAAGTCAGTTGCTGCTTTCTAATGGAAACTAACTCGTCTCATCTTCATCTTTTTCAACCTCGTTGTCAAGGTTATGGTAAAAAGATGTCTGCCCGTTTCCGAAGCAGAAAAAGCTGCAGAATAATTCAAGTTTTGGTAAACGAAAAAATCTGTTTGGTAACGTAAAGAAAAAAGTGCATACGTTGTCAAAATAATGGTTGAATGCAAACGTCTGCTTTTTTTTCTTCTCTTCTCTTTCTTCTTCACTTGAAGAGAGAAAAGCAAATAAAGAGGAAAGTTTTCTACGACAGTTTCTTCCTCCTTTCAATTTCGGTTGAGTATTATTCTGTATTTTGGCATCGATATAACTTTTGCTGGTTGAATATTTTGAAATATTGCCAAATGAAATGTAGGAGTCTGGTTGCCACGTTGAGGAGAAATGCTGTCATCTTCCGTTTCGTTAAATGTTAAGCTTTAACCTCGTCTATAATAATAATAATAATAATAATAATAATAATAATAATAACGCAGATTTTTAAATCTAAACTTTAAAAAAGGCACTTGGTGGTGGTGGTGGTGGAAAGCATTAGACAAAATCTCCGTTTCAAAATAAAAGTTTCATTGTAATTAGAAATAAACTAAACAAATTTAGTACATTGAAATATTAGATACTCTATATCCTCATGTATTGAACGACCTTTTACAACCAATGTTTCACCTAAAAGAACAACGGGTCGTTCATTACACGAGATATTTTTTTTTTTAATCTGAGAAACTTACCTTGTTTTTAGGACCTAGAATCCAATCTCTGCCCGCTTATAACAGAAATACTGGGGTGAAATAGTATCTCTGTCGTAAAGGAAAGGAGACAAGACAATTAAGGAGTTTATAATTGGGTTAACAATTTATTGGGTTTGGTATTAAAAGTGTGAGTATACAATTGTGTAAATGTCTGTAAGAGGTTGCCAGAGAATTTCTCTCGGCGGGATATATATAGGTAATGCAAAAAGTACAAGGACACTTATCTTTGTTGTCTCAGCAATGTCTCGGTGTTGTCCGGTAAGGTCGCTGTGGTTCTGTGCTGTCTGCTTGTCGGAGTTGACGCGTTTCTCGCACGGATGAGGACTCTGTTCTTCTGCTGGTGCCAGCTAGTTCTGTTCCCTTTGCCTGTCGGGCCTGTTCTGCTGAATCAGGGTTCAGTGTCTCTGCCCCCTATTGTCCGGACTTCCGGGTGAGGGCAGATAACCCAATTTCCAATACTTAGTCTCTATTTGGACCTGAAGCTTTTACACCTTCTCATGGTGAATAAATCAGTATGAACCCACACAATCTTGGCTGTTCAAGGGAGTTTACCTACACGCAACGACACACAGTGCCGACGCATTCACAAGGATAAGGGTTGGGTAAAGTGGAGGCGTGATAACTTCACTATCTTAACTAAAATCCTTTGTTTATATATTAGTAAGGCTATGTGGAAACACAATGGGTTAGACTAATGGGAAAAGGCCAGTTTAACTCAGTCGGTATAGTATCCACCTAGGAATTTCAAGGTTCCGGGTTCGATACTAGCCCTCGCCAACTCAACGCATAGGTAGCACAGATAATCTGATCTGTACGGTAAAATGGGGAGCTGGCGGTAGGTGTGGTGTTCAACCTCTGACGCAAAAACAATTTCCCTGATCTAACGCTAGCGAAAAGGGGGTTGACTCTTCGGCTGATACCGACAATAGGTCACTCCGCAGACTTTACAGATACGATGGCCTCTGTTTTTTAAATATTAAGGTCTAGACTACATTGTTTATTTACCGTATTGAATTGATTTTTTTTATTGTATTACAGTAGTTTTGAAAGTATAAAAAAGTGTTTGAATATTTTTATGTCATTGGATGCTAAAGAAATATTTTTGTAGGCTAGCGTAGTCAAAGTTACAGGTTGTTCATTACACGCAATATATGATTAAAAAAAAACCTTTTTGTGGACAAAAATTAGGGGTCGTTCATTATATGAGATCATTCATTATTCGAGTATATACGGCAATAAAATCTTTTTTTTAGATTGTTATGTAATATTTTCTCTTTGTTGTACAGAAAGGTAATTGTGATTTGTTGTTTAGAAAGGTAATTGTGATCCTCGTGGTAGATCCCACCATGCCATTTGAGTTTATTGTAGATTTTTCACATCTAGACTTTTGTTCTGTTGAGTTTGTTTTCTTGTAATACAATTATCAATTGGATAGGATACTAAACAAAAAAGAAATTCACTGATCAGACCAATCCATTCACAGCAACATATATAAAGTAAGCGAATCCACACGTTATACACGAAGTTACTCTCTGTTGAATTACTAGTAATAATTTTCAACTTTAAAAAAATAAGATTCACTTTTTAGTACCCTCCGGCTTTCTTCGGGTATTTCTTGTCGGACTCGGGAAATCTTCTCGGACTCGGGAACATCGGAGGGCACACCAGCCGAAACGTTGTACAGATAAGATGAAGATGAAGACAATAGTCTGAATAATGCAGATAATACTAATCATCAAGCCTCATCTCAAAAATTAAAATAAATAAGATTCACCTACCTAATCAAGGCAAACTTAGCCTGAAAGGGTCACGATGATACGGCACTAAGATGCGGTAAATGAATAGGAAGAATGATTGGAGAGCGAAGATGGGAATATGAATGTAAATGGATGGACAGGAAGTGATTCAGACGACTAAGGATGATGCGTAGGAGACAGACCAATATATTTGAAATATTGAAATCAAGTGTTCATTGAACAGAAGATGGACTTTGTCTCCAAACCCGATAAAATCCCACATGGCTATGAACACTCAAAGAAAACAACTAAGACTCTTACCATTTCTGTATCTCTTTGTATTCACTATCTACTTTTTACTAGTGCTACACTAGGGAGATTGTTTTTGCGTCTGAGGTGGTGAGCCACCTCTACCATCAACTCCCCACTTTAAAGCACCGATCCAAGCTGTGCTACTCATGCGCTGGGTTGGCGAGGGCCGGTATCAAATCGACTGGGCTAAACGTAGCAGTAATAAAAATACAATAACGAAAGGAACTTAAGCATTAAAACGTATCAGAGACCGACTGGACTAAAGTGAAAATGGATTTTTTATAATGGCTTATTATTAGAGAGTTCCATTAAGGGGAAATAATCTCAGACAATACTTAAGCTTATCCCTCGTAATCCAACTGACCTGTTAATCTGTTAAAACGGACGAAAGAAATGGATAATCAACTGATAATCGTTTTAAGGTTCTTTTTAATGCTTCCGTATTTCTATTCTAGTAGTGACCGGGCTTGAATTCAGAGTTTTTCTTCTCCTAGACTGGTTGCCTAACCAAGGTTAAAGAGCCCAGCCTGCCCTACTATTTACTCATAGCTGGATGGAGAATTGTTGGATTCATACTTTTCCCAAGGGTATTATCGCTATGTGAACTGTGGCTTCATCCAGGAATTGAACTCGGGTCGACGAGTCCTGCGACTTTAACCAGTACACCACCGCGCTTCCTTTTGACATGAAAAACTTTATTCAAAACCAAATCAAAAAGAGATTTTCCTCGCAATGTTCAGTTTTTATTATCCTGATGTAATATCGATTTCAAATGAATCATTTCTTTTTTTAAAAGATATACTGAAAAAACTTAATCGAGCTTTATTCAATTTAACTGAACTGTGGTCCAGTTCAGGTGAAGATTCTTTACTGTTTAAAATGAACTGATCCAGCGAGAGACAACTATGTTTGACTTCGCCCCAATTAGGGATCCATTTTCAAAATGTCTGTGTGTCTCTTTTAATTATTTTCGTGTTTTAAAGAATTATTTTTGTGTAGGTATTTGTTGCTTGTTTTATTTTACGGCATATCAACCCTTTTCGGGGCATTTAATGCCGAATCAAGTCATTTTGATATCAGGTTGCTTATAGTTCCTACTGTTGCTTAGATGGTCACCCATCTAAGTAGGACAGGCTCATCGCTGCTTAACTTTGGTGATCACGTGGGAGCCGGTGCTTTCAACGTGGCTTGAAACATGAGAGATGAAAAAAAAAGGTTTCTGTTTTCAAAAACTGTTGATTAAAACTGAAATGAAGTCAGTCACAAATAAAACTGGACCAGATGACCTTTAGGCACCCCTTTTTCGATCTCGTTTCATCGGGACATTTTTTTTATTTACACCGTCAAAATCTGGTTGTTTGTTAGGGCTTAGGGTTAGGGTCAGGGTTAGAGTTAGGGTTAGGGGTTAGTTTTATAATTTAAAAAAACTTAAAAAATCATCTGTCAACAAACAACCGGATTTTGACGGTGTGAATGAAAAAAAAAAATGTCCTGATGAAACGAGATGGAAAAAGGGGTGCCTAAAGGTCATCTGGTTCATAAAAGTTAATCAATTCATGTTTTTGTTGTTTTTAGCTGACGCCATAATTGTGGAAACGAGTTGATTATTTGGTAATTTATGAGGAAGTGCGTCCCGGTCTTCTGCCTCAAGAGTTGCTGCCCGGTGACTATTAAAATAACGACCCAGCTCAGTCTATTCAAAACTATCCATCTTCATATCTCTCTATCCATCTATCTCAATTTGTTCATATTTATCTATATTACTTTAAATGCTAAGATTTTTTTTTAATTCATGTTTGTTTAATGTCTTGTTTTTAGTTTAAATAAACAAGAATTACGACAAAAAAAGATGTGACCCCCCCCCCCAAATACATTTACTTGTCGAAAATATCTATCTATTTCCATTTGTTCATATCTATCTATATTATTTTGTTTGTTTATCTATCTATCTATCTATCTCAGTCTATTCAAAACTATATATTCATCTTCATATCTAAACAAGAATTATGACAAATTACGATAAATAAACAAGAATTACGACGAGCTGGGGTTGTTATTTTGATAGTCACCGGGTAGCGGTTTTTGAGGCGGGTGACTGGGACGCACTTCCTCATAAATTACCGATTATTTCTATTTAATCAGCAGCAGCTGAAGAAGCGATTTAAAAGTTGGGCTGAGGTTATTACTAAAAATGAAAATACTTAAAGTAGAAAGCGCTTTAAAATAGAGACCTATTTATCGCTATAAATAACTTTCAATGTGACCTTTTTGACCTTTCACTTAAAAAAAAAATGACTAGCGGTTACTTCGACTGCGTTGATTTCTTAAAATGAATTGAACAGATCTGCCCTCCCTTCACTCCCCTACCCTTCACACGTCCGCAAATTAACAGACATTCCCCCCCCCTTTCCAATTGCAAACAATAATTTAATCCAGTAACTTTTAAGGGTTCTTTAGCTGATAAATCTTATCAGACTAAAACGGACGTAATGGAAATAAAACCTTTTTTTTCTTTCTTTTATCTCATCGATTTATTTTACATAAAATACGAATTAAATTCAATGAAATGGGGTCAATACTTGACCGCAGAAAATAACGAAAAATACATCAGTTGACCCCCCCCCCCGCGTAAATGAATCATTTTTTATCATTGGCAAAAATGTTAATGAAACTTCAATAAGTATTATCTGCGTTATTCGGACTATTGTGCCCATCTTCATTGTTATTTGTACAACGTTTCGGCCGATATGCCCTTCGGCCTTGTTCAGGTATTTCTTGTCGGACTCGGGAACCTTCTTGTCGGACTTGGGAACCTTCTTGTCGTAATCGGGAGCCATCACGGAACTTTGAACCTAACCCATTATTTAGTCCACGGGGGTATCGCAGATAATACTAATCTTCAAGCCTCATCTCAAACATTCAGAGAAACTTCAATAAGTTAGAGATACATAGGAAGAGATTACACACTCTCTCTCTCTCTCTCTCTCTCTCTCTCTCTCTCTCTCTCTCTCTCTCTCTCACACACACACACACACACACGCGCGCGCGCGCGTGCGCGCACACACACACACATACATATGTATATATATGAGTTAAGGTAGTGTGGATATGGAGTCAACACCTGGTTGCTGACAATTTCTCGCCTATGCGATCTTCAGACCCCAAACTGAAATATAAACACTCGACCAAGAAATATTTTGTTGGCATCTTTCCGTCTATTAAAGACGATGGTGTAGTGTCCACTTTTTTCTTTTTTTTTCTTTTTCACCCATATCATCTACAATCTATTATTATACTAAAGCTGAGTTAATCAACTTTTGTTTCCTAAAGGCTTTTTTACTCTTTAGTTTAATGACACGAAAATTATACTAAATTATTCCTTACTTTTAGGATTGAATTATGTTTGAAAAAAATTCTGTTTTAAATGGTTCTAATTGGTCGTAATTTGCAATTAAGTCATAAACCCACCAATCTCTTACTTTACTCTGTGTCTATCTCTTTCTTCCCCTCTATGTATCTCTTGACTTCCTCCTCATTATATAATGTTAATTTCTCTGGAGGGGAGAGAGAGAGAGAGAGAGAGAGAGAGAGAGAGAGAGAGAGAGAGAGGGGGGGGGATTTAAATGTATATCTATGTCAAATTTCACAACCTGCAACCCGTAACTTAAATGAGGTCAAACATTTTCTTTCTTAGAAAGCTAACAAAATGATTTTAAGGTTTCGTCCGACCGTATTTATTTATTTCATTCACTTTGCTAATTCCCTTTTCCCTAATCTCAATTATTTTCCCATAGCTGAATGGGTGACCCAATGAGTCACGTTTTGTCTAATATATATATATATATATATATATATATATATTATATATATATATATAAAAGAAAAATACCACATACCTACAATTGGCGTTAGATAATAAGCCAGATTTCGCGCCTGAATATTACTTCAAATTCTTTTCTCTCCCTTTTACACAAAAAGTTTGTAATGTTTCCCATGTGTATTTTATATAAAATGTGCAAAACTCCAATTGAAATTTTGTTATGATTCATAAACTGTTCATCGCGGTCAAAAAATAGAACAACCTGTAGGCCATTCAAGGTCACAGACTGACTGACTGGCGAACGTAGCGGTGAGCAGTCACGTGACAAGGAATTAAACCTTTTTTTAATTTTTTTTTTTTTTTACCAAACGGAAGTCATCGCACACTGAAGGTGAATCTTATCAAAAGCATAAAACACCCCGATTTCCAGAAAAATGACAAGTTCTCATTATCGCAACTCCCCCACCCCCATGAGAATTTGACAGACAGACAGACAGCCCCCTTCGCTTGTTTCAACCGCCAGACACGGATTATGCTCAGTGTAGTAGGGGGTAAAGGGAATTGGCTCGCGAGGCTACAGAGATTGAACTCACAATCTCCAGGTTGTGGTTGGCGATTCTTGTTAAATATCCTCTCACCCCTGTTGGTTAGAGTGGTTCGGCCGGTGAGGAGACATAAATGCCGAGGCAATTTCTTTTGGGGGATAATTACTGTTTTCAGCACCTCCTGTGGTGTAATGGTTAGCAAGCTAGCTTAGCAGACCATTGTTAGTGGGTTCGATTCTCACTGGGTGCCTCATACTTCTAGCCTTGTGCCACATCTAATATATGCTCAGTAAATAACTAATTACTGTTTTCAGCAGGGAGAACCGGTTGTCATCTGAACAACGGCGCTTGCAACGAGTAACGACTTGAAGACCCAAAGGATTTTTTTTTAAATCCGGATCACTCAGAAGACCTGTAACTGCCGCTAAACCGACCAGTTAATCATGTCTTATTTTTATATAATTATTTTTTGTCTATAAAATTAACTACAACCACAGTATCCACTTTAGAGTAGTTTAATGGGTTTATTAATACTATTATTTGCCGACCACTAGTTACTACGGTCTATGAACCCTAACCGGAAAAGGGTAAGGGTAAGTCACTTACAAGTCTTTCAGAGTTTATGTCACTGGTCGGGGACAGGCGACACAATAAGCACTCTCACATTTCTTTGAGGATTTCCTATTTCTTTGAAAAGTATTCGCTGTCATCCTTTTATTGAATGTTATTTGTTTTTCCTTGTACAGTTTAACGGTGTTTATTAAATAAACTTAATGACATCAGTAAAGAAGCGTCATACCACCCCTTTCTTCGAGACCAGTAGGCAGTAAAAGGACAACTTTAACTCTCGTACACCCCAAAAGATACAACCCAAACAAATCTTCTATGAATTTATCGATAACTCCACACTCATAGAATGATCATTCAACGACATAGCTGCTGTGTACACCCTCTGAAGGAAAAGGGAACTCTTGAATATTTCCGTAAATAAATTCAATTTCTTTATTGATTTTATTGTTGTTTTCTTACCATTTCTTCGATCCCAGCTATACATCAGTTAGTACGACATCCTGGTCAGCAATTTGTCCCTCTTCCACCCTCTTTCATTCTTTCCTCTCCCTTGTTATCATACTAAGAGTATTTACGGGGTTTCGAAGGAGCTCTTATTTCTCCGTAGTTGTAGGTAAATTGTCGGACAAAGAAGACAAACACACAATGGAATCTTAATACATGTATTGACAAATAATACAAGAACTTGTTGCAGATTTTATTGGTATTTGCTACAAGACTTATCTGAGTTAAGTAATTTTTTGAGGTAGTGGTAAGTAATGGGGGGTATTCTGTTCGTTGGTTGGAAAGTTGATAGAACGTTTCTTCGGACGTTTCTCGTTCTTCCTCGTAACAGGGTTCAGTGATAAGTAATGGGGGATGCTATTTTAGAAGCTTCTCGCCCGGGTTAACAGTTCCTTAAATGACGGTGAATGGGCCCTTTTCAAATAGACTATATGGTCTTCAGCCTTCGATAATGTGCTTTTAAGCCAGCCTGTGGTCTGCGGACACAATGCCTTCGAAAGTGTGCTGTGAAAATATGCCTCCATCCAGGTCAACGGTCCTTAGAAGTAAGCCCTGTTTTTGGGCTAAGTGATGAATGAAGTGTAGAGACCGCTATTTACGCGACTACTCTCAGTGGGTGCTTCGTGATAAGTGAAGTTTTTGGTATTGGCGCCAACATACGATGATGGCGATTCGCCCCCTAGCGGCAGGGGGAGATAATTAACTGTGGAATTTCCAATACTACACGAATATAACAAAATGTACTTTCTTTGCTGCATGTAAGTTCATTATCTTTTTCTTTCACTTATTAAATGTTATTCTTAGTATCGTTGATTTTATTTGCTGTCATTCACCAATGTTTTTCATCCACATAACTGGACAGAATTAAAACAAAAGTATCTCCACCACCAAAGCCTAATACATTCTATTTCAACGACTGTGACAAGGGCAGGGGAATCCCCTTGGCGGAGTAGTTAACATGCAACATCGTAGTAAGCAAGTTCGAACTCCAGTATCGCTATTGCGTTCACTTTTGGGCTAATGCCCTTGGGAAACCCAAAGGTATGAACCTCCTCATATTTCAGCTATGGATTAGATAGTACCACTACTGTTCTTCTACAAGGACGACAGCTATTAAATAAGCTACGAAGGTTGATGTGCAATTAAATAAAGAAAGAAGAAAGAAACCCTGACAGTTAACTTTTCAATGGTCATTCAATTAAATCTGGCCA
The DNA here is from genome assembly GCA_023376005.1 of Doryteuthis pealeii. Classification (NCBI taxonomy): domain Eukaryota; kingdom Metazoa; phylum Mollusca; class Cephalopoda; order Myopsida; family Loliginidae; genus Doryteuthis; species Doryteuthis pealeii. The sequence goes on from CM042165.1 coordinate 7,957,586, forward strand.
ACTTCGAGAACGCTCGTATAAGGGGACAATGAATGATTATCTTCCCTTAGATTTGTGGGCGTGTCTTTGGACGTCACGTGTCCATTGGTCACGTGAGAATTCGGAATCTGTTATCGTTCTCTTTTTATTACGGTTCTTTAGGGAGATAATACTTTTTTTGTTTGTATTCATTGTCCTGGTTTGGTTTCACCACCCGACAAATGGCGTTGTCGTTTGCTTCGTTATTAAGATGAAAACCACCAAAGAAGACAAGTAAAGGGTTGGGACTTGCCATAAGGGCAATAGGGTTGGGACAATCATATAGGTGCTCGGGTTTGATGTGACTAGCCGATTGATCAGAGGAGGCCTCTCCGACCGTCTAGCCTAAGTGCCAAAGTGGAGTGTTGCATGCGACATCTTAGTAAGCAAGTTCATCTTTCTACAACAAAGACTTTAATTTTTTTAAAACTTATTTCGACGCAGAATGAATTTTACTCGGAGAAGATGCTAACTTAAAATGGCGGGAACTATCAAATGTCACCGAATGTCAAATCATTTAGTTTATTTTTCTTCTTCTTCTTCTTCTCTGGTGGTCTTAAGAGTTTTGATTTTCAATTTCAACAAAGGAATATGATACACCCAACTGTGTGTTGCCTTATCATCTGTTCCAGTTTAAACATCCAGCCTGTGGGGGGGGGGGAGATAAAGTCACGAGGGATGATAAAAACAACAACAAATAAAACAAACAAAAGGCTAAAAATCTTCATTTCTTCAAGACAATTCCTACAATATTGGGCGTTCGTTTCAAGTTCTACAGCCGCAACGAAACTGGTAAGTCTCGTTTTTTCGTCTTAAAATCCATTTTAATTTTTTTACGTTTATCACTTTGTAAAACTTTAGAAGAGTTTTATCTATTTGTATTAATATAATCGAAATGATTAAATCTCGTCTCAAAAATTCAGACAGTTTTATATTTATTGGGTTTTCCTTTTTAAATCATAAAATTATTTCATTTATTTCATTCTCTGTGAATTCAAACAAAATATTGAGTGGGGGGGGGATAATATTCTGTGATGAATTTAAATAAATTGATAAACACTAAACAGACACAATTATTGTACATTTCTGAAAAAATGAAAAAGTCAGATTTTCAAACAAAAATTGCTAAATCGAAATTTATCGTATTTTTTCGACGTTTTATCGAATTTTTTATTTTTTTAATTTTTTGATCAGAAATTCTTTGTTCTGAAATTATTTCCCTCTACTCTGAATAAAATGCATTTTTCTTTTCTTCTTCAATGTTGATGTTGTTTATGAAAGGGGCGTGGTTGCAATTTTAAATAATCGCAATTGTTTGGTTGATTTTGTTTTTTTTTTGTTTTTTGTTGTTTGTTGTTTTGGGTTTTTTTTTTCATGGACAAAATCGCGTAGTTCGAATCATAATTTTTCTCCTGATTATTTTATCTATCAACTAAAAATAAATTTAAAGAAACCGATTTTATTCTGTGGCTTTTAAAATGTCAAATCAAAATTTACCAACAAAATTCATTCAAATGAGAAATTCTTTCAATTATTGACAGTGAGATCTTTTGATATCATAAATCAAATAAATTTAATTAATAAGATAAAACAATTCTTTAATTTCGGGAAAATAAAGTTATTAATTTATGAAATACATAAAACTTTTAATTGAAATTCGATTATTATTTTCATTTTCATAGTTTTTTAAATTTAAAGTTGAATTATGTGGCATTGAGTGTAAAAAATGCATTTCTGTTCCAATCTCTGCTCTCCCAACGGACAAAAACCCGGGGTGGGGGGGTTGTAAACTGGCAAAAGTTCTTCAAACAAAAAAGTTATTCTCCGAGAGATCAATCAGTTGGTCACATCAAACCCTAGCACCTATATGATTGTCCCAACTCTATTGCCCTTATGGCAAACCCTCATTCCTTTTTATCATATGTGCTAGAAGGCGGTGACCGAGGGTATGATGTTAAACTCTATCTGATGGTGAAGTTCCAATTCTGGAGCTCTGGGGAATGTGGAGTATCCCTTCATCACCATTATCCCCAGATTCACTCTGAACTAGGGTGGTAGTACCTGTTAGAGTCCTGTATATGGGTTAAATACAACAAAAAATGAGTTTGAAAAATGTGTTTAATAAATTGAGTATGCATCAAGAATGAATAAAAACAAAAATGTCTTCGGCATAAAATAACCCAACAATGGTTGACATGCCGTACAATCCAACCATCCATCAAATCTCTGCTCTCCCACCTAAGAAAAGCCCGGGGGTAGTAAACTGGCAAAAGTTGTTCAGGTCACAAAAAGAAAAGAAAAAAAAAGCGATTCTGCTCGAGAGAGAAACTTCCTTGGCTTTTCGCTCTCTTCACTGGCCGAACCATTCCAACCAACAGGGGTGACAGGATGTTTATAAAGAGACATTACTCATAAGCTAGAGGTTGTCAGTTCAATCTCTGTGCTGGGCAGCGCAGTTCATTCTGCTTATCTCTTATAAGTGGTTGAAAAGATGGTGGACATCTTTCACTGCAAATATTTGATCCTTCAGGTGTAAAGATGCGTCGTAATGGTTTTTATGTTATGGGTTATTGTTACGTTAATGATAAACTAGGATGACAACAAAGCTGTGTATAAAGCATCTTTAATGTTGGGTCATGCTTAAAAGAAGTAGTGCCGCTTGTTTTAATAGGAGAGCTACACAGTAAAGGGTACAATAAGAGAAAATGTCAAGGGTTGCGCAAATAGGCAACATTCCCCTCTTTTTGAGTGATATATATATATATATATATATATATATATATATATATATTACTATAGTGTATCATCATCATCATCATCATCATGTCGCGCTTTCAGCGCGGATATCCATGACAATCTCTCTCCATCCGCCCCTATCGCTCATCATTCTTGGGGGGTCCTCTATGCAGCATCCTGCATCCGCACAGAGCTGATCAATGTACGTCTTTGCTGGTCGGCCCACACTGGCATGTCCATGTGCTGGCTTCCACAGGAGGACGTCGCTTATGAGTTCGTCCTTGCTTCTCCAGCAGTGTCCCGCGTGTCTTGTCCGTCTTACTCGGATGGTTTGGGTGATATGTGGCAGGTGACCGCACAGCTGTTTTCTCGTGGGGTTTCCACGTCTTGTTCAGGATCACCCGCAGCATTCTTGTGCAGCTCCCATCTAGTTTATTCTCTAGTCGCTTAGTTAGGGACCAGGTGGTGCACCTGCACCATAGTGTATAGTTAACATTATCTCACACTTGATGAGACATTAGTAAACCAATAAATCCAGTATTATTAGGAGAGTGCTCAATATCTGTGATAGAGTAATTGTGATATTTGCACATGAAAATAATCAAATGGTCCGTGCAATTTTTTGTCCATTTCTTTTTTTCGATTTTTCAATTTCTCAAAATCTTATTTTTCCTGCTTGATGATTGGTATGTTTAGACAAGCATGAAACCAAATGGTAGCAGATAAGTACCGATGTAATTAAATATATACCAGATCTTTATATATATATGAGAGAGAGAGAGAAAAGATAGATATATATTTGGGAGAATATGTGCTTAATTGAAGTCGTACCTAATTTTGAAAGTTAATTAATTAATTAGGCGGGCATACCTATTAAATGTAAGGCTAAACAAATCGAGAAAAATTAATCTCTGTATGTACATTTCGGCCTATTAGGCCTCATCAACAGAGCTATAGATAGGAAGACCGCCTTGTGCGTGATCTCATATATATATATATATATATATATATATATATATATATATATATATATATTGAGGTGGGAGTAGATAGTCTTTATTCATTTCTGTATCGGGTTGGCTTGTGTATGACACATCACAAGCGTGTTTATAGTGGTCTGTTGCTTGCTGGTTCGGTTTCTTTCAGGCACGTTCCCCTATCATTGCTATTTTTCCCCAGTGGCATGGAGTTCTCCTCACACACTTTCCCATGCACCACTAATGATAGAGGCAGTTCTCAGATTCATAAGATAGGCCGATCTGTCGCTTTGTGACTGTAACCCTCCCCACTCTCTGGCATAAAATTTGGATAGCTAGACACGGACAGCACCGCCTTTATTGAGGCTTTTCAATTCTCTGTCCAAATCGTGTTGTTTCAACCTCCCCTCTTGCTTCCTCCATGCTTTTTCGGCTGTGGGGTGTTAGTTTTGCTTCTGTGGCTAGAACTGTCAACCTTGTCCGCCAGCCAAAAACGTCTCTGTGTCGGGCAAGGCGTTGGGCCCCTCAGTTGGGCTCAGCAGTCATAGAAATGGGTCTTCTCCCGAGGCAGGGGTTAGGGTTAGGGTTAGGCTCTGCACTTTTGCATGAGACGCTTGACAATTTTTACAACAGTTTCAGCAACACTAATGGCCTGGCTGTTTCCTGGTCAACTTGTTATATGTTTGAACAACCATTTTTTTGCAAAACTCTTGAATGCATTAGACGAGAACTGAGGTCCATTATCAGAGGTGAGTGTGTCTTTGATACCATAGCGTGTAAAGTGTGCCTACAGCCACTCAGTCACCAACTTTGATGTTGGTGTACTGGCCATTTCAAAGAAATTTCTCGTCTAGAAACATGGTGGAAACCCTATACAAACTGACCAACTAATCCCAGAAGACCAGACATTAATTAACAAGAAGAGAATGTGTCATCTAGTGGATTTTGACGTTCTGGTTGACCACAAATTGAAAGAAAGTAAAAAGATAGACAAATACTTGGTCTTTGCCAGAGAACTAAAAAAAAGCTGTGAAATATGAGGGTGGTGATTATATCAATTACAGTTGTTGCCCTTGGAATTGTCCCGAAAGGTTTCGAAAAGAAGACTAAAGGAATTGGAAAATCAGGAGAAGAATTGAGACCATCCAGACCACAGCATAGTTAAGATCAGAAGAGCCCTGGAGACTTGAGATTTGCTGTCACTCAACCTCCAGCAGAAAAGTAGTAAGGAATAATCATAATTCGTTGTCAGGGCAGCCTAATGTCGGTATCAGCCAGACAGCGAGGGAGTCTATCCCTTTTTCACTAGTGCTAGACCAAGGAGATTATTTTAGCATCTGAAGTGGAGCACCACACCTACCACTAACTCTTCACTTTACCACACAGATCCCTCTACTACTTATACGCTGAGTTGGTGAGGGCCAGTATCGAACTAAGAAGCTTGTGATTCCTAGTCAAACACTCTACCGACTAAGCTAAACTAGCCCTGTATATCAATAATAATAATAATAATGAAATTCTCTTCTACAGATTAAAATAGTGTATAGTGTAATGGTTATTGTAGTAGGATCCTGGATGAGGCTGTTTGCATTTCACATAACTTTAACACCTTTGAGAAAGGTATATATATCCAACTATTCTCCCTCAAGATAGGAGCAAATAAGCAAACTGGATTCTTCAACCCTCGTTAGATAATCAGTCTAAGACAAAGAAAATTGTGAATTCAAACCTGTTAAACTCCGCTTAAGAAATTGATCTCGTGTGTATATCCGAGTTGGTATATATATAATTGTTAGGAACACCTAACAAAAATAGACTTAAAACAAAATAGAGTTGCTCCCCTTTGATATGCCAAAGCCGGAAGTGAGGTCTCCGCCATCTTACTTGTGGATGGCGTTTGTTTATTTTTTGAACACAGCGTTTAGTACTGGTTAAGTCACTTGAGAGTAGAAGCATTTCTTTACCCTGTGTTAAATAAAACCTTGTTAATTTTATAACAACCTGGTCTTGCATTATTATTTCAATCCTCTATATTCTGTATGCTAAAAACATCTTATTATAATGGAGATTGTGTGTTTTTCTGTCTGTAACCGAAACTATATTCCTACTCAAGTCACAATTCTCTTAGTTATTGACATCACATTCTCCATGATTTTATTTCTATCTAAACCTCAATTATTAATAAAATTGTCTTACATTATTAATACTGTTAACTATGTCTACATACTGACAACATGCAATTATATTTATATATACAACAAAATAGCGGTTTACAGTGTGAACGGGAAGGCTAATTTGCATATTAATATTAAAAAATCGAATTTAATAAATATGTGCTTAGTATTATTGATTTCTAACTGTTTGGTTTTATTTTAATGAATATAAGCAAAAATCTCTTCAATGAATCTTAAATGAAATCCATTAACAAGATAAAATAACTGTCATTTTATTATTTACTTCCTCTTTTAACTAAATACTTAAATTAGAAAAAATAACAATGAAAGACGAGAGTGATGGAAGTGTAAGTTTCAGTTGTTCTATTTTTCGATTATACCCCCTCTGTTTCAAATCTTTTTATCTGCATTCTTATTTAGTTTCATTAGCCTTTCTAATTTAATACAATATTTTATTACATTAAAACTTAAATACTTGCACCCGGAGGGTGCATATATTTGCTAGTAACAATAATATAATCTGAAGCTGATGGAAATATTCTTGAAGAATATTTATCTATTTTTGCAAAAATCTGCCGTGCTAGTTAAATGAAAAAATATTAATATGAAAATTGTTTTTCTTCATGAAATTAACGAGAGTCTTTTTTTTAATTTCAGATTCAAAATGTCCATCCAAATCGTACTTTTAATTTTGCTTGCCTCTTCATCCATTCTTTTTGGTAAGATTTCCTTTTTATTTTGCTTCACAACACATATATGATAATTTGATTACTTTTCAGTCATACAGCACGGATTCCCTTGACTCATTCTCACCATTTGTCCCTATTGACCATCACTCTTGGTAGGTCCTCTACATTGCATCCAGCGTTCTCCAAGTGCTGATGAACGTATATTTTTGTTAGGTAACACTTGGTGTGTCTATGTGTAGAAACCTAGAGCTGAACATCGCTTAGGAGTTTGTCCTTATTTCTCTGAGCATGTGGTCTTACTTAGGATGATTTGTGAGATGGAGGTAAGTGGCTGTACAGCTGCTTTTTTTTTAAAGGGTTGATGATTCCAGGATTTGTTTAAAACAGCAGCAGCATCCTCATGTAGTTCCCATTGAGCTTTTTCTTCAGGTGTTTTGTTTGTCCAAGTGGTGCAACCATACAGTAGTATTGACACAGCTACAACTTGAAAGAATTTCTATTTTATTTTATCAGAGTGATCAGTTTCCATTTACCTCATTGTTCTGCGCAGAACTGACAACTGTTATGTTTTTTGTGTGTATGATAAAAAAAAGAACCCCCCCTCCCCAACCGTGTGAAAATTATATCTTTGTTAAATTTGCATCTCTAGAAAATAGGTTGAAGATTGCGAGATGAGCCAACACCACTGAGATTGTTGGATGAGCCCGTTAAACAAAGAATCTAATTCTCTTCTTCATCTTTTTCTCTAAATCCTAAACTTGTTGTGTTATGGAGTGAGAATCAAAAGTTTCAATCACTCAAACACACAAGGTTAAACATAATGTTAATAAAACATTTCAAAAGGAAAAACTATTTCAATAACTTTTCAGGCAAACCCTCCCACTTCAACAAAAAAAAAAAACAGGCTGTTTTGGTAGATTGGTTTGGTTTGTTTTACGGCATATCAACCTCAGTGGGTCATTTAATGCCGATAAAGTTTTGAAATAAATCAATTCTTAATGGATAATACAATTTTTTATAAATACATTTTTCTATTTAACCCATAGATGGGACCCTAACAGGTACTACCACTCCGGGTCAGAGTGGACCAGGGAGCAATGGTGATGAAGGGGTGCTCCACATTCCCCAAACCTCCAAAACTGGAAATTCCCCATCAGATAGAGTTTAACGTCATTCCCAGGACATGTAGACCCGCAGCCACCACCTTCTAGCTCCCATATGATAAAAAGGGGTTGGGGCTTGCCATAAGGGCAATAGGGTTGGGAAAATCATATAGGTGCTAGGGCTTGAGGTAACCAGCCGATTGATCGGAGGGGGCCTCTCCAACCACCCGTCTAGCCCAAGATAGGGCCAAAGTGGAGTATTGCATGTCATGAACTGCTCATCCACCAGGGCTCTATCCTTAAGCATCACAGGTCGTCACCCACGGCCAACAGGTGGCCCCATTGGGGGAGTCTTATGTTTTGGTAGAGGCAAAACATTTTTAATAAAACTCACTTAAATGACAATTTCGGCGGCCTTCATTTAATTTCAAATATCATTCAATTCATAGAATTTCTATTAAAATTATTTGCAAATGTTAATTATTCCTAAGATTAATTATTATTAATCATTTCATTATTACTAATGTTACATAATCAGTATGCCATTATGGCTGACGGAGAAGAATGCAGACAGATGAAGGATTCCTCCCTATTAAGTATAAGAAACAAATCTGCAATTGACATTTAATAAACCTGGTGTTAAAAATTTTTTTTTTACATCCAGCATCGACAATTCATGACTTCTGTTAAACTGTGTGTAGTATCTGTACACCTTCACATCAAAATATTGCTCTCTGGCATTTCTGTTTAGGATCAGAGTGTAGTATATGCGCTTGTATAAATCATATATTGCCAAAAGAAAAAAAAAGAGAAATGGTTTAAATGGTTGATTTAATGGCATATCAACCCTTATGAGCTATTTCATGCAAAATTTTGTTCATTATATATATATTTGTTTAAGAAATAATTTTCATTAACTTCATGTGTCTTAATAAATACGGATGGTTGACCCTCAGCTACCACCTATATGATATAAGAGAGTTGTGTGTTTGCCATAAGTGCAATTTAAAGAATACAGTTGGGATTGTAACGATTGTCTGCCCGGTTCGATTGATGGGGGGGGGTCAAGAAGAGTTATCTTCCCTTGCAGCAGGTTTTCGCCTGTAGAGGCCGAGACTATTTAAATGGGAGACCAGGAGAATTATATCTCTTTCCTCTGGACCACCAAAGACTTCACATGCTGTAGAAGCTTGTGCCTCTTAGCTTTAAGTGGGGGGGGGCTTTGCCCCCCAGCCAGCTATCAGTAAGTGACATTCCTGCAGGATCTTTGTATCACTTCTTTAGGACAAAGTCCTACTTTCTTTATACATGTTTATATATTTGTTCACTATGTATTGCTACCATTTGTAATTAGTATATGTATTCCTGTTCTGAATGTATGTCCATGTGCTCACTATTAAAGTCTATGTTTGTTATATCTTATAACTTCTTTGTCTGAATATTTCTTGTACTTATATGTACCCAAGCTGGAAGGTCACTCTAAACCTTCCAGCCTATCATAAGACCTTAAACCTTACAGGATAATAATATAGTTGATAGGGTTTATATGACCAGTCGATTGATCGGATAGGTTCTCTCTAATCACAAGAGAGAGATTAAAACGATCCTCTATAAATTTATATGTTGAATTTTTCTTATTTCATTTTTTAAGAAGTATCAGATTTTTTTGCTTTTTGAAATAAAATTATTTTTAGTGTTTATCTTAATAGTTTTTAGAATAGCAATGGGATTTCCAAAATTCTGGCACGTTAGCAAAACTTTTCTTATTCCCCAATGATACCTGCATTGGAAAAATAAGGTATAAAAGATGTTTGACATTGGGTTAGTCTTAGCGAGCTTTTAACCTGGACGATAAAGAATTTGCTTTAGAGAATGAAAAGTAAAATAAAATCTGTTCCAAATTTTATTTAAAATGTTGGAAAACAAAAAAAAAAAAAAAAAACTTTATAAATGCTGAGAAAGACAAAATTTGAAAGAGGAAATTTTGTTTCTCACAAAATAAATATTCACAAATTTTGGCCGAGATCCATCAAAGCTGAAACAGACGCAGTGCGTTTTATTTATCTTATTTATTTATTTTTCATGTTCTTAATAACTAAAAACTAGAAATGACCAATTAAAGTTAAAAGTTATTCTGACTCGAACATTTCACCAGACAAAAAATAAAAATAAAAATTTAATAAACTAAATTACAATTAAGTTCTGTTGCAAAACTAACTGTAGTTAATATTTATTAAAGGTTTAGTTTAGTTGTTTTATGGCATTTCAACCCTTTTCGGGTGATTAAATGCTGAAACAAGTCATTTTGATAAAAGTTTTGATTGAGTTCTTAATATCTTCAAATAAATAATTTTCATTAACTTCATTCAGTTTGTTTAATGGTATAATAACTCTGTTATATTTATTAAAGAAAAAAGGTTTTTTTACTCAATCGAGAAACAAACAGTTTTTAGCGATTATTCTTTGGAAAAAAAAAAACAATATTAATGTTCATAAGTCCCAAGTTATATACACTAGCTGAGGTACCCATCTACATTGGGTAAAATGTCAAAAGATGGATCAATGTTAGTTATAATGTTAGTAAAACAATTTCTTTGCATACTGATGAAGGGGGAAGGGTCACCTGTCGTGTAATGGTTAAAGTACTGGACTACGACATCATAGTAAGTGAGTTTGAACTCCAATCCTGATATTAGATTCATTTTCGGACTAATACTCTTTGGAAAGGTATCAGTTCCCTCATCCAGACCCATGCCCTGAAAAGCAGGTTGTTGATGTGTTTAAAATCTTGCAATGTTTGTTATATATTATTAAGAAATAAATGTTTACATATAGTCTATGGTGTGAATAATTTGCATACCGGTTTTAACAAAACCGTGTTTAATAAATAATTACTAAGTGTTACTGATTTCTAATATTATTGTTTTATTGTCAAACGTATTTAAAACAATCTGATGGATAATTTTATATTGAAATCAATTAGAATAAAGTAAAAATAAGTGTAATATTTTTGTGTTCTTATTTAATTTCATTAGTTTTTCTAATTCAATATATTTATTTATATTAAAACTTAAATACTTGTTCCCCTAGGACACATACTTTTGATAGTATATTTAATATAGTGAACAGTTAGGAAGAGCTAAATTCAAATTTCCAAACACATAGAAATACAAATAAATAAAGCAAACAAGATATTAGGATTAATACGAAGGTCATATGAATACAGGGATAAAGAAATGCTGAAAAATTTGTTCACTGCATTGGTAAGACCTCATTTGGAATTTGCTAATGTGGTTTGGAGTCCAAGACTAATCAAGGACATAAAATTCATTGAGGGAGTTCAAAGGAGAGCTACTAAAGTAATGAATGATTTAAAAAAACCTTTCATATGAAGAAAGACTTAGGAACATTGACTTACCAAGTTTGGTTTATCGACGTACAAGAGGGGATATGATTGAAGTCTACAAATATACACATGGATTTTATTCAACAAACTTTGATCTACTAAACATTGCTCAAAATATCAATACCAGGGGTCATAAATTAAAACTCTTAAAAAAATTTTGTAAAGCAAATGCAAGACAAAATTATTTTAGTAACAGTGGTGAATACATGGAATAAACTAGCATCATCAATAGTGAATGCCCCATCTCTAAACTCCTTTAAGGCAATGTTAGATAATCTGGGGAAAGATTATAAATATTCTGTGGAATTAAGATGAATGTTTATAAGGAACAGTTGACAGATCTCATATATACTAGCTGAAAAGATATTATTATTATAATTCATGTTAAATTATTTAAATGAAGTAAAAGTAGTAGTAGTAGTAATTATGTGATCATCTTGAAGAGATTCAATATTTACAAGATGATTATACAATAATTATTTTTAGAGGATGATTTTTATCTTTATCGTTGATTTGTAGGGGATTATCTTTCATTTGCCGGAAGAGTTATTTTCTCGCTGCGTTGCTGTTTGTCCCACACGGGGGACCTCTGGTAGTTAAGCGCGTTCCTTGAAACTTGTCTTCCTCTTTTTAGCTGGATCTTCTCAAGAACTGCTATGGGCTAGAGTCTATCTACCCCCTTCTCGGTGGGGCTTTTGCCCCCCCCTACATTACTGTAAGTCTTTATACAGCATGGACTATCCATTAGTTCCATGTCTGTAACATTTATATGTTAGGTACATTTGGGTATCTTGTTTATACCTAAATATTGTATATGTATTTACATGTTCTATTCTCCTGTACATTATGTATCTTATCATTTCCATGTGCTGTTATATATATTAAATATTTTGTATCACGTGTCGGAATTGTATGTTATTCAATTATCAACTTTGAATCTTACAATTGTAATGAGAGAGAGAGAGAGGAAGAGGAGGATGAAGAAAAAGTTATCTTTTTGTTTGTTTGTTTTGTTTTTCCAGGTTCAACTCATGGCACACTGAATCCGGTCTGCAGTACCACAAGATCTGAGTGTGCCGAAAATTGTCAACCGTCGGATGAAAACTGTGAAAATTACAAATGCGTTTCTTGGTTTCGAAATTGTTGGACATGTAGTTGCATGTTGGCAAATTTTGATTTTTCTGACGATTAAAACGACAACGAAAACGACAGCGACAATGATTTTGGATTAACTGAAAAGATTTGATGGAAAGAAGAAAGAAGAAAAAGAAACTTTAACTTTTTCATATATGCAATTTGTTTTGTTTTTTTGTAATGGTTTTGCTTTTAATAAAGAAATCATAATAAATCATTATTATGAAAATAATATCCCTGGATATATAATGTTACTTTCAGAGTCCCACCTGTATATATAACATTAGTTTCAGAGCACCACCTGGATATATAAAGTTACCATTTTATCACTGCTAAAACTTGTGGCAAACTGGGAACATTTACAGAATTAAAATTATTTTAAATGAAAATCTCCTTCCAGAAATTAAGTCCAATTCTGGTGACATCATCCTGTCACTGATTAAAATATGAGCATGCCTACAAAGTCAGAAAACAGCATAGCTCACATGACTTTTGGAAACATTTTTTCACACTCTGAGTTGCCGAGGCATGGAATCCATTGTAGGCTGCATCTTTCAAAGCCTCCATGCTTCCTGTAATCCACCAATGCTATACCTGATACCCTCCTCCACACACACATGTATATTATTACTGTATGCTATTCATGTTCCCGACACTAATACATTATTCTATGTACTAGACATGAGACTTTGATGAGTTGTGGTGCACCTGAGCACTGTAGACATACATCTTATTATAATGGAGATTGTGTGTTTTTCTGTCTGTAACCGAAACTATATCACTACTCAAGTCACAATTCCCTTTGTTATTTACGTCACATTCTCCATAATTTTATTTTTATTTAAACCTCAATTTCTAATAAAATTGTTTTACATTATTAATACTGTTAATCATATCTACAAATGAATAATATGCAATTGTATTTATACATACATTAAAATAGCAGTTTACAGTGTGAACAGGGAGGCTAATTTGCATATTGAAATTAAAAATTTGATTTTAATAAATATGTGCTTAGTATTATTGATTTTTAATCGTATTGTTTTATCTTAATGAATATGACAAAAAATCTCGGGGATAAATCTTAAAAGAAATCGATTAACAAGAAGAAATAATTCTGATTTTGTTTTTTACTTCCTATTTTAACTAAGTTATTAAATTAGGAAAATTTTGCAATGAAAGACGAGAGTGATAGAAGAGTAAGTTTCAGTTGTTTTATTTTTCGATTATACACCCCTCTGTTTCAAATCATTTTATCTGCATTCTTATTTACTTTCATTAGCCTTTATAATTTAATATATTCTATTACAATAAAACTTAAATACTTGCACCCGGAGGGTGCATATATTTGCTAGTGTATATTATTATTGTATGCTATTCATGTTCCCGACACTAATACATTATTCTATGTACTAGACATGAGACTTTGATGAGTTGTGGTGCACCTGAGCACTGTAGACATACATGTATATTATTACTGTACACTATTCATGTTCCTGACACTAATACATTATTCTGTGTACTAGACATGAGACTTTGATGAGTTGTGGTGCACCTGAGCACTGTACACAATAAATTTCATTATTATTAAAAAATCAAATCCCAATTTACGATTTTGCATATTCACAGAGACAACATCAATTCCAAATGAACAAAATTTAAGAACACTGAAGTATTTGAGATCAAAAATTTTCTGGAAGGAGTCATTATAATTTGAAAAATTGTTTGGACAAAAAACATCAAAATAAATACTAGGACGAGTCAAAAGTTTTGCAATATTTTAGTAATGTGCTAGTTTGCAGCATGTACTGAAGCAAGTCAATCTGCAGTAGATACACACTATGGTTGGTAGTATTGTGGTAGTTGGTGTGCTGTCATGTTGTGCATTGCTTCACTGTGTATGCAGTAAAGCCGCACAGATAAATGTGCAATGTAGTCTGATTTGAGAAGTGATGCTTTACGGTGTGAACTGGGTTAATATGCTGCAGAAGGAACCAAAACCATTTGTTGTGCAAAAGGTGCAGTTGTTCACAGTACAATAACCAGAGGATTCAAGAAATTTTGCTCAGATTGCAAGAATCTTGGCAAATCTGGTGAGTACCAATTAGAGAGTATCAGGTGAGCTTGGCATCTCACAGTCCAGTGTGGTTCATCACCTTCACAACTTCAACAAAAGTATCCAGAGCTGCTGAACTGTGTCTCATATTACTAAAATATTGTAAAACTGTTGACTCAGTTTAGTAGTGTCAATAATTTTTGGAATTATTAGAAAAGAAAAAAAAATATGTACAGGGTGGTCCACAATCTTATCACCATTACATATTTTTTTTAAAAATAATTTCATAATAGAATCCGAAATTCTAGAAAATATTTTATTCTTTAAAGATCTTTTTCAGAGGTAAAATAATTGCATGACTTATATTATTAAAACAAAAAAATAATGAAAGTTAAAACAATATGTAAGGGGTGACAAGACTTTTGGACCACCCTGTAACATGGATTTATAGTTTCTTTTTAACTAGGAACATAAGAAAATAAATAAACATTATTAGTTATATATTATATATATATATATATATATATATATATATATATATTACATTATTGATTTATATATATGAATCATTGATAATTGAAAAATTAATGAATATGTTAATAAAATCAGAATTGAAATATAAACTGAAATTTGTTTTCAAAAAATCAGTTGAAATTTAAAACTAATTTGTGCAAATGAGTTAATAGAGTATAACCATTTTTATATTAAAATATTATATTAACATATAGTTAAAAAAAAAAAATTATATATATATATATATATATATATATATATAATCCAAAAGTCCAGAGAAGAAATCTTCCTTACGACACAAGAGTTTTATTTAAACAAAACCAAGTCGCCGTTTGAGAGCTCAACGTGTGCTCTTAATGTTAGAGTCACAGAGCAAATATATGAGTAAAGAAATAACAAAAGACTTAGAGATTTAGCATTATAGTCTATTTCAGGGAGCCTAGACAAATAGTCTAAATCTCCCGACTCATCAGATACGAATGATGAAAATGAGATTTAGACTATTTGTCTAAGCTCCCTGAAATAGACTATAATGCTAAATCTCTAAGTCTTTTGTTATTTCTTTACTCATATATATATATATATATATATATATATTTGAAAAGCAAACTACAAAAAAAAAAAAAAAAGAAGTTTCTGTACATTTGTGTATATTTATCTGATGTAAAACTATTCCAATTCTTTATGTGCTTTTCAAAATGAAGAGTTAAGAAAGTAAGAAATAAAAACATAAATCCTGTTACTCCATATTTTCAGTAAATACTCATGATTTCATGTAATCTAAGTTTTAGAGTGACTTAAGTAAAATATCTGTTGTTCAAGGAAATAATAGTCTTCTATATTATCATAGAGTCAGATTTATAGAAGATTTCATATAATGAAGGACAGACAATTAAACATCTTAACTGATTTTAATGAAAGACTTGAAATTTTATTTGTCATCTACAAAGTCTTATTGAATAAAAATATAGAGTTGATTGACAAAAAGATCACAATGAGTCGGCTGTTACAACCTCTGAAGGTAAAAAAAAAAAAAAAAACAACATTTGTTTACAGAAAGAAAAAAAAAAAAAGCGATATATACGAGGGAAAATTATTAAAATTTTAATGTTTCCTTAAAGAATTCAAATATGTATTTTGAATATACAAGACTGATAATTTTCTATTTGGTCATTTTTGATAGAACAGATTTTCATTTTTAAAAATATTCATTGATCACATTTTTGTACTTACATGGGGGGGGGGGGGTGTGAAGGATATTAAAAGAAAAAGAAAGAAAAATTCCACAAAAAATTTTGTGAGAGAAAAAGAATCTGATTTTAACTGAGAGAAAAACAAACTCAACCGGATAAAATTAAAACAATTGCTTACAGATTGCAAAAGAAACAAAGTGTATATAATGAAATTAGCAGGGAAACACACAACAGAGAAGAAGAATCCAAGCGGATTTTATTCTTTCATTCATTTTTTATGAGTGTTTTTATTATTTTTATATAATTTCACTTGTTCACAGTGCAGTTGTTCAGTCTTCTAACATACCAAGAAATATTTCAAAGAAAAGGAAAAAAGAAAAAAGAAATCCGAGAGCAGAAAAACAACATAGACAATTGAGTCAAAATAGCAAAGATGGGAAAAACAGTTAAGTGCTCAGCTCAAGTGTTAAAGCATCTGACTAGTGATCAAGAATTTGAGGTTCCAGTTTAAGAAAAATGGATTTAAAAGTCATGATAAAATTAGATTGTTGATATTTATACAATATGTGATATCATAAAATGATGCTATATGAGATATCACATACTTAGATAATGTGATATCACAAAATGATGGCTACTTTTATAAAACTGGACCCTGTTTATTCGCATTGGTAACAGCAAAAAATACTGATGAAGTTTAAATTTGCAATTTAAAATGATTTTAAATTTTATCAAAATAAGTTCAATATTTTTGAATAATTGAATTTTAAGGGTTTAAATTATATATTCAAAATGAAGCGTCTTAGCAATTCAAACTTTCTAAATGTTATTTGACCTTTTAGAATTATTTTACAACTGAAAGGTTAAAAAAAAACAAAAAAAAAAAAAAACAAAGTCTTAAAATGGGAACATTTTAAATGATGCTTTGATTTACATTAATTGCAAAAATGTTTTTTTAACAAAAGATGAGAGAGAGAGAGAGAGAGAGAGAGAGAGAGAGAGAGAGAGAAGAGAGAGAGAGAGAGAGAGAGAGAGAGAGAGAGAGAGAGAGAGAGAAAGAAAAAAACATCCTTAATGGCTGAAGGGGGGGGGAGAAACAGGGTTCTGTTGTTGATCATGAAAATGTGCCAGGAGGTGGAGCTTTTCCGCTGCTGAGATTGTGAATCAGAGCGGCAATCTGTGTGTGCTTGTCAAGTTCATCTTTCACTTTTTGGAATTCTCGAGTTTTCTCTTGGATTGTCGATTCATGTTGTTGGCAGACCAATTCCAAAGATGAAATCTTTAACAAGAAAAGAAATAATGTTACAAAATTTTGATACAAATATCATTTTCACCAACATCAACATTTTCCATTCATTTTTTTTATATTGACAAACTTTATAGCAATGCACAAACTGAAGCTTATGCAGTGGCCAGTGATCGGTATGGGGGCCTCTCCGACCACCTGTCTAGCCCAAATCTACCGTAAATCTACACTGAAAACACAAATTTGTTTGAATCAATACAACTGCATATTTTAAGACAAAAATATCATAAAATGTGTTCTTAATTGTGCTTGCGCATTATTTGAAATGAACTTAATTGTTATTAAGAACACATTTTATGATATTTTCGTGTTAAAACATTGATTTGAAACAAATTCGTATTTCCAGTGTAGATTTACGGTGAAATGAAAATGGCCGACCAAAACATATGGCTTCCTCAAAGTGAAACAAACAAGGGGAGATTACTCTCATTTATGTAGCTAATGTTCAGATTACCATATATTTAGCATTTAAAAAAAAAGAAGAAAAGTATAGTACTTCTTAGATAAATTGGCTTTCAGACTACAATAATAAACATTAATTAACAAACCAATCCCACGTTCATTATTAACATTTTGTTTTTTTGTTTGTTCTTTGTGAAGTTATAAGTGTTAAGTATCTGGCCGCCATCCTTGGCCAGTTGTAAAAGAACTTAAAGTAAATAAGTCAATAAGTCCTGTGGTATAGTATCCTTTGGTAAGTGAATCCTTTAGGTCCGTCGTCCAAGAAGATCCAAGTAGCAGTGAGCTAAGATTAGAATCAGCCAATATAAATACAACAACAGCAGCAGCAGAGCACTGCCAGTGATTGGATAACAAGGCTGGTCACATGGTAGTCAGCGAGTCTATATTTAGAAGTGACCATTTGCCACACGCCTTATATCTAAAAATTCCAACAATAAGAAGTTGATAGAAAACAAAAAACAAAAAGAAAACTAAATTACCTGTTGATGTAATTCTTTTTTGGCCGCTTCTGTTTTAGATAAATTTCCTCTCACTTTATCAATGGCTTCTTCCAATTCATCTCTTTCTTTTGAGATTTTATTCAATTGTTCTTCTTGTTCACAACTTAATTTCTTCAAAACTGAAATTTTAAAAAAAAAACAAAAACACTTTCAAAGTATCAAACTGGAATTTCATTTTATTACACAAAACCAAATTGATCTAAACTAAAATTTTCTTTTTGAAATTTTTCTCAATTTGATTTATAGAATTAAAAAAAATAAATAAATAAATAAATAAACACCAACCTTGGACTTGTGATTCAGATTCTTTAAGTGATCTTGATAATTTGGCTTGTTTTTCTAATGAACTGAAAAATTAAATTAAATCACATTTAAAATCAAATCAAATAGAAAATATTCTTCTTAGAATGCAGCATTATTTTTCAATTACAGAATTATTCTATTTGATATATATATATATATATATATATATATATATATATATATATATATATATATATTCTATAATGATAAATCCTTAACCAGACATTAAACATTGTTTTTTTTTTCTGCTGACTGAATAATAACTTTAATATTATTTTTATATACCCCCCCCCCACACACAAAAAAAAAAAAAAAAAAAAAAACATTTCATTAAGTCAAAACCTGTGTAAAATGTAAAATTTTTTAAAATTAATTCATCAGAAAATTTTGAAGTTTCTTAAAACAATAATTAATTCAAGATTATGTTAATCTTAAACAATCAATTATAAAAACAAAATTTTTATTAGAGTGAATTTCTTCTTTATATTTCCAGCTGTTACTTTTAAATCTTTCAATTCTTAGAACTGTTTAAATCTCAAACAAAATTCAGGACTAATCAGGTGGCTTAGTATCAATGACAAATTAGTCTGACTAAAGACTAATAATAGCAGCAAGATCTTTAAAAAAATCTGGCAATCACCTTATCAATTAAAACCTTAATTGGATTTTCATAATAAGACAAGACATTTTTTTTTCTATTTCAATGGCAAAAAAATGTTTATTTGCAAGTATACACATAGATAAATGTCTGTGTGTATGACACTTTTGCACAATACCAGTCCCCACTAAATCACCAAAGTTAAGCAATGATGAGCCTATTCAGTACTTAATTGGGTGACCATTATTTAAGTGACAGAGTTAGGGTTACTTGATTTGGTATTAAATGACTTGAAAAGGGTTGATATGCCATAAAACAACCAACCAATTATTGCATGGGAATCACATCAACTGACTTTCCCACAAACTCTTGTGGAATGTCTTTTTATTTTTAAAGTGATAAGAATATTATTTGTTGGTTGTTAGGGAAACACTGTAGTGAATACCGCATAAGGTAATGCTATAGAGGGGGGGGGGGGATTATCCTCAGTAAAAAGAAGTAGAAGGTAAATCAATCCTAAACCAAATAAAGGCAATTGACAGAACAACAAGAAAATAAGAGAAAACACTTTGCTTCTTATTTGAAATAGGCAGAATTAGTCTTGCAACAAATTGCCCATGTTGTAACCTTGCTTCAGTATTTTGGTACCATGGTCTACTAGTTTAGGATCACAATATTCTATAAGCACATTTGATGTGTTGTACATAGAATGACAATAAAAACCAATGTTATTTGCATCAAAATAAGCACTTTATATCATAAGTCACAATAATTTTAAACATTATCTCTAACAGATCTATTTGACTCACAGATATAAGCCTAATGTCTACTATTAGTTTGTATCAGAGTGGAACTGGGAGTAATGGAACTCAGAAGGATATGCCAACTAAATTCTTTTCTAATATCTCGAGTAAATAAGAAAAAAATAGAAGAAGAAAGAGAAGTGTAGAAAAAGTGTAGTGAATACGCTGGAAGGTCATGCTACGGAGGTGGGGTATTCTCAGTAACAAGGAAGTAGAAGGTAAATCAATCCTAAACCAAAAAACAGCAACTGACAGAGACAAGAAAATAAGAGAAAACACCTTAATTCTTATTTGAAGTAGGCAGAATTAGTCTTGCAACAAATTGCCGATGTTTCGGCTTTGGTTCGGTAACCGGTACCACGGTCTACTAGTTTAGGATCACAGTAGTTTTATAATCATGTTCGATGTGTTGTAGGTAGGATGGTAATAAAAACCAATTAAAACAAGCCCCTTATATCATAGATCAAGGTGTGAAATGTGAATTTTTATGCAAATAAATATGTAATAAATGTGACCAACACAAAGTAGGTGCTTCTAATTCTCACTGCCCTGACTGAAACAGATGGAAGGTTAAGTATCTCGACTGTTTTTTCTGACAACACAAAGTTTAATTTTACATACGTTTCATTTTGTTGCTTGAGAGATTCATGATGTTTGCGCAAAATTTCATGCATTTCCACCAATGAAGAATGTTCTTCTTTCAAACTGTTCAACATGTGTTCCATATTTTCAGTTCTAAAAAGAAAAAACAAAAATTAATGAATAAAAATAAAAATAAGAAATACAAAATAGTTTCTGTGTTAGAATAATTTTGATATTTCGGACTGTTGTCCTCAACTTTATTGTGTATAAACACGTTCAGGCCACTGTAACCTCAGGCTCTATTTTAGGTGGGTTTTTTTTTTTTAATTACCTTAAAATGAGTCATCTTCAAATGATTAGAAAATGACTTATTTTAAATTATTTAAAAATATCACCTGAACAGAGGCTGAGGTTACTGTGGCCTGAATGTTGTGTTTATGCAAAATAAAGACGAGGACAACAGTCTGAAATATCATAATTATTCATATCAATCCTCATCTCAAAATACATATAAGTATAAGCAAAGCTGTGTTTATAAAATATGAATTTTAATTCATTTAATCTTTCAAACATATTACATAATTTGGCATGTTTTTTTAAAATGTTATCATCAAGGCATACCAACAGCACAGATTCCTTTGACTCACTCACTATCCATCCCTATTGGCCATTGCACTTGACAAGTCCTCTAGATGGCATCCAGTGTTTAACAGACTTGGTGAATGTAAATTTTTGCTGATTGGCCAACACTGTTATGTCCACGTGTAGGAAAGAGTCCATAGAAGAAGGTCACTTATGAGATCATCCTCACTTCCCCAGCATGTCTTGCTCATCTTACTTGGATGGTTTGTGAGATAGAAGGTAAGTGGCCATACAGCTGCTGTTTTCCAGGATTTGTTCATAACAGCACATAGTATTCTTGTGTAATTCCCATCTAGCTTTTTCTACAGTCCAAGTGGTACTGACATGGCTATATGTTGAAAGAATTTATTTTATTCATTTTAGGTCATAATGGAAGAAAATCTTTATAAAAATTCTGGTTATTTCTTTAATTAAGAATAGAAATAAAATCTTTTCAATAAAATGTTAAAGGATTAAAAAAAAAAAAGAATCAACTTACTTTTGACATTGTTCGGCATAATTTTCTTTTAATTGTTGATGTTCTTCAACAAGTCCCACTAACCTGAAATTTAAATTTTCACAATTTTTCTCAACTAGAAAATTTAAAAATTCAATTCAAAAGGTTAAAAAATTAGAAATATTCATTTGAATAAAAATATTGGAAAAAAAAAAAAATGCAAGAGATTATTACTGATTATTTACAATTCTTTTAAGAGTCACAATAAAAAAAAACAAAAAAACAACATTTATTTGAAGAAATGAATAATAATAATAATATTGGAATTATTCAAGTATAATGCTGACCCCCCACACACACACTTTTAGGCTAAAAGTGAGGGGGTGCATATTATACACAAGAACTAAATATTAACTTTGTAGAGCGTTCGGCTACAAGGTTCCTAGTTCGATACTGGTCCTCGCCAACTCAGCGTATGAGTAGCACAGGGATCTGTGCGGTAAAGTAAGGAGCTGATGGTAGGTGTGGCGCTCCACCTCAGATGCTAAAACAATCTCCTTGGTCTAGCGCTATTGAAAAGGGGATAGACTCCTTCGCTGACTGGCTAATACCGACTTTAGGCCGCCCCATCGACTTTACTTATATCCGTCTAAGTACATTGTCATATTCCAGACGTTATGACTCACTGATTCTAAGTTATCTATGATCTAAACTAATTAATGTGTAACAAACATTTCTATTTTATGCTGCTACAAAGAAATAGCCACTGGAATGTGTGTTTGTTTATAATTTTGTTTCATCTCATCATCAGTTTGTGCTGAGAGCATGGATCTCCATGACTCTCACTCACCACTCATCCCTACTGGTTATCACTCCAAGCAGGTTTTCCACACACAGCTGATAGATGTAGGTTTTTGATGATCAGCCGACACTGGTGTGTCCATGTGTAAGTGTTCACAGGAGAACATCACTTATGAGCTCGTCCTTGCTGCTCTAGCAGTAGTACAAGCTTTTTTTGGGGTCACAAGATTGTTGCATTTTTGTGTGAATATCTCTGTATTTGCTCTAAATACTCTTTTTCCAAACATAAGTAAACTGTATCAATTTTCATTTTCAATCTATACAAACCAGATAAAAGTTGAACAAATGTTAAATCTAGCTACTACAAATTCTAAAAAGTCAGGGTGTATTATGTAAAAGATATGCTATTTTTTTTTTGGGGGGGGGGAAGAATCAGAATTTCTCAGCCCAAATTAAGGAATGCATGTTATACACAAATAAATATGGTAAAAATTAATGTAATCCTTTTCATTCATAAAAATTAATGTAATCCTTTTCATTCATAAAAATTAATGTGCCAAATATTTTAAATTCAATGAATATGTTACTTTTGTTTTTCACTCAGCAGTTGATTATATTCTGTTTGAAGATTTTCCATAGATTTCAGTTTTTCTTGATATTCTTCAGTTCTTTTCTCAAAATCACGAACCATGTGTCGCATGCTGCTGTTCTAAAAGAAAAAAAGGAATTCAATTTACATTTTGTTTGCTTCTCACATTTTTATTCATAAAACATAAAAACAAAAAATGTTTTATTCATTTGTTTTCGAAACATCCCCCTCCCATGCTCAAATAAAATATTCCATAGAAAATATAATATCAATATGAGAAGAAGAAATGGATAATTTTACAAAATATATTCTAATTTGATGCGAGATTGGAGATCATCATCATCATCATCATCATCATGGCCTCGGATTTGTGAAAAAAGATTAAGGGGGTGGTCCACAATGACTGCAGGCATGTTTGTGGTTGTGGGACAAGCAGGCACAGACACAGTGGCTGACTTGTTGAGGGTCTGATCAGAGTTTGGTGGCACTGTGTCCTTTTGTCTTGAGGGTGTTTTCAAAGGAGGAGATAGCATGGTTAGTGGCAAGACATCAGGTGTCACGCTTCTCAGCTCGGGTTGACCAATGGCGATGGTTAATGCCAAAGGTACCAAAGGATTTTTTCAAGCAATCCTTATATTACTTTTTGGGGTGCCATTTTGTCATAATGGCCAGTAACCCATTCAGTGTAGAGTGTGATCTTGGACAGGCAATGTTTTTCTTTCATTTTATTTGTTATGGATTCAAATGACAAAGTTCAGATCAGATTTAAGATGAAAACTTTTCATTAAATTAATTCTTACCTCAGCTTCTGTTTCTGCTCTACGTGAACGATATTGACTGATGACATTATCAGCTCGGTTGACAGCCAAAGTCTTTGCTTCCAAAAGATCTTGTAGTTGTTGTTCTCGTATCTGAATGTAAAAGCAAAAGAAGGGAAAGTAATTTCAGAAGAGAACACTAAAACAATAGACAATTCAATAATAATAATAATAATAATAAATGAAAGACAAAGTGATACCAATTGTAGTTGGTGCACTTGGAACAGTCCCAAAAAGCTTGGAAAATCTGGAAAATCTGGAAATCAGAGAAAGAATTGAGACCACCCAGAATACTACATTGTTGCAATCTGCCAGAATACTCAGAAGAGTCCTAGAGACCTGAGAAGACTTGTTTTCACTCAGACTCCAGGGAAATACCATCAGCTAAATGCTGGTGTGAAAAACTAATCTAATGATAATAATAATAATAATAATAATAATAATAATAATAATAACCAAGAGTAATGAACTTCAATCATTATTTTGGGGTTTGAATTTATTTTAGTTTTACTGCTAAGCTATAAAAATAAGTTAACATGTCTCACATAAGTAAAATGGAACAGGTGGTTGAATGCAAATGGTTTCTTTGTTTAATAGCATACCAACCTATGGGGGTTATTTAAAGCCAAAGCTATCCTTGTAGAAGAACAATGGTTGGTGGTGGGGGGGAATAAGGGGGTTCAGGGTATTTGTCTGATAATAAATGGTATGACTAGAATTTAAACTCACTACAATATTGCAATTCAGTACATTAGCCACAATGCCACACAGATTTCTTCAATGCAAATGGAGTCAACATGTTTGTAGAATAGAAAAAGTCTGATTGATCAAGTGGGAAAATCAATATATATATATATATATATAATCCAAAAGTCCAAAGAAGAAATCTTCCTTACGACACAAGAGTTTTATTTAAACAAAACCAAGTCGCAGTTTGAGAGCTCAATGTGTGCTCTTAATGTTAGAGTCACAGAGCAAATATATGAGTAAAGAAATAATAAAAGACTTAGAGATTTAGCTTTATAGTCTATTTCAGGGAGCTTAGACAAATAGTCTATCAGATGCGAATGATGAAATTTTTTATTACTTTAAAGGCATTTGAAAACAGATTTTTATTTATATATTTTTAAAAATTTTTTAGAATTTTGTAGTCCTATGATATGAATTCCAAATGTAAATCTTGTATGTTGCAAAAAAGAAAGAAGTTATATATATATATATATATATATATATATATATATATTGTATGCTATAATTTGTCCAGATTTGTTTCCATATTTTCCACCCTTCCTTGGCAACAATATATTTGTTAGGAACTACTGTCATTTATTTTCTTCTTTTGGTCAAAGTGGCATTGGGGTCTGCTAATCACTTTTAATGCTTTAACTTTTATTGATAATGTAGTCAGTTTCTTTCTACACTTCCCATTGTAGATATTTGTCTTGGGAGCCGTGAGTTGTTACCACATGACACCATATTACATTATAGTCCTCAAACATAAAAATAGGACAAGAAAGAAAGTGTGTCACCAAAAATTGGCTTTTATTGAGATACTGAAAGGAAGTGGGATAAGGGGGGGGGGGCTGTGCAGGATTGTACCCTTTATAGGGATTGGCCCCTATATTTTTACGGCATGTGGAATTGAATAAATTAAAATAATCAAGTTTTCTTAAATAATTAGTTTTACAATTGTATGTCATGAGTTTAGAATTAGGTAAACAAAAGCCAATTGAAATAATATCAGTTTGGAAATATTTTAGGAACAATAGAATTGATTTACATTGGAAGATGTTTAGATATAAAAATATACATAGAAAAAGCATTGAAATTCTACATAAAAATGTCCAGTGTTTGTAAATCTCAAAAGTAAACAAATCAATAAACCAGGTTTTTTTTTTTCCTCTTCCTCTACCCAGTTGATGCTGGGTAGCCGCTTATAGTGGTAAATAAATAAATAAAAACTTTAACGTACCTGCATCGATTGAAGTTTGTGTTCATAAATATCAATCATTTCAGAAAGTTTCATATCTTTTACCTGAAAGAAAATTGAAAGAAAAAAAACAATTATATTAAAAAAGAAAAAGAATAAAAAATGTTTCAATAAATTATGTTACATAATCTATGCGGTTGCATAAGATTATTGTCAATCCCCTGTAATTCTGAGGGGATGACCCTTTTCATATGGCCAGGTCCTTCCATGGAATATTACAGAAGCCCGCCAAATATGTGAAGTCACGTGGGACCTTTTTCAGAGTCCCCAGTTTGCAGTTGGACGTCAGGCAGAGCGGTCGGCCATTTTATGCTCTGTCTAAACTGGAACTCACGTGCGCTATGTTAGTTAGCAGATGTCTGGATTGGGGATTTAACAAATAAAGTAAAATCAAAGTAAATCGAAGTCTTGTGTTTATTATCTAAAAACTAACAATGACACAGGGCTTCTGATAAGGAGAAATCCCTAACAGAAAACCAGACCGAAGTCCCCAAGTCAACTCCAGACACAAGATCTTAGAAGATGCCAGACCAAGTCAAGATGTTAGAAGATATACCAAAGATGATCAGAAGCATACCAAGACGGCCAGCAGAAGAATAGATGTCCAAGTAAGTGAAGAAGAAGAGGTATGCAACATTATAATTATTTAGTGCCAGTGAGGAAGGCGCTATGCAACAATTGTAGGAAGAGAATTTTTACATAAATTTGTGAACATATTGCAAAGTATTTCTTTAACCCTTTCATTGCCACTGGGACACACGTATTTCCCAGTCGAATTTCATTTTGTACTCAAAGTATGATTATACAGATCTAAAATTTGGAGGAAAAAAAAAAAGTAGTGAAAGGATTAAATTACTTAATTCTTAAAACATTTTAGAATAATTTGTTAATACCAAAACTGAAATATTATTTGATATTTTTTTTTTTAAATTAAAAGAAACCAGATGAAGAGAAATGAAAGTATAAACCTAAAGAATTGAAAATAAACTTACATCTAATCCTGTTTGCATTTTCTCAATCAAATCTTCAATGCATTGATCAGAAATAGAAAGAAATTTGTTGGAAGAATTTGGTTGAGGTGGAAAAGAACTGAAATTTCCAGAATTTTCATTCTTTACTGTTGTTCCGGTTGGAATTGCTAATGTGTATTTTGGACATGAATCTCGATAAGTATTACCAGCAGCCAAAGCATCTCCTAAACTAAAAAAATAATAAAAACACTTAAATTAATTCTAATTCAACATATATACTCAGGTGAGTCAAAAGTTTTGCAATATTTTGCTAACATGAGGCACAATTCAGCAGCTCCAGATGCTTTTGCTGAGGTCGTGACAAACCACACTGGACTGTAACATGTCAAGCTTGCCTGATACTCTCTAAGTGCTACTTGCCAAATTTGCCTCTCTGAATCCAAGGTTTTAGGCATACCTGACCTTGCCTGATCATAGAGGTTTTTCCAGCCAAGGACAACGTTTTGAACCATTTGCTGTGTCTTCATCTTTCACATAAAAAATGTTTTTGGTTTCTTCCATGACGTTATGGCCCAGTTCAAATTTGTAAAACATAATTTCTTGAATTAGACATCTTCTGTGTTGCTTTCAAATCATACACAGAGTGAAGCAATGCACAACATGTCAGCGCACCATCTACCACAATACTACCAACCAAAGGGAGTACCTACAATGGCTTGAACTGATTTGTTCCTGTGTAATATGTGCTACAAAATATCACATACCAAAATATTGCAAAATTTTTTACTCGTCCTAAAATTAACATTAAAAAAAAATAACAAGAAAATTAAGAATCAAAGTCTTATAATCTAATTGAATAATTCCATATCAAAACTTTGCTAACCAGAAAAAAAAAGTTAGTCAAAGCTAAAAGCACAGTAAAGATAATCAGAACACAAACATTTTTAGATCTTATTTTTCCAATGCAGGTATCATTGGGGAATGAGAAAAATTTGAGAAAAGAGGCTAGACTTTGGATTGTTTACCAAAACTTTTCACATTCCTCAATAATACCTGAATTGAAAAATAAGATTTTCAAAAATTCAGCCTTAAGTTGCTCTTAGTGCGTTTTTAACCTGGACTATATGAGGGACAACCTTTGATTACATAGAAATCTGCCATAAGTAAAAATAAAGGGTCAATATTTCAGTTAGCATCTACATTATTCTCTGAAACTGCATTTTATAAAACATTCAGATACTGAGAATTTTTTCCACACAAAATTGAATTTCATGGGAATATTAAGTATTATAACCAAACAAATAAAAAATAAAAGTGAAGACTGCAAATTTATACGTACGCCAATGATGGGAAATTCTCAAGATTTGAACCTACAGCCACAAGTTTGATAGCTGCATGCACTTTATCACGACACGAAGAACGCAATCCTAATGATAAAAAGGGAACAACCCGAGCATCCTAAGAAATAAAATAATATACAAATATAAACAGAATGAAAAAGGGTTCGGTTTAATTAACTGAATATCAATCTCTTAGACTGAAAATTTAATTTATTTGTAAATGTTTCATTATAATCATAACTATTTATATTTTCAATATTTTATAGCAATAAACATTTTTTTGGTTTATATCGTCACTTGTTTGCACAGTTATATGGAATCAAGCATTCCTATCTGATACAAATAATTTACATGGCTATAGTATATCATGTATTCCTATCTAATACTAATAATTTATACACAATTATATGGTTTCAAGTATTCCTATCTAATACTAATAATTTCCAGAGAGATCTATTTAACTGGCAGATGGGTCACTAGCAGTTACTACCACTCTGGATTAGAGTGGACCTGAGAGTAATGGCAATGAAGGAGTATACACCTCACCCCCCAGAGCACTAGAACTGGAGCCTCACTACTAGATGCAGTTTAATATCATTACCCAGGACACACCTCTTTTGGAGACAAAAAAATAAGAAAAGATTCTGAATTCTCCTCACATGACCAATGGATATGGTGGACTCTCTTATCGAGAACGATAGATGAGGGTCAGCAGTGAGTGATTTGATTCCTCCCATGTTGTGCATGCTGTC
Organism: Doryteuthis pealeii; assembly: GCA_023376005.1. Classification (NCBI taxonomy): domain Eukaryota; kingdom Metazoa; phylum Mollusca; class Cephalopoda; order Myopsida; family Loliginidae; genus Doryteuthis; species Doryteuthis pealeii. The sequence goes on from CM042165.1 coordinate 7,986,478, forward strand.
AAGAAGACATTTTATGTTTCCTCGGGTGTGACAGCAGCCCAGCCCAGCCCAGCTGCGAGCCATGAAGCCACACTGACAAACGAAATGATCCAAGGCAGGAGTTAAATGTTTTTCTTTTAAAGTTAGGCGGAGCCGATCTCTATGCTTCAGTCTATTTTGTTCAAAGCTCTTTAGTTTAGCGAAACAGGTCTTATCGAGGAGTTTCAAATTGTCCTTCAATTTGTCCTTGTAGCGTAACAGAGGACATCCAATTGAACGCTTAGTATTTGGTAGTTGCCCGTAAAATATCTTCTTTGGAAGCCTGTTCTCATTCATTCGGACAACGTGACCAGCCCACCTAAGTTGAATCTTGGCTAATAGGGTTTCGATGCCAGCAATATCACATCTTTTTAAAATTGTGCTATTTAGATATATATATACATACATACATATACATTTACCAACCCACCGCACAACCAGGATGCGAAACTAGGTCAATTTCTTAAGCGGAGTTTCATAGGTTTGAATTCATAGTTTTCCTTCTCCTAGACTGGTTGCCTAGCCAAGGTTAAAGAACCAATTGATATATGATATTTAAAGACATGTCCACAAATCCAAGGGAAAACAATTATTTGTCTTCTTAAAGAAGCAACAACAAAATAATTGATCAACTTGTTATTATAGAAGTAATCACTTCACACAAAAAAACAAAATGTTACTTCCTGGAATTTCCTGAAAATCAAGATTACTTCAAAACTATTCAACAATAAGAAATGACTTATATCTTACCTGTAAAGTTCTAACAAAAAATGACTTGATTGTTTCCGACTGAATTATTGACAGTAAATTTAGTGTAGACAATACCAACTCCATTCCAACAAAACTAGAAAGAAACCAAAAGGAGAAAAAAATTGTAAAAAAATCAAAAACAATTTAAGAAAAAAAAAAAAAAAAAAAAAAAAAAAAAAAAAAAAGAACTGATGGTCATTAGATAAATTCTTTTTTTTTTTTTTAATTAAGAAAATGTCTGAAAGAATTGAAAAAAAAAAAAATATCATAATGAAAGTAAGAACAAAAAAAATCTTTGGCCAAAATTTCATAATTATCTATAAAAGTTAAAAGACAAACTGTTGTAAAAAGAACATCAACTAAAAATGTTGGATGTTTAACAAGAAAAAGAAAGAAAAAAAATTGGCTTTAGTTTTTGCCTGGAGGTTTGCTAAACTTTTTGCCAAGATTTTCCTACCATCTCCAACTTTAGCCAATCAGATTTTTGTATTTATGAAATGTTTTCTGTGTTACAATTTCTATTTTGGGAATCAGAAAAAAAAAAGAAGGGAAATGAACATTTACAAATTCTGATTGGTTACAATAATTATTCTAAAAATGGAAAGAAATCTTTTTTTTTTATAAAATGTTATTTTAGTTTCATCTATTGGAAAAACTAGCAAAAATATGTGCCTTCTTGGTGCAAGTATTTAAGTTTTAATCTAATAAAATATTATATTAGACTAATGAAACTAAATAAGAATGAATATAAAAAGGCTGCACTTATTTTATTATTTTTTATTTTAATTGATTTCTATATAAAATTATACATAAGATTGCTTTTGATACGTTTCAGACTAAAACAATAATATTAGAAATCAATAACACCAAGTAATTATCTATTAAACCTGGTTTTGTTAAAACCAGTATGCAAATTATCCGCCACCATATAGTATGTAAATCTTTATTAGTGATATATAATGCACATTGCAGATTTTAAACACATTAATAACATTTTTATAGTTTTTTATAGCTAGAATTAATAGAGATATCATTAATGAATTAGATTATAACTAAGATTAAATGATGATTATTCAATAATCATTGACTATAATGTAAATAACTAAGGGAATTATAATGTCGGTGGTGAGGAAATTTCAGTTACAAACACATAATCTCCATTATAATAATTTTCAAATAAAAAAAATATGAATAAAACCATATACGGTAGAATACTATTTTTTATTTTTTTAAGATTCCTTTTTTTTTCTTAAATTTTTAAATAAAAAAAAATTGCCATATTTTTCTGTGTTTTTTTAAAAATCTCCCTTTTCTAATAAAAATAAAAACAGATGAAACCCAAATTAAGAAAAAGAATTCTATTCTCCTAATTTAATCAACATAACCAGTTCAATTATTCAAATTGACACTTGGGAAAATGTCTAGAAAGAATAAAGTTATTCATTCTACAAATACTGGACCTCAGGCAGCAAATATAAAAAAAATTAATTCTTGAAAAGTTTTTAAATTCTTATATAAATTTTTAAGCAGCAAAAATTCTTTCTCATCCCAAGAAAAATCTAAGAAAATTTGAGCCATTGATCATTCCTGGCAAAAAACAAAACAAAAAAACTATCATGTTCACTCAATGAATTCTGTTAATTTTCAATAATTGTGTCCTAAAAAAAAAAAAAAAAAAAAAAAAAAAAGCAGACATATAGCACTAAATTTTCATAAGATGACATATCTGCTGTTGATGACTTTTTTTTACCAATGGGGTCCAAGCACTGCAACATCAATAGAAGAAGTGCATGGACTGCAAGTAAGACTATGTTGAAAAATGAACCCCATTTAATTAGACTGAATGAGAGTAGCCTATGAACTTTTCAGCTGACCCCCATATAACAAATGTATGTGTATATTTATAGAATTGGATCTTTATTTTGATAAAAATCACTAACCAGTCATTCAAAATACAGAGAAAAATATTTATTCCTGAAGGATGAAATTTATCAGAAATTTTTTCTTTCTTTTGTTTTTAATTTTTAATTTTTTATTATTTAATTCATTTCTTACAATTTTTTGAAATCTATTTAATAAAAATTTCCTTATAAAATTGAATTTATTGAAGAAAAAAAAATCTTTGTTTTAACATGAAAATTAAGATTATTTAGTCAGAAATATTTCTTAAAAAAAACAAGAAAAACATTTTTACAAAGTCATACAAGTTGAAAAGTCTTTATAAAAAAAAAAAAAAGATTCCTACCTCCAATCATCAGCTTCTTCAGGTTTTGTTGTACAATTACGAGATAAAGAATTATTATTAAACTGAAATTGTAGTAAAGAATCAATATGTTCCACTTCAATAACAGTCAATACCTTCTCTGCTAAACTGGAATATTGACACAAATGTTCAAAAAAGTTAAGGAAAAAGGATTTACAAATAACTAAAGAAAACAAAAAACAAAGTGAATATATGAGAATAGGCTGAAATGTTCATATGATGATGTCATATTTGTTGTTGATGACTTTTTTGATCAATGGGATCCAAGCACTGCAATATCGATGGAAGAAGTGCAAAGGGCGAATATGTTGAAAAATAAACTTCATTTAGTCACATTAAATGTGAGTGTCTTGGTTAGCCTATGAACTTTTCAGCTGAACTTCAGTAAAGAAAAAAAATCCATATTTTATCATTATGGCTAATAAGTTTTTCAATTCAATTTTTCTAATTTTTGGCACAGAAATATTTTTTGCCCTCGATTCAGACATTATTAATTATAAAGCAATGAGTTTTATTTCGACATCAACTAATGAATTACACCAAATAAAATAAGAAAATTGTTTCTGAAAAAAGATATAAGTCAATAATTTGATGGCCAACACTTGTTTACAACAATGTACTTCCATACATTCCGGATTGGCAACAGGAGGAGAATTCTTGAGACAACTGATGACCATTGTAAGTACAGGGTCAATAAATGACCATTCACTTGATAATTGGGAATTCACATGAAGTTCCTGAAATAAGATTTAAAAAAAAAAAAAAAGGATTTTAGAAATATTTATATTAATGCCAATGTGCAAATTGTATATAGAAATATGAATTTGATATATTGAAAAAACAAAAGATGTTTACAAATGCATGGGATCATCAGGAGAGAATGTGCAAACCGTTTCGGGGCCTTCTCTCCTGATGATCCCATGCATTTGTAAACATCTTTTGTTTTTTCAATATATCAATTTCACACTGTCGGATTAAGTTCCATTTTATTTCACTTATATAGAAATATATATAGTCTGGTTTCTTTTTTCTATTAAACTAAAACAAATAAATAAATAAATATTACACGAATAAGAGATATGAATGTATTTTCTTTACATGATTTCAAGTTACCTTAAAACAAAGTCAGCTTCCTTATACAAAGAAAATTTTTAATTCAGTATATTTGAGACAAAAAATGTGAATGAGAATCAATTTAAAACTTGTTATTACAATATGAAAATAGTGTAAATTGAATAAGTCACATTTAATAACACTTATTACATCGTAAAAGAAAACAAAAACAACATTTTTCTAATTTTCTGGTTTCACAAACATTTTATCTCTAAGTCTAATGTACGCCACCTCTTTCAATTTTTGTAACGTTCATCAAAACATCTTATCTATTACCTAAACGCTCTCCTCAAAAGAATAATAAGACCCCCTTCTTCCATCAAATAGAGTCTGCTTTTTGAGATTCTACCCAGTTGGTTGAGGCTGTAAAATATGCAGAAAAGGTAAGACCCACCCCTAATGGGGCAACTTGTTGGCTGTAAGTGGTGATCTGAAATTCCTGAGGAAGGGATCCTGGTGGCTGAATGGTCCATAACCCAGATACTAAGTGGTCAAGTGACCTGCAGCATTCCATTTCAGCCCTTACTAGATGGGCAGTTGAACAGGTAGAATCCAATCAATCAAACACCTTTATGATTAATTACTGACAGGATTCTACAAATTGTTCTTATGACAGACATGCAACCATTTTTATCTTAAAAGTGTTAAAAGATTGGGGGGTGAGGGGTGAGGGTCAATCACCAGTGTATTGATACATATGAAGTTATTTCTTCTAGTTTATTAAGATACATAAATTTAATGAAAATTATTTTCTTTACACAATTACACTGGTAGAAATAATTTTTATTAAATTTATCTATATTAATAAACTACATCATGAGTATCAATACACTGGCGGTGACTCTCACCCACCCATCTTCAACACATTTAAGATAAACTACCAGCTCAGTCGGTAGAGCGTTCGGCTAGAAACCACAAGGTTCCTAGTTCGATACCAGCCCTAACCAACTCAGTGTATGAGTAGCACAGAGATCTGTGCAGTAAAGTAAGGAGCTGATGGTAGGTGTGGCGCTCAACCTCAGACGCTAAAATAATCACCTTGGTCTAGCACTAGTGAAAAGCTGTATGGCTGATACCGACATTAGGCTGCCCCGACGACTTACCAGTTTATTGATACATATGAAGTTAATGAAAATTATTTCTACCAGTTTATTAATAAACATGAAGTTAATGAAAATTATTTCTACCAGTTTATTAATAAACATGAAGTTAATGAAAATTATTTCTACCAGTTTATTAATAAACATGAAGTTAATGAAAATTATTTCTACCAGTTTATTAATAAACATGAAGTTAATGAAAATTATTTCTACCAGTTTATTAATAAACATGAAGTTAATGAAAATTATTTCTACACGTTTATTGATACACATGATGTTAATGAAAATTATTTCTACCAATACATTAATATACATGAAATCATAAATGGCCAACCAATGAACTATTTGAAATTTTTCTACTTCATCTTTTGATATACTCTATATACTAGCATATTATGCAACTTTTCAAAAAAATAAATTTTAGCCTAATATTAGGGAGCTACACCATACATGAGATGCACATTTTTTTGTGCATATATATATTTACCAACCCCTCCGCACGAGCAGGATGTGACACAAGGTCAATTTCTTAAGTGGAGTTCAACAGGTTTGAATTCAGAGTTTTCCTTCTCCTAGACTGGTTACCTAGCCAAGGTTATAGAGCCCAGTCTGCCCAGCTATTTACCCATAGCTGGAGGGAGAATTGGATTCATACCTTTCCCAAGGGTATTAGCACTATGTGAAATTCAAACAGATTCGTCGAGGAATTGAACTCGGATTGACGAGTCCATTTCCTATGACTCTAACCATTAGACCACGCGCCTCCATGCATTTTTTGTGCACATATAGTTGGCCAAGGCTAGGCCTAGGCCAACTGGTATGCCTACAATTTCCAATTGCAAAAACTCAGTGGCTCAAAAATAAGTTTAGAAATATTATCTTACCTCAAACATTTCACAGACAAATTGTAACGCTTTATTTCCAACTTCATCTTCTGAATCTAAAGATGATGAAACCCAATTGATTATTGTTTGAACATTTGAAGTTGCTTCAGACGATTTATTCGGCATTAATGGAACTTCTTCTTCATTTGATGAAACAATGCCAAATACAAATTTAGCTACGGTTTGACGAACTTTACTCACACTACAAAAGGAGATGAGTAATTCAAACACCTGTGGAATAGAACAGAAAGAATTAATAAATATAAATGGGAATGTGATATATATATATATATATATATATATATATGCATAGTAATGTAAGGGAGGAGAAGACAGAGAAGGTGAGATACAAGAGTAAAGAAATGAATGACAAATAACAAGGTTTGGTTTGGTTTATGGCATATCAACATCAATGGGTTATTTAATGCCAACTAAGTTTTGAAATAAATTCATTCTTTAATGGATACTCAATCTTTTTATGATTTTTTTAATATTTAACCCATAGATGGGACCCTAACAGATACTACCACTCCGGGTCAGAGTGGACCTGGGAGCAATGGTGATGAAGAGGTGCTCCACATTCTCCAGACCTCTAGAACTGGAACCTCACCATCAGTTAGAGTTTAATGTCATACCCAGGACAACCACCGGCTTCTAGCACATATATGATAAAAAGGGTTGGGGCAATCATATAGGTGCAGTTTGTGTATTCCAATGCCCCAGCCGACAGGGCGCAAAATAACAAGGGTTAAACAACAAAGAAAAGGTACATTCATAATCTATAGAAAAAAAGCATATTATATGGTCAGATAGTCTGGTTGGTTGGTTGGTGTTTAAGGTTGTATGATGAGCATTCCTTTTTCTAGTATATGTAAGCGTGGATGGAAAGTAATAGCAGTAGGCAGTAGGTTATGTGTCAGGTCACTTAATGTGCTCCTGGTACTCTGTGGGGTTTGGGGACTGCTTGTGAATTTCCTATTTCTTATTATGTAAAATATTGTCTGATCAGTGCACCCAATGACCAGGCTGAATAGGAAGTGCATGGGGGTCAGGTGCAGCCTGGAAACGAAAACAGGATGTGGCCCTGACCTGACCTTTTGCACTTGGAAATACAGGTGAATATTTGACATGATTTCGGTGCAGAAATCTGTAGGCGTAGCCCATAGCCAATGAAAACAGCCTGCATGGGCGAAGAGGCATGTCTACAGAAAAAACTGCGTAGGTGTCACGAACAAAGAGGCGTGACACCGGGGGTCAGACTACAATAAAAGAAGCCCGTAGAGATCAATTAGAGAGACGACGATCAGGTTTGAGATCACTTGAAAAGAACTCCCAAAGGCTCCACATTGCGTAACCCTGCCAACGACTCTCAGCTGTACACAACCGGGGAAAATAAACATCTCATCTTACATTTTCCTAAATACAAGTGTTTGTGTTCTTTGACAGGTCCAGTGTGTAACAATTACTCCTTCCATGGATTCACCATTTTCTGGTGAATTCATGGGAGGGAGCTGGCTTAATCAACCCAGGGTGAATGCCGTCATAAAAACAGCAGGTTTGAATTATAAGGATCTCATTTTTTTTTTCTGTTACCATATCATAGTAAAAAACGGCACATCATAGCAAGATTTTTGTTAGCACACTAGTGTTAAAATGTTCTTAGAAAATAAAGTAATTTCCAGTCCAATTTGAAACTTAATAATATTGTGTTGGTTGGCATTCTTTCCACTCATAATTTTGTATAAGACAATAACTCAAAACATGAGTAGCACTGAGTGGGTAATCTTATCTGTGTGTTAAAGGGGGAGCTGACGGTAAGTGTAGTGCTCCATTTCAGCAAAAACAATCTCCCTGGTTTAGCGCTAGCGAAAAGGAGATAGACTCCCTCTCTGTCCGGCTGATACTGAGAATAGGCCACTGTGCCAATTTTACTTTTACTTACTCCAGAAAGATCTACAGATCAAGAGAGAGAGAGAGAGAGAGAGAGAGAGAGAGAGAGAGAGAGAGAGAGAGAGAATTTCTTACCTTAGTGGCTGTACTACTTGAACAACTGAGAAGCAAAGAGAAAAGTTCTTTGAGGGAAGCAGAAAAATGAGGAAATCTGAAACAGAAAATTACAGAAAATTTAGAAGGAAAATCATAAGAAAAGACAAAGAGATAAAATTAGAGAAAATATTTCCAATTGTTTTTAGTTTAAAAATTGATTTTATTAATCTTTAAATTTATGTGTATAACAAATGACAATTCTCTTAAAAGGGAATTGTATTTGTGGTGGTGAGGAAATTTCAGTTACAAACAGACAAACACATAATCTCCATTATAATAATTATCATTAAAGCTTTTTTTGAAAATGTTGATCTTAGTCATTTGAAGCCTGAACTCCTGCATACGCACTTGATCATCTAAGTTAAGCAGTGATAAGCCTTTTCACTATTTAATTGGGTGACCTCTTAAACAACAGCAGGTCCAGTAAGCAACTTGAATCAAAATGATTTGATTCAACATCAAATGAGCTGAAAAGTATTGATATGCCAAAAAACAACCAACCTGAACTCTTGAGCGTAAATTTAGCGTCTTTTAAATCAATGTTTGATCTCTAGAATGATAAAATGGTGTAACGATGTGGGAAGAAAAATAAAAGCATCACTTGGTAGATCGGTGTAATAGGCTCAATTTCATTTCAATCGTTAAATTCTTTAAATGAATGATAAAATAGGAATTCTTATTCATCACCATTGAGTTATGCTGACAAAACAGATTCCCTTGACTATCTCATCATCCATTCCTACCAGCCATCGTTTTTGGCATGTCGTCTAGACTGCATTCAGTGTCCACATAGAGTTGAGGAGTGGAAGTCTTTGCTAGTTGGGCAACACTAATGTGCCCATGTATAAGAATCTACATGAGAACATCCCTTATATATATTTACCCCTCCGCATGAGTAGGATGCGACACAAGGTCAATTTATTAAGTGGAGTTTAACAGATTTGAATTGAGAGTTTTCCTTCTCCTAGACAGGTTGCCTAACCAAGGCTGAAGAGCCCAGTCTGCCCTACTATTTACTCATAACTGGAGGGAGAGTAGGATTCATACCTTTCCCAAGGGTATTAGCACTATGTGAAATGTAGACAGCTAAGTCCAGGATTTGACGAGTCCATTTCCCATGACTTTAACCATTACACCACACTCTTCCTACATTGCTTATATATATTTACCAACCCCTCTGCCCGAGCAGGATGCGACACAAGGTCAATTTATTAAGCAGAGTTTAACAGATTTGAATTGAGAGTTTTCCTTCTCCTAGACAGGTTGCCTAACCAAGGCTGAAGAGCCCAGTCTGCCCTACTATTTACTCATAACTGGAGGGAGAGTAGGATTCATACCTTTCCCAAGGGTATTAGCACTATGTGAAATGTAGACAGCTAAGTCCAGGATTTGACGAGTCCATTTCCCATGACTTTAACCATTACACCACACTCTTCCTACATTGCTTATATATATTTACCAACCCCTCTGCCCGAGCAGGATGCGACACAAGGTCAATTTATTAAGCAGAGTTTAACAGATTTGAATTGAGAGTTTTCCTTCTCCTAGACAGGTTGCCTAACCAAGGCTGAAGAGCCCAGTCTGCCCTACTATTTACTCATAACTGGAGGGAGAGTAGGATTCATACCTTTCCCAAGGGTATTAGCACTATGTGAAATGTAGACAGCTAAGTCCAGGATTTGACGAGTCCATTTCCCATGACTTTAACCATTACACCACACTCTTCCTACATTGCTTATATATTTACCAACCCCTCTGCCCGAGCAGGATGCGACACAAGGTCAATTTATTAAGCAGAGTTTAACAGATTTGAATTGAGAGTTTTCCTTCTCCTAGACAGGTTGCCTAACCAAGGCTGAAGAGCCCAGTCTGCCCTACTATTTACCCATAACTGGAGGGAGAGTAGGATTCATACCTTTCCCAAGGGTATTAGCACTATGTGAAATGTAGACAGCTAAGTCCAGGATTTGAACTCGGGGTGAAGAGTCCATTTCCCATGACTTTAACCATTACACCACACTCTTCCTACATTGCTTATAAGTTCATCCCTACTTCTTCAGCAGCGTGCAGCATATCTAATCCATCTTATTTGGATAGCTTGTGAGATGGTAGGTAGGTGGCCATACAGTTGGTTTTTTTTTTTTTTTGCAGGATGCTGCTACCAGTATTCAAAATAGCATGCAGTATCCTTATGTCCTTTCCATCTAGCCTTTTTCTCCAAGCGCCTCGTTAAAGTCCACGTGGTGCAGAAATTGGTAAGAAAATAAAGACAGAGTAGCAAGTTCAGTTTTCAAAATAAACAACACAAAGGGAGGTAATTCTTTTTTTTTTTTTATACTTACTCAGCGATTAAATGATGAATCTTCGAACTCTTCATAAGATCAGTGAATAAATCAATGACATACATTCGGCTTGTTCCAGATTCTCCATTTATGACAATATTGAACATCATTTTAAATGTTTGGTTAATATTATTGGCATTAAAAAGCTAAAACAGAAAAAAAATCACTTACAATACAACACAGAAAATTTTTTTTAAATTCAGACATTTATTTTTTTAGTAAGACTTTCTGGATTTGAGACAAAACTATTTTTTCAAGATTAAAAATGATATTTTGTGTGTAAAATTAAAGACAACTTTAAAATTATGAAAAGGTTTCAATAAATTTCATACCCCCCTTTTTTCTTTTTTAAACATGATGGTGATTCATTATATAAGGTGAATTTTGCCTAAGGAGTTGGCAATCAGGCGTACTGTTTATAGTTGCACCTTTTTCAAGAAAATCAATAGTGATGGGTCCTTTCATATCTCAGAACACTGTCAGCATGACCTTCTTTACTGACTGATGTGCCTGGAACTTTATCTTAACAAGACAGTCAGTGCATTTCAACACGATAAATTATCTTTTCAACTCAGGCTCCACGAGGCAAATCCAATTTTAGTGTATTTGTAAACATTTTAGGACTAAAACATAATTCTCAGTACACATCACACATTTCTCTGTGAATTTCACATGGTTTGCATTTCTCAGCCACCAAAAATTTCATGGCGAACCTCTATTCAAGCCCAAAGCACTGTGTTTGCCGCCATTTTAAATAGCCTCAAAACAAATATTTTTTGTAAGATTGAAATAATCTTTGCTTTGAGTTAATTCCAAACAATGCAGTTTACATTTATGCAAAACAAATTCAGAAAAAATCTTCCCTTTACTTATTGAATGACTATTGCAGAATTACATTCGAATTTTGATTGAATTATTAATAAAATATATAAAACAGTAAATATTTCAAATAAATAAAGTTTTTAAGTTTAAATAAATTTTGATACAAACCTTTTGTCCAAGTTCTTCATGTAAACACAAACTGGTAAGAACTGATAAAGCAAATACAATCATACTGAGATTGTTATGAGACAATAATGGAATCAATGTTAATTTCAGTTTTTTGGCATCAGCCTGTTAAAAGAAAAAAAAATACAAAATCATTAATGATTTGAAATTTAAAAATAAAAAGGCTTAACCTCTTTTCAGAGATTCTTAACGATTTTAAATAATGGTTTTGTTAGAAAAAGTTGGATGTGAACTGTACAAGGATGCTATGTGCTGTTATGAACAAATCTTGGAAGCAGTACCTCACAAAAGAGCAGCTGTATGGCCACTTGCCTCCTATCACACAAACCATCTGGGCAAGATGATCTAGACATGCTGGAGAAGCAAGTAGATGTTTTCTTATAGACAGCTAAACATGGGCACACCAGTGTGGGTCAGCCAGCAAAAACTTACATTGGTCATTGATCTGGATGCTGTGCAGAGGACCTTTCAGCAGGAATGGTGATCCATGCTGGCACATTATGATGGTGGTGATGATGATGATGATGCTTTGCTTAATGAAAAATTCATTTTTTATTGAAATTCTTGACATCTCATAGAGAGAGCACATTCCAAATGAAAAGGTCAGAAAAAAGAATAATGACAACTTTTGGGTCACATGACAGTCTGTTTGGCATTGTGAAAAAAAAGAAGAAAAATGATGTGGTATGGACATGTGATAAGATCATCAGGCCTGGTAAAAAGCATCCTACAAAGCACAGTTGCTGGGGAGGAAGACGTGGGGAAAAGGAGGTGGGAAGATGACATCCAGGAATGGACAGGTATGTCTTTCACAGAGTTGCAGAGTTCATGAGCGAGATAGGTGGCAGGTGATGGTCAGAGAATCATGGAATTACAAGGTTGATGATGAAGTAAAATATATTTCTATTTTAAGATAAATTTAGTCATGTAACATAGATAGATAGACAGATAGACTTGGACATTTGTGTTTTGATTGCAATCAATCTGAACTAATCTGATGATAGAGCATCAATTTAGAGGGAAATCTTCATTTAAATATTTTTGTCCTTTTCTTCAAACTGTTAACCATAACTAAGATATTTATTTATTTCATATAATTATTTTACATTTTCAGTTTAAAGAACTACCTAGAAATCTAATTAGTGATGTTTAAAATAATTATTTTAGTCAGATAAATAATTTAAAATTCTGCCTGATTATTTATATCTTGTAGCAACATGGCTTCCCATCATTTAAAGCAATCAAGAAAAACTGAAAGTTTTCATAATACAAAGTATTAATCTTTTAAAGATCTTCCAAAAATATCACATTAGGTTGGTTTGGTTTCTTTGTTTAATGGCATATCAACCTTTATGGGTTATTTAATGCAAAAGCTATCCTTATAGAAGAACAGTAGTGCTACTATTCAACCCATAGCTGGGGGATTTGGAGGTTCATACCTTTCCCAAGGATATTAATCTGAAAGTAAACAGAATAGTGGAACTGGAGTTTGAACTCGCTTTCGATAATGTCACAGTCCAGCACATTAACCACTACACCATGGACACTCTCCCATCACATAAGGGAAAAATGAATTTATAATTAATAGATTTATGATACATCTACATTCTGTATTTGCCATTTAAATAGGAAAATAGTTATGTTGGTTGGTTGGTTTCAGGTCAATCAAATAAAGTCATTTTGATAAAAATTCAGTTTCAAATTCTTAATATTTTCAAATACATGAATTCATGGTGTACATTTCTATGCAGTTCCTTTCATTCAATAATTTTCAGATATTAACTTGTTTTTATATACTTTGGTATTGTCTATATCTTTTTTTATTCATCAGATGTTGGGATTTTTCCATATAGACCCACTGCCTTTAGAAAGGATATTAGAGTGTGAAAAAAGATATGATTTAATTATTAATGGAAATAGTCTTGAATCTTTATCAAGAGAAGAGTACATAGCAATTCTATAGCAACAAGAGTACATTGCAATTTCATAATAAAATTTCATGAATTTTTGTTGATTTTATAAAAATGCTGTAAAATTCAACTTCCTTTTTTCAGTATGCACTCCAAGTTTATTTTTGCCAAAAGTTTTAAAACTGATGTCGGCATACAAATAAAATACATTTAAAATACTTGATAAACAAGAAATAAGGAAATGAGAAAATTATGAGACTTACCAAAGTATTAATGAAAGATTGAGTGGCATAATTATTCCGACAAAGATTGGCCAATAAACCAAGACATGGTTGAGTTAAAGGATTTTCACTTGCAAGACTGAAATGGAAAGAAAAGAACAAAAATAACAACTTCTTATATATTTAAAAGATTTTCTCAGTGTTTGTTCTGAGATCACTTCAAATTTAATCAGTTTAAGAGCATTTGCTTAGGAATCATAAGGTTCCAGGTTCAATACCTGTTGTTGCATACCCTTCTTTACTTTATTTTATTCTTCTGGTGTCTTTGGCATCTTAAGTTCTTCTATCGTCTCTTCTAACATCTCTTTGTCTTGTTGGTCGGTCGCACTTAACTCATTTCTTCTTCTTCATCAGTCTTGTTACCAAGACATTCACCAACCACAAAACCGTGTTATTTTTCTTAAACTTTTATTTACTTAACTAAACATTTCATGTAACTAAACATCTGACTAACATAGCGCGCGTATGCAGTGAGTTCCAGTTAAGGCAGGACATCTTCTCTGCTTGACGCCCAACTGAAACTGAGGACCCAATCATGTCCCACGTGACTTCACGTATTTCGAGGGCTTTCTGTACTATTCCATGGAAAGTCCCACCAGTGATATGAAAAGGGGGGCCATCCCTTTAGAAATACAGGGGATTGACAATAATCTTATGCAACTGCATAGTTTATGTAACACTGTCATCACCAATTCAACACGTAAGTAGCGCAGCTTAGGTAATCTGTGCAGTAAAGCATCTGTCAGCTGATGATAGGTGTGGCACTATGCATCAGCAAATCAATCTACTTTCTCTACGTGAGAAAAGATTTACTGCAACAGACGCGTCACCATATTTTGTGCAAAAGACGCATTGCCATATTTTGTGCAACAGATGCGTCGCCATATTTTGTGCAACAGATGCATCACTAAATTTATGCAAATGTGTGACTCCAGATTTCAAGATACCATAGAAAAAACATTTTCAAGAAAAGGATAATGAATATAAAATTTTTGCATTAAAAACTGTAAAGATAATAATCAAAAGTCATATTAAACTTACATTTGTTTTACAAGATACTTTAAAAGGTCCTCCATGTAGTTCTCTTTAAAATCAACACAATGTCCATAAGTCACTTCCTGTAGCAGCTGAATACACTAAATAGATATTTTAAAAATCAAAAACTTATATAATGTACTAAAATAACAAAGGAAAGTTGTTGCAAAAAAATACATCATATAATTCAATAATATTTCATAGAATTTTAGAAATAAACTTCTTACATGAGGTTAATGCTACATAATTTCTCTAAAATATAAATCAGAAATATAAATCAGTAAGAGTTTTATATTTTTTTCAAAGTTTTTAATCTTTTAGATTATAATAAAAAAGACAATAACAAAGCTAAAGAATGCATATAAAAAGATTACACTTATTTTTATTTTATATAAAATTCTACACAGCATTGATTTTAATATGTTTGAGAATAAAACAATAATATTAGAAATAATAACATAAAGTAATTATTTATTAAACTCAGTTTTTTTTAAACCAATAAGCAAATCATCCACACCATATACTATACATATGCAAAACTTTATTTCTTAGTGATATATAACACTCATTGCAGGATTTGAAATGCATTAATAACATGGGCTGTTTTGAGGCAAATCTTGCTCGACTAGATTTTAATGGAGACATTAATAATAAATAAGGTGCTAATTAAGTTTAAATGATGATTATTTGATAATCATTGAGAATATAACAGTAAATAACTAAGGGAATGGTGATGTAGTTTCGGTTACAGACACACACATAATCTCCATTACAATAAGAAGATATTGGAACACTTGGTTGTGACATTGGTTGTCGATTACATTATAATAAACACAAAGAATTACGAATTTATGAGAAAAATTTCTGTTCATCAATTTCTCACTTAAACTTCTAAAGATTTTTTATTCAGTCATTTTCATTTTTATTCTCATTCAATAAAATTGGTTTATATCAATTAGTTCCAAAATTCTTTCCTCTTCGGATCAGGGTAAGTTTTAAAAGCAACAAAAATATTTTTGGTATACTTTGTATGTAAATTTTAACATATTAGTAATTACATTTTTTTTAATCTT
This sequence comes from Doryteuthis pealeii, assembly GCA_023376005.1. NCBI lineage: Eukaryota > Metazoa > Mollusca > Cephalopoda > Myopsida > Loliginidae > Doryteuthis > Doryteuthis pealeii. The sequence goes on from CM042165.1 coordinate 8,002,301, forward strand.
ATTTAGTAAATTAAGAATAGTTACCAACGAGAAACATGGGTTTTATTTTTCTTACCAAACATTTTCTATGTAAAGAAAAACACAAAACTCATTTCATTTCAAATGCAGAGAATTTTTTTTCTTTTTTTTATATTTAATGTTAGTAAAAGAAAAAGTATGAATAGTAGTGGTTTGGTTTTGGTCTAGTTTCTTTGTTTAATGGCATATTAACCTTCATGGGTTATTTAATGCCAAAGTCATTCTTTTTAGAAGAACAGTAGTGGTACTATTTAACTGATAGTTGGAGGAATGAGGGTGTTTATTCTTTTCCCCAGGGATATTAATCTGAAAGTAAATATAATGGTGCCACTAGATTTTGAATTCACATGGTTGATAATTTTAGGGAACTACTAGTCTTGATATTTCAAGTAGAATAAATCTCTATTTCTTATCTCAGTTGAGATATAAATAAATATAGAGAATGTGTGTATGACTGTATTCACCCAATATTGATTAAACTGGCTCCATACTTTGAATTGATGACATCTCGAATAACTGTGCTCGATGCTTGATAAAAGGCAGCATCAACTCTCAAGATGTTCACCCATTCACAGTTTCATCAATGGACACTGTAAAGATGTGGACCAGGACATGACACAACTATTATTTCATGTTAGTAAAAACAAAAAGATTTCACCTCCTGATTGAATTCTAAACCATGTTTTCATTGCTATTCATCCCATATTAACAATTTAATAATTTCCCTTTCGAGGGACCCAAACAAATAGCAATAATTTATTAAATTAAAAGAATGAGATTTTAAAATTACCTTCAACACTAAATTGTCTGAAGTGTTGTTTCCTTGAATTTTTAACAATCCAGCCAACGCAGGAGTTAAGTTAAAATTTTTGTATAAATTCCATCGAATCTTTCGATTATGGACTGGAAAAACAAAATTATGGAATTGTTAGCAAAATGGAATTAAATTTCAGAAATACAAACAAACAAAAATCTTATAAATAAACAGAACAAACTTTAAAACAAAAAAAACGATAAATCCCAATGCTATTTGATAAAAATTCTGTGACAGTTGGTAACATAAATCCTCATAAAAATGTTTTCATACAAAACACTAAAATAAACCCAATAAATTGTAAGAAAAATATTTTTCTACTTCCATAACTTCATTTACAAGATTTTGGGTGCATTTCACAGAAAGTAGAGATTTATTAAATATCATATCTATAAATACTGAACTTACCTATTGTGTATATATATGTTTCTATTATATCTATAAGTACTAAAAGCTTGAAAACTTTTTTACATTCGAAAATGTGGTGAAAGGACAATAATCTATATATTAAAAGCTTGTTCCTTAATCTTCCAACCGTTATCATCTTGCAACACCCTCTGGTTAAAAATCAGACCGTACAAATTGTCCAAGATGAAATGCAAAAATGTAAATCCTGAGTATCTGGTGTTACTTATCCCCAGAATTCTTATAAGTGTCGTCACCTCAGCTAAATAATGGACCATTCCGTTTTTATTAGAAAGAAAGGAAAGAAAAGGTCATGCTACACAGAAAAAATATGAAAAGAAAGAAAGAGTAGGAAGATAGAGAGAGGAGGTGATAATGCTAATCTGTTTCAATCAGACATAATGAAAAGAAGGAAAGAAAGAAAAAAAAAGAGTGAGAGAGAGTTAAATCAAGATTATCATACATTTTACATATTGAACAATTTGCAATAGATCTTAAGTAAAGATATCAAACGTAATAATAAAATTATCATACTGTGATATATCCACAGGTCCTGCTTGTAATAAATGATTTATAATGTCACTTGTGTGAAAATGATTTGGTCAAGTTTTGAAATTTACCAAATATTAAATCTAACAAACCAAAAGACATGGAAAACCCGAGAATATGTTTTTCAAAATGTGTTAATATAACGGAAATAAAATAAGATAAAAAGATGATTTTAATCTCAGTAAATATTCTAACTTGAACTCAACATAATTTTCTTGCTATTAAAAATGTTCCAATGATTCTACTGAAAATGAAAAAAAAAATTTTAATCCTAATTATAAAATTTTAAAAAATAAACAAAATGTCAAAATGATAAACTTACCAAGATTTGTCAATAAAAGAATACATTTAAGAGAAAGTTGTGGAATTGTTGTTGGATCTGAAAGAACATCTACAATACAAGTAAGACATTCTGTGGCTGCAAGTTGAGGGGGAAGAAAACATTTGATATTTGTATTTCGACCTGTGATACCAATAAGAACCTGAAAATAAATTAAAAACATTAAATCTTTTTCAATTATCCTTGATAATTAACTTAATATAAAAATTGAAAAAAAAAAAACCCAAATAAACAACAAAAAAAAAACAACAAAACAAAAAAACAACACATAATTAAAAGTGAAAGATGGGTTTAATACTGAGATATAGCAAAGAAAATAATTGTATCTGTTGTCGTTGAATTGTGATTCTGATTTATTCAGGAAATAAAAGAAGAAAACAGATGGGTAAAAACTCTTAGAGGAAAACTTATTCAAAAAGAAAGAAAAAAAAAACTTGGGTAAAATATCAAAAGTTTTCAAAACAATTTTCTTCCAATGTAATTAATATTTGAATTAAAAATTATAAATAAATATGTGCTTGAAAAATAAAATAGAAACCTTGATGCTTATTATTGTTTAATGGACTTAAATTACAATTCATTAGAAATGAATAAAATTGATAAGTGCATATGTGTGGATTTGGGCAGCATGAGAATATCATGTGAACATTAAATTTGAAGTGGTAATTATCAAAAGTTATTTGAATCTAAAAAGGACAATACACCAAGTTGTCTAAATTAATTGGATCAGATAAGAACGCAGTCATGTTACTTACATCAAGTTGTCTTTGTAAATGGACAAGGGCTGAATCTGTTTTAGAATTGTAATATTGTGTGGCTGCAAATATCACGGCTTTTATACAAGATGATGTCTCCATTTTTCATGGCAGTCAGGAATCTAAAAATAAAAGTACAAGATAATCAGTTTAGTTTTGTATTATACATACATTAATTATATATATATATATATATATATATATTATTAAGGACTCTCTCGTCGTTTTTTTTTGTTTTTTTTCAACGCAAGAGGGTTCACACACACACACACAGTGATTTGTTTATAGTGGTGAAGGCTTGTGTTGGACCATCCACACTTTTTGGCACAGTCGATAGGAAAGAATTGGTGCATCAAGGGTTGCCACAAACCCAATCAACGACCGACCTCAGGAATTTTGAATTCAGAGTTATCCCTCTCCTAGACTGGTTACCTACCCAAGGCTGAAGGGCCCAGTCTGCCCAACTATTTAACCCATAGCTGGGGGGAGAATATATGGATTCATACCTTTGCTAGGGGTATTAGCGCTACGTGAAATGCCAGCAGCTTCATCTAGGAATTGAACTCGAATCAACGAGTCCATTTCCCACGACTCTAACCACTAGCCCACGCGCCTCCATATATATAACTATAGCGTGGGATTTGCACTGTTTCAGCTTTTACTGGAATGGTGTGCCAAAGTGCAGTATTATTGGGAGAGTGCTCAATATAAAAAATAGAGCTATTATATAATATAATAAATCGATGCCATTTGAATCAACATCACCTGACGAATGTTTGTGGTTACGCATGCATGAAACTAAATGGTCATGACCGTTCCTTTGTCATCAAATAAATGAATATATAAAACCTTTATATATTTATTTTATTATATATATATATATATATATATATATAATAATAATAAAGGGCCGGGTTAGCTCAGTCGGTAGAGCGTTCAGCTAGAAACCACAAGGTTCCTAGTTTGATACCGGCCCTCACCAACTCAGCGTATGAGTAGCACAGGGATCTGTGCAATAAAGTAAGGAGCTGATGGTAGGTGTGGCGCTCCACCTCAGATGCAAAAACAATCTCCTTAGTCTAGCACTAGTGAAAAAGGGGATAGACACCCTTGCAGATTGGCTGATTCCAACTTTAGGCCACCCAACGTCTTTACTTTACTTACTATATATAATCAATTAGATCCACCGTCTTTTTCAAGTCAATCTCAGACGCTTTGGAAAAATTTACTTATATTGTTGAACCATTTTGTCTGCCAATGCCTAAGTTTCATGTCTTGTACTTCAAGTGTTAGCTCCAAGTCAATTTCAATTTCTCTGAGGGAATTTTAAAGAATAAAATTGTATTCATCTACAAGACAGATGTCTGTATCTGTATCTGTGACGGCATTTACCCTGGGGTGGTGTATCCTGAATGAAGGCAGATCATGCCAGAGTTCCAACACAATTGAAGATATGAGCATCAGCCATTCGCGGTTCCATTGACAAATTCCATAAAGGCTCAACCGAATGAAGAATTCCCCATATCCTGAATAAAGTCAGACTATGCACAGCAATCGTTATGCAATTGAAGATATGAGTGTCAGACATTTGAGGTTCCATTGACAAATTCCATAAAGACTTTGGACCAGGATCAGCTCAGTATCTTGCTCGACTGTTTTGAACCAGGTTTTCATTTGATCCTCTTAGTGTTTTTCTTCCATCCTTAAAGTGATACTGGATCAATGAATTCACGAATGATGTCACTGAGTTGTCAACAAAGAGCTTGACTGAGTCAGTGAAGACGTTAGATGTCTGAAAGAAACCTCACAGTGTTCTATCCTTTCCTTCTAAAGACTTCATTAGATTTGCCCAATTTGTGTGCAGATGCAGAAAAAAAATGGTATATAAGTTTTGTATGAAGTGAAAATAACAGCTTCAAAAACAGAAAGATGTAGCAGCCTGTCCAAAAAAGTTCAATGTGTGAGTATGCAAAAGAGAATAAAAACAGCTGCAGGAGAATTATTTTTAAGTTTGGCCTGCATTCCTGTGTTGCGGTCAGACATACTACTGGTATTGTTGTAGGATTGCCATCTGCAGTGTTTTTCTAGAAATTCTAGCAGAGATTCAGCCGGAACATCAGATCTGTGATAACCAGTTTGCAAGAAAGTTTTTAGAAAAATCTTTCTACCTATTTCTCAGAAATAACATATCGCACAATGACAACTTGTCAATATGACCCGAGTCTGGTGTTGAATTGACTGAAATTGAAAAATACTTGGCAATAATTCTGTCACATTGGAATTCCTAACATATTTTGCCATTATTTTGGTGATCAATATGACTTACCATTTTCAGAATTGCAAAATTCTTTAAGGTATTCCATTAGAAATGGATCAAATTGTGCAATAAGTTCCATAATTCCTCAAAGAAAAAAAAAAGTTCCCATAATGATTGGGTTTGTTTTGGTTGGCCATTTTCATTTCATTGTAAATCTACACTGAAAAATACAAATTTGTTTGAATCAATACAACTGCATGTTTTAACACGAAAATATCATAAAATGTGTTCTTAATAGCAAATAATGTGCAAGCACTATTAAGAACATATTTTATGATATTTTTGTGTTAAAACATGCAGTTGTATTGATTCAAACAAATTTGTATTTTCAGTGTAGATTTACGGCGAAATGAAAATGGCTGACCAAAACAAACAGCTTCCTCAAAGTTAAACAAATAATGGGAAGTTACTCTCATTTATGTAGCTAATGTTCAGATTACCAAGAAAATTCCTTACATCAAAGATTAGACTTTAGCACAGAATTTTTGTGACTTTCAATTTTTTCAGGAATTTTCATTTTTTCCTCTAATTTTTGTTCAGTCATTAAAGCCATCTTTGTTGGAAAACCAGTCATGTCAGATCATCGGCAACTAAACTGGTACCCCCACCAAACTTGCCTGGTGAGGAGGGTGGCTAGACACCCAGCAGGATGAAAAACAAAACCTGTGAAAGGGCGGAGGAGGCTTCTCGCTCAACGGCCATCTAGTACATTAACGTGAGAACATAGAAATACCTGGGTTGGTATCCAGGTGCGTCACAGTCTAAATAACCCCTGCTGCCTTGTGGGTATCCTCTGGATAGGAAAAGGCTAAGAGAGAAAACCCTGACAGAAATCACAGCTTGGACTCCATTAGGCAGTTCAGTGTGTAAAACACTATCTGGCAACTCCTGCAGCCAAACTGATGCCAAATGTATTGGTTCACCATTCCTTCAGATCACGCCAGCGAGGCAAAGAGGGGGGGGGGGCGCATGTCACTTGGGCAACCCAGGGCCTCCATACATCTTACCCAGGCTCCTTTTTTTTTTGTCCACTTCAGAATTGAGTAAAAGGAGTCGGCCATTTTTGTTTTGACATATGATGGTTTTGATCAAAAGAATAGAGGATTTTCTCTGAGAGGAAACCATATGGCTGGATGTGAATTCCATGGTGGTGCTTTGCTGTTCATATCACAAGTAGTTGTAGAATGTTGATGGATGGATGTGTTGGAGTTTTTGGTATATAAGGCGTGTGGTGAATGACCACTTCTACTTATAGACTCGCCGATAAACATGTGACCAACCTATTGTCCAATCACTGGCAGTGCTCTGCTGCTGCTATTATTATTTATACTGACTGATTCTAATCTTAGGTACTCACAACCACTTGGATCTTCATGGATGACGGATCATATCACTGGACCTTTTTGACACTACGTAGGATTCCAAAACTTAGGACTTATTCACTTACCAAAGGATTCTATAGTAAAGGACTTATTCACTTACCAAAGGATTCTATAATTCAGGATTTACTTATTTACTTTAAGTTCTTTACAACTGGCCAAGGATAGCAGCCAGATATTTAACAGGGGGTGTGATTCATTTACTTTTAATATCTTGATTTAAATATGTTACTTTTACTTTCTGCAGTTAAAGTTTAAGGGCTTGACGAGATCAGTCGATTGATAGGGGGGGTCAACATTAAAAATTTTCTCAGTGTTTTTAGATATTCTGTATTTACACTGGTTCGCTAAGAACAACCAATTTAAATTCCAGGATCTAATATGTCTCTCTATGTATTAAATATATAGTAAATCACTCGAAATATGTCATTCTGGGTTTTTCTTCTTTTTTCTCTCGCTCTTAAAACAAATGTGCAAACAAATTAGTCTTGACTTAGCGTCACTACATTACATTGAGAATGTGGGTGATTCAGAAGAAGAAAAATCATCTGCTACTGGTTCTTTATTAGAAACTTCTATGGATTCTCCATTATTGAAACAGAAAAATTCTTTAAGATTTATAAAGATTCCTTGGAATGCATGAATGGTAAAACAGCCAAAACTCAGATGCATTTTTACTTGGTTGGTTGATTTAATGGCATATTAACTCTTGTGGGTTATTTAATCCCAAATCTTGGTTTTTTTTATATGTATGACATAAGAAATAAATTTCATTAATTTCATGCATATTAATAAATTGGTAGCTTCATGTGTATTACTAAATTGGTAGAAATAATTTTTATTAACTTTACTAGCAAAATAAAAAGACGCCCTCAGGGCGATGTAAAAATAATTTTTGAAAGATATTGCCTGAGGGGATGGGAGCTGAAAATTCAATGTCATAGAGTGTGTACCATAAGTATGTAAAATTGTAAAATTTATTAAAGGAGTAAAAAAAAGAAAGAAAGAGAGAAAGACAATTTGAAATGGAAACAGTTTCAATAACTTTAAATATTATATTAGAATAAAACAATCTATATATAAATATATAATACCGGGCATCTATTTATTGAAACAATGAGGATTGTCTAACGTTGCATGCTCACATTTTGAGTATATTTATTCTATGTTATGACGTTGGATTATGTGTTAGGTAATGTGATGTAAGCAGTGACGCAGTTTTTGTTACAGACAAAAACCGGAAGCGAATCTCAATTATTAATAGATGTGTATTAATAAATATTGGTGGTTGACCCTCAGCCACCCCTTTCTAGCACCTATATTATAAAAGGGGGTGGCTGTTTACCATAAGAGCAATTTGAAGAATACAGTGAGGACAATCATATAGTTGCTAGGGCTTTATGACTAGTGGAAATTCATTGGATGGGGCCCTCTCTAACCCTAACCCATCTACACCAAGTATGGGCTGAAGTGGAGTGCTGCATGTCACAGGACCATTTAGTAGCCGGGTCACACACTGCTCAGGCACCACAATTCTGTCCTCAGGCATTGTGGGTCACCACCCACAGGCCAACTGGTGGGGGTCTTACCCTCTGTAGAGATGCAGTCAATCTATTCTACAGACCCAGCCAACAAGGTGGTGCAATTTTCGTTTTGTCTTTCTATTTTCTGATTTTCTCATATAAACTTTGTCAATTTGTTTTAATAATAAAAACTAATTTTATAATTATTACATTGTTTTTCCACCTCAGATGCCTACACCATATTCTATGTGTACGCTGACAGAATAAAGTGCCCAACACAGAAGTGCTTGAACGAGCAAACATAAACAGCATACCCTCTATCATCTGCGAAAGATGCCGGTGTTGGCTTGGTCACGTCAGGAGGATAGACAAAGGCCGCATCTTCAAAGACCTACTGTATGGCAAATTAGTAGAGGGCACCCGACCAGTAAGGAGACCCCCGCCTGCACATTAAAGTCTGCAAGAGGAACATGAAGACATGCCACATCAACACCTACACATAAGAGGCTTGTGCAGAAGACCATGCAACTTAGCGCCTCCTCATCAAATAAGGAACGAAAAGGAGTGAAAAAGAGAGGAAAGAAGCCGCCACGGAAAAGAGAGCCAAAAGGAAAGAGAGACAACAGCAACTTCAGCAAGCATCACCGTTTGTTTGCAGTCTCTGCACCAGAGATTGTCATTCAAAAATTGTTCTGTTCAGCCACTCACACAGTTGCAGATAATTTAAAAAAATTTTTTTTTTTTTCAAAAGTGGACACTATGCCATCGTCTTTAGTAGACAAGAAGGATGCCAACAATATAAAAAAGCCAACAAAAAAAAACATTTTTTCTATAAAGAGGCTGAGGGAAATTGTCTCCTTATAAACCTGACCCTGGGAGAATGTTTTATTGAATTATTTGTAAAGTTTTATGTGGGAAATTTCCCACTGGATATATTTGCTACATGATGATTTTTAAGTAGCAGCTAATGTCACATCAAGGTGTGCTAACAGCACAGATTCCTTTGACGCTCTCTCACTATCTGTTCCTATCATCCATCACCCTTGGTAAGTCTGCTAAATAGCATCCAGTGTCTGCACAGAGTTGATGAATAGAAGTTTTTGCTGGTCGACCAACACTGGTAAGAATATATAGGAGAACGTTGCTTATGAGTTCAACGTTGCTTTTCTGAATGTCTTGTTAGTTTTACTTGGATGGTTTGTGAGATGAGAAGTAAGTAGTCGAACAACTGCCATTTTGTAGGGGGCTGCTTGCGAATTTGTTCAAAATAACATGCAGCATCCGTGATACAACTAATATACTGTACCTTTTTTTTAAATGCACATTTAGTCCTCAGTGCACTTTTTAATGCATTTTCTTTATATTTTTTTTAATAATCATGTGTTTTGCTGTTATACCTTGCATAGTTATCCCTTTGCAAAGTTCATTGGTTTTAAAAACTTTTAGTTGGTGAAACCATGATGGGGTTTTGTGATAGCAGCTTGTACCTTTCAAGGTAGTCATCATTAAACTGAACTTGTCATGTTCTGAATTCCCTCTGGTGAACCAACATTTTTTCGGAGGCAGCCGATAAAAGTGCAATAAAACCCGCACATCATGGTGATGTAAATTCTAGACCATTTTTCCAGAAAATTTACATTGTTTTTAAATTTGTACATTTTTCCATATTTAAAAATAAGGAATGATACTATGATGCACTGAAAATTTGCACAGATAAAATTTGCAAGAAATATTTCCCTATTTTATTTGATTTTTTTTTTCTCATTCAAAGGAAGGGGAAATGAATGACTAAAAAAATAAGACTTTTGAAAATAAATAAATAAATGGCTGCCACTTCAAAGTAGCAGATATTATTTTCCAGAATGTCATTTTCATTGGTTTTATCTTGGTATTTATCAAACCTCCCACCAGGTTAGGATGTGACACAAGGTCTTTTTAATGTGGGAAGCCACGCACAAACTGAAGCTCATGCGTGGCTAGTCAAAAAAAGAAGGAAAAAAAAGAAAGGCGTGGATCCCATCATACAGGTAAAAAAATACCAGGGAAATTTGGTAGACAAAGAAGTTACATTTCTTCATAACTTTTTATACATTACCGCAGAATGAATGGAAATTTTCATTGTTGCGTTATTTTTTATTTATTTTTAGATAAAGATTAATTTGTCAATCATTATAATTTTTAACTAATATTTTTTTAAATTAATCTTAATTTTTTTGTTTTGTTTTTAAAATCGCAACTCACTCGGATCGTTAATTCTATGAGAGGAAGTATGGGAAATAATATAAAAAGGATAAGAAGCCGTCGGTAAGGTTTGCCTCACCGACAAAATTAAGATGAATAAAAATACTAGTCACAAATAAAATCAACAAGTTTTCAAATCTTAAATTATTTGTTTGTTTAGGTTTTACGATTTTTAACTTTGTGGCATTCGTAGAAGAAAAGGAAAAATATTTAATTTATGCAAGGCAGTTATATCGGTAGCCTCGGTTATATACCCCCGACACCCAAGTGTTGAGATTGATGAATTTGTGCAAGGCAGAAAAAAGGGAGAATAAATAATTGTCCACAAAAATTTTTTAAAAAGAAGAAAGAAATGAGGACATTTTAGTTATTCTCCCTTTACACTTAACTTCTGGAAAAAATAAACCTTACATAATTTTAAAAACCTTCGTGAGCTGTTAGCCACCAAGAAAAGGTAAATATTTAATTTATTGAGCTAATAATAAAAAATTTCTAAATCATCGATTAAATGCAGCTTTGTAAATAAAATAAAATAAAAACTAGCATCTTTTTTTTGTTGTTGTTATTGTTTGTTTTTTTCCTTTCAAGAAAGAAAAGACTGACATAACGTTTTCAGTTTTCACACTCAAAAATTAGAAACAAGTTGATCACGAAGAAAATAAAAGAAATCAACAAACTAGTCTCGGTTAATAAAAAAAAGTAAAGTTTAAATTTTAACATAACTGATTAACTTTCAATGACTCAACTAAATAATGAGTAAATAGATTTTTTTTAATCTTATTTTGTTTTGTGCACTCGTTTGTTGTTTTTTTTTTATTGAGTTAAAAACTATTCTGTTTGACGGTTCGTTAAAAAAAATGATAAAAGTTAATTTTCGCAAACAGATTTTTTTACAGTTTTAGATTTTGTCTCCCCATAAAGTTTTTAAATCGCAGTTCACTTATTTTAAAACATATTTTTTCATAATAACAGTTGAGTTTGTACAACTTTATACTTACCACCCAATGCAGAAAACGATGCCTAATTTCAAATTCGGCGCTCAAGCTAAAACACCCTTTTCTTTCCTAGCCGTTGTTTCGTATAATAATTATTTATATTTATATATTTTTCCAGAGTTTGTTTTGCTTTCCGATATTTTTACCAATAGAAGTAGATTTAATTACATTGTTTTTTTAAATATTTGATTTTTATTTTCGATTATAATCCTACCATTAACCAAAAAAATATTTTAATTTTTTTTTGACTGACTATGGAAGCAAGGCGTGGGAATTATTTCTACAATAATTCTTCTAAGTAAACGGAAAGATGACAACAAATTCGTCTTAGCTAAAACATAAATAGATAAATAAAACTGCATAAATATATACAAATAAGTTAGTTTGCCGGTCCCGGTAAAATAAACAGGGATGTTTTTTAAAGATTATTTTACCGTTCCCGGTAAAATAGACAAAGATGTTAGTAAAATAGACCACAGGCTATTTTGCCAGCAAATATATTTTAGATATATTTAAATATATTTCAAACTATCTAAAACCTAAAAGATTAAAATGGTTGTTGACGAGTCATCTGGGATTATCTAAAAACAAAAGGTAATTGCTTAAAAAGTAGTTGTGCAAATTCTGTGATACAAACACATTTTAAAATAATCTATCTAAAAGCTAATTTCTTAAAATGGTACTTGACAAAAATTCATCTTGTGAGAGTTAGGGTTAAGGTTACAATTTTATGTTTTAAAAATTGATAGTAGAAAATGCCATTTTTCCACTTAGGAAAAAATCATGATAGTCAAATTTTATCATTTCCTTTAATTTTTTAAAGAATGAAGGAGCATCAGCCTAAGAATTAAACTCAAGGTTTGTCAGGCTGTAGTAATCACAACACTCCTGTTTGTGTGTGAATCCTGTACCATTTACAACAGACATACAAGGGATCAAATCTTCAATAAGCACCCCAAATCACCCCAGTAATTAAAAGGTCACTTTTGTTTGTTACTGCTAGCTTCGATTCTGAATATTTGTAAGCAAACCAATAGAGAAATGTTTGCACTTATATTGTAGGTATATTAAGTTTTATCATTTTTTTAAATAATACTTTTTAATTTTATCAGAACCTGTTACTTTCTTTACAAATATTCAGAAGTGGAAGCTGTAGTGAACCGGAAGTTCTTACTACGACGAACAAAAGTCAAGTGACAAAAATTAATAGTTTGCGCATGGGATTGCGCACCCTAGTAAAAGAAGAAATTAAAATAAAAATTTGTACATTTTCAACCAATCAGAGACATTCAGCCTAAAAGGAAATCTATCAAATAGACCCCTTTTGGAGCCTACCCTAGGAGTATAAATTAACCAACTTTTCGGATCCCAACCAGAAAGAAATTATTCGTCTAACCAAATTCACGTCACTCTAAAGTAAGACAAAATCACATTCACTTATAAGAAGGTATGAACATATATCTCTCTTTCTGTCTCCCTCTAATCAGCCATTGACGAGATCAGCAATTTACTTGCGACTGACTGTTATGTGACTTTGAATTCTTACCCTTTCTTTCTCACTTCAAAACTTATAACATATTTTTCTTACATGTTATAAAGAACTTTACAAAAAACAAAAATTACATTTTGTACAAAAGATTGATGAAAGAACTTTGCTCAGTATTCTGCATTACCTTTTTGTAAACCTTTTCTCAATACAATTTGTTTGTTGTTTTAAAATTGAGTTCTTTTCTTTATTGCCTTGGTGCCTACATTATTGAATGTTATTATGGTGTATTTCTTGTTTTGAATACTATTTCATGAAATTCAACTTCAAACTGGTGACCTTACAATGAATATTTATCAAACAACCTCTATACTCCCCACCATAAAGCTATTGGTGACAAGCAAAAGTGACCTTTTCATTACTGGGGTGATTTGGGGTGCTTATTGGAAACTTGATCCCATGCAAGAAGGTTGAATCCTTTTTACAAAGTCTGCTTCCTCAAATTGATGATGATCAGTTAATTGTATAAGACTGTTGACACAAAATTCCTCTCTTGATCTTTTGTGCTTGCAATCCACACTCTTGTTGTGAAAGTAAGATGTGTTACATATGCCTATCGCTCAACGCTATACAACGCTTTTCCATCAGAGATACCAAAGAAAATGAAAGGTGCACATGCAAAAAACTTGGCAAAGAACAATAAAACATAGTATTATTTTAAAACACAACATTTAATTCAAGGTTATAGTCTTTGGGAATCATAATACGAACGCCGACAGGCTAGAGTTTATAATGTTATTTTGGTGGAATTTCTTCTTCAAAATCAATTTGGAAAGGTTCATAATGAAAGGACTTTGTACTTATCTTTATTTTATGGGTGATTTGTTTTCCGTGATAATGATTATTCCGGTATTAGTTCTTTATCTGGCATTTTCATTTGTGGTAACTTTCTTCTCGGGAGACATTCTTCGTCTTTCCCTTCCCCCACAAGATGTTCGCTGACCGGGTCCCGAGTACTAACTGCTGAAACTTTCTCCCCTCCCCCACGAGATGTTCACTGATCGGCTCTCTGGTATACACTGCCCAAGACTGACAACAGGGATCGCTTTCCCTTCCTCCAAATCGTGACGTCACCTGTCTGATACGTTTTGCGTACATGGGTAAAGCAACGAGTGTAGTATCAGTCGTTCGTTTCGTGTGCCTTCCTCTTCTTAGCTAGGCCGGCTATGGCCATGACTAAACAGTTTTTCTTCTTCCGGTGAGCTTTTAGTGTCAAATTCTGTGACTCCCGGCGTCACACAGTCTAATAAGAATATTCCAAAAGTTCTATCATTTGATGGAACGTAAGATGGGCTGGATATTTTCTATGCATGCCTGATGAGAAGCTCCCAAAGATGCTTCTCTATGGTGAACCAAAAGAAGATGTAGCGATTGTCTGCCCCTGTTTGGTCTGGAAAAGTTATCTTCCTTTGTTTTGAGGTTTCTACCACCAGGGGTGCTGACTATTTAATCAGGGAAGCACCAAGTTTGAAGCTCTTCTTCCCAGGACAGCAAGCAGGGACATAGGTTAGACATTTATGTCTATACCTTTTATGTGGGGTGGCTTTGCCCCCCAGCATGTCATAAGTAAGTGACATTCCTTCATGGACTCTCCATCACTTCTATATTGTAACTTGTCTCTTATATGTATCTCTTTTAGATACTATGTATTTTGTATATGTATTCTTATTAAATGTATTGTTGGAAATTCCATAGCTAATTAGCTCCCCCTGCCACCAGGGGGCGGTCGTCAACATTGTATGTTGGTGCCAAATACCAAAACTTCACTTATCGGAGACCTGTTACCCAGGAGAGACGTAAAAATAAACGTTCTCTCACTTAGCCCAAAATTAGGGCCTACTTGTCGAAGAACCGTTACTGGAGGAGAGACATAAAAACTAACGTTCTCACAGACCAAGCTCTCATTACCAAGCCCCAAAACAGGGTCCATTTATCTCAGAACCTTACAACCAGATTCCGTCTAAGGCATTGTATCAGCATACTGCAGAAAGGCCGGTATGACAGCACACTGACTAAAAGAAGAACAAATACCGAGACGAAGCGTCTTAACTACATTTCCCACCGACGAGAAGAAAACTGTGTTATCTCCAGTACTACAAGAAATTCCTCCACAGATAAGTGTGTAGCAAATACCATTAAATTTGCAACAATTTATGTAATTTTTTGTCAATAGAAATAAGAGCTTCTTCGAATCCGTAAATATTCTTAGTATTGCTATGTGCTTGTGTATTAAAGTCTGTTTGTTACACTTCACTGCTTCCTTGTCGGAATATTTCTGGTACTTTTATGTACCCACATTGGAAGGCCACCCAAGTCTTCCAACCAAATATAACACCCCCTTAAATCTAACAAAGGCATGTGTACTGTTGGACAACCAAAGCCCCACTTCAAGAACAATCTATAGACCACCTTTAAGAACTTTAAGATGCCTATTGAATAGGTGGTTGTTTTATGTGAGTTTCGGCTTTTGGTCGTTTTGGGTGTATGCTCACTGGTTGTTTCTTTTAAACTCCATTATATGTAGTTCTTCCTTCGGTAATTTATGAGGAAGTGCGTCCCGGTCTCCTACCTCAAAAATTGCTGCCCGGTGACTATCAAAATAACAACCCCAGGTCGTAATTTTTGTTTATTTATCATAATTTGTTGTAATTCTTGTTTAGATATGAAGATGGATATATAGTTTTGAATAGACTGAGATAGATAGATAAACAAACAAAATAATATAGATAGATACGAACAAATGGAGATAGATATTTTCGACAAGTAAATGTATTTGGGGGGGGGTCGCTTCTTTTTTTTTGTTGTAATTCTTGTTTATTTAAACTAAAAACAAGACATTAAACAAACATGAATAAAAAAAAATCTCAGTATTTAAAGTAATATAGATAAATATGAACAAATTGAGATAGATAGATAGATAGATATGAAGATGGATAGTTTTGAATAGACTGAGCTGGGTCGTTATTTTAATAGTCACCGGGTAGCAATTTTTGAGGCAGGAGACCGGGACGCACTTCCTCATAAATTACCCTTCCTTCTTGTGGGTTATCAGACTGAAAAGGAATTAAAGAAAAGACAAAGATACTTTTAGGTCTCAGACTTTATTCATAGGTTCATAGTTATTTCTTGAAGAGGAGATTTTCTCCTGAGCCAGTCAACAATGTGTGTTCCCAGTAAGGTCTGCATTTGGAATGGCCAAGGGTTCTTCTTGCCACCAGGAAGTGGGGTCCTTTTCTCTGCATGTGCACAGAGTCTCCTTCCTGTCTTTATTTTATTTTATTTCAATTTCATTTTAATCCCCACGTACCTCCTGCATCTTAGGAAGATCTGGCAACAGATGGTTTCTTTTAGTGTAGCCTGAAGGGTGGAGTTTGCTGAGAAAAATGTTGTGAAAATGCAGCTGAAGACAACGATGCAACAAAGAAATCTACACCAGCCAGCAAATTAACAAAAGGAATAAGTAAAAAATGCCCAATGTGTGGTGGACGTTTATGTGGGAGGATGGGACTTATTGGACACACCTCCTCTGGACATATTTTTGCAGAAATTGAAGTCATGGTTATCATCAATATTGATGGACAGACATCATCATGTGTGTGTGTGTGTCTCTCTGAGTATGTGTGTCTATATATATATATGTATTTATATAGATAAAAGGTGGCTTACCGGTAAATATGGGCACGATTGTTGGAGGTGCACAGAATCCAGGGGTTTAGTCCGCGATAAAACAAATACAAAGTGCTCAATACAAAGTAGAGCAAATTTATTAAAGAAATGGATACAATAGAAACCTACTCGAGTTTCACCATAAGGATCTTCAGGGTTAAATCCACTGAATTAATCGAGGTACCAATTAATTGCAGCCGATTACACGTGTGCTCATTGATTAAGATGTTACGTTATAGGTACCTCGATTAATTCAGTGGATTTAACCCTGAAGATCCTTATGGTGAAACTCGAGTAGGTTTCTATTGTATCCATTTCTTTAATAATATATATATATATATGTATAGATAAATAAATGAATAAATGAATGGTTTATCTTTTTTTATTTTCATTGGAACAATTATTACAACCGTTTGGTTTCTTGCTATGGCATTCTTCAGGTAAAACGAAATTGCTTTTGAAAATGATACAAATGGTTGAATGTGTGCGTTTTTTTTTACTGTATTTTCGTGTTGCATGTTTATGTGATTGCGTGTCATTTTGTTTGTACGTGTGCATATGTTGGCATGTGTGTGCATATGAACGTGTGTGATGGCTGTGACGTTATGATCGTATCCAAGCGCATGTGTGCATATGAATGTGTGTATTTGTGTTTGATGTCCTTAGTGACATATAGGTTTTGTACGATTAATAGAATATATTTTTAGTACGCTGTTAATAATAATTGTATGTGCATGTAATGGCCGTGTTATGTAATGTGTTTGTGTTGTCATGTGAACATTGTATTAGTACAGTATTATTGTTCCAATGGCAATAAAAAAAAGTTAAACCTTTTATTTATTCATCTATCAATGCTCTATCACAGATATTGAGCACTCTTCTAATAACACTGTATGTTGGATTATTACTGCTTTTTCAAGTATAATAGATACACATTGATGATATATATATATATATATATATATATATATATATTATATATGAGGGTGGGCTGAAAAGTTCATATGACATCATATCTGCTGTTGACTTTTTTTACCAATGAGATCCAAGCACTGCAATACCAATAGAAGTGTGTATATTAAAAGTGAGACTATGTTGAAAAATAAAGCTCATTAAGTTACATTCCATAGGAGTATCTTGGTCAGTCCATGAACTTTTCAGCCTTTACTCATATTTTACTAGCACTTGTATTATAGCCATTATCATTAGTGAGTAATGTAATGGTCACTAAATTCACCTGTTAGCTATACTTTATTTTTATATAGTTTTTTTTTGTTTACCAATTTAACTACCATCACAATACCTCGTCTTAGAATAATTTAGTTGATTTTTATAAATCCTATTTTATCAGTTGTTGCTGATCCTTAAATTCACCGCAGTCTATCAAAGTGGAAATGAGTAAGGGAGTCATTTATACCATCCCTACTTTTAGATCTTTAGTGGAAACTATGTAGACATGCCACATTGACATCAACACATGGGAGGCTTATGAAGAAGACAGTACAACCTGGTGCCTCCCCATCAAACAAGGAACGAAAAGGAATAATAAAGAGAGGAAAGAAGCTGCCGCGGCGAAGAAAGCCATAAGGAAGGAGAGACAACAACATCTCCAGCAAGCCTCACTGTTTGTTTGCAATCACTGCACCAGAGATTGCCATTCAAAGATTGGTCTGTTCAGCCACTTATGCAGTTGCAGATTTAAAAAAAGTGGGCACTACACCATCATCTTTAGAAGACGGAAAGATGCCAATACATTTTTAGATTACTACTCCTACATCTACGGCCAGTTTAGCTCAGTTGGTAGAGTCTTCGGCTAGAAACCACAAGGTTCCTTGTTCGATATTGGCCCCCGCCAACTCAGCGTATGAGTAGCACAGGGATCTGTGCGGTAAAGGAGCTGATGGTAGGTGTGGCGCTCCAACTCAGACGCTAAATAATCTCCTTGGTCTAGTGCTAGTGAAAAGGAGATAGACTCTCTCGCTGTCTGGCTGATACCGACATTAGGCCACCCCTAAGAGAGAGACTCCTGCATCAAAAAGGGGACACAGTAAGAATTTGTGTCCATTTCTATTGAAATGTATTTGTAGTTATCTTTTATTGAATGATGTTTCGTCTTTGTACAGTTTTCAGTGTTTATTAAAATAAACTTGATGGCATCAGTTGAGTATGTACATATCCTCTATTTTCACAATTTTCTGAAAATAATCTTCTCATTCTGTAAGGCTTAATAAAAGGATAATCTGCCTGCAAAAGTGTTAATAATAAAAAGACTAGCAGGACCTATGGATATACCACAGTATGACAGTTTAATCATTACATTTGACATGTTTGCTATTGCAAAATAGTTCAATATGTAAAAAGTATAATAATTTTGATTTAAGTCTCTCACTCTTTTTTTCCTTGTTTGATTGAAACAGATTACCACTATTGCTTCTGTGTGCTCACCCCCTATCTTTCCCCTACTTTATATTATTATATTTTTTCTGTGTAGCATATACTTTTTCTTCCCTTTCTTTATAATAAAAACAGAATAGTCCATTATTTAATTGAGCTGATAACACGTTTATCTTGGACGGTCTCATTTTTAACCAGAGGGTGTTGCAAGATGATAACAGTCATATTTTGTAGGAACATTTGTATTATAAGAAATGATGTTTGACTAACACTTCCTCTTTTTTTTTTTTTTTACTTGTTTTTCTTTTTCTTTGAAAATTTGCACAACATTTGATGTGATGTATTTATTGTAATTAAAACAATTGTCTTGTTTTATGTTCTCCCAGCTAAGAACAGTAATTGTTATTTACCAAAACCTCCCACAAGGTTAGGATGTGACACAAGGTTTTTTTAATGTGGGAAGCCACGCACAAATCGAAGTTCATGCATGGATAGTCAAAAAATGCACTGATCTCATCTGCATTCCCCTTTGGCAGCATCTCAAGCACCAGGCAATAAACCCAGCCCTTCCCCTTTAAATCGAGGGGGCAGGTGTTGTCTCGGGGGACAGATCTCTGGGATCATTCTATCAACTTGGCTGAGACCAGCTGAATACTGCTAAGAGCAGTAATTTTCCCCCAAAGAGACTGCCTCAGCCCTTATGCCTCCTCACTGGCTGAACCACTCCAACTAACAGGGGTGACAGGACACTAACCAGTAGTCACCACTCACAATCTGGAGGTTATGAATTCAATCTGTAGTCTCGCAAAGCACTTCACTTTACCACCCACTACAGTATTTAACAGCAAGAGAGATTGAACTTAGTGTCAAGAGTTTTTGAAAAAAAGAAGAAAAAAAAGAAAAGAAAAAGAAAACAATGCCAGAAACAGAAACAATAGAATAATTCCATTTCTATGCATATATAACATCTATTATGGGACAGAGGTTATTATATTTGATGTTTTCCAACATACAGATAAAACTAGAAAAATATAAAATGAGTAAAAAAAAAAACAGGAAAACAATTGTGAAATAGTTTATTTTCATCAACAATAAATGTAAAGAAAATCTCGTAAGGATGAAAAAAAGTTCATATAATATCCAGGGAGTTTAAAAAAATGCAAAATTCAAAATAGAATTTTTTAATTTACGAGTTTTTTGCTTCATTGAACAAAAATAATTAAAGAATTTGAAGATTTTAGATGCAAGTAAATTTTCACTGTAAAAATAATTTTTTGCAGGAAACCAAAAATAACAAAATGAATAATTTTTTAAATTGAAATTGCTGAAATTGTTAAAAAAAAAAAAAGATAAGAGTAACAGATTAACAAAATTGAACATTCCTTTTGTGATAATATTTTGTTTAATGCTAAAATGCAGTTTTCTTAACTTTAAAATATTTTTTTTAATCCCATGTCATTTAGACTATGAAATGTCTTCTAATTATGTTTAAATAAACTTTTAAAGTTTATATTTTTTTTGGTTTAAATTCTGAAATTAGTGTAAATAGGATTAGTTTATTTTCAAGATGTTTTTTATAAGTTTATAATTATTTAAAATCAATACACATAAGGTAAAAATAATAATTAAGAATTACCCATGCAAAACTACCTAGAAATGAAATAAAAAAATTTTCTTGGAAATCTTAAAGCAAATCTTACTGAAATATTGTTTTACCAGAAATAAAGTAAACAAAATCACTGAATATTTTATACTGAAAAAGTAAATCCGTTTTCAATTACATTACGTGATTGAATAACTACTATTTATTATTATAAAGATTAATATATTTTTATTATTTTATCATATCTTTATTAATCATTCAATTATTTTAACTTTTAAGTTAAAAAGGAAAGGATAGTCATTTTTCACATCATTTATTAAAAAATCTCCAAGATAAAAATGTTTTAAAAAAAATTCAGATTTATTTTTTATTATTTAAAAATTTTTATTAGATTAATAAATTATTTAATATAAAAAAAGAAGAAATTTCCTATTCTATTTCATATTAAATTGAATGATCAATTAGAGATTGTTGCATTTATCAAAATCCTCAAGATATGTCATTGGTAATGAATAATAATGAATATGAAAAAGGGCGGTTTATGAATTTGGATATCATCAAAGTTCTTTCAAAGATTCTTTTTTCCTCTGAGCAACATTAAATGTTGATATTGTGGATTTTTTTTTCTTCAATTCTATTTTCTTTTTTTTTGATTTGGGAATGTTTAAATTTCATCAAAGAAAAAGAAACTTATACTGGCTACAGCAGCAACAATAGCACCAGCAACTGCACCTAGAAAAAAAAAGGGGAAAAGGTTTATACCAAGTTTAAAGATCTTGATTCATTATACAATAATAAACAAAGAACAATTTAATAATCCTTTAAGTATCTTAAGAAATAGATTTCTTTTGAATATATTAACAACTTTGCAGTCACTTAAAAAAAATTAACTTCTGCAAAGAAATATCTTTCATAATAAAACAAACAGTTTTACATGAAGAACCAATAATAAATCTTCAGAAAAAACAAAACAATTTTGTAAGATTTGAATTTTGGTTTTAATATCCAAAATTTTAGACAATATTTTGTATTAGTATTATCTTTGTTATTTGGACTATTGTCCTCATCTTCATTGTTATCTGTACAATGTTTCGGCCGATGTGTCCAATTGGACACATGGCCTAGTGGATAAAGGAGTTAGGTTAAGACAGTTCTAAGTGACAGTTATCTCTAGACTGCAGGCTCAATCCTGGTCAAGGGCAGCAGTAACATAGAATAATAATTAACACAGCTTAACGCCTCTACCCCAGCTATGGTTAGCGGAATGAGAACAGGATACCCCGTGGATTGAATAAAGGGTTAGGTTCAAAGTTCTGTGATGGCTCCCGATTACGATGGGAAGGTTCCAGAGTCTGAAAAGAAATACCTGAAGAAAGCCAGAGGGCACATCGGCCGAAACGTTGTACAGATGACAATGAAAATGAGGACAATAGTGTGAATAACGCAGATAATACTAATCATCAAGTTTCATCTGAAACATTCAGAGAAATATTTTGTATCTTTTAGACAGCTCATCGGTTTTAAGTAAATTGAAATTTATTATTGATAAGAAAATTATAAAAACATTGCACTTTAAAAATAATTTTAAAAATGAATGATTCTGAATGTGGCTTCTTTTTTTTTTTTTTTTTTTAAATTAAAATTATTTATCAAGAAATTTATTGGTACAATTTAATGGGACTTTAAAAATAGAATTTACAAAAAATTTTTGAAAATTTTTATTTGAATCAAACTTAAAAGTAAAAAAACTACAGAATCAAATGGTTTATAAAATGAGAGAATTTGAAATGATGTTTATGAATTGTGATAAAATGAAAGAAAATTATTTTTAGACAAATTACTTACCTAAATAATATTTACCAATATTTGTCTTTGAAGTATAACTTAAGACTTGTGAATCAGGATTGACAATTGCACCTCTCTTTGGTTTTTCAATATCATCTTCAACTGTGAATAAAAAAAGATCGATTATCATCGTTAGTTACAGACTGAAAGGGAATCCATCAAAATTCGGGGAAAAATTAATCTTCTAATTACTGTAAAAAAAAAAAAACTAAATCATGTAAGTCATTTAATTTCCAGCAAGGAAAGGACATCTGGCTAATGTTGGATTTACTATTTGGAACTTTGCCCTTTCTGGATTTAATGCTGAACTAGATTGTGTAATCTTTATTTTCTTGGGACTTCATACCAATCATTTGAGGGTCAACTGGAATTAAACATTTTTCACAAGTTTATTTTTTGCATTACTGATTAACTAGCAGGACCTGTGGATATACCACAGTATCATAATTATTACAAGGTTTGATATGTTTACTTAAGAGCTATTGCTAAATAGTTCAATATGTAAAAAGTATAATAATCTTGATTTAACACTCTCTCACTCTTTTTTTTCTTCTTTTCATTATGTTTGATTGAAACCGATTAGCGTTATCGCTTCCTATCTTTTTCTTACTATATTTTTCTGTGTAGCATGTATTTTTCCTTTCTTTTCTTTCTTTATACAGAATGCTCCATTATTTAACTGAGGTGATGACACTCATAAAAATTAGGCGGATAAGCAACACCAGATAATCAGGATTTACATTTTTGCATAGATTCATTTTTAACCAGAGAGTGTTGCAAGATAATAACGGTTGTACTTTTAACGAACACAACTATTAATATATAGATATATCACACGTTCCAACAGGAGGAATACAATTTTCCAGTAGATATTCATAACTTTGACAATTTTGTAAATTCCAGAAAACCTTCAAGATTTGTTCCCATTCTTTTTTGGTTATCAGTTATTACTGTTGCATACCCTTCTTTATTACTTCTTCTTACTTCTTCTTCTGTTCATCTTCTATCTTAGGTTCTTCTTCTTGGGGACTTCGTCTTGGTTGTCGGTCGCACTTAACTCATTTCTTCTTCTCATCAGTCTTGTTACCAAGACATCCATTAATCACAAGACCGTGTTATTTTTCTTAAACCTTTATTTCCTTAACTATACATTTCATGTAACTAAATATCTGACTAACATAGCGCGCGTATGCAGTGAGCTTCAGCTAAGGCAGAAAGACCTTATCTGCCCGAAGTCTAACTGAAAACTGAGGACCAAACCAGGTCCCACGTGACTTCATGTATTTTCGCGGGCTTTCTGTACTATTCCATGGAAAGTCCCGCCCATGGTATGAAAAGGGCCATCCCTTTTGAAATACAGGGCATTGACAATAATCTTATGCAACTGCATAGATTATGTAACATTACAATGGAAATGCAGAGTCAACAATACTGATGATAGAACAGGTTAACATTTTTACAAGAAGAGCTTCAAATTAAAAATCTAACATCAGAGGCCATTACCAAAATTTGCATTTTCCATGTGACTAATATATTCTTCCTGGTAGTGAAACCAAACTCGATTATTAAAATTAAGGAATCATATTGTTGTGGGGTCTTAAGGGGTCAAATAAAAACAAAACCACGGGTAACAAATGGGTAATAAAGGACTATTTGCTTGTAAATTCCTACCATAAAATAAATTGAACCCCCATTTTATGTCCCTGTTTTTGTATTAAATGTTTTATTTTTCTTGCACTCGTTATGTTACAATACAAAATATATTTTATTTATTTATTTTAATATTCATTTCAATGTGCATATTCTAAAAGTTTTTATTTTGTGAGAATATTTAGTTTTTATTTTCCTGAAAAACAAAAGAAAGTTTAACAATTACCAGGCGTTCTTTCACATTGTAGCCTTAAAGATTCTTCCGTTATTGTGATATCCAATAATTCCTTAAATCGGCTAATAGTTTCTTCTAATTCTTCATCTTGGAACATGTAGTCACAGAATTGGAATATACTTTGAGGTAAAGTTCCAAACACTCGAATTGGAGTGTCAAACACAGTTTTGGTAGCTGAAAAAAGAAAATAGATTTTACATTTAGTTTTTAAACTTGACTTTTCAATTGAGTTATTCTAAGTTTGTATTCATTTCGTACTTAATGCTCTTAGAAAAACTATGTACACATCTCTCTTAATAGATAAGTTTGTTTGTTTTGCTTTATGGCACATCAACCTCAGAGGGTCATTTAATGCTGACAAAGTTTTGAAATAAATTCATTCTTAATGGATACTCAATTTCTTTTTTATAAACACATTTGTTTCTATTTAACCCATAGATAGGACTCTAATAGGTACTACCACTCTGAGTCTGAGTAGACCTGGGAGTAATGGTGATGAAGGGGTGCGCCACATTCCCCAGACCTCCAGATGTAAGTATTTGAGTTTTAATATAATGAAATATATTAGAAAGACGAATGAAATGATTCATTAAAGATTTTTTATGTGATGATTAAATTTTAGTTAAAAGAAATGTGAATAAACAGAAGAATAAAAAAAAATCAGTGAAAGTGAAGAAATATAGGCATAATCTTATGTTTGAATAAATAACAGATTTTAATAACATTTATAAAAAAATAAAAAATAATGAAACAAAAGATAATAAAAATAGCAAGTGAAGACAATTTTAAAGTTTTGTCATAAAAGATAAAATTCTAATAGTTTAGGTGAAAAGACGAAATCTAGAATTAAATGGCAACATTTTAATTTTTCTTTTTTAATGAAAATTTTCAATCATTATTAATTTTAACTAGTATTTTTCTTCATCTTTCTTTAAATTTTGGTTGTAATTTTTTTTTATTTTTTATAATCATAATTCTCTTAAGTTGCCTTTTTCATGACATTGAGGAACAGTTTACATCATTTTTTTTTCTTGAGCTGTGATTAAAAAAACAATTAAAATTAAGAAAAATACTAGGAAAATTAATGATAATGATGATGATGATGATGGCAAATTCAATAGCAAAAAGAGAAAAAAAAATGCATGGCAGCAAAATTGACGTTGGTGATGAATCTTTAGAGCAGAGTTTCTCAACCAGTGAATCTTACTAGGGATTCTATGAGAAACAGTAATGAAAAATACCTAATAATGGTATATAATCATTTTTATGCAGGGAATTTCTTGAGACATGAGAATTATTTGAAGAGTTCCACCAGAAGGTTAAAAAGGTTGAGAAACATTACTTCAAAGACTTACCAAAGTTTTACATTTGTTGAAATGCTAGAAACATCCAAAAATGTTATAAGGATTTTTCTGTTTAATCCAGGAAGAAAAATGTATACTGTAGTATCCTGGGTATAATATTGATACAGGAATTTATCCGAAAGACACAGGCAGAAATAAACATAGCCTATTTTCTGATTGCTATAATAAATATTAGTATTAGATCTGCCGGAGAACGAAAAAGAGCAAGACATTGCCTTGCTTGCTGGGATCGAGCCTGCGTCCTCCCGCATGCGAAGGTAGGCGTGATTTAGGCATTGGACGGACGCGAAGTGCCAGGATGTTTCGGTAAATACATACATAAATAATGTGTGAGTCAAACGCGGGGCAGTAAGAAGTTGCAGTAGCAGGTTGACTGATGCGAACGACTGAGTAATTCTTTAATGTGATTTTTGCAGCTGCTAAATGAAAACGAAGAGCGTGTTGACCAGGGGAAGGTTTGGCTTGCTGGAAGACTGTGGACTAGCTTGTTTTTGGCCCCCCCCCTCTCGGTGGGAGCTTGTTGATACGAACATCTATTCCCCCCCATATATTTCCCCCCCTCCATAGTTGTGGTTTACACATGTTATTGGTTGAACTTTAAAGATTAATCTGTAGCCATCTTAAAGACAAATACAAGATATTACAGATACTTTCAGGGAATAATGTTGAAAAATAAATAATAAAATAAAAAATAAAAAATAGATAAAATAAAATAAATTATTTTATTAATTTCTATGTAGATTAAACTCTTAATGTCCTATACCACCTCATTCCACCCGGCCAGAGTCACATTCATTTTTCCTAATCTGCCCCAAATGATTGCCTTTGTTCGAATGTAATATTAAACATATTTAGAAGTCTTTGATTTATGGGAAATAACAATTAACTTTAAATGAAAAGGCCATTTTTAGCCATTTTTGATAAATTCTTATAGGAATGGGGCTCTGGACTTGGAAAATTCTCAACAGGATGTTAAGAGTTTTAAGAAAAGAAAAAAGAAAAATAATTTCTCCACTTTAAAAAGTAATCCTCTAAGACAACCATCTTTTGATATAGTAATGAATAGATAAAGTATTGATCTATTAATGTCACAGTTTTTCTTCTTTATCTATACGTATATAAAGGGTAGTTGGTGTGTATGTATGTATGTATGTATGTCCAGATGAAACTATGAAGATAAAACAATTAATGACAAAGTAAATATATATATATATGTATATACATTAAATATCACCAGTTCTTGCTTTTTGTGCAAAAATTATGAAGATTTGATTTATATTCAAAGATGTTTAAAAATTAAAATATACATAGAAATAACATTGAAATTCTACTTAAAAATGTCCAGCATTTGTAAATCTCAAAAGTAAACAAATCAATACACCAGGGTTCCCCCTCTACCTCGGGGTTGCTGGGTAGCTGCATCTAATTTAATATAAAGAGGAGTTCATAAAAATGTTTAGCAGAAGAATCAATTCTTTTTTTAGTCTCTTAATATAAACTTGAGATTATCATAAGTTTTTGTATTTAGCATTTAAAATGAATGTTTGATGTTTAATTATTTCAAAAGAAAATCAGTGTTGATAATTAAATATACAAACCAGCATCTTCTTCAATAACATTGATGTCTTCACAAAGAAGTTCACAACGGGAAATCAAACTCCGAATGACATCACACTTTATAGCCTGTACAAAAAATAATTAATGAATGAACATGTGTCAAAAAAAAAAAAAAAAAAAAAAATGAATGAAGAAATATTTCTGAGTTCAAAATTTGATTTCCTCATTTAAATGGGAAATTTTCTTTAAGAATAATTAACATAGTAAAACTTGAAAAGTTTATACGTCTAATAGTCTATATTAAGTGTGTGACACAGATGATCCAATAAAAGGAGAGGTAATAAATGTAGAGAAGATAAGAAAAGAATTGGACAGGAAATCAGATTTCAATGAAAGGAGAGAGAGAGAGAAGGAAAGAGAGAGAGAGAGAGGGAAAGAGAGAGAGAGAGAGAGAAGAAAGAGAGAGAGAGAGAGGGAGAGAGAGAGAGAGAAAGAGAGAGAGTGAGAGAAAGAGAGAGAGTGAGTGAGAGAAGAGAGAGAGTGAGTGAGAGAAAGAGAGAGAGAGAGGGGGGATCTTATCAGCATAAGCACAGGCAAGCAAAAGCTGGTTTTTTTTTAAAATGAAAAATGGTTTTCCTATGTGAAAAGAAACTACAGTATTTGACAGATTAAAGGACGTACATGAATTTGGGCAGGCATTTAAAAAAAGAAAAGAAAAAAAGAAATAAAGAAGAAATATTCAACCCCTTCAGCCCTAAGTTCATGAGCCTAAATTTACCCTCTGCTGTTTGAGTATAATCTCTGTACCGGTAAACTAGCGATACCGTTAGTATTATCTGTGTTGTTCGGACTATTGTCCTCATCTTCATTGTTATCTGTGCAACATTTCGGCCGATATGCCCTTTGGCCTTCTTCAGGTATTTCTTGTCGGACTTGGGAACCTTCTTGTCATAATTGGGAGCCATTACAGAACTTTGAACCTAACCCTTTATTCAGTCCATCTCAAACATTCAGAGAAATAGCGATATGGTGTAGGGAATACTAAAAGTAGCACTGGTGATACCAGAGTAGCGGGCTCAAATAGTTTAACTATGAATGTCAGGTAAAGGGTTTTTGGCAGACATTGATAGCCCCCACCCCACCATCAGGTCATTTTTTTAAAGTTTCATATTTATTCAGATCTTGTTTACATTTGCTGAGATCTTTACAGTCTAATTTAAGGGTCACTGCAGCACAAAAATCCTACTAACCAGTAACCCAAAGTTAACCCATGACTTTATAAGACACAGGGGGATTTTCTGGGATATTTTTTAGAAAGAAAAGAGAGAGAAAGAGAGAGAGAGAGAGAAAGAGAGAGAAAGAGATACAGCAATTCTTTTCTCTTCTTCAACAATAGATTTATCTTAAATATTAACTTTTTATATCTTACAAATAACTCAAAGAACATTTTGCATTCAAATCTTGAAAATTTTAATTATTTGGAGATGATAAAATTTCAAATGTAATCACCTTTTTTTTTTGATAGATTTCTGTTGCTCATTCTATATTTCTCTACTTATTAGAAAAGGGTAAGTATTTATCCCATCTGTTCAGAATGGGTAGGATAAAACACAAGTTCACAAGTATGGGCATCTAATAAAGATCAAACATGCTTTTCAATAGGAATGGATTAGCAAGACTAACTTGCAAACCATTACACCATGATGGGACACCTCTACTTACTAGAACAGGGTATGGTGTTTTTATCTACCATTCCTGTTTTTTTAATTTTTAATTTTTTATTTTTACTCATTTTCTGCTGAATATCAAAAAATGACACAGAGAATGGCTGAAATACCTTACAAATTGTAAAACTAAATGTTACATAATTATTAGATTCTTAATATTTATGTACAATAGTGTAGAAATCAAAATGGCTGTTATAAGTTGCAGCCCACGGCCTTGAAGGATGAGTGACAAGGCTTGACCTCATCCTGATCCTTTCCGGTGGATACCGTGAGAATCGATGGAGGAGACCCTCTTTCGGTTTAGATTAGAAATAGATTTTAGTCTGTCGGCCAAAACCCATGATGGTGGTGAGTCGTGTTATACACACTCCG
The DNA here is from genome assembly GCA_023376005.1 of Doryteuthis pealeii. Taxonomy (NCBI): domain Eukaryota; kingdom Metazoa; phylum Mollusca; class Cephalopoda; order Myopsida; family Loliginidae; genus Doryteuthis; species Doryteuthis pealeii. Next base: position 8,031,596 of record CM042165.1, read on the forward strand.
ACTCGATCTGCGCAGGTAGTCTGGTGGGGATTTCGAATAAAATATGATCTAAGTAAATTGAAGTCTTGTGTTATTATCTAAAAACTACCAATGACACAGGGCCTCTAATAAAGAGAAATCCCCAATGGAAGACCAGACACGAAGTCCCCAAGACGAAGTCCAGACGCTAGAAGAGATGTTAGAAGAAGACGTAAGATGTCAAAGACGTCAATAGAAGAATAGAAGTAAAGAAAAGGGTATACAACACTAAATATCGTTATTTACCTACATTATGTAGGTGTTTTTTTTATTTGACATTGACACCTACATAATGAAAAAGAAGTTATTTTGAAATGTGATTACTTTTAAAGTATTAAAGTCTTAATTATCTTTCTTACCTGAATTCCTTCCTTAACTGTGGCTTTTGGGTAAACATAAGCATAAGTTGACATAACTCCTCGGATCCATAAACTTGATGAACATTCATTCACAACTATAGACGAAGGCATGTCATCCTAAAAAAGGGAAAAAAAATGAATGAAAAAGTCAAATGATTTCTCTAATTAAAATAATCAACTGCATAGAAAATCAAATTTTATAGTAAAACCTTCAAAGTATGATTAATATTATTTGTCTCAATTTTTGAGATGAAGCTTTATGTATATAATCTTCATTTTTTAGACTGTTGTCCTCATCTTTATTGTAGTATGTAAAACCACCACGTTTTGGCTGCTGTACCCTCTGGTTTGGTTTGGTTTGGTTTGTTTTATTTTACGGCATATCAACCTCAGTGGGTCATTTAATGCCGATAAAGTTTTGAAATAAATCAATTCTTAATGGATAATACAATTTTAAAAAAAACATTTTTCTATTTAACCCATAGATGGGACCCTAACAGGTACTACCACTCTGGGTCAGAGTAGACCAGGGAGCAATGGTGATGAAGGGGTGCTCCACATTCCCCAAACCTCCAAAACTGGAACCTCACCATCAGATAGAGTTTAATGTCATTCCCAGGACATGTAGACCTGCAGCCACCGCCTTCTAGCATCCATATGATAAAAAGGGGTGGGGCTTGCCATAAGGGCAATAGGGTTAGGAAAATCATATAGGTGCTAGGGCTTGACGTGACCAGCCGATTGTACCCTCTGGTTTTCCCTGTTTATCTGAGCTTAGAAATGACCCAACATGGGTCATTAGACGCCTCGAGTTGTGCAGTAAATGCCAATAAACATTGTTTTTTCTTTTTTAAATAATCATCATGATGCTTCTTGTAACACATGTTGAAATGGTAGGCATATAAAAAAAAAATGATGTTATTATTTGAATGAAATTTTCAAAAGTTCTTTGATCAACAAACTTTTCAAAATGACTTCCCAGTTTGGGTCATTGCTTTGCTCAAATATACAGGTAACACCTTAGGAAAGATACAGCAGCTAAAATGTGTTTTTACATACCATAATAAAGATGAGGACAACAGTTTGAAAAATCAAAATTATGTGATTAATAATGTTTAAAACTGTTTAGGTTTATTATAAGTTAGAATTTGTTGAAACCAAAAAAGAAAGATAAAAAAAAAATGTTTCGTTTACTTTTGTTCAATGCATCTGGGTTATTTAATACCAAAAACAACTTTTTTTTTCCTCAAATTTTTAATTTTTTAAATTTTTATTTTGTAATTTGGCATGTAGGTCAATTTGAAAAGAAAATGGTTTGTATAGAATTTCAAACTTTAATGTTTCACTTTCAATTCTGTTGAAAGAAAATCTTCTGTATACATGTAAAATAAAACATTCTTACTGATTTCATTAAGATTTTAAAAAGATATTTTTCAAAACAATACTAAATGTTTAATGGAAGTTGAAAATTTCCTCTTAACAATATAAGTTTTTACTTACATGAGGGACCAATAAATCCACTGTGTATGTATGAAGTACATTTGTTTCTCTGTTTTTATTTTTAGATTTTTTCCCCTCGGATACAGCATGTGGATTAATACTTTCATCTGGATTCCTCAAGTATCCTCCAATAGTTGCCATACCATTCCAAATGCTCGTACAAAACGGTTCAATTCCAGCCTGAAATTAGAACAGAAATTAGATTGTTCATGTTCATGCATTTTGGGACTTTTTTTTTTTCTTCTTCAAATCTTGTCTAAATTTCTCAAAATTTAAATGTTTGTTTTACTTTAAAAAATTTACAGTGGATTCTTTACAGGTGCAACATTCAACCTTTGAAAAGCAGAAGAAAAAAGAAAAAAAAAATGTAGAAAATCTATCAATAAACTAAATCTGAGTGAATCAATAATTGTTTTCTAAAGGCTTTTTTCCCCCCCATTTAGTTTAATGACACAAATACTGAAATAGTCCTTAGTTCTAGGATTGAGTTATATTTGAAAAAAAAACAAAACAAAACAAAAACATTTTAAGTGGTTCTAATTAGTTGTAATTTGCAATTAAGTAAAAAAAACTGACCCTTTTCTTACCTCCCATTCTCCCTGTCCCCTTCTCTCTCTCTCTATATATATATATTATAGATTAAACACTCCTTATATATGTTAGTTTCTCTGTGAGTGTAAAGAGAGAGATTGGAGAGTGTGAGAGGGAGATTGAACTTCTTACTTTATTTGTATGTTAATTTTTATCAGCAGCCAGAAGCTAAGAGCTGGCTTATATATAACATACAAATAAAATGAAAAGTTCGGTCACGTTTTTTCTAGTATATTCAGAATTACCTTAGAGTTTAATTGTTGTTAATAAAAAATATCTGAAAGAAATAAAATTTACCAGAATTTTTTTATTAAAAGAACTGTTCTGCATTGTTTTAGTGACACTGATTGGGAGATCAATAGCAATGGCAGCTTCAAGTTTAATCCAGTTGTCAAGAATATTCTGGAATTTTAAATCAGCAACTTTTGGTAAATTCTGAAATAAAATTATTAAAAAAATTTATAAAAAGAAGAAAAATCATTGAACAAAACAAAATTTTTAAAAATAGAATTAAAAAAAAAAAAAAAAAAAAAATTTAATGAACTTTTTAAGTGATATAGTATTGTCATATACCCTATGAATGAACATTAATGTGTATGTCACAATCCTCATAAATATGGAAGTATTATGTTGACTGAATAGTCTGATACCACTAGTAGTGGTTTACCTTCTTCACGCCGCTGGCAAGTATTGTATTTTGTTAATGCTATAAAGATTCCATTTCATTTCCAACCTCCATTTCGGTTATTTCTCATTTAGTAACCTTTTGTTAGGTTACAACAAGTATCACATAAACGCTAGTATATAAAAGGATTGTTCTAAAAATTTGTATATTCAATTTTATATTTAGCAAAAATTTTCAGATAAAATAAAACTGAATAATAAAAACAAAATTCAGGAGGAAATTTTTATGTTTTACACCAGAAAGAAAAAATTATTTGCTTTTAACATTCGAATAAATATCATTTATTAGCAGAAATACTTGAAATAAGTTCATTAAAAATTTATTACAATTTTTACAAAAAAATATTTTTCTTTTATTCTTACCTTGATATCAGAGACATCAATTGTTCGACATGTGTATCTGGGATATAAAAAAAAAATTTTTTTAATTCTAATATTTTCACTGAGAAACTTAGAAAAGTATATATATATATATATATATATATATATATATATTAATGGTCAAGATGTTTGTGCACCTATACCAATATAAAATTTCAGATCTTTGATTTAATAATTCTTTAGTATATCTATCTATATTTTTTTTGCCCCCCCCCCAAAAAAATAAATATAGATAGATATACTAAAGAATTATTAAATCAAAGATCTGAAATTTTGAGATTATGTGCTTAATTGAAGTCATACCTAATTTGAAAATTAATTAGTCATAATTAAATGAATTAGGCGTGCATATTAGTTTAAATGTAAGGCGTAAACAAATCGAGAAAAAGTCAATCTCTGTATGTACATTTCGGCCTATTAGGCCTCATCAGCAGAGTTATAGATAGGGCAGTGCTTTGTGCGTAATTCGAACCCTACCTGTCAGGCTGACAGGCGGGACTCTAACCATTACACTAGCTGGTTTATCCAGATTTTCTCGTTTATTTTAATACATATATATATGTATATGTATGTATGTATGTATATACACATTATATCAATAATATGGGTGCTATATTTATAAGTAAAGAGTGCTCAATATCATGGATAGAGCATTTATATCTAAGTTGGGGTAGCGTGGATATGGAGTCAATGGCGTCTGGTTACTGACAGTTTCTTGCCTGTGCAATCTTCAGACCAAGGAAGATAACTTGGAGAATTAGAAGGGAAGTAAAAAGAGGAAATAATCAGTTCTGTCACTCGGGTCTACCAAGATTCATAATTCCACTAAGATTTATCGTTAGCAGTAGGTCCCCAGCATGTCACTTGTCGAGCTATTTAATTGTAGATATAATCAAACCAATGACAGATAAATCTTCATCATATGTTAAAAACTCAGCTGGTAATTTATGTGGAAGTGTGTCCTGGTCTCCTGCCTCAAGAGTTGCTGCCCGGTGACTATTAAAATAACGACCCAGATCAAGCTATTCAAAACTATCCATCTATCTATCTATCTATCTCAATTTGGTCATATTTATCTATATTACTTTAAATACTAAGATTTTTTTTATTCATCTTTGTTTAATGTCTTGTTTTTAGTTTAAATAAACAAGAATTACGACAAAAAAAGATGCGACCCCCCCCCCAATACATTTACTTGTCGAAAATATCTATCTATCTCTATTTGTTCATATCTATCTATATTATTTTGCTTGTTTATCTATCTATCTATCTCAGTCTATTCCAAACTATATATCCATCTTCATATCTAAACAAGAATTACAACAAATTACGATAAATAAACAAGAATTACAACGAACTAGGGTTTGTTATTTTGATAGTCACCGGGTAGCGGTTTTTGAGGCGGGAGACCGGGACGCACTTCCTCATAAATTACCACTCAGCTTATGCGGTAGAAACAATTTTTTAAAATACTTTTCAACAATTTTCTTTTCATAGAAACAAGAAATTAAAAAGACAAAATATTTTGAAATTCAAATAAACTGTGAAAAGTTAAAACAGAAATATTTACAATTGCAATTCACAACAAAAAGGAATTAAAAGAAAAGAAAAGAAAAGAAACCTACTTTTTAGCAACTGGACACATTTGGAGGATAATTCGGTCATTAATGGTGGAATTATTGACTGCAACTAACTGACATTTCACAAGAAGTTTTTGGATAGCAAAAAGCATCTGAAATGAAGGAATTTTAAATAAATTCTTTAAAAGATATATAAGATAGGTAAAGATAAAAGTTTTAGAATTTTGTTTAACTCTTAACATCCTGTTGTGAATTTTCTAAGTCCAGATCCCCATTCCCATAAAGATTTATCAAAAATTGGCTAAAAATGGCCTTTTCATTTAAAGTCACCTGTTATTTCTATTAATCAAAGACTTGTAAATATGTTTAATATTACATTTAAACAAAGGCTATCATTTGGGGTGAATTAGGAAAATGAATGTGACTTCTGTCCGGGTGGAATGAGGTGGTATAGGACGTTAAGAGTTAAAAATCAAATTCATTTTCATTCAATCTGAAGAGAAATCAGATTTTCTCTGGATAAAAATGGAAATTATTATTTGTCAAATCTGTAGACAAATTCCATGAATTATTGAGCTTACTATCCTTATCTTTGTTGTTTAACTTTTTGAAAATTCAAAAAGTCTGACCCATCATAAATTGCTTAAGTTCAGCACAATTGATTAATTTGGTTAATAAATTCAATCTAATGGAAGATAACTCTCCAATATTTATGTATTATTAAAATTCACATTTTACTTAATGGCACAATGATTTTTTAAATTTTTTATTAGAGCAAAATATTTTCAAAGCTTAAACTTAGAGATTAAAGTCATTTCCACTCCAATTTCAAGCTAAATGATAATTTATATCAAAACTTTTTTTTATTTCAAGAAGAATATATTTCAAAACTGATCAAGTTATCTGGCTTATAAACGTTTAACACAAACATGAAAATTGAACATTTTAATGACATTATATTCGATATTGAAAATAGTAAACTTTTTTTTCAAAAGATGTTAAGTCAATAAGAATAAATAATATATATATATATATATATATATATATTATTCAATTGGTGTCAGTATTTATTCAGAATTAAAATGTGGTGTTGTTTTTGGGTGGTTTAATTTATTGTTAAGTCCTTTTCGAGTTTAAGGTTTCTAGATATAATATCCATCTATGTTCATGTGTAAACGCTCATAAGGTCATTAATCATCTTAACAACAGCAACCTTGAGCACCTTTTTGATCTCCATCTTTCCAACACATGTGGGCATCCCTACAAAGTCAGAAAACAGCAATGCTCACGTGACTTTCGGAAACATTTTTTCACACTCAGAATTGCAGAGACATGGAATAAACTGCCCGCGTCTGTTGTAGGCTGCCGAAACACTGAATCTTTCAAAGCCTCCATGCTTCCTGTAGTCCGCCGACACTATACCTGATGCCACTCTCCACATACATATGCACACACACGCACACATACATGCATATTACTACTGTAAACTGTTCACGTTCCTGACACTACATTATTCTGTGTACTTGACATGAGACTTTGATGAGTTGTGGTGCACCTGAACACTGTACACAATAAATTTCATTATCTTGCTTTCCTGCCTTGAAAAAAAAAAAAAATATATATATATATTTACCTGAATAATTTTACTTTGTGCATTGTCAATCATTTGTAAAGGAGCAACAACAAAAATTCCAATAACATCCAAACCGCCGGGCAACATCCGAGTTACCTAAAACAAAAGAGAAAGAAAAAAAGAAAAAGGAATTTTAGAGATAAAGAATCAAAGATAAAACTTGGTGCAAATGTGTCTTTTTGGGCCTGAAAGAGAAAGAAAATATGGCTGTCTTAACAGCTTTATTTAAGAAAATGCGATCTCAGAGCCAGGAGAATTGGCAAGAATGTATTTGCATGTAGGGGGCTAAATCCACCATAAAACTTTGTACTTTTCGCTCCACTATTTCGCAAAAACAAAAACTTGAAGGCACTCATAGTGTAATGGTTATCATCAGAGGAAATGGACATGACAACCCGAGTTCAAATCCCAAAGCTGTTTGCATTTCATATAGTACTAATTACCCTTAAAAAAGGTATACATCTAAAAATTCTCCTTCCAAGCTATGGGTAAATACCAGGGTAGACTGGGCTCTTTAGCTTTGGTATGGCAACTACTCTAAAAAGGAAATCTTTGAATTCACATTAATGCCTTTAGGAAAGGCCTGAATCCAACCCTTCTCCTCAAGCTATGGGCAAACTAGTCTCTTTAACTTTGGTTAGGTAACCAGTCTAGATGGAAAACCTCTAAATTCAAACCTTTAAACTCCACTTGTTGAATACCCTTCATTACTTCTTTACTTCTTACTTGCTTCTATATCTTGGACATCTATTCTTTTGGCCGGCTTTGGTTCTATCTTCTAACATCTTACCTTGGTCTGGTCTAGCGTCTGGTGTTGATTTGGGGATTCCAGTCTGGTCTTCTATTGGGGATTTCTCTTTATCAGAAGCCCTGTGTCATTGGTAGTTTTTTTAGGTAATAACACAAGACTTCGATTTACTTTGATCTTCCTTTATTTGTAAATCCCCAAACCAGACATCTGCACAGAGTGAGACATCCTACGAGCTCGGCTTCAACTTGCTAACTGACTGAGTTACTTAGTATCCTTAAAACGGAAGACAGGGTCTTCTATGCCTTCCGGTTCTCACGATTTATCCCCAGAAGGCAAGGTGAGAGTGAGGTCAAGCGCTGTCACTCACCCTCAAGGCCATCAGCTGCACTAATCGCCATTATGTTTCTACACTATTACCATAAATATTAGGTATCTAATAATTATGTAACACACTTAAAAATTCACTATGCATTGCATGCTGCTTGTAGCAGAGGGTGTTGGCTTTGTAGGAATAGCTGCCTACAGTCTATGAGGAACAAAAGATAAGTTCACAGAATGTAAAGACGAAAGGGAAAGCACATGTACTTCTAACCTTATTTATTCACATATAAACTAAACAACAGTCAATATAACAAAGTACTTAGGGACAGTACTTACAGTTCATATATCTCCCTCGTTGAGGGGGGTGTCAGGTTGGGTCTGCAGTTGTTACTCCCTCACTGGGGGGAAAGTTCCTTCAGTCACAAGAGACTGAGACAAGAGCTCGCTTGTACGAGGCTCACACGTTGGTACCAAAACCGTAAAGAGGGTTCTTCACCCAACCTGACAAGGGACGTTACCTTTTCTACCTCCTGTCCCCGAAGGCACAGGAGAGTTCTAGTCCCTACAGCTTAATCAAATAGAAAGAAAAAGAAAAAAAAGAAAAGTCTTTTTACCTGTTTTGCATGTGTTGCCAACCATTGGTTGTTCATTTCACCCAATGTACTTGGCTTTGCTGTACTTTTCTTTGTAGGAGGAATTTCTTGTTCAACATCTGATACTTCATCTTCAACTGGATCAGGTGTTTCAGCGATATGCATAACATAATCTTTCTGGTTGGTCATCTGAAAATTTAAAAAAAAAAAAAAAAAAAAAAAAAAAGAAGAGTTTTATAATTTGCTGGAAGCATTGTGTCTATATTGGTTTGGCAGTTGCTTTTGAAAGCTATCACAATCCAAGTGTAAAGAAAAACGATGTAATTATGATGGTGTTCATTTACCTTTGATTTATTTTCTTAATATATTCCAGAATAAAAATCCCTTTGTCAGAAGATTTCTGAAAGCTAAGTTCTGGAGCTTGTGGCTAGGATCTGTCCATACTGTTGTGTGTTTGGTGATATCTTCCTCCAGATTCTTTGGGTGTGTGTGTGTGTGTGTTTATCCACTGTCTTTAGTATCATTTCAGATTTGCCTATCTTTCTTTTTTTTTTTTTTTTTGTAAGGCAGGTCCCCTAGCTGTATGTGGTTTGTTTATTTGTGTGTGCGTGTGTGTGTTTATGTGAGATCTTCACTCAGCTATTGGTGTGATTTGTATATATTTGTTGTGTCTGTGTGCTTATGCGTGTGTCTGCCATGCCCATGTGTGTATCAGCTTGTGGTCTGTTGTGCTTAACAAAACAATAGATAGATGGCTGAATGAATATATATATATATATATTTATATTTCTGTTAAATTACATAAAGAAATTTGATTTTTAAAGTATTATAAAAAAAAATTCCAATAATCAATACTCAATGTTCATTTTTATATTTAACAGCCCATGAAAAATGTTTCCTATTTAATATAATTATTAAAACATATATACAGGGTGTGAGTTCAAATCCTAGACAAGGTTGTTTGCATTTCACAGTGCTAATACTCTTGGGAAATGTAAGCAATTACTCTCCCTCCAGCTATGGGTAAATAGTAGTGCAAACTGGGCTCTTTAACCGTGGATAGGTAACCAATCTAGAAGGAAAACTCTGAATTCAAACTTGTTAAACTTCGCTTAAGAAATTGACCGTGTACCACATCTTACTCATGCGGAGGGGTTGGTAAATATATATATTTATTGTGATGGATCTAAATTACACAAAAATGAAAATAACACTTACATCTCACTTTATCAGATATCTTTACCAAAATTGCATGAAAATATCTTGAAATTCTATAGATTAGATTTATTAAAAGAAACCATCATTGGCTTTAACGATGGCCTTTCAGACAACTTTGGAATCTCCTGCAAGTCTTTTAGACAGTTTTCTTATTTAAATTGGTAAATGCTGCCAATATCGTTGCCTTCAGTTCATCTTTAGTGCTGTAGGTTTTTTTGCTCAACTATACTTCGCACATAATAATCAAAGGAATTGCAATCTGGGTGGTTAAGCAGCCACATGTTAGGGGTGATGCAACCACAGAAATTTTCAGACAGCCAAGACTGGGATCTCCTACGTGTGGCTAGATGTAGGATCTTCCAGCAGCCATTTTCTTGATTCAGGGTAAAACTACATCCTTCTCCAGGCACTTGATGTAGGCTTCTGTGTTGAGTGTGAGACCATGTCAATTAAGATACCATTGAATTGCCTTGCTGAGGGTACAAATTGAACTCATGACCTCCAGGTTGTGAGTGGTAATGATTGGTAAGCCTCCTGTTACCCCCAGTTGGTTGAAGTAGTTTAGCCAGTGTGGAGGCATAAAAGCCAAGACAGTCTCTCTCGGTGAGGAATTACTGCTCTTAGCAGTCTTCAGCTAGCCCTGGCAAAATTGACAGCATGATCCCCCCCCGGCAACACCTGCCCCTTGATATAAAGGGACAGGGCGAGGTTTATTGCCGGTGCCTGAGGCGCCCTAAAAGGAGAATACCGACAGGATCCATGCATTTTTTGACTAGCCATCGCATGAACTTCACTTTGTGCATTACTTCTCACATTAAAAATACCTCGTGTCACATCCTAACCTGGTGGGAGGTTGGGGTAAATAACAATTACTATTCTTAACTGAGAGAACCGGTTGTCCATGGCGGTCTTACAAACAACATTTGTGTGAGAACAGAAGACCAGACGATTTTTTTTTTAATTACTCGGATCAGCAAATCGAAGAAAATAAAAAGGCACAGGAAAAAAAAAAATTCTTAAACCAAGTGTTTACTCGAATTAAAAACATATTTCTCTACAAAACTTAACCCAGACATCCATCATAAATTAATTGATTTTTTTTTCCTGTCCACGCATTAGCCTACCGAATATCGAAAGATTATCGTGTTTCAATAGGAATAAAGTTAAAAATGTTTACACTTTTTTGTCAGCAATCTTACATATATTTTCTTCCAAAAATGGTGTGGTGCTGTTTCGAAAAGTTTCCGAACTTTGGATTAAAATTGAATAAAAGTAAACTAACCTTTGGACATGGTAATGTACAGCAATACAGTCTTTAAAAATATTATTTTTCAAATTGAAATGAAGAACTTTAACAAATAAAAAATATCAACAAATTCCAACTGATTTTTTCCCATAAAATTAAAAGGTGTGTCATACTTTGCGTGAAGATTTTTTAAAAGGTGAATTTGATCTCAAACAAATCGAGTTGACTAAAATGATGAGGTTTTTTTTATTGTTTCTTTTAAAATGTCATAGAAATAATTCTAAAGTTTATAAAAGATATACTATGTATAGTATTTCACTCGCACTTGGGACACCGGTGTCCTTGTCGAATTTTATTTTAACCCTTAAAATATCGTACTCAGCAGAATTTTGCATATCCAAAACTTAAAAAACAACAACTTTGAAGTGAAAGGGTTAACTAATAATTTATTACCACTAACTCATTTTACTTTAATTGTTATTTGTCGGGTTTTGTAAATAATGAGGTACGTAATATCTAAAAATCAAATGTGTTTTTTTAAATTATTTTTTTTAAGATAATAATCCTTAGAATAAAGACTTAGCAACACTATTTACTTTTGGTAAAACTGAAGTCTGTTTTCTCATTTAATTCTAATCATTTAGACTTCCATTCCAGAAAAAAAAGACAATTATTTAACAAATATAAATTTCATATCAGTCTAACATCTAAACAAAAATAAAAACAAAACATATGGACGAAAATTAAAACTTAAAGTTCAACAACACGTAATTGAATCTGACATAACGTATTTCAGTTTTATTGACTAAATTTTAAAGAAAAGAAAATGATAAAATAAATCAATGAAATTCGATTTTTTTACTCACTTGACCAATCATGAGACCAATATGCCATTGTCCAGAAGTGGCGATTTTTTCTAAATAAGATTGGACAAGTTCGTCGGCCAACACAGTTCGTCCCATTGTTTTTGCTTTCTTCACGTTCTTGTTACTCTTAATGTCAACTTTGACACCGGTTAAACAAACTTACAAGAGTTACTTCCCTTAATTGTTTTTGCTTTGAAATTATTAGTAAAAGTTGGGTACCACCAATTTTCCCTGTGAAATTTACCCTCCCCTATATTTAACACAATGAAACTTGCATAAAATATTTTGTCCATTCGATAGAAGAAACACTAAATAAACTCCTGATGATTTTTCGAAAATTTTTTCAGCTTACGAAAATAATTAAAATTATAAACGAAAAACAATGTTTACATTTTTGCACCGTTAAATCAATTGAAATTTAACGTAGCCAAAAACAAGTTATAACTAGAGGGTTTTTTTTAAAAATTCTATGAAAAATCAATTAATTGTCCGATTTTTATGAAAATTTCCATAATTTCTTACCTTTGGATGAAAATATGTTTGAAATATTTTTTTTCTAAAATATATTAAAGGAAATATTTTTTTTACGAGGTCGATTCCTCCTATTTTATTTTATGAAATATGAAAAAAATGAACTGACAAAAAACGATTTTTACTTTTTTTCTATAAAGATAAAAGTCTGAATAATTATATCAGAAGATTTTTATAAGTCTCAATGCCAAAGTTATTTAGTAAAAGAACTATGAATACAGAATTCTGCTAAAAAAATATCAATAAAGAAACTGACCGTAATAGACGGACTGTTTTACTTATTTTTCACGATAATGATGAGTAATTTTTCCTAAAACGGATAATTTGATCTTTGAATTAACAGTTTTTTTTAACAACTCTTTATGTTCGTTATTTATTTTTTGTGAGATTGAAAAAAAAAAAAAAAGTTAAAAAATATTTACGTTTCTTCCTTCAATATGGCCTAAACTGATAACGTGACCTATTTTGGAGGTACCGAGTAAAAGTCTTCTTAACTGTGGAGAATACTGGATGCAGAAGACTTGTTTACATTGAATTTTTAAAAAAATAGAAGACTGATCGTATGTGGTTTGAAATATATAGAATACAATTCTATATTTTTAAATAAATACACGTACACATTTCTTTTCTCAAACTTAAGGAAATGAAATTAAAACAAACACACAACACAATCCTTCTCCCAAACTTAAGGAAAAGTGATTAAAGCAAACACACGAACACAAATCCTTTTCCTAAATTTAAGGAAAAGTGATTAAAACAAATGTTTACACAAAAATCAAAATTGATTGGCTAGGTTAGCATTGCTCTCAACTACGTCCACGCGTTTGCGGCAAAAATTAATTACTTTTCGATCCTATCTTCTAATTATAAAAAACGGAGAAGAAATCACCAGACACACAGACTTCATCTCACGTTCAAACCGGACACATCTGATGACCACAAACAAACACACAGATCTCGTCTCGCTGCCAGATAGAACAATGACCAAGAAACAGGTGCCTCAACACAATTACTACTACTACCATTATTCTTACCACTTCATTCTACCTACCTGTTTCAGCAGGTTGTATATACAAACGATTCTCATTTCTGCCCACATCTAAACAAACTTTTCCAAACTTAACACAAGAACTTTTACACTTTACATTACACATATTATATCTACACTATTCCTTTTGAACATTTCACATATTATTGCAAATTTATTCTCTGAATAAATTTATTTGTTATTTTATAATTATATGCATTTATTTTATCATTTCTCCGTAATTTCTACCTAAACTGTGTCATATTTTTATTCGTCATTTTAATATCATTTGCTAACCCCTACAACAAGGCCTCTACAAATACCTATTTATGGAGAAAAATTGAGCTCAGTTAGTAGAGCACCCACCTAGGAATTCTAAGGTTCCTGATTCGATACCAGTCCCTGCCAACTCAGGGCATGAGTAGCACAGATTGGCTTATCTGATCTGTGTGGTAAAGTGAGGAGCTGATGGTAGGTGTGACGATCCACCTCAGCAAAAACAATCTCCCTGGTCTAATGCTAGTGAAAAGGGGTTTGACTGATACCAACAATAAGCCATTCCACCAACTTTACTTTGTAATGGTTGAAACAATGGCGTTTGGCTAGTGTTCTAAAAATAGAAAAATGTAGACACACTGGCACCAAGAATTTAAATTTGGGCGGTAAAATAAGGACCGTTTCTTTTAGATGGGAATAGGAGAGGTAGCAGTAAGAGGTAGATAATAATAGGAGTAGGAGGTAGATGTAGTAGTAATTTTAAGGAGTCACTGAAAGGGACACGTGGGAGAAGTCAGTTGATGACTAGAAGCGAGAAGAGACAGACCAGCTTCCACGAGAGTCACCGGCTCAAACCTTCAGCTCCTGGATCCCCATGACAGTTTAAGAGGTTACAACCAAGCTTAGTACAACTTGATGTAAAAGCAGAATTTTTCTCAAACCCAAAAATAAAACCTCATTTAAATCAACAGTTTGTATTTTCTGTTAATAATTCCACAAAGAAGAAATACAACAACTTATTCAATAATTGATTTTCATTTACAAACACAACTACTTCATTTAATTGACTATAAATGATTGAATCTCTAACCAGATCTCTGTTCTTATTTGTAGATAGATTTTACAATCACAAAAAATTGACTACTATAAGAATTTAAAAAATAGTTTTAAAAATTGAAATAAAATTTTATCAATGGAATATTTTAAAAGTTTTAAATTCACACAAAAAATAAATAAAAGCTCTTTCTCTTTCTGATCTAAAAATTTCACTTGGAAGTGAATTATCATTCTCTTGACGCAAGCGACATTCATCCACTTTTTTGCTTTAATCTTAACTAAACTGTTTTCTGCGCTTGTCAGACTTTGTCGTCTGTAATAAATGTAGTGACGGGTCAAACTTACCTGACTCAAAGCGTCCTCGGTGCCTGGCCTGCAAAATGAGCCTTGGTAGAAGAAGGAATGTATTTGGAGCGGTACGCCACTGTATCCACTCTGAGTAAGAAGTGTCAAGAAGTTGGAGGGGGCAGAGTGGACTTTTTATAAAAGTTGCAATGCTTTATGGGTAGTCAGTTTGGCTATAAAAGCGACCCATTTTTGCCTGAACAGGTGAATTGCATTGTTTTTCTTCAGTAACAGAGTGTCTAGCAAGAAAGAGAAAGAGATAGAGAAAGAGAAAGAGAAAGAGAAGCTGGTGAACAATCTTCAATAAATTCACATTCAGTTGCTTCAGTCACCTCAAAGCAAGGAAAATCAATAAAATAGAAATTCAACTGAGGCTCTATGTTTCTTGGTGAAAAGTTTCTGAAATGAAATTCCTTGTAAATGCCTGGTGATGTGACACTGGCGATATGTCACTAGGAAGAATCTCAGAGTTCTTTCACACACGCACATTCAATGGATACATTCATCACCTTACACAAAATTCTTTTTAACCAAATCCTAACAATTAAAACTTGAAGTTTCTTATTAAGGGGGGGGGAGCCAGTTATTCCTTACTATGTTAGTCTCTAAACTATCTCATGATTAGACAAGACAGGCAAGTTGGAGAGACTCCCTCCAAACAATTGGCTAGTCACGTTAAGACCTAGTACTTATATGATTGCTCTGACCCTAGTGCCTTTATGGCAACCCCCAACCCCTTTTATCACGTATGTGCTAGAAGGCTGTAGCTGAGGGTCTTAGTGTCCTGGGTATGACATTAAACTCCTTCTAATGGTGAAGTTCCAATTTTTGAGCTTTGGTGAGTGTGGAATACCTCTTCATTACCATTACTTCCAGGTCCACCCTGACCTGAAGTGGTAGTACCTGTTAGGGTCCCATCTATGGGTTAAATGGATAAAAAAATAAGTTAACAAAAATATGTTTGAAAAAAAAAATGAGTTGGAAAAAAATATTGAAGATAATCAAAAAATAAAATTTAAATGATAACAGCATGGATTTTTTTTTTCATTTAATATTTTAGATAGTAGATATTAACATTTCTTTTCAGAGTAGCTGGATCAATGCAAGGTCTTTTTTTTTTACATAGGGATTTAAATGGGGCATCTCACGAAGATTCAACTCATGATTCAGTAATAATGGATCTGCAGAACTAACTTTTAAAAATTCCCCTCTACCCAGGTGATGCTGGATAGCTACTGTTAGTCTTTAATAGTTTGACAGTTCATTTAAAATACAGACAAATAATATCTAAACTTATTTTGACTCAGATGATGTAAACTTGGACCCCTAAAACATCTAGGTTGACTCTCGTAACTAATACTCGATCAAAATAGTTAAAATTCTGTCCTGAATTCAAACCACTCCTAGTAATCCAACTCCATACTACCCTTGTCCTAGGACGATCATTGAAATGTGTTTATTAAATAAAGTCTTTTGACAAGAATGATTTTGCATTCAGGTTAGTGTTAGCATCCCTTTAGCTCACCCTGCTCTGTACTCAGATCAAGGATGACGTTCCAATCACCCACAAAATTAATGTATCTATATGACATCACAAAGGAATTGATACACTGAAAAAAGATGGGTTGCTCCCTCTTAGAATTGGGCACTTATACTCCAATGAAGTGAAACATCTTTGATAGTAACATCCAATATGTAGTGTAACTGCTGCTAAACCAACCAGTTAATCATGTCTTATTTTTATAAAGTTATTTTTTGTCTATAAATTAACTACAATCACAGTATCCAATTTAGAGTAGTTTAATGGGGTTTATTAATCCCATTTTGTGCTGACCATTAGTTTCTGCATTCTATGACTCCCTAGCAAAAGGTAGTAAGGGAACTTGCATACAAACCCTTTTTAGTTTACATCACTGGTCAGGACAGGTGACACGGTAAGTGACACAGGTGAATGAAATGAAATAGATCAGTAAATGAGGATGATGATGATTTATTGTATTCTGTCGCTGTAGCAGTTTGAATTCAAAATCAACAGTAATAGCATTAAACTTTAACAATAGAGTCTCCTGTATAAATTTGAATTAATAAAATAATATTAGTAAAAACAAATAAATGAACTACAATTAATAAATTTATATTTTGCTAATTGTTATTAAAAAATAATTTTACTTCTGAATTAGATTATATCAACAAAACCATCAATGACTGTTTCAGTTTTATTTGTACATGCTGAAGGAAGAAGTTTATTTTTTGAAATTGTGTGTGTGTGTGTGTGTATATATTTTGTTGAACAGTGCAGCCATTTTGTGTCTGCAAATTTTGTTCATTGTTCTTTCAAGTTGCCGAATAGATGTAAGTATATCAGGCTGAAATTGGCTGATCTATTTGGCATAGTTTATTAGCTCCTGAGTACTTTCTGCCCCGTTAAGGGCCATCTTCAGGGTGAATGCAAGAATAATACACAAAATGGCTGAACAGTTCAACGAAATATATCTGAAAGAAATGCTGCCTAACACACACACACATATATATATATATACACACACACTTTAAAAAAAAAAAAAAAAATAAACACAACCACTTCCTAAAAAGATGGGATGAACTGAAACCCAATATCTTCACAGGGTCACCAGAAAAATATAAAAATAATATATATAAAGCCTCATGAATTATCTGTGTACAATTTTCAATAAAGTGTCTGATGAAATTCATAGGTATATTCAGATACCTGTGGGCAGAAATAGATCTATGACTGAAAAATGGATGATTTTTAAACCTTTTCCTTTACCAATATATATATATATATATATATGAGGAGTAACAGATTGAGTAAATCCAACAAAATGTGATTGAAAATAGAGGAAAATGTGGATAAAACACAAAACTATGTTCAAATGATATTTCGCCTCAGTACGTAACGATGCTTTGTCTATTTTATCTTGAAGACAACTAAGATCAAAAGTTTGCTTTTATAAAAACCTTCCTTTTTCCACACCATACATTACACCTCCCCTCCTCTTCTGCCTTTCCCAATTACTTTTTAGCATAAAAGCAAACAGTGGATCTCAGTTGTCTTCAAAATAAATGACAAAATTGGATGGGGTTGAAGGGGATATCCCACAAGTTTATTTATCAGAATCTTTTTATTCACTGATACTTCTACAAATGCCCTTTTTTAAAAATTTTTTTTTTAAAAAACTAAAGCTTTAAAAGTGACTAGAAGTGGCTACCTGGCTAGAGAAGAATAAAAATCATTTAATAGTTAGCTAGTCTTGCAGATCCATAACTAATGAATAGAGAGTTCAATCCTTGCTGGATGCCCCATAAAAATCTACAAGTAAAAAAAGACCTTGTAGTAATATGGTCTCGTGGGAGGTCTTTGCGAATATAAAACAAATCTTTGTAGTTTTTGCACAAGTAAGAAACTGGTGATATTTAATGTGCATTTTTATTTACTTTGTCATTAATTGTTTTATTTTTTGTACTTTCCTCCAAACATGCATATTGTACTTTATTTAAGTCTTTTTTTTTTTTTTTTTTTTTTAAACAAATTTTAAGAGCCATGTTACATCAAATGAGAGATACTTTCAGGGGGGAAGATTTCACAAGATCCTAATTTAAAAAAAAAATGTAATTTGGACTAAAGTTGCATTTCACCCTCATTTATTAAATCTATTGGGTGACTCTAGTTGCTCTCCACACAAAGAGTTAAATTATATCAGAATATTTTAAAACAAGCCCCCCCCCACACACACACACACATTTAGTCATCAGATTTGTAAAGTTTATATTACTAGTTGTTGCATCATGAGAATTTTACAGAATACATGTATAATAATTGCACTTATTTAAATTATAATCTGCTGAGATAAATCATTGATTTCTATTTGCAAATTTGATCATTAATAAATATCCCTTACGAAAAGAAATTAATTAGAAATTAAAATTAATTATAATCTTAGAACAAACTTTAAGAAAAAAAAATTTATCAAGATCAAGTTTTGTGTAGCTAATATCTTATTTTTGAAAAACTTGGTTTTAACTTTTGTCCAATTATATATCAGGTGACTCAAACTGGTTTTAAGTAAGAAAAAGACTGTTCTTTTTTCGGCAACACAATTTTATGTAGAACCCTAACAGACAGCAGGTAAAAAAAAAAAAAAAAAAAAAAAAAAAAAAATTATATAAGTTGGCAGAGTGGCCTATTGTCAGTATCAGCTGAACAGTGAGGGAATCTAGACCCGGGAAATTGTTTTTGTGTCTGAGGTGGAGCACCACACCTACCATCACCTCACCACTTTACCGCACAGATCCAAGCTGTGCTACTAATGTGCCAAGTTGGCGAGGGCTGGTATCGAACCTGAAATATATACATATATCGTAGAAAGATATAGACAGGTAACCTATTAAGTTTCACCAAAAACGGATTATTAGGGTTAACCATAATGAATTAATTAAAATAATTCATTAATTAAAGACAATTGCGGAAGTGGATAACATAATCACAGTCCTGCATTTTTATGTGGGACTATGATTGTTATTTACCAACGAGTATTTTGATACCTCCCAACCATCACAAAAGGTAAATCTGTTCAGCATTAAAGAAATGTATTTTAATTAGGAGTTAATTTTTGCCATCTTTGAGTTCTTTTAATTTACTCACTTAACAAGTTTTTTATAAGTCACATCCTATTTATAGAATTTACATTTAATTGCAAAATAAAAAGGGAAGTAATTCAAAACTTAATGCAGTGATGCTGATAGCTTTTTGATTTACTGCATAATGGCATATCAAACCCTTGTGTGTTATTTAATGCCAAACTTTTTTTTATTATATAGATTTGTTTAAGAAATACTTTTCTCTAACTTCATGAATCTTAGTGAATATTGGTGGTTGACTCTCAGCCACTGCCTTCTAGCACCTAAATGATAAGGGGGGGGGGTGCCATAATAGCAATTTGAAGAATATGGTTGGGACAACGTTTACTAGAGATTTACATGACCAGCTGATTGATTGGATGAAGGCCTCTCCTACCACCCATCTAGCCCAAGTGGAGCGTTACATGTCACAGGACCACTTAGTAACCAAGTTACAGACCGCTCAGCTACCACAATCCTGTCCTCAGACATTACAGGTCACCACCAATAACCAACAGGTAGCCCTATTGGGGTGTATCTTACTCCTCTGCAGAGGTGCAGTTGGAATATTCTACAGCCCCAGATGACAGGGGGCAACATGTATGGAGACCTCAAACTGGACACATAACATAGTGAATATAGGCTTTGGGTTAAGACAGTTCTAAGTGACAGTTATCTCTGGGCTGCAGGTTCAATCCCGGTCATTGGTGACAGTAACACAAAATAATGATTAATACAGCTTAACACCTGTACCCCAGCTATGGTAAGTGGAATGAGAACAGGATACACCTGTGGATTGAATAAAGGATTGGGTTCAAAGTTCCATGATGGCTCCCGAGTTCGAGAAGGTTCCTGAGTCCAACAAGAAATACCTGAAGAAAGCTAGAGGGCACATCGGCTGAAATGTTATACAGATAACAATAAAGATGAGGACAATAGTCTGAGTAATACAAATTATACACCAAATTAAGCCACAAATTGAATTGTAAATTTCTTTTTTCTCGAGAGCATTTTAATACTATTATATTATGCTAACAATGATTTTAGACACCATTTCCCCCACCCCACCCCTCCAATGTTATAACATCCAAAACCTGGATGATTGCATTACAAGACCATTAGTGAATCCCATTAAAGAATTAAAGTCACAGTTGTGAAGGGGGGGAGGGAGAGGCCTATGATAGACCAAATTGTTATATTAATTAATCGGTTACCAAAATTGCTAGTTTATAGTCATCAACTCTGAGTTTCTAGGCCGAATTCTTTTTTTGTCAAATCCCAAAAGTGAAAAGAAAATTTATCAGAAATTTAAGCCTTTGGGCCTCATCTCTGCAATGGTAAACTGGTGCTACAAGGGAGGAAAATATAAGTATCACTGGTTATTTCCTACAAGTCTAACATAAACAAAAGGGGAACCACTCTTGACTGATAAATTATTTATTTATTTTCCCATTAACCTAACCCTAAACCCAAACCCGTCTTTTTTCCTAGTAGATCAATAAATAAATAAATAATTTATCAGTCAAGAGTGGTTCCCCTTTTGTTTATGCAAGACTTATAGGAAATAACCATATCATATGGTATAATGGCTTCCAAAGGTTTTAAGATCAAGTCTAAAGAAGAAAAAAAAAAAAAAAAAAAAAAAAAAAGTTGGCTTGACCAATCGTCCTTGTATGAAAAATTTTTTTAGAAATAGTCAATATAAAAGGAATTCAGTTAACTAAATAAATCCCACTCAACTAAAAAGTGACTAAATAGTCAGTAGTGGAATTAGTAGTGATGATAACAAATTAAATTAAAATAAAAAAAAAGTTAATCAGAATTTTAGATAAAACTCATCCATTCATTGAAATTCCAATGAAATTTTTTTCATGCAAATAAATTTTGTAAGTTTTAAGAAACTTCACACTTGAACATTAGAATAGACAAGTCAAAAATTGAGACAAAAGATAACACAACAAAAAATTTACTAACAATTAAAATGAATAAATAAATCAAGGGAGGTAATTAAAACTTTTTAGTGATTTTACATGCATGTTAAAATGCATAAAGACATTTTTTTACTTTTTGCCATGTTGATGTGTAATTTTGTGGTTGACCAAGTAAAGATGTTTATCATTCTTCAGGAGAATGGCAGATTGTATTTTGATCTTCAAGCAAAAGTCGCAGGGAAAACTGAAAGTTTTACCAGGTGATTGTCAAGTCCATTAGGAAATATTCTCTCTGCAACAACCGAACAGCTGATCACAGTAATCAGTTTTTTTTTTTTTTTTTTTAACCAACAGATGAATTTTTGGTTTTAAGGCAGATGTTTAAAATTCTGACTTTATTGCACTTTTTAGACTTTTTTTTTTTTAAATACTTTTAAAATTCACAGAATGCCGGAGATTTGATTTATTCTTCTTGTAGAAGAGTTGAACTGTTAATGGAAAAATAGTCTCTTTAATAAGAAAAAAAAAAAAAAAAAAAACAGTAATTTTAATCACAGTCAGAAATGCTGTTACAATTTTAACCTTATGGATTTAAAATGTTTAAAGCAACATTTTTTTTTTCAGAAGGTGCAACAACAGAAACTTTCTAATTGACTACAAAACACTAGAACAGTCACAGTCATTGTTCAACACTTCAAGTAATTATCAGTTTATTTTATTAGTTCAACTAATACTTTCATCGTCTAAACCAAAAATCTTTGAATGGAATTCAAAGCAACCATACCAAACAGACTTTCCATCCTTAATAATGTTACAGTGTAACATATGCTCTTTCGAGTCATCTTCCCAGGTTTGGGAGATTAAAGTATCACCCCATGTACTCGGTGCAAAATACAACATCGAAATCCGTCGGATGCAATAATTGTGGAACTTTGTAGAAGTCTGTGGATAAAAATCTTTCAAAGACGCAATACTTGCATTCTCAATAAAGTATCGAACATAAGAAGCGCATCGAGTTCTGCCGTGAGCATCGGCATCGACAAGGGGAACCGTGAAAGGATGGTTGTACGTATTGGAAGGAATCGGTGGAGGATCGATCAGGTAAGGTTTCTTAGGTTCAATCAAGTTCTTCTCGTGTTTCTGAAGCCACCAGTCTGGCAAGGTACAGGCTTTAAATTCATCAGCTGACACCACGGCATGAACATTCCGGAGGTAGATAGAGGGCTGCATTTTACCACCACATAGCATTCTTGCAGTGGTCATAAAAGAGTGATCCCCTATATGAGATAGCTTCACGGAAATTCCCAGGGGAGCTTTAGGTGTGGTAGTTTCATAAAAGCTACTGCGAATGTCCATACGTACTGCTTTCATAATTGATGTAACATTACTTCCAAGAAGCGATACATAATCAAGAAATGATGAATCGTTATGGAAGAAGGAAGCAAACTCAACTCTGCTGATCATGTCATACATACGCCAGATATCAGGCAGACCTGCAGAGACAAAGAACAAGAAAAAAGAAAAATTATTTGAATTTTTTAAATTGTATTTTATTTTTTAAAGAGAATATAAAATTGTCTTTGATTCGGAATTTGTTTAATGTACAGGGTTGTCAGAAAGGCTTGTTACCTCTACAGATTGTTTCAAGTTTCATTATTTTTTGTTTTAATAATATAACATAAGTTATGTAATTATTTTACCTAAAAAAAAAAATTTTTTTTTAAATAAAAAAATGTAGAGGTGACAAGACTTTTGGACCACATTATACATTAATCTACAGGGTGGTCCTAAAGTCTTGTCACCCCCTACATATTGTTTTAACTTACATTATTTTTTGTTTTAAGTAAAAGTAATGTAATCATAAAAAAAAATAAGGTAATTTATGAGGAAGTGTGTCCCAGTCTCCTGCCTCAAGAGTTGCTGCCCGGTAACTATTAAAATAACGACCCAGCTCAAGCTATTCAAAACTATCAATCTATCTATCTATCTCAATTTGATCATATTTATCTATATTACTTTAAATACTAAGTTTTTTTTTAAAATTCATGTTTGTTTAATGTCTTGTTTTTAGTTTAAATAAACAAGAATTATGACAAAAAAAAGAAGCGACCTCCCCAAATACATTTACTTGTCGAAAATATGTATCTATCTCCATTTGTTCGTATCTATCTAAATCATTTTGTTTATCTATCTATCTCGGTCTATTCAAAACTATATATCCATCTTCATATCTAAACAAAAATTACAACAAATTACGATAAATAAACAAGAATTACGATGAGCCGGGGTTGTTATTTTGATAGTCACCGGGTAGCGGTCTTTGAGGCAGGAGACCGGGATGCACTTCCTCATAAATTACCAAAAATAAAATAAAAACAACTTTAAAAATTAAATTATTTTCTAGAATTTCCGTTTATATTATGTAATTATTTTACATCCAAAAGAAATATTTAGGGGGTTACATGACTTTTGGACCCTCTGTATTATTGGACCACTCTGTATTATTTTAGAGAAAACTTCACTCATTTTTTGAGCTTTGCCAATTCCTTACATAATCAGTTGAAACCATTTAGCAAAGAGAGTTTGGTAAATTATTTGTAGCTAAATTCAGAATTTAATCATTGTTTTTAAGAATTTAATTAAAAAAAGCTAAAGGGTTAATGTAAACCTATAAGAGTAATTCATTTGTGTAATTAATTTTCTGTGATAAAAGCAGTAAATGAATTTATCTTGGATTTTACTTTTATATCCTTTTGACTTATTTTCCCCTTTTTTGGTGGGTCTGGTAAATTTATCACAAGTAAATTACCCATGGATAAATTCAGAATTTAATCATTGCTTTTTAAGAATTGTTAGTGTAACCCTATATTTTAAGAGCAATTAATCGGATATGATAAATTTACCTGCAATAAATTTACCATACAATGAATTAACCACACTTTGACTTTACCCAGAATTCCATTTTGGAAATATCCCAGCTGTAAAGGTGTGTGAGATAAGAGACCGGTAATTTGAAGGTCTTCTCACAAGGTAAATGAAATTATTATTTCATTCACAAATAGAATAAACTGGACTCAGTTTTCTCTTAAAGAAGTTTGAACATTGTATATTCAGTGATGGACCTTTTGGGGGGTTCCTAAAGCAAGAACTGTTATGTTCACAGTTTTAATAACTTTTTTGTTTTTATTCTAACTATTATTTTATATTGAATTATATTAATATTATTTTCTAATCACTCTTTCTCATACAGTAGGCCCAAACCTTTAAAGCAATATGAAGTAAAATAACTTCTGGGGTCCGTCTGAAATTAGGGGCCCTGAGACTTAAGCTTCATAGTAAATCCCCCACTTTTAAGAATTTAATAAAAAAAGCTAAAGTGCTAGTATATATTTTAAGAGCAATTAATTGGATATGATGAATTTATGGGTGATAAATTTATCTTAATTTATTTACCATGAGATGAATTTACGAAGAAATAGGTGCAAAAGATTTTAAAAGCAAAATTAATAATCTTTAAGTATTCTAAAACAGTATTCAAAAAAAATTAAACTATTTTTCTACTTTAAACCGCTCACAGTGGCTTTCCTATCACTGCCCAAGCAAAGTACAGAAACTGATGGTTAGTTCATTATAATTGAGCAGAAGGACTCCAATTACAATAATAATAACTTTATTTGAATAGAATGAATTCTGAGGTGAATAGATAGTGAATTTTAAATACCCCATCATACAGGTACCCCCCCCCCAAAAAAAAAAAAAAAAAAAACCAAAAGAATTTGGTACAGCCGTGGGGGAGAATTTGATAGTCAAAGGACTATTATTCTAATTGCAAAAATTTTAATGAATTTATTCAAAGTGTGGAATGGGACTAAATGAATAGTGGAGTTCCTTGTGGGATGGAAGAGGATGTGTGATAGTGATGATGTAGACATCTCTCCCTAATTTAACATAGATTTGAGGGTGGTATATTTAAATAAATAAACTAACAAAGGTTTAGAATATTTTAAAAACTTAGTTTTATTTAAAATTATGAGGATACCAGGAATAAACATTTTAATCAAACAATTGAATAAATCATTCATTTCAAACAATTGATAGTGTCTTATTTTTGAAAAATAAGACATTAAAAAAAAAAAAAAAAAAAAAAAAAAAAAAATCACTATTTGAACAAAATTAATTTTTTTTAAATTGCAGATTGAGAAAAACAACTTTACAATCAACATTTTACTTCAGTATTTTACCGTGTGGTCCGAAAGTCTTGTCACCCCCATACAAAAATATAACTCCTAATTAACTGTAATTAGATGAAATAAGCCGCTGAAAATCAAATAGAAAATTATATTATGTCATAATTAATGATATACATTATATTAAAAATAAAAATAATGAACGTTAAAACAAAATTAAAGGGCGACAAGACTTTCGGACCACTCATGTACAACAATGTACTGTATCAACTTTTATATTTGTTTTTATTCAAAAGATTATGAATACCATGTGATTCTTGCTTTAGTGGTGGGGGTGGAGAAATACATTGAAATGTTTGTTTTATTGGGATAAAGCAATTCTGGTATCTGGATCAAATTTGGAAGATTTTGGAAAGAAAATGCACAATTTTCTTTATTAAAATGGAAATGAGATAAATAAAAACGTGATTAAAAAGATCTTATAAAAATTAAATTTTATTGCCATAATCTTTGTAAAGATTGGAGGAGAAAAGATATAAAAAATATTTCTTCTGTATGTATGGAACCTGAAATATGTGTTTAAAAGTTGTTCGTCAACATAAGTGGTTGGAATTACACTGAACTTAAATTTTTAAATTTACCGCCATTAAAAGAAGGAGACGACTTGTGTAGTGGTAACCTTCCTCTATAAAGTAATTTCCTTTCCTCATTCAGCAAGGAAACGGTCATTCAAGTAAACAAAGTGTGTATGTATGTAATAATGGCCTTTTTATTTAAACTTACCAGCATTGTCAAGATCATCATAACGTAAACCTGGTAAGACAACATCAACTTCATTACGCAGTCGGTTAACATTAATTCTTAAATTGAGTGATGGATAAGATCTGAAAGAAGAAGAAACATTTAATATTTTTTGTTGTTAATTACTTCTTATACATTAGAGATGATAAAACAATAAAAAAAATACATTTCACAGGACAATTGTAAAATGATTAGGTTCATGAAGTTTTATTTAAACTAAAAATTGTTTAAAGTGAAGCACTTTAATGAAAAAGATTTTGTATATGGGAAGAAGTGGGTTAATTTTCATTAAACTTTAATTTCCCGGTAATAGACGATAGTTAAAAAAACAAAAAACAAACGACAGTTAAAAAAAATGTATATTACTTTAATTCTGGTTCTCTATAATTTACTAGTCTCCCTAAATCTATTTTTAAAGGAAAAAAAAGT
Source organism: Doryteuthis pealeii (assembly GCA_023376005.1). NCBI lineage: Eukaryota > Metazoa > Mollusca > Cephalopoda > Myopsida > Loliginidae > Doryteuthis > Doryteuthis pealeii. The sequence goes on from CM042165.1 coordinate 8,058,279, forward strand.
TTATCAGCAAAAAACAGTAAATTCAATCGGAATTGGTTTTATTAGGTCAATTTTTGGGGTCACCTAAGAAGACAAAAAAAAAAAAAAAAAAAAATACTAAGAAATTTATGTCAACGTTGAGTAAATAAAGGAATTGCTGGTTGAATTTAATTTACAATAATTGTTAAAAAAAAAAAACCTGACAATTTAAATAAACATTATAGTCTATCATAAAACAAAACAGGTATTATTCAATATTATTAAATTAATAATAAAGCGAGCGGCTTCCCCAGTTTCCTTCTAGTGTTTATTTATTAGCATTTGTTAACATTAACTTTCACGAATAAATCTGAGATTAATTCAATTTCACTCAATAATTAATTAATAAAAAGTCTTCAGTAATGAAGTAATAAAAAAAATACACATACAAAACAAGTTTTGTTTTTGTTTTTAATGTGTAACAAATTTTCTTTTTTGTTTAGATGTTTTTAACGTTTTCCCTGGGGAAGTCTCCCTCTCTATCTAGGGGAACAGATTTAACATTTTAATTATTAAAAATGTTAAATTATTTATGAGATATCACTGTTTAATTTTTGTTTATCAAATGTTTTAAAAGATTAAACTCATGAAAAAGAAGAGAGAGAAGAGGAAACGGGCTTCGCCAAAATTGGACCCAAACAATAACAGAATTTTAAAATGTGCGTGCTGAAATAAACGAAGACCAATGGAGACATTATCATTAATAATAATAATATATTAATAATAATAGCAAAAATTATCTTCCATCGAAATTTTAGTTTGTTTACAATTTGGTTTTCACAAATAATAAACAAACAAAAAGGTCAATCCGAATGTAAACGTGCGTGATTAATAATAAGTTGCTGATGGAGAGAGAGAGAGAGAGAGAGAACACGGTATGCTAAATTGTTAAAATATTTCTTGAAATTAAAATAAGTAAAGCAAAAAAGAAAAGCATTAAGAGAAATACCAAAGTATTTTATATACACGAAAAATACACACAAAAAAAACACCTTTCGGTATATAATACCTTAATACACGTTTGATTGCTAATCGCTGCATAATTGAACGTGGCTCGAACACGAGTTTGTTCCTCGACTTAGAATGAACCAAGCCAAACAGATTTACGTCCCCTTTTTATTGTAAGCGCCTCTTAGAAAATAGACACTTATATTTTTTGTCGACATCCCCACACCCCATGTACTTTATAACAGACTGAATTTGTTTATTTTGACCTTCAATTAATCCACATTTCTCTTTCTTTCTACTACTACTACAACTAATATTACTATGATGATAATAATAATAATAATAATAATAATAATAATAATAGTAGTAGTAGTAGTAGTGATAGTAATGATAAATCAATAATTATTGTTATTGTTCTAATTTTGTTTTTTGTTTTTGTTTTATTATAGTGTTTCAGTCAGAATTTGTCACGTAGACTTTTTTGACTGTGTGGCATTTTTCTGTTTGATAGTTACCGAGACCCAACAAAAGATCACGTTAAAGAAATTGATCTTATATTTGCTTGTATAACCTGAACACTTGAGATCTGTATGTTTCCTGCTATTTCAATTTTAATGTTATTGAATATCCCATATGGACAATGTCTTTATTATTAAAATAAATGTGCAATTAAAATATACTTTTTATAAAATTATAAACTTCATTATTTTTTTAGGTTAGGCTTCTTTTTTCAAGCAAAATAATATTCAAGGATTTCATTTTATTTCAGTTTTTTAAAAATATGTAAAAGTCTTGTTATATTTTGAAACTTTTGTTGTTTGTTAAGAAAAATGAATATAAATTGTTGTACAGATCAAAGCATGAAGATATGAAGATGCCTGATCCCCACCCTCCTTAAAAAATGTTGATTATCCATGATCTTCAGACCAATGTATTGTTGGAGGCACGTGGTGTAATGGTTAGAGTCGTAGGAAATGGACTCGTCAACCCGAGTTCCAATCCTGGACAAAGCTACAGTTCACATAGTGCTAATACCCTTGGGAAAGGTATGAATTCAACTACTCCCCCTCCAGCTATGGGTAAATAGTAGGGCATACACAAATTAGTATTTACTCCTTTTCTCAGTTTTATGCTATTTCGATTTTTGTTCTTTTCACCCACCCCCTCTCTCCTGGATGCCATCTAGAAGATTTGCTGATCCGGGATTTAAAGAAAAAAAATGTCGGATCTTCAAGCCATCTGGTCTTCAGATCTCACTCATCACAAATGTTGTCATTCAGATTGACCCGGACAACTCCAACTACGTAGAAAAGTAGTAGTAAACTGGCAATGGTTCTCTTGGCAAACAAAATGTCGTTTGATAAGAGTGATGACTGAAGGGATGGATGGTGAGAAAGAGTCAAGAGACTCCATGCTGTTAGCATACTTGATGATGATGATAATGATAATGATGATATACATATTCTGGTTATTTCCTATAACCCCAACCTAAAAAAGGGGAACCACTCTGAATGAATTTTATCTGTTAATTAATCTACCCATTATTTTCCCATTAAAGAAAGGAAAAAAGAAGACGGGGTTAGGGGTTAGGGTTTAGGGTTAGTTTAATGGGAAAATAATGGGTAAATTAATTAACAGATAAAATTCATTCAGAGTGGTTCCCCTTTTTTAGGTTGGAGTTAAAGTAAATAACCCATATTCTATTATGGGAATGTCCTACTTTTAAATAAGTATGAAAATTAGATTTCTTAAGCTAATTTTCTTAAGAGAGAAATTCAATTTAAATTACAATTGAAATTATATAAACAACTGAATTTCTAATAAACAACACCAGAAAAGAAATAGTTGGCTTCAAAGAAAACCTGTGGAATCGTAAATACTGAATGTACTTATGTAACGAAACACTTTTTAAGACCAATTTTTTCACCTCAAAACCAAAAGGTTGTTCATTCCACGAGAGATATATTTTTGGACAGTTTGAAAGATTACCAGCATTCACTACATGCTCTCTCTCTCCTCTACTTAGTAGAGTGACCTATTGTTAGTATCATTAGCGCTAGACAAGGAAGATTGTTTTTGCATCTGAGTTGGAGCACCAAACCTATCATCAGCTCCTCACTTTACCACACAGATCCAAGCTGTGCTACTCATGTGCTGATTTGTTGAGGACTTGTATCGATCCTGGAATCTTGTGGTTCCGTTATGGATACTCTACCAACTAAGATAAACCTAAAAACACCTTTTTTTTTTGTGGCTAAAAATTGGGGGTCATTCATCACTGAAGTATATATTCTATTTCTAAGTCAACATCTATCTCTGTATACAAGCTAGCTTCTTGACTGATGCATGTTTTGAATTGGACATCTACCTAATTTCCAAGGTATGGGTTGAATAGTACCACTACTATTCTTCTACAAGGATGGCTTTGGCATTAAATAATCCACAAAGATCGATATGCCATTAAACAAAGAAATCAATTTACCAAATTGGATTTTGCTAGGTCAGCCATTTTGTTTCAACGGATAACAATTTATCAACAAAATTGCATTACTTAAAAATGTGATTTCTTAATTACATGTGATGTCATTAGATTTAGAATAAGACTCTCTGCCCCAAGTGAACAGTTGCCTTCCTCACGTTTGATGTGAAAGATTATGAAAACAATTGTTTTAATCCAAATTTACTTAAAGTGAGCCTAATTAACATAACTAGCATGATCTGTGGATATACCAGTTTAATAATTTAATTATTACAACATTTGATATATTTACTTAAGAGCTATTGCAAATACTTCAATATGTAAAAAGTATAATAATCTTACTAGTATTTGATAATTTGCTTGAAGCATTGTTAAGTATATTATTATTTATTTATGTTCAGAAAGCAATTACAATGCGTATAAAAATAAGATAATGCTCAGTCTTATCGATTTCAAAGAAACTTTATCATCAGAGACTTTTTCTGAAATGGACGTGGTCTTGTGTGGTTTTTGTTTTAGACGTTTTAAACACGCATCTTGTGGGTTTTTTTTTATAACGCCATGCGGAAGCGTCGTGAAAGCCATTGTTCAATCTTAATTTTACCCTCTCTCACTCTTTTTTTTTTTCATTCCTTCTTTTCATCTTTTCATAATGTTCCATTGAAATAGATTAGCATGATTGCTTCCACGTGCTCATCCCCTCTCTATATTTCCCCTACTCTATTTCTTATTATATTTTGTCTGTGTAAAATGTCCTTTTTCTTCCCTCTCATTTTTTATAATAAAACGGAATGGTCCATTATTTAGCTGAGATGATGACACCTGTATGAAATAATTCAACAATAAGCAAAACCAGATAATCAGTGTTGTATACCCTTCTCATTACTTCTTCTATTCTTCTTCTATCTTAGATTCTTCGTCTTGGGACTTCGTCTTGGTGATCGGTCGCACTTGGCTCATTTCTTCTTCCAATCAGTCCTGTTACCAAGACACCCATTAATCACAAGACCGTGTTATTTTTCTTAAGCTTTTATTTCCTTAACTAAACATTCATGTAACTAAATATCTGACTAACATAGCGCGCGTATGCAAGTGAGTCACAGTTAAGGCAGGACATCCTCACTGCCTGACGTCCAACTGAAAACTGAGGACCCAACCAGGTCCCACGTGACTTCACGTATTTTGCAGGCTTTCTGTACTATTCCATGGAAAGTCCCCCCGTGATATGAAAAGGGCCATCCCTTTAGAAAAACAGGGGATTGACAATAATCTTATGCAACCGCATAGATTATGTAACAATCAGGATTTACATTTTTGCATTTCATCTTGGATTATTTGGACGGTCTCATTTTTAACCTAAGGGTGTTGCAAGATGATAATGGTAATACAATTAAGGAACACGAGTATTAATATATAGATCAATTCAATGGGAGAATGGAAAAATAAAATGAAAAGACAAGAAAAAAAAAACATTGGGAATATTTCAATGATTTTTATTTTATAAAATTTATTTTTTTAGCAGATCACCAAGAGTAACAATATTTTTTTTATCAACAAGGAAGAGAATAAAAAAAATCATTTCACTTTGTATTTTATTTAGGAAAGTAATGATAAAAGGGTATGAAAAACACACTTTGTTGTTAAAATGAATATATTTTATATCCTTTTCATAACTAATATTGAAAATATTTCGATTTATAAAAAATCACCATCAGAGCATAATGATAATTAGGTCCGTTTTTAGATGTAAATGTTTTTAATCTGGACTCATTGAGAGAGAAGCAGAAAATAATTTAAATTCAAACTGGAAGCATTGTTTTTCTAAAAAGCGTGTAAGCTATGCGATCGCTTCGTCTTTGTATATCCACTGCATGTTTTGCTAACGTCGTGTACATGTCGCTACATTGTATTTCTTCAGTGTAACAGGAAAGTAAGAAAAACATTTTAATCTTTATGAAGACAGAAAATAATTTTGCTTTCATTCTTCATTGGACGATATATCAATTTATGTTAAAGAAAATTGTAGTTTTATGATAAAATATTTTGTTTCAATTATATTGCAAAAGTGCAATTTTCAAAAATTTTGAAAGAATCTATTATTAACCATTTCACTCCCATTGAGATACTCGCATCTTCTCAATCAATTTTCATTTTAACCCTCAAAGTATCATTTTACATATCCAAAACTTCAAACAAAAACAACTTGGTAGTAAAAGTGTTAAAAGGTTAAATTTCATATTTAAAAAAAGGAAGGAATCCTGAATAAATGAAATTAGACTAATTTATTAAGAAATGGCAATAGAGGATAATCCACACCATGAAAAGGATAATCCACATGAAAAGGATAATCCACATCATGAAAAGGATAATCCACATCATGAAAAGACAGTTGTTAGTCTTTATTAGTAATTTGTAAACTTTTAAGGATAAAAGTAAGTGTAGCCCGTTGTAAAAAACAAAATTGGTAGAGTGGCTTATTGTCAGTATCAGCTGAACAGCGAGAGAGTCTATCTTTTTGCTAGACCAGTAAGATTGTTTTTTTTTTTTGCTGGGGTGGGGTGCCACACCTACCGTCAACTCCCCAGTTTACCAAATCAGATTACCCAATCTGTGCTACTCATACACTGAGTTGATAGAGACTAGTATCAAACCAGGAACCTTACAATTCCTTGACTGATAAATTATTTATTTATTTATTGATCTACTAGGAAAAAAGAAGACAGGGTTAAGGTTAGGGTTTAGGATTTAGGGTTAGTTTAATGGGGAAATAAATAAATAATTTATCAGTCAAGAGTAGTTCCCCTTTGTTTATGTTGGAGTTATAAGAAATAACCCAAATAAGTTTATATTTTGATCTTTTCTCTTTCATTTCAGAAATATTTAATGTCAAATTGAATAATTTCTGAATTGTGTAACTCATGAAAATGAGTGTTGATAATTTTTATTGAATTTCTGTTGAGAAATCTTCAAAGATTCTCCTTTTTCTAAATGACAAGCTTCAATCAATAATTAAGGTTTCTTAATTAAGTAAAGAAAATCCTAATCGGATAGAAAAGGAAGTGACACAAAAGTTCAATACAACCCATACAACAATCATAACTGACCTTTATGAAAATATGAAAAACTTGGCCAATGAATTCCAAATGATTTGATTGGTTTGCAACTTAATGATGGATGTTGACTGCCTGATTGAGGACAAAACAAAACATTCTATGAAACGATTTATGGAAAGGATTGTTATCAGTGATGATGAAATGTGGGTCTTTTATTATCCATAGCAAGAATATGCCCCCCCCCTCTGGGCATAAGTATTTATGTTTTAATGTAATGAAATATATTAAATTAGAAAAGCTAACAAAATTAAATAAGAACGCATATAAAAAGATTAAACTTAGATTTGATTATTGTAACATGGCGGTGGCGATATATGGTCACAGTACCCAAAACAGATATATGTAACTTTCTAATAGCAATATATGTTGTATAGCGGGTCTTGTCAACGTGCCTCCAAATTCAAAACACTAAAAAGGTGTTTGCCACGTGGCGGTCATCTTGTCGATAAAAAAGTACAAGCGCGAGAAATATATCGTCGCAAGCTGCTTAGCTTTTATTTCCAGGACTAGTCTCGTGAGCTGTGTCAGAGAGGAGGAAAGGCAGAGAGAAAGAGAGAGTGGACACTGTTAGATTACTGTGATCCCACACTAGGACCAGAGGTCTGGTCCGTACCCTACGCGTCCGAAAGCAAAAAAAAGAGGCCGGTATTTTTCTTTGTCGTTCCACGTCACCACCTTCTGGTTCCGGTCAACATCCGAAACTTCCGGTTGACATTCAATTCTCCATTCACGCCCCGGTCAAATTCACAACAATCTGTTTTATGAACATCACTTTTTTTTAAAGCCTTTACTCACTCTTATTTCTTCTTCCTCCCTTTTCTAATAGTAGTTCTCGCAAAACTCAGGATAATCCCCATCTTGCTACATATATTCTAATTGGTTTGTATATAAAATCATTCATAGGATTGATTTCAATATGTTGGAAAATAAAACAATAATATTAGAGATCAATAACATCAAGTAATTATTTTTTAAACCCGGTTTTCTTAAAAGCAGTATATAAATTAACCATGCCATATATTATGTAAACCTTTATTTCTTAGTGATATATAAGACTCATTGTAGCATTTTAAACACACTAATAACATGGGTTGTTTTGAGGCAAATCTAACTCAGATTTTCATAGAGACATCATTAATAAATAAGATTCATTCTATGTACTAATGATTTTGACTATAAATTAAATACTCATAGATAAACCTATGCAATTCCTAAGGATATTGTGACATAAGCAGTGACTTAGTTTCAGTGACAGACAGTGAATCTCCATTATAAGATATATTCAGCAAAAAGAGACAATGGTTATAGTCCAAAGAAAATCCTGTGGCTATACCACAACCAAAATGACACAATAAAAAGATAAAAATGCATTTGTGCTATGCAAAGAATCTCATCTATCATGAAGTGTTGAAGTGAAATAAACTGAAGCACTGTATTAATTTTCGTTGCTTCACTGAACAACAAAGAAAGGTAGATAACTCTTGCACAATAACAAAAGACCATCCACTCTCATGACCTTTTTCTCGCAGATTATCTCCCTTGACAAAATTTCCTGGTCGGGAATTAGGTATTTACCCAACCCATCCGACGGGTAAGATATGACACAAGGTTGCAATTATAGGGCATCCGATAAGGATCAAAAACTTTTCAGTATTTAATGGACCTGCAAAACTAAATTGCTGTTCTTGATTAAATGGTCACCCATACAACTATCAAACAGGCTCATTGCTGCTTAACTTCAGAGATTTAGAAGGAACCAGTGTTTTCAACGAGACTTGACCGTAAGTCAGTAAAATATGGAGAAAATATATAGAATGAATTAATTACGAAAAAAATTGCATTTGGGAAATTTTCTTTGATATGAAAATATCCATTATTGTTTGGGTAAAACATGGATTTTTATTTAATAGATGGTTGGGAGTAGGTGAGACACTACTAAGAGATTTAAAAAAAAAAAATTAATAATAAAGTACTTTTCTCTTTCTGATCTGAATATTGCAGACATGTAAAATCTGATTAAATTTAGAGTGAAATTGCAGCTTTCTAATTTGCATATTTGTTCAGTAAAACTAAAAGTCATAAGGGAATGAGTTAATCAAGTTGTGGTTATTTCCTATAAATCCAACATAAACAAAGGGGGAACCACTTTTGACTGATAAATTATTTATTTATTGATCTACTAGGAAAAAAGAAGATGGGGTTAGGGTTAGGGTTTAGGGTTAGTTAATGGGAAAATAAATAATTTATCAGTCAAGAGTAGTTCCCCTTTGTTTATGTTGGAGTTATAGAAATAACCCAAGTTGTTATATTTTGTGGGTTTTTCATTCATAAAATTCCATTCTTTAATTGGGTTTTTCTGGATTGGAATTCATTTGTTAAAAGTTTATACTTATTGCTGTGTTATTAGATAATTATCAAGTGGTTGCCAAAAACAAAATTATTGACTCGTTTTATTCATTCAAAATATTTAAGGAAATTTGAATCTTTATAAAAAATAAAAAATATTTCAAATTTAAGGTTCTAAGAATTGTTGCTTTTGAAATTTGAAATAATAAAAACTTCTCAAAATTATAGTGTTACATAATTGATAGGTCACCTATTAATGATGTACAGTAACATAGATTTTAAAGTAACGGTTAATGGAAAAACACAGGAAGGGTGATGGACACTTTGTAACCCTGTGTTGACTCATTCTTCTTGTTCACTAATGTGAGCCGTGTGAAAAAAGTTTAGAAAATCAGTCTTTGGCTGACCACTGAAGGGAACGGGCTGAAATGGCTACTTCCATTCAATTAGCCAAATTCTCACACGTGTGTTTGTAATCTGGGATCTTAAACAAATAATATCAGCTGAAAACAAAGCAAAGTCTTGTGTTGTTACTAAGAACAAACAGACAACACAAGTACAGAAGATCCAGCCCAGATGAAGAAACATCTAACAGATCCAGCCCAAGCTAAGAGGTAATCTGAACATTAGTTACATAAATGAGAGTAACCGCCCCTTGTTTCTTTCACTTTGAGGAAGCCTTAATAACTATTAAGTTTATTTCAAATAATGCGCAAGCACAATTAAGAACACATTTTATGATATTTTCGTGTTAAAACATGCAGTTGTATTGATTCAAACAAATTTTATTTTCAGTGTAGATTTACGGTGAAATGAAAATGACAAACCAAAACATAAGGCTTCCTCAGGTTACACTCATTTATGTAGCTAATGTTCAGATTACCAGCTAAGATGGGAGATAGCAAGACAGAAGAAACATAAGCTAAAGAAATAAATATAAGCATGCCTATGTGCACCCACAGGTATACAGTTATACTATGTATGCAAGAAATAATGTATACTATACAAGATAACAGTCATACAGAACTACCCAGAACTATCAAAGAAACACAAGATAAGTAATTGTCAATTTTAAGATATTATACAATAGGAAGTATTAATTTAACCCTCTTCATTTGAACTGGGAGGGCACTGGCACCCCAGTCGAATTTCATTTTAACCCTTAAAACATTGTATTCAAAACATAATTTTCTATATCCTAAATTCAAAAAATATAACTTATGTAATTAAAAAAAAAAGAAAGAAAAGGGTTTGTTACAAAATCATCGCTGCCGACGTTCCTGAGGAAAGCCAGGGGAGTAAACCCCTAAAACAAATCCGGAGCCGGAGTCCCTAAGATGGAGTAATGCTGAACTTCAGTGTTGCATAGCAACTCCTGTGACACTGCTGTTGCCAAACTGCATTGGTTTCTTACCTTTCTTTGGATTACAGCGGCAATGTGGAGAGAGGGGGGGATCTGCTGCTTTGGCAACAGCACATCCTCCATATCAAACCGCCCAGGCTATATAGTTTTAAAAAAACCCAAAAAAAAACAAACTTTTAGACACTACTCCATCGTCTTTCACAGACAGAAGGATGCCAACAAATTAAAAAAAAACAAAACAAACCCAAAAACCTTGGTAGTGAAAGGGTTATGGTTTTAATAAGAAAACTTTTAAAAATTGCTTTAAAAAGACCACTCCAGCCGTCCTTATAAGAGAGCAAACAAAATAAAATTGGGAGAATGATTTTCATAAATTAAAATAAATTTTCAAGTGAAATTAACAGTAAATATATTTAAATAAAGCAAACAAAAAATTTACATGTAAAACTAAATTCTGTTTTTTTTTTTCTTTTTCAAATTTTATTGAAAAAAAAATTTAAAAACTCCATTTCTTTAAATATCAGAAAATATCATGTACAAATTTTAAAAAAAGTGAAAATTTCTTCAAAATTTTCCACTGGGTCATTAATAAACAATTTTATATCTAGACTAAATCCAGCTTTTCAAAATGATTCTCTTCAATTTGGAGAGGAAAAAATATAAAACATTCAAATTTATTTGATATAAAAAAAATTTAAAAAAAGAAAAAGTGTTTAAAATCACCAGTGTTTTATAAAATTGACACCAAAGTCAAATATTATTTTTTTTTACAAGAGGCAAATGACAAAAAATTTGATATAAAATGGATCTTTTTTTAAAATCAAAATTCAAAAGTGCTGTCGATTGAGCCTCTCATACAGATCCATATTCTTTCATCCAATCTTCATATTTCTTTAAATCTTCTTGGGAAACACTCTTGCTGACTTTTTTGATAGATTCCTCAAAATCCGACATACTAGTCGGAAGTTCAAGCTCCTCTTTTGGAATGTTTCGGATTTGTTCTGAGGTCAATCCAGCAATACGTCGACGAAAAGACATCATAGCTGCATCTCTAAAAAACAGATATTCAAATAAAAAAATAAAAAAACAATTGTAAATTCAAGTTTAGAGATAAAAAAAATATATCTCTAAATAAGGAAACTTCAGGCTACAATGATATTTAAACTAGCATACATTTTTTTAAATATTGAGAATAAAAGTCTAAAATCAGATATACAAAGAAAATATTTATTTTCAACTTGAAACAGATCTAGATTTTTATTTCTTGTATTATCTCTTATGAAAATTAAATTATTTTACATCAGAAAGAAAAAAACATTTTCCTTGATTATCAAAAAAATAAAAAAAAAGTTATTAAATGTTTTGATGAGGAAACGATGATGGGGGAAAAATTTAATATCTAATAATGAGAATGTTAGAAAAATCTATTACAATGAAATTAAAGTAATACAACTAAAAATGAAAAAATCCTAATAGAAAATATTTTCAGACAATGTTTATCCTAAAATCTAGGATTTTTTTGTTGTTGAGAAAGACAAAATGTCCAGGAAGGATAATTATGAAGTTGTTCAATAAATTTGCACAAGACAATGGGACAAAATTTTGTTCAATAAAATTGCACATAAAAAGTAAAATATTTTATCAAATAAATAGAAGAAACATTTTGGCTAAACCAACACAAATGAAAGTAAAGGGAATGAATTAAAAAAAAAAAAAAAATTATTATAACAAGTTAAGTCAGTGAGGCAGCCTAAAGTTGGTATCAGCCAGATGGTGAGGGAGTCTATCCCCTTTTCACTAGTGCTGGACCAGGGAAAGTGTTTTTGCATCTGAAGTGGAGCGCCACACCTTCAATCAGCTCCTTATTTTACCGCATAGATCTCTGTGTTACTCATGCGCTGAGTTGGCAAGGGCTGGTATTGAACCAGGAACATTGTGATTCCTAGGTGGACGTTCTACTGACTGAGCTAAACCGGCCCCTTATAACAAGTAAAAGGAATTAAAGAAAAAAAAAAAAGAAATCATTATAAAAAGTTACCAATCTAAATTAATTGATATTTCAAAATAATAAAATATTGAAACTGACCTGCATAAATTTGTAATATCCGCCCCTGAATAACCATCAAGTCTTTCAGCTATAACTTTCAGATCAACATCCTCTTCAATTTCAACTTCACGAAGATTAATTCGCAATAATTCTTCTCGACCATTTGCTGAAAATTACAATGGATGAAAAAATTAATAGATAAAATGAGAGGGGGGGGGGTAAGCAATAGTACTAAGTTCATATTGAGACCAACTTATAAAATGTAGGAAAATTAATTTTTCTAGTTTTTAGTCTAAACAAAACAGAGCAATACACTATAGCCCCCCCCCCCATCATCACTATAAAATATAAATGTTGGGGGGTACATTAAAATTTACTGACCTCTGAGCCAAAGATTAACTGTATGGGAGATCTGTGGACAATATTCAAGGGTTATGTGATAGGGGAAAGTTGTTGTATACCCTTCTTTACTTTCTTCTATTCTTCTGCTGTTCATCTTTTCTATCTTAGGTCTTCTTCTAGCATCTCTTCTAGCGTCTGGACTTCGTCTTGGGGACTTTGTGTCTGGTCTTCCATTGGGGATTTCTCTTTATCAAAAGCCCTGAGTCATTGGTAGTTTTTAGATAATAACACAAGACTTCGATTTACTTAGATCATATTTTATTTCGAAATCCCCACCAGACTACCTGCGCAGATCGAGTCGGAGCGTGCATAACATGACTTACCACCGTCGTGGTTTTTGGCCGACTGACTAAAATCTATTTCTAATCTAAACCGGAAGAGGGTCTTCTCCACCGATTGTCACGGTATCCACTGGAAGTAGGATCAGGACTGAGGTCAAGCCTTGTCACTCATCCTTCAAGGCCACCGGCTGCAACTTATAACAGCCATTTTGATTTCTACACTACTGTACATAAATATTAGGAATCTAATAATTATGTAACAATGTGTATAAAAACTAAGATTTCAAATAAAGGTATTCTTTAATATTTGTTTTTGTTTTTTAATTAAATATCACCAAAATAACTACAATATATCACAAGTATACCAATTCTTAGAATTTAAAAAGATAAAAAATTTACATATATTTACATCAATGGCTTCTGCAAATAATTACTGAAAACACTAAGACGTAAATTCCAGGTGTAAGAGAGTCCATAAGAGATACGTTACTTTGCCCTTACTTCCCCAGCATGACTTATTTGTCTTGGTTTGTGTGATGGGTAGTAAGTGGCCATACAACTGCTTTGTAGGATACTGTTTCCAGGAATTGTTCACACAGCATCCTTGTGTAGTTCCCATCTAGCTTTTTCTCCTCCAATCATTTCATCAAAGTCAAACTGGTGCAACCATAGAATAGTACTAACACAGTTACAGCTTGGAAGAATTCACATTTTATTTTATCAAAGAGATCAGATATCCATATGATCATTAATTTGACAATAATAGTCCATGCTTTACCAATGTGTATGTTAACGTTGTTTTCAGTAGATGTGATATTGCTACCAAGGTATGCAAACTGGTTTACTAATATTAGAGGCTTAAGTGATAACTACTATTAATATCTTAATTGCCTTTGTTTTTATATTCAAAGCAAATTTATTAATGTTATTCAAAATAGGGACATAATTGATCACAAAATGTTCAGACCAGAGAAAACAAGATGAATGCAGATTGTAGGGGATTATCTTCCTTTTGCCAGAAAGTTATCTTCTCGCTGCGTTGCTGTTTGTTCCCACTAGGGGGACCTCTGGTAGTTAAGCACGTTCATTCAAAACGCTGCTTCCTCTTTTTAGCTAGATCTTTCAACGAACTGCTATGGGCTAGAGTCTATCTACCCCCTTCTCGGTGGGGCTTTTGCCTCCCCCCTTACATTACTGTAAGTCCCTTATACAGCATGGACTATCCTTTAGTTCCATGTCTGTAACATTTATATGTTAGGTACATTTGGGTATCTTGTTTATACCTAAATATTGTATATGTATTTATGTTCTATTCTCCTGTACATTATGTATCTTATCATTTCATGTGCTGTTATATATATTAAATGTCTTGTCTCACAACGTGTTGGAATTGTATGTTATTCAATTATCAACTTTGAATCTTACAAGATGAAAAATTGTTCAATTAAAGTCAATTCAGAATGATGCAATTAACGTCCAGGTGAAAAAGACACATGAAGAGATATTTAATTATTTACTTACCATCAGGTAATGGAATATATATTCTCTTTTCAAGTCTTCGTCTTAAAGCTTCATCCAAATCCCATGGAAAATTAGTAGCAGCCAAAACCATCACAATTTTACTTTCGTTATCATCATCATAAGTTGAACTGGCAACTCCTGTAGAAAATTCATTTTACAGTCAATTTGTCTCATAAGAACAGAAAACAAAAAACAAAAAAAATTAGTTAGAAAATAAATATTTACATACCATCCATTTCAACAAGTAATTCTGATTTCACTCTTCTACTTGTTTCATGTTCATCTCCTCCCCTTCGGGAACAAATTGAATCAATTTCATCAATAAATATTGTGCTTGGAGCATAGAATCTGGCCTGAAAAAAAGAAACAACAATTGAAAAAGAAATTATAAAGGTTATGAACGATCTATTCTAATTCGAGGAAATCTGTTCTTTTTTATTTAATTAGACTTCATGTATGGGTAATTCCAGGTCAAATCATCCAGGCCATGTCACCCACCACCTTAAATTTTTCTGAAAAAATTTGGAGAGCTAAAAATCGACATAACTCTGACAATTTTAGGAATTGGGAGTTCAAATTTTGAGGATTGTCTAACATTAACATAGTCCACACATGGAAAAAAATTCAGAAAAATTGAAGTGGGTGGGTGACAATTTTACTTTTTTCTGGATGATTGACATGGAATTACCCGTATTGAATTTGATACAAATGTTAGTTGATATATCTTAAGATCTTGTATTTATGTTGGTTGGTTAGATTTTATGGTATCTCAACCCTTGTTGGGTTATTTTATACCAAAGACTTTTTTCTTGATGGGTATTTAAATTTAAAAAAAAACTATATTTATTTTATTTTTAAACATATTTTTAAACTCATGTTTTTTTTTATTTAACCCATAGTTGGGACCCTAACAGGTACTACCACTCCGGATTAGGGTGAATCTGGGAGTAATAGTGATGAAAGGGTTTTCTACACTCCCTAGAACTCCTGAATTGGAACTTCACCATTAGATGTAGATTAACATCATACCCAGGACATTATATATATATATATATATATATATATATATATATATATATATATAACATCATAGATTAACATCATACTCAGGACACCTTTTATTTAAATAGGACCAAATGAGGTCTATTTTTCACCCTTTAGTCCCTCTTGTGGTCCACATACTTTTTCCATCAGTTGTTGCAGTGTTTGGATCCCATTGGTAAAAAATAGTCATCAACAGCAGATATGAGGTAATATATTAAATTTTCAGCCTCACTCTCTCATACTTGAGAATATCAAATAGAAACATGTTCTTTGTAATAAATAACTAAAAATAGGTATTCTAAAATTTGTAAAGAAATTTGAAGATTACCATTTCAAAAAGAAGTTTCACAAGCCTCTCAGATTCTCCTCTCCATTTGGATGTGAGACTTGAAGAAGAAACATTAAAAAATGTCGTTCCACATTCAGTAGCCAATGCTCGAGCGAGCATCGTCTTGCCAGTGCCAGGTGGACCAACCATGAGAACTCCCTAATAAAGAAAGAACAATTATGATTGGTGATTTTATGAAAGATATCCAAGAGATATAAAATAAAATTTAAAAACATTTTAATAATTTCACTAATAAAACAAAATTTACAATTTTATGTTCACTAAGAGAAATAAAAATACTTTTATCAAAATGAATTTTTGATAAAATGAATGAAATTTAAAAAAAAAAATAGTACAGCCACAGATACCACTTTCATACAAAGAAAGAGTTGGATTCATGCCTTTCACAGACCAGTTAGATCATATATATATATATATTTTTTATTTGTTGAATTTTTAAATATAAAAGTTTTTCATAAGCATCTACCCAGGTTTCAGGTTATTTCACCATCGTCAGGCTGCTAAATCTTCTGGTGTTTATTTGAAGACATTTTTTGCTGTTATATAGATATCTATATAACAGCAAGAAATGTCTTCAAATAAACACCAGAAGATTTAGCAACCTGACGATGGTGAAATAACCTGAAACCTGGGTAGTTGCTTATGAAAAACTTTTATATTTAAAAAATTCAACAAATAAATATATATATATATATATATATATACACACATAAAAGTAACACAGGACTCATCTTTTTTATGTTTTATTATCTTGTAAGTTATTCCTTCTATATTTTTAAGACAAGCATGACCTAAGACTATGCAAAGAAAAAGTTTACTAGATTTTAGGCAATTCAATTTTATAATTATATTGCAAATAATCATCATTAGTCATGACTGAAAATTAAAAACAAGAGAAAAAAATTGTTCATCAATGTTCAGATAAAGATAAAATAATATTATAGGTTCATTTAAAAATCAAAATGGATTTATTTGTATCTGGAAAATTCATCATGTAATCTTCAATTATTTGTGGCTAAATTCAAAATTTAATCATTGCTTTTAAGAATTTAATCAAAAGAGCTAAAGAGTTAGAGAAATCCTATATTATAAGAGAAACTAATTTGATATAATTAATTTACCTAGAATCAGATTTATTTATAGGTTGTGTATTTAAAAGAAAAAAAAATGCTTTTCTTATTGAGAGAGAAGAAAACGTTTTTTTTGTTGTTGTTTTTACCTTCCATGGTCGTCTGATTCCTTTGAAAATATCTGGCCGGATAAGAGGAAGGACAACTGCTTCTTTTAATAATTTTTTAGCTTCAACTAAATCAGCAATATCTACCCTGAAATAAAAACCACAGTCATTTTATTTGATGTTTTTTAACCCAAAATATCTGTAGTGCGAGTTAAGAAAAAAAAAGGAGGGAAGGTAATTCAATCATTCAAAAATGTCTGGGTTGATTTTACTGTTAAAAGATAAATTAGGTTATAAACAAATTACAACTTACCAATGAACATTAGGATTTCGTTGAACAATATCTCTCTCCAGATTAGCTACAAGTTCTTTATCAACGCCTGGTGGTTCAAATTTCTTTTCTTCATCTTCCTAAATGATATTAATTCATAGAAAGGAATTATTAAAGTAATCTTTAGTAAAACAATAAATATGCAGACCAATTTCATAAAAAACAAATTTGGGAATCTATTCAAATTTGTTCTTTTATTAAGGATTTAACTTTTTTTATTTAATTAAATAATTTATACAAAAATGTGAATTTGGAAATAACTTTATATCAATAGCAAAATTCTGTATTATCTCTAGACATTTATTTATATTTAAGACATTATATTTCTAGAATACGAGGTGAAAAGTTCATATGATGACACATCTGGCGTTGAGGACTTTTTTGGCCAATAGGATCCAAGCACTGCAACACATATGGAAGTAGAGTAGGGACTGCAATGGGAACAATGCTTAAAAATAAACCTTATTTGATCACATTCCATGAGAGTATCTTGGTTAGCCTATGAACTTTTCAGCCAACTCTTGTAGAATAGATTATTAACAACCAGTGAGTGGAATTTTAATCACTGGTTTCACAGAAAATTAAAAACAAAATAACTTTGTAGTAATTTTCTTTTTCAATTTTGTGTCCAATGAAACTTACTCGCTTTCTCCCTTTTTCCCGTCCACCTCGGTCTTTGTTTCGGTCAGCAGATGATGGTTTAGCACGGCGATCATTGGAAGGAGCTGGCCTTGATACAGGCTTTTTGGGTTCAGGCTTTTTTGCAGGTGCTCGATATCCTCCTCGAATGTTTGGAGACGGTCTGAACAAAAACAAACGTGTAATTAATTTTTTTTTTTTTTATTTTAAGTATTTAAAATGTAAAATTAAAAAACTGTGTCAAAATCTTAAAATCTTTAGTGAATGATGTTAGTTGCATTACTTTATACAACATTAACAATGATTGTTGGTCATAGATGGTGGGATTATTTGTGGTGAGGGTGGTGCTGCTGCTGCTTATGTTTGGATTGCAAATTTGGGCTTTAGTTGTTTGGTTTCTTCGTTTAACAGTGTTGTAGAGTAGCTAGCACCCCTTCAGCACTCTACCAGATGGACTGGCCCATAGCCTTAACTAGTCTACAATTAAGGACTTCAACTATTGATTAATAAACTGATTAATATTCAGACTGATCTTATTGTGTTTGGCTATAACGCATTTGACACCTCCTCTATTTCTTGTAAGTTGTCTTATTAATGGTTTTGTAACTTATTGTTCTGTTTTTTGTATGTATCTGTTATAATCCCAGATACTGGTGCTGAATAAATATATTAAGCACTTGACGATAAAACAAATAGCGTATTAACCTTTGTGGGTTATTTAATGCCAAAGCTATTTATGTATCTATTTACCAACACTTCTGCACAAAAGAATGAGACACTTGGTCAATTTCTTAAGCAGAGTTTTAACAGGTTTGAATTCAGAATTTTCCTTTTCATAGACTGGTTACCTAACCAAAGTTAAAGAGCCCAGTTCACCTAATATTTACCCATAGCTGAAGCAAGAATAATTTAATGCATACCTTTCCCAAGAGTATTAGCACTATATGAAATGCAAACAGTCTAATCTAAGATTTGAACACATGTCCATTGATGATCACCATTACACCAGCTGACTCCATAAAGGCCCGATGTTACAGTGGCCTGAATGTTGTGTTTATAAAAGTAAAGTCGTCGAGGTATCAGCCAGACAGCGAGGGAGTCTATCCACTTTTCACTAGCGATAGACCAAGGAGATTATTTTAGCATCTGAGGTGGAGCGCCACACCTACCATCAGCCCCTCACTTTACTGCACAGATCCCTGTGCTACTCATACGCTGAGTTGGCGAGGGCTGGTATCAAACCAAGAACCTTGTGATTCCTAGCTGAACACTCTACCGACTGAGCTAAACCGGCCCCTAATGTGTTTATACGCAACACAATAGAAATATCAAAATTATTTATAACTATATAGAATATCTTCATTGTCATGAATCAATAAAAAGTTGGTTGAACCTGGTTCTAATTTAATGTAAAAACTTTTCAACCCTCCCCTAATAATGAGAATGATGATGACAAACAAAAATAGTAAGATAAATAATAGCTGAATAAACATTTCATATTTCAAAATTCTAAATTTGATAATTGCAATAAATCATTTTATAGTTAATATTTCAAGTCTTTGTAATGACTGACACTGAAAATAAAGAATAATCTGAAAGAAACTCACTTATGTTCAACTGGAGTTGGAAGAGGCCAACTTTCAGGATCTCTTGTTGGTTCTTCGTGTACAAAATGAATATTTGATAAAGGATTTGACTTTTGCATTCCAGTCAGGATATTGAGGATGTCTTTTACTGCATTGTATTCCTTTGTAAAATAAACTTTGGCCTGATAAAGAAATCAAATGGTAGACATTTGAAAATATTAAAAGATAAAATAAAAAACAATTTCTTTCAAAAGCAATTGAAGAAGAGAAACATCAAGTAATTTTATTGAAGTGAAAATGAAACCACAAAAATGTTATTTTCAACTGAATATATATGTATATATGTATGTATACGTGTGTGTGTGTGCATAGATGTAGGGGATCTTGAAACAATTCAGAGAGAAAAAGAAAAAAGAAAGAATTTTTGTAAAATATCATTAAAACCTTAAAATATTCAGATGTGGGGTTTTATTACATATAAAAAATATAGACCATATGACCTTTAGGCACCCCTTTTGAGATCTTGATTCATAAGGATATTTTTTTTTCATTTACACCATCAAAATCCGGTTGTTTGTTAGGGGTTAGTTTTTATAATTAAAAAAAAAAAAAACACTAAAAATTGTCTGTTAACAAACAACCAGGTTTAGGTGTGTGTAATTGGTATGAAAAAAAAGCCAGGTAGGTTTGAGTGTTAACACATCATCTGGGCCCATACACTCATACATGTTTAATCATTCATTCATCCTCAAGAGGTCAAAGTTCATTCAATCATTCCATTAATAGAAATTTGTGAATTGATAATATCTCCTTTTACTCTAGGTTAAAAGAACATTAAGGGTAATCCAAAGCCGACCATTTTTAGACCTTATTTTTCAAATGCAAGTATCATTGGGGAACGAGAAAATTTGGGTGAACAGGCTAGGCCTGTTCATAACTTTTTTGACCAATAGAATCCAAGGACTGCAACACTGATGGAAAAAGTGAGTGAGACCACAAGAGGGATCAAATATTGAAAAATAAACCTCATTTGGTCACATTCCACAATAAGAGTCAGCCTATGAACTTTTCAGCCGACCCTTTAAGATATATAACTTATGAAGTGTTTATACATAAATGATAAAAACCCCAATAAATAAAACCCAAAAAATCTGTTTACCCTCCCCCCTAAAAAAAAAAGCCCCTATTATTTTGTAATGGCAGAATTTTAAAATTAATGTTTTACTTACCTTACTCCATGTTGTCAGACGATTTCTATCAGTTGTATCAATTAATCTTTGAACTTTTAAAAGCAAACTACCATAATAAACCAAGGAGGTTTCATAATTTCCCATGACTGCATATTCGCGAGCATTTTTAGCAGTTTCCGCAATATCAGTCAATACACTGGAAATTAAAAATACAAAGAAATTAACTCATTATTGTTTTTGTTTGTTTTTTGTTTTGTAAAATTTTTACATTCTTACAAAATAAACTCAATTGGTATAAAAATAAGGGTGTTAATTAAATGAGACTTTAGAGACTTTGATAAATTCTTATTATTAAATAGAATTTTTTCAAAAATTAACTTTTGATTATATTCATGTTTAAGCAATAATGAAAAACAATCAATACGTTAAAAACAGAATAAATAGTTAATAGATATTTCTGAAATATAATTCAACATGATTTCTAGTTTTGCTAATAAACATGCAGTAGACAATATAGACAATCAGGTTAGAAATAAAACAGAGTGAAATGTTTACGTACCTTTCAGACATCATTAGATCTGTTCTCAAGTTGATCAAAAAAATCACAATAGGCTGAGTTGTTAACCTGAAAAGAGAAACACATTTATTTCAAATTAAATTTAATATCAACTTTGGGTTTGACGCGGCGTATGTCACATGATTGATAGGTAGCCTTTTTTAAAGTAACAGTTAATGGAAAAATACAGGAATGGTAATGGACACTTCATAACGCTGTGTTGACCCACTCTTACATTTCACCAACGCAAGCTGTGTGAAAAGAGTTTAGAAAATCAGTTTGTTGGCTGATGAGGGGACAAAATGGACCGTAATGGTGTCTCTCATCCAAATACCTAAATTCTCACACATGCGTGTTTATGATCTGGGATCTTAAATAAACTATGAGCTCAAAAACAAAACAAAGTCTTGTGTTATAACTAAGAACAAACAAAAAAAAAAAACAACACAAGTAGAAAAGATCCAACTTTTATTAAGAAACATCAATTAGATCCAAAGACAGATCCAGAATAACAAAAGATCCAGCTAAGAAGATATCAGCCCAAGTTAAGATAAAAGACAGAAAGATAGAAGAAATAGAAGTATCCAAGTAGAAAAGATAAGTACACCTATGTATGCAGGTGTACTCTACTATACTGCACTATGTGTAAGATGTAATGCAAGATGAGTGAGGTATGCAACCCATACTGGTGATAGATTACATAGGGGTTTTTCTGCACTATATAAACCTCTGAATTAAGAAACTTGTTCCAGAAATACAAGGGCCCATTTGCCAATGACATATCAACATTTTAAAGAAGATCATTTTAAAAGTACTTGAAATTGTCATGCATGGGAACCCGGACTCTTAACAGTTGAGTCATTTTTGTAATTTCTGAATTTGGTTCATATTTAGGGGACCCAAATAAAAAATTAGGATAGATGAAATATTCTATTTTAAAAAATCAAGACTCATCTCCAGTTTCTATAGTTTTGAGGTTTCTCTAATGAATTATCAAGAAAGAAAAATATTCAGATATTTTTTAGATGTTTTTCATTCTTTATGTGAGGCTTCAAGCCTCACATAAAGAATGAAAAACATTTTTTATCAAATGAGTTTTGGTTGTTTGGTTGAATACTCCAAGATTATAATTAGAGTGGAGTAGATGGAGTACTTTAATATTAATATCCATCTTTTTTTCAATAAAAAAAAAAAAAAGTAATTACTTTTTTTTTCAATTGAAAAAATAATCCCAGGTCAAGGATATTTCTTTATAAAAAAAAGTTTGTGAAACTTAGTGATATATGTATGCTGAAAATTAAAGATGTCTTTTTTTAAAAAGATATTCTTATAAATATCTGTCACTTTAGTCAATGAGAAAATGGCATAGGAGAAAAACTTGATATTGTTTATAAGGTCAATTCTAATACTGAATTCTCCTACATGTTAAAAACCCATGATTAATAAAATCAAATAACCAAATTTCAATAAAACTTTGTGCTTTTTTTTTGTGGGATAAAATATAATTAATTACCCTTGTACAAAAATATAGAGACAATAAATTTTTTTAATGCCTGTATCCCTCATATTAATTAAGTTCATGGATCATATATAAGAAAGATGGAGATTCCATAGTTGTAGGAAATAAGAGTTTTAACAAAATGTATTGAAAGGGAAGTACAATGTCACAGATGAATAACATGAAGATTTGGGAGATAGTCGAAATAGCCAAATTAGAATGACCAAGAATACATAAAGGCAGAGATACTTATAGCTATGCGTCCTGCGTCCCTAACACATTAAAAATTTAAAAGGACACAGTAAAATCGTATCCATGCATTCCAGGGACACAATTTTTCCATAAAAAATTCCGATACATTTATTTTTTGTGGGGGACTTTTGTAAAATTGACAACCATAAATTAAATTGTTGTTTGTGTAGTAGTAATCTAAAAAAATATTTTAATTAAATGGAATACTTATAAAGCATATATCTTAAAAACAATTTTACTACAAGTTCATATTCTGTTAAAAAATATATTGACTATATTTTTTAAAGAAAGGTTACCTGGTAATTTTACAATAAGGACAATCTCTTAATTTTAGGATAAAAAATAAATATCTAAGAAATGACTTACTAAAAAACTTAAAGAAAACATTGGTGTCATAAAAGTCTTTTAGTAATTCAGTTGAAATCTATTTGCCTTTGATCTCGATGACTTCTGGGTTGCCCTTTCCACTAAAAAAATTTCCCCACCCCCGAGGTTTTTTTAATTGTTTTTTTTAAACGTCATAATTTTCAAAAATTATTGTTTCTGGATTGAATTGTGATTAAGTGTAAATGATGTTTCTTTTTTTAAATGTAGGAATTTAATTTTAAAAAAAAAAACAACTTTTGTACTGTGATGAGACTAAAAGGCAGCCCTATGAACAAGCGGATTCCCAGCCCCACAAACAAAGCGCGTCAGGATATGTTTGGCCTGTGCAAGGGGGAAGAGTGTGGCGAGCGGCTACGGATACTCGAACTCGCTACCTCCTCGTAGCTGAGATGTTGTTAGTAGAGACCCAAATAAAGTATATCCGAATTTGCATAAGCGCAGCCGAACGAGCAGAAATAAAGACGGACTGTCGCTGACAGGGCGAGTGAGGAAGAAAGTGTTTGGACGGCAAGTGAAATCTGACGACTGCTATTTGAAGTGAGAGTGCCGTGTTCAGTTGGGAAAGGAATTGCATTTCGTTTGCTGGAGAGACTTTCAAAGGATTGATATTACCTTGAATTTTTGGACCCTTTCAAAAAACATTTTAAGTGATTTAGGACGATTAAAATTTTTTTGGGAATGGTGGTAATAAATCTTAGCCCCTGCAGTTTAACCCTATAATTTATTAAGAAACTTTAGTTGGAGCCCATTAAATTTCCCTGGGACCCATTCAAATCAAATCTGTGCATCCCAGGACTCACTAAATTAAAAAGCTATCAGCATCACTGTTAAGGAATTACCAGAGTAGAAAATGTTCAAATTAGAAGATTCACATTCAAAAAAAAAAAAAAAAAAAAAATATAAACTGCTGAGTCAATGTTTAGATAATACATTCTCTTTCTCTTCCTGGTAGGATAGCCAGACACCCAGCTTTGAACAAGACCCTACAAACTTTTGAGCCAGCCATTCCCCAACTGGTGCTAGCTTAAGCTAGACCTGTTTTAATCTTCACATATTGTAATATGACCCTAAATTGTCACTATGGTAACAAACTTTCTACTGCCACTCAAAACTCCACATGGAGTAGCCCATTATACATAGTAAAGGGGGGGGGGGTGTTCAAATGCAACATTCCACTTCATGCAGTTCTAAATCAAATGACACCAGGTATGACCTCACTCCCTGCTGAGAGCATAGTGTATTAAGACTTGTGTACTTATTAACCCCCACAAAAAATGCTGAAAAGAAAAACCAAGTTTAACTCTGAATAGAGCTAAGAATTTGGATTTATATCTAAAAGCAGAAAAGCTGATTTTCAGGTCTTCTGTTCAGTATGATGTTGTGATGTGAAGATTGGCAGTAAAAAGGAAAAGAATATTTTATCAACACACCAATACAGATAATATAAGTCTTCCTTTTTTTGACAATGTCCTCCTTTAAGGAAATTTGTAAATTGCCAGTAGTTTTTTTTCTTTTAAGGATATTCTTCACAAAACAATTGTAAACACTTGGCTTAAAAGAGCACCCATAGATTGGATCCTAATTTGTCACCATAAAACAAGTTTTCTCTCATCACTCAAGGATTCTGCATGAAATAGCATAGTCCCTGATGAGAGCATATAGTATTAAAGGCTTGTATGCTTATTTATCCTTTGAAGAAATGTCAAAAAGATAGATCAAGTTTAACCCTGAATAGACCAAAGAATTTGGATTTATATCTAGAAACAGAAAAAAGTCTGATTTTCATGTTTTCTGTTCAGTATGATGTTGTGATGTGAAGATTGACAGTAAAAGGGGAAAGAGAATTTTATCAACACACCAATACAGATAACATAATAAATCTTCCTTTTCCTGGCCAAATCCTTCTTTTTGGATAGCAATGTCATCTCTTAGGGAAATTTATGAATGGCTACCCTACCTCCAGGCCTTATTATGGGTGTTAAGTTGGGTAGGTTCTACTTGAAGAAGAAGAAGAAGAAGAGATGAAAATGAAGATAAGTAAAAAGTATACATTTTTAAAGACAAGATAAATCACAGCCTGCATCTGAGGAAGGCAAAATAATATGTCACCTGTAATGTTTTGTGTTGAAGACAAATATATATATATATATATATATATATATATATATATACTCAGTTATTATAAATTTTTTACAGCCGCTGCCGCTGTCAATAACAACAGAGACAAAAGATCCGTTGAACAACAGTCATTTGATAAAGGGTATCTAATGAACCCAAAAATTTATGATAAATAATAATAAAAAAATAAGTGAATCCAATACTCCATAACATCGAGTTCATTCATTTATTTTTATTTATTTATTTATTTAATAATGCCCAACTTAAAATATATATATATATATATATATATATATATATATGCGTGTTTGTGTGTCCAAGTGCCAATTTAGCATTTCTGTTGTAGTGGCATTAATAATTTATCCAAGACTGCTCAATATTTCATAAAAAAATAGAGCTATGATAATTGGAAAAAATCATGGGTCTACCATGGTTTCGATATTTATGATCTCATCAGAACCTTGTCATTCCAGGATAGACAAGGTCTTGATGAGATCATAAAGATGCAAGATATTGTAGATCCATATTTTTTCCCAATTTTATATGTATATCTATATATATATAGTATGCAGTTGTCACTTTAACCTTTCCATTGCAGTGGCATTAGTCAATTATCCAAAAGTGCTCAATATATCAAAAACATTGAGCAATAATAATAATAATAATAATAATAATAATAGTAGTAGTAGTAGTAGTAGTAGGGGAAAAGAATTAAGTGTTTACCATGGTTTCAATCCAAATGATTTAGTTAAGTATAGGGTAGGGTCCTGATGAAATCATTTGGATTGAAACCATGGTAGACCCTTAACGCTTTTTCTCTCTCTCTCTCTCCACACACATATAAAGCTGACATAAAACCAGTTTATCTCAGAAATAAAGAAATAAGAAATTCAAAACAACCTGCAGTTCAAGGGATGATAAAAACATTCAGAAATTATAAGAGAAGGAGGTGGAGGAATTTCTTAAAAACAAAAATTTGTTGTTCTGGCTTTTGTTTTAAAATAATTTTTTAATTTATTTTAAAACAAAAGCCAGAACAAATTTGTATGTTTTTAAGAAATTTCTCCACCTCCTTCTCTTATAATGTTTTATGTTTTCAAATTTGATGAAAAAAACAAAAAAAATAGAATTAAAAATAAATAAATACGCATTTCATTAACTTTCAAGAAAGATGCTTCTTATCAAAATTGGGTTTTAAAATGCCAAGATTTAGTGTAGGTTACTGGCAACTCGTGTCAGGAAAGTAGAGTATAAGAAGCCTGTTCCCTGGAGGGCCCGTTTCTGAAGCAGTATCTCCCCACTATACCAAAAGTGGTGTACAGTCATATTCACGTTTTTAAAGCCAATGGAATTGGACAAATTACTGGACACACCCATCATGCGAAAATGTGTGGATTAATAATTAAATCAAGATATTTTTTTATGTAAACATAAAAATGATCTTGATTTAATATTTTTCTACCCACAAAATTAACGCTTTCATTCAAATAGAATAAACGACAAATAACGTTTTTGTTTGTTTTAATCCTCAATAATACGTAAAAAAACATTCGTAGTTTCGAATGGAAAACTGAATTTATAAATAAATAAGATCAGATCTTAAACTGATTTTCATGTAATATATTTTTGTTGCATTATACATTAATTATTTTCATCTATTTATTTTAGTGAACCTTACAAAAGGGATTTCTTTTCTTTGCAACGAAGGTGGGTCTCCAATGTAAGGGCTTTGTTTAGATTGACTTTTTACGTCAATTTAAAAAGCTACTAAGTATTCTAATAATTGTTTATTCATTCAGTGATGTGGGTGTTTAGATCTCTGGAAAAATTATGCATAATGTGAAAGAAAAATGAAAATGTTTGCTCAGATTTCAAAGCAGAAAGAAAACTTGAAGAGAATCCGTGAGAAAAATCAGAAAAAAAAAGAATGAGAGAGAAAAAAAACAGTAAACATGCACAAACACGTGCATCAAGAAAGAAACAATATATGTTTGTTTAAATAGCTTTGAAATTGTTTCATAAGAACAAAGATGTTTTAAAAGATTAAAACAAAAACATATTTACGATGAAAATTAAAAAAGAAACAAAACAATAATAATACCTGGGTTTTGAATTAGAACCTCCAAAACTGTATTATTGAGTAACGTCAATACAATGAAGGTGGCAGTAGTATTACTGGCTTAGTCAACCATTTAAATTGTAAATAATCATCCTATACACTTCAATAAATGTTGTTGTTTGTTTTTAAAACTAAATGGAGTTAAATTACAATAGAAAGATTATGTCTTTCGCAAATAAAATGCGAACTGACAGTTTGAAAAGAAGAAAAGTTGTTACTGGATGTTGTTTTTTTTACTTTAGTAACTGCTATGCAACAGTGGTCGTATCAGGAACTAGGGAAGATAACTCTAACATTCCTTGATAGCTATGGGCTGAGGGGAGAGACCTTGAAATGAAACGTACAGAGATGCTAGCTAAAAGGTAATCTTTATTTTATAATGATCCGATTTTTGTATGTATGTTACTATGATACAGCCAAAAATGTCACAACATGGCGAAGTTTTTGTTAGCGCAGTATCGTTTAAATGAGAATAAAACAATTTCCAGTCAAATTAGGAACTTGATAAAAGTATGGGATCAGCATTCGCGCTCAACCCGGTCGTCATAGTTTCTCAAAAGTTTTAATTATTAAATACTAATTAAAAAGTATTTTCGTTATTTATTTATTTGCAATTAATTATAATATAAATTCTATAAATACTACTCCTTCGTTACCATTTCTTACAGGTCCACTCTGACCTGGAGTGGTAGTACCTGTTAGGGTTCCACATATGGGTCAAGTAGATTTGATTAAAAATATTCGTATTCGATCAGATCGTGTGCCAAAAAATAAATAAAAAAATAGAATAAAATAAATAAAACATGGGAGAAACAATTACACAAAAAATGTAGATATGCCCATGCAATGAATGTGATTCCCTAACCTTAAGGGGTTGACATGTTATTAATATCAATCAATCTACTGGCTATTCTTTATCACTTAAAAAAAAATTATTTAGGATTTAAAACATCTTTGAGATTTTATTTTATAAAATTCAATTATTTAAAATTCAAAACAACTTAAATAGGCAAACCTTTTTTGAAAAGTGAAGTTCTATTTAAAATTTCAATTGTAGAGCTTTAATTTCTAAAAATCCGCTTTCTCTATTCTCTAAGAAACTTTGTTTAAAAAAATAAAAGATAAAAATAATAAAAATCCAAAATTTACTGAAAAACTGATATTTTTGAGAAAAATGAAATTTTAATCATATAATAAATTTATTATCTGTTTGTTCTGAAACACAAAATAAAAAGAAAGAAATACATGGAAAAAAATTGAAATTTCTGTTATAATTTTTTCCTCTTTTAAAGATTTTTATTAAAAATTTATTTGATTGGAACAAAAATTTGAAAGAAAAAAATTAATGAGACTGAAAATTTTTACAAAAAAATGATATGATTTACAACTTAAATGCTGTTATGTACACATATCTAAGTATTAACTAAAACAAAAAACAAGACATACTGGACACTGCTAGAGAAGCAAGGACAAACCATAAGTGACATTCTTCTGTGGAAACCTGCACATGGGCACACCAGTGTTGGCTGTCCACCAAGGAACTACATTGATCAGCTCTGTGAAAATTCTGGATGCTGCACAGAGGACCGATAGGGACACATACTTAGCAAGAGATTGTCATGGATATCCGTGCTGCAAGCACAACCTGATGATGATAATGAGGAAATTACCCCCCCCCCCTTAAAATGCCAAATATTCCTTAAGAAACTTTCTTTAAAAAAAGATGCAGTAAAAATCAAAAACTTATTGTTAAATGGAAACTAATTGTTTTGGTGAAAAATTAATTTTTCCTGCTATGCTTTTTTTTTTTTTTTTTTCAATATTTTCAAATATTAATTTGAACATCAATTAATTAAATAATTAAAATAAATGAAAAAAAAGTTATTCTTAAAATTTGTTTTGATCTTTTTTTCTAAATGTTTTAATGGTCCAATGATTGCATAAGCAAGAAATTAATAGTCACCAAGTGCTGTTGATTCTATGTCTACACTATCCTAACATAAATAATATATATATATATATATATATATATATATATATATTGCTTGAAGAATTGTGTCTATATTGGTTTGGTGGTTGGTTTTGAAGGCTATCACAATCCAAGTGTAAAGAAAAAATAATGTTGTTGTTCATCTACCTTTGATTTATTTTCTTAATATATTTCAGGATAAAAATCCTTTCATCTGAAGATTTCTGAAAGCTAAGTTCTGGAGCTTGTGGCTAGGGTCTCTCTCTCTCTCTCTCTCTCTCTCTCTCTATATATATATATATATATATATATATATATATATATATATATATATGCAAAATCTAAAATAATTATTTACCTCACATTCCCTTGCTTTGGTGTTACTGATTGTTTCATTCTGGGTTTAGAAGGGGCTTAGAGCATAAACACAATTGTCTGACAGGAGTTTGTGGGGCAAAGTTTAAAGCTAAACCAACAGGTATACTGAAAACACTTAGTCCATACAGATTCTCAGTAATACTCATATTCAGGAGTAAAATGTAATTTCTGTAATTATACAAAATAAATTGTAAGACTTGTCTAAAGTCTTTCAATTTATTTTGTATAATTACAGAAAACAAAAGTACTCTAAATCTTGTAATGGCTTCTCATTCGATTCAGCTTTTGAAAAGCATTTAAAAAATATGCAAAATGGATGGTTGGATTTTATGGCATGTCAACTCTTGTTGGGTTATTTCATGCCGAAGCCATCTTATTTAATTCATTCATGTTGGGTATTAAATTTTTTTTCAAACCCAATTAAAAAAAAAAAAAACACATAAAAAAAAAACTCATTTTTGATCTATTTAACCCATAGATGAGACCCTAACAAGTACTACCAATCCAGGTCAGAGTGGACCTGGGAGTAATGGTGATGAAGGAGTACTCCACATTCTCCAGAATTAGAACTTCACCACTAGATTCTGTTTAACATTAAACCCAGGAGACAACATGTAAAATGAGTAGGAGTCAAATGGAATATAAAGAATGAAGCGACCAGGTTTTCCCAAAATCAGGATATGAATGTTGGCTGAAAAGGTCATAACCTGACCAAGATACTTTTATGGAATGTGACCATCATCATCATCATCATCATCAGGACACATTGACAGCTTGGACACCTATGACTCTCTCTCTCTCACTACCCGTCCCTATTGGTCATTGTCCTTGGCAGGTCTTCCACATGACATTCAGAATTTTCACAGCTGATTGATGTAGGTTTTTACTGGTGTGTCCATGTGTAGTTGTCCACTGGAGAACATCACTTATGAGTTTGTCTTTGCTTCTCCAACAGTGTCCAGTATGTCTTGTTCTTCTTACTTGGATGGTATGTGCGATTGGAGGCCAGTGGCCAAGCAGCTGCTTTTTTCTCTTGTGCTGCTTCCAGGATATCAAGGTGGCACACAGCATCCTTGTGTAGTTCCTATCTAGATTTTTCATTAAGTGTTTCGGTAGAGTCCAAGTGATGCTGACATACAGTAGCACTGACATGGCTACAGCTTGGAAAAATTCTTTATCTTATCAAAGAGATCAGATTTCCGTATGATCAATAATCTGTCTATAGTAATGCCTTTCCTATGTATATATTGACATCACTTTCTAGATTGAAGAAATTCCACATTAAACCCAAAGCAGACAGGTCTGGCACCCTATGGTATTAGGGCTACAACCCAGCCAAAGGGGTTCTGGTAAAAATTGTGTACTGTAGTGTAGTTAAATCTAAATAACAGTATTCGTAAATGGAAATTTACCATTGAATCATAAATTGACCGTTATAAAGTGATTGACAGTAGTTCACCTTTCACTGACCTAGTCAGTGATTTTTTATTGGCTAAAGGCAAACCAAGTTCGAGATTTTGGTGGTTCGTCGATGGGAGCAGATGCAATGGTCGTCTTTCCCCAAGTAAGCAATTTTCTCATTGTGATGGTTGAACGCCTTTGGACTTTCGGGTTAAAAATACATCTAAGAAAAAAAAAAACTAATTCTTGTGTTCATCATTAGAAACAAAAGTAATGAGCACAGACAAACCACAACCGAAGCCCAGAACAAAAAGCCCTAATATATATAGCTTTTTCTCTAAGCATTTCCAAATGATGCAGCCATACAGTAGTACTGACACAGCTAACACTTGGATGAATTCTCACTTTATTTTATCAAAGAGATCAGATTTCCATATGATCAATAATCTGTCTATAGCAGTCCATGCTTTTCCTATGCATATATTGACATTACTTTCTGAAGATCTAGGTATCTGAACTGGTCTATGTAGCGGAAATTACCGGCATGGCGAACAGCCAGCTATCTTTGATGAGACAGCCCATCTTAGTCATTCAAAAAGACAATGAGTGGCGTGCGGCATATGCAGGCGGTGTCTAGTCCAAAGCAAACTCTGATCCATTTGATTACGAAGACGAGCAGTCATGGCGCAACCTCCTGATCATGAGTGGCAGGATTGCTGTCACCCCTGTTGGCTGAAATGGTTTCGACCGCAGAGAAGAATAAATGCCAAGGTGAGTGATATTGGGTAGAACGTCTTTTACAGTAGTAAGACCCAGTGGCGTGACCCAATGGGATTTTGCGCTCTTTATAGTCTACTGTAGAGGCCTTGTAGTAGGAGTTAGCAAATGATATTAAAATGAAGAATAAAAATATGACACAGTTTAGGTAGAAAATACGGAGAAATGATAAAACAAATGCATATAATTATAAAATAACAAATAAATTTATTCAGAGAATAAATTTGCAATAATATGTGAAATGTTCAAAAGGAATAGTGTAGATATGATATGTTTAATGTAAAATGTAAAAGTTTGTATGTTAAGTTTGGAAAAGTTTGTTTAGATGTGGACAGAGATGAGAATCAAGTTTGTATATATGACCTGCTGAAACGGATTCTTGATATTGGTAGAACGAAGTGGTAAGAAATATGGTAGTAGTAGGAACGTTGTAATTGTGTTGACTTGGTCATGTTCTATCTGGCAGCGAGACGATATTTGTGTGTTTGTTTGTGGTCGTCGGATGTGTCCGGTTTGAACTTGAGATGAAGTCTGTCCGTTTGTTGATTTCTTCTCTGTCTATTTATGATATCGAGTTGGATCAAAAAGTAATTAACCTTTTGGCGCGTACGTAGTAGTAAGCAATGCTAACCTAGCCAATCGCTTCTGATTTTTGTGTAAACATTTGTTTTAATCACTTTTCCTTAAATTTAGGAAAAGGATTGTGTTGTGTGTTTGTCTTGGTAATTTATGAGGAAGTGCATCCCTGTCTCCTGCCTCAAAAATTGCTACCATCAAAATATCAAAATAACGACCCCAGCTCGTCGTAATTCTTGTTTATTTATCATAATTTGTCGTAATTCTTGTTTAGATATGAAGATGGATATATAGTTTGGAATAGACTGAGATAGATAGATAAACAAACAAAATAATATAGATAGATAGATAGATATTTTCAACAAGTAAATGTATTTGGGGGTGGGTCGCTTCTTTTTTTGTCGTAATTCTTGTTTATTTAAACTAAAAACAAGACATTAAACAAACATGAATAAAAGAAAATCTTAGTATTTAAAGTAATATAGATAAATATGAACAAATTGAGATAGATAGATAGATATGAAGATGGATAGTTTTAAATAGACTTAGCTGGGTCGTTATTTTAATAGTCACCGGGTAGAAATTTTTGAGGTAGGAGACCGGGACGCACTTCCTCATAAATTACCTTTGTTTTAATTTCTTTCCCTTAAGTTTGGGAAAAGAAATGTGTATGTGTATTTATTTAAAAATATAGAATTGTATTCTATACTACTAATTTTAGAGGTTTACCATTTAGTGTGCAGATATCTCCATCTGGTTTAAAACACATGAATTCATGTTTATCTGAGTTCGCATAGATGCTGATGCCTCTTGCTGTCTTTTCTAGGGATCCAGATTAGGCAGGTTTTTTTGTGAAATGCACCAGATAATCTGCATAGTCCACATCTGTAATAGTCTCTTCGGGATATCACTTGCCTCTTGCCATTTTTTGCTGTGAAGCTTCTTTCTTTTATGAGATCTAATGATGTTCGTAGAATGTAAGTAAGTAAGTCATCGGATGGCCTAAAGTCGGTATCAGCCAATGAGTCTATCCCCTTTTCATTAGCGCTAGACCAACTACTGTTTTTGTGTCTGACATGGAGCGCCACACCTACCATCAGCTCCTTACTTTACCGCACAGATTCCTGTGCTACTCATATGCTGAGTTGGCGAGGGCCGGTATTGAACTAGGAACCTTGTGGTTTCTCGCCAAATGCTCTACCGACTGAGCTAACCCGGCCCTTCTCATCCCTTTGTAGTATGTAGTCTATGCATATTATGAATATAAATGCTGCTAATATATCACCTTGTAGAACTCCTGTGACAATGTCAAAGAAATCTGTGTCTCCATCAGGTTGTCGCATCACGTACACAGTTTACAACTACAATGCTCCAAACTCTTGCTTTCCCTTCACCCCTCTACTTCTTCGTGACTTTCAAAAAAAAACCCAGGCTATATAATGTCACAAGTGTCCAAACATACATAGTGGTGTTAATAGACAAAATAGGTGGAAACCATTTACTGTAAGTAGAGTCTGTAATGTCTGGCATGCACCATAGGTGTCTGCTGGAGAGAGGTGACAAGCACATCCGCACTTGTTCAGTAGCTTCGGCCAAAGAGGGTTCTCTTCTTGGGTTCCTGCAAAAAAGGGTCTCCTAATGCAGGAGATTACCCAAAACCCTCAGACAAGGGAGACTGCTCTTACAAGGTGAATGACCATTGCTTTTGTGTTATTGTAGAGCTGTTAAAGTTCCTTTAAAGAGACTGTTGTGAACCGGAAGTTCTTACTACGACGAACAAAAGTCAAATGACAAAAATTAATAGTTTGCGCATGGGATTGCGCACCCTAGTAAAAGAAGAAAATTAAAATAAAAATTTGTACATTTTCAACCAATCAGAGACGTTCGTGCCTAAAAGGAAATCTATCAAATAGACCCCTTTTGGAGCCTACCCTTGGACTATAAAGAACCAACTTTTCGGATCTTAACCAGAAAGAAATTAATCTTCTAACCAAATCCACGTCACTTTATAGTAAGACAAAGCACATTCACTTATAAGAAGGTATGAACTAATATCTATCTGTCTATCTCTCTTTATCAACCTTTTACGAGATCAGCAGTATTACTTGCTACTGACTGCCGTGTGACTTTGAACTCTTACCCTTTCTTTCTCACTTCATAACTTATAACATATTTTCTTACATGTTATAATGAACTTTAAAAAAAACAAAATAACATTTTTACACAAGAGTACTGAAAGAACTTTGCTCAGTATTATGCGTTACCTTTTGTAAACTTTTTCTCAATACAAGTTGTTTGTTTTAATATTGAGTCTTGTTATTTATGCCATGTGCCTGCAATAATTGAATGTTTTATGGTGTCTTTAAATGTTTAAACATTTTATTGATTATTGACCTCAAACTGGTGACCTTAATACAAAAACATCAAACAGCCCTTACATCTACCATAGAGAAAATATGCCAGTTGTATTTGTTTCATCTCTCCTCTGCATGGAGACAAATGAGAAATCTACCAACAACAGCGTTGCCTCAAGATTTTTTTACTCAAACCCCTTCTATGATTCGATGAATAGTCAGAGACTGAGAAATTATGGATTGATTTCTATGAAACCTGAATGTGACCAAATGAGATTTATTCTTTAACATTTCATTCCCGTTTGTGGTTCACACACTTTTTGTTCACTGGTGTTGCACTGCTTGATCCCATGGATCAAAAAAGTCATTAACAGCAGATATAACATCATTATATGAACTTTTTAGCCTCCCACCCTTGTAGAAAGAGTGCAGAGGACATAGAAGAAAAAAACCTGATGATGAAATAGCAGGGGATGAAGGAATATTTGATGCTCGAAAGGTAAGAGATTTGATCATTTTAAAAATATGGCATTGAAATTTAGTTGTAAAAAATTACTCACCGTTATCTTGAAAAATAAGTTAAACAGTCTGTTTTTTTTTTTTTTTTTTTTTTTTTACAACAGGGACGATTTCTTTATTGATATTCTTTAGCAGAATTCTGTATACATTGTTCTTTTACTAAAAGAAAAAAAAAGATAGTCACTTATAAAAATCTTCTGATATAATCATTCAGACTCTTATCTTTTTAGAAAAAAAAAAAAAATTGTTTTTATCGGTTCCTTTTTTTCAGTTTTCATAAGATAAAACAGGGAGACCACGCAAAGAAAAATATCTCCTGTAATATATTTTAGGAAAAACTTATTTTAAACATAATTTCATTAAAAGATAAGTAATTATGAAAATCTTTTGTGAAAATCGGACCATTAGCATCTTGAATTAGATATTTCCGAACTTTGTTTAGTTAAAAAAAGATTTTGTTACAAAGAAAAATAGTTAATTCAAAGATCAAATTATCCGAAAAAATTACATCCCAACGTTATGCGTTCGTTTCGAATGATCTTGGCAGTGAAATTGACGTTAAAAAATGTAGTGAAAATTGTTTCATGGGTCGTAAAAGTTTCGCTTTTAGTTACCGAGAAATAAACATTCTAAGAATCACGTTTTTAGTTCAAATTGTTTTTGTGAAAATCTTTGTCTCGTAAAAATTAATTGACAGAATATAGTACAGACATTTAGATTTCATTATTGGTACGTTATAGATGTGAGATAGGGGATGGGGAAATAAATCGCATACTACGTCAGTTGAGTGCACATTGGCCAATGGAAAAAAATTTTCAAGAAAATGCAAGTTTCATCATTATTAATTGATTGAATGTCGTAACTTGACGTTAAATTTCAATTGATTTAAAAAATGTACACATTGTGTAAGCTGAAGCTTCTTTTGAATAGTCCAAAAATTTCCTTTATGCAAGTTTCATCGTGTGAAATATAGGGGTGGGGATTTGATACGTCAAATTGGAGGTCAGTAAATGCAATTCAGTTAAGATGCAATAAAAACAATGCTGATGATGATAGAATGAAAGTTAACTTTAATTTTTGAGTTGATAAAAATTGTATACGCTAAAACCCATTTAAATTAAAACTTATCCCTGAAAAATAATTACGAAAATGAAATTTTGAATAATCGAAATTATAAGCACTACCATAATATCGTTATTTACGTTTCCCCATTTCTCAGTGAATAAATGATTGTTATTGTGAATTTCAGCCAATGAAAATTCTTGTATTGATTTGTTACGGAATTTACCGGAAGTTGCCAACACGTGGGATTACAATATGAAAGGTGTGTAAAATGGATTTTAACTATTTTTTTTTTTTAATTGGAAAAAAAATTGTTTTTTAAACACTTAGTAAGTTTACATCTTTATTTTGGAAATTGTTCATTTTATTTTGTTCTTATTAAAAGTGATTGTATTCACTTTGTTATATATTAACTACGAAGCGATAATCGAAAACAGAATTTTACTTGAAATATAATATGAAAGAACATTATTTTTAGATATTTAAATTATTTCTGACACGAAAAGGAAAACATTTATTGCATAGATTTTATTTTCTTTTAATTTTCTTGACACGGTTGTTCTCTATTTTCAACTTTTAGATTGTTTTTTAAATCTCGTTTCGTTATATCTCTAACTTAAGCAAACAAACAAGCATTAGATATTTTTAAAATGATTTTGTTGTTCACTATAATTACAACTAAATTAATATGAATTTTTTCACGTTGTGATTGAAGACAATATTCTAAACATGTTTAATTTAAAGAAAAATAGGTGCTTGTATAGAACTTAATACTTAAATAAAAACATTTTCCCGTTATTTCTCTCTGTGTACTAATGTCTAAAAGATAGAAAATACTCACCACCATTTCCTGTAATTTGCTTCATTTAAAAAATAAATACATTTAAAGTCCCCAAAATTATCGACAACTAACCGTATCTTAGTTGTGGGAATGGAAAAACTATAGAAATTTGGAAGATTGGCGAGTTGAAAACGTAATTTAAAACTGATCAATAAAAATAATGAAAC
Source organism: Doryteuthis pealeii (assembly GCA_023376005.1). Lineage (NCBI taxonomy): Eukaryota > Metazoa > Mollusca > Cephalopoda > Myopsida > Loliginidae > Doryteuthis > Doryteuthis pealeii. The sequence goes on from CM042165.1 coordinate 8,096,087, forward strand.
AAATAACTGAAACTTATTCACATCTAAAGTATTTTTTTTTTTCTTTTAACATAAAATAATAATACGTAGTTTTATATTTATTACTGTTATTAAAGAGTAGTACTGCTACATAAAATATAATTCACACGTGTGACTGATAAGGGTTGTATGTTGATATAAATAAAAACAAAACGTCAAACAAGTTGTCATTAGTGTTTATTGTAAAAAATAACAGAAAATGAAAAGGTTTGGAGATTTCGTGGTTTTATTAATCAAGATTTTCATTACTTAAACAGTAAGCAAACGATTAATGCTTTAATACAAAACAAAATAAGGTGTGGAATCAATACGTAACTTGAACTCTAGCAAAGCGGAAGTCTTGTTAAATTCTATTTTCCTCTCAAATGAAAAATCCTGATAATTCTACTTTTTATTTACTAGGAGTGGCGTGATATAATTTATTTGCTCTTTAAAAGAATAACTTTCAATACAACTGCATGTTTTAATACGATAATATCATAAAATGTGTTCTTAATAACAATTAAGTTAATTTCAAATAATGCGCAAGCACAATTAAGAACACATTTTATGATATTTTCGTGTTAAAACATGCAGTTGTATTGATTCGAACAAATTCGTATTTACAGTGTAGATTTACGGTGAAATGAAAATGGCCGACAAAAACAAACGGCTTCCTCAAAGTGAAACAAACGAGGAGGTTACTCCCATTTATGTAGCTAATGTTCAGATTACCAATGGAACTTGATGCTCCTGTTCAATCAAACATTTTGTGGCTATCCAATTTCAGTCAAATTCTGTGTTTATGCATTTCCAAGAAATTTCTTGACAAGTTAAAGAACTTGTTCTGACATTATCCCAAAGAAATGTTCATCTTTGATAACTTCCAGAATCTGTAGACCATCTAACACACCAGCCTTGATTTTTTTCAATTGACAGGCCAGGAAATGTCAAAATATGGTACTTGAAACACTTGCTTTCAATTGGCAAGGCTTTAATGAATTGCTTAAAGAGACCTAGTTTCATGTGCAAGGTGTGAAAATAATTTTCTTTATTTCAACAAATGGCGCATGTAGAATGTTGGGATCAACAGGTTTGAGGTTAGATCTTGGAGGCCAATTCCTCTCCACCCAATGCTTCTCTGAAGCTCTACTGTCCACACTGGGATTTCAGCTGAATGAGGCTCTGCACATATTGATGAAGGTAGACTAGAATATTCAATTTTAGATTTGTTTTTCTTGTTATATGCTGAAGTTTTCATTAAACAAAAGTAACAGTCTGTGCAATGATATTTTGGCTTCACCAAATCATAGGTATACCAAATGCCAACTTATCACATGTTCCCTTGATCCACATCCATAAACTCTTAACACGCTGCTTGCACATCTGGTGAGGGGCTCGAGACTCGTCTTAATTGACAAGTTTTAATTTAAAATATGCAAGATAGATTAGGTTTACAAATGTTCTGATATTTGTTCTTTGATTGGGAATCAACCTCTCACCAGATCTAAATAATCTCCTTCCTTTTCAATAAAATAATCAACACAATCAGTTAAACAGTTCTATTACTTACAGACAAACAATACAATTGTGTTTATTTTGGGAGTAAACTGTAGAGAAAAAAAACTTGACGTGATAGAAGAAAACTGACTGTAGTTTTGAAATCAGCATGTTAATATTAGCCAAATCAAATGAAAAATCAAAGTCAACAGAAATTATGTCCCAAATTGTTCCCCAGTGTTATTTATGAATTTCAACCCCAATTGGCCAATTAACCATTTAAAAGAAAGATAACAAGATCACTTCACAGTGGGGTTGGGGAAGGGGTTGCTGTCCAATTACCCCCTCCCCTGCCCTCCCACATACACACACACACATACTGGATGGGGTGGTAGAAGTTGTAAGCTAAAAGCATTGTTTACATATTTTCACAAACATGATTTTTAATTGTTTATTCAATTTGTTTATTCAATTGTTTAGGCTTGAATTACTGCTCAGGATTTTGTTATTATTTATTTATAGATTGTTATTATTATTTATTATTATTATTCGATAATAAATAAATATTTTGGTTATTCAAACTTGGAAAAAACAAAAAAAATCTACATTTAAAAAGAAAATGATATCATAGTATATGGTCTGAAGAATTTGTATATCAATTTTAACAAAATATTGCTTAATAGATTATTATTAGGTGTAATTAAGTTCTAATATTGTTGTTTTATTCTCAAACATATTAAAAGCAATCCTATGTATAATTTTATATTGAAATCAATCAGAATAAAGTAAAAATAAGTATAATCAATTTTTTATTAGAATTTTATTTATATATAATATTTATTAAAACTTAAATACTTGTGCCCAGAGGCCACATATTTTTAATGTATTTCAATAAATTTAATTTAAAATGTGTTGGATTGTTTAGACTGAATTCTTGTTTGGAATAAGTTTTGTTAGAATACAAGAAATAAAAAGTCATGTGAACTTTTGAAGTTTACAAATGCTGGAGATTTTTTAAGTAGAAATTCAATGCTATTTCTATGTATATTTTATTTTTAAAAAATCTTTGAATATAAATCAAATCTTCATAATTTTTGCACAAAAAGCAAGAATTGGTAATATTTAATGTGTATATATATATATATATATTTACTTTGTTATTAATTGTTTTATTTTTGTCATTTCATACAGACATACATGCACACACACCAACTGCTCTTTATGTATGTTTAGATAGTAGATAGGCCTATGCAGTCTTTTGCTGAAAGGTTATATAATCCTAAGCTCTCTAAAATAAGGTATGTTTTTATAAGTGTAACAAGGAAAGAATAAAATCCAGAATAAAAATAGGTAATTTATGAGGAAGTGCGCCCCAGTCTCCTGCCTCAAAAATTGCTACCCGGTGACTATCAAAATAACAACCCCAACTCGTCGTAATTCTTGTTTATTCATTGTAATTTGTTGTAATTCTTGTTTAGATATGAAGATGGATATATAGTTTGGAATAGACTGAGATAGATAGATAAACAAACAAAATAATATAGATAGATATGAACAAATGGAGATAGATATTTTCGACAAGTAAATGTATTTGGGAGGGGGGGTCGCCGCATCTTTTTTTGTCGTAATTCTTGTTTATTTAAACTAAAAACAAGACAGTAAACAAACCTGAAAAAAAAATCTTAGTATTTAAAGTAATATAGATAAATATGAACAAATTGAGATAGATAGATATGAAGATGGATAGTTTTGAATAGACTGAGCTGGGTCGTTATTTTAATAGTCACCGGGTAGCAATTTTTGAGGCAGGAGACCGGGATGCACTTCCTCATAAATTACCTAAAAAATAATTATAATTGAAGTAGATAACAAGTCTGAAAGGAGACATGATGTTAACTATTTTTTATATCAATGTTGTTTTTTTGTTGTTGTTGTTGTTTTTTTTTTTTTTTTTCATTTTAATTGCCACTGATTTTTTACTTTATTCTATAAACTGGTTTGGTCATGACAGCGCTATTCATGTAATGTGTCTTTGACAGGAATAGTCTGGCAGAGCCCTTCCTTCACCAGCCCTGGTGAGACATAAGCTCTGAGCTGCCAGTGTGCAGGGTTGAAACTTCATACTTCCAGTTAGTTAAACCTGAACGCTTCGCTACACCTCCATCGCCACTGGACTTTTAAGGGGAATAAAAAAAGAAAAAAGTTAAATCAGGAAATACCTGTGTTGAAGAGAATATTTTTAGTGGATATAGTGTGCACGGAACTAGCTCCACTTCTTCGTAATCAGAGTGAGAGAGAGAGAGAGACAGTGTGACAAACAAAATCGACAAGTCTGCCTCAAGTGGTCTTGCTACGTGCCTGGATACCAACCCAGGTATTTCTACGTCCCCGCGTAATGTAATGTGCTCGATGGCCGTTGAGCAAGAAGCTTCTTCCGCCCTTTGACAGGTCTTGATTTTTGTCCTGCTCGGAGTCTAGCCACCCTCCTCACCAGGCAAGCTTAGTGGGTTTACCGGTTTAGTCACCGATGATCCGACTATGAAACAGGTAGTATTGGATTACATAGTACCATATTATTTATAAGTATAATATCCCCCCTAGGGGCGAGTCTCTGTCGTGTAGAGGCTAACGTGCTCAGCAGTGACATCGTTTTAAGTGAGTTTCCGGAGGAATTCGTGTTGTAATGGTTATCCTCATAGGAAATAGACACAGTGGAACTGAGTTCAAATTCTGGATGAGGCTGTTTGCATTTCACATAGAATTAATACCCTTGGGATAGGTATGAATCCAATTATTCTCCCTCCATCTATGTGTAAATAGTAGGGCAGACTAAACTCTTTTAACCTTGGTATGGCAACCAATCTATGAAAAGGAAAACTCTGGATTCAACCCTGTTAAAGTGCACTTTAAAAATTGACCTTGTGTCACATCCTGCTTGTGTGGAGGGGTTGGATAAATGCATACTGTAACTGTTTTATATTTTGGAATATTTTTTTTTTCAGCCATGAATGACAAGATTCGTTCGTTAAGGAAAGAGCAGCAGGAATTACCTGCCTATCGCGCTCGTAAACAAATCATTCAACATATACAAAGATTAGGAACAGCAATAATTATTGGTGAAACTGGTAGTGGTAAAACAACGCAAGTACCACAGGTAAAAAATGTTGCTTGATATAATTCTTTCTTTCTTGTCTTCAATATTTCATTTTGTCAACTAAAAGTTAGATTGAAAAAAATTATAATTTGATAAAAAAAAATTGCTTCAATTCATTTTTCTATTTTTCTAAGGTAACAATATTCTTAGCTGAATCTACGAGAAGATAACTCTGATTTTTAAATATCACTGCATTATAAGTAAGTAAGTAAGTAAAGTCGTCGGGGCGGCCTAAAGTCGGTATCAGCCAGTCAGCGAGGGAGTCTATCCCCTTTTCAATAGCGCTAGACCAAGGAGATTGTTTTTTTAGCATCTGAGGTGGAGCGCCACACCTACCATCAGCTCCTTACTTTACCGCACAGATCCCTGTGCTACTCATATGCTGTGTTGGCGGGAACCGGTATCGAACTAGGAACATTGTGGTTTCTAGCCGAAAGCTCTACCGACTGAGCTAACCTGGCCCCTTATTATGCATTATAACGAGCATTTAAAGAGGGGAAAACAAAACCCAAAGAAAAATCTAACATTTTTTTAATTGATTATAAAAATATTTTTTAGAAGCTGAATTTAATCTCATGGTTGGTATTAAAACAACCAAAGAAAAATTTTCTTTTTAGTTTTTTATGATCTGATTTAAAGTTGAGAAAGTTTTAGGAAAAATCTGAATGAATTTCTGAGAAGCTACAGATTTTGACTATTCAACAAATCATGGAAGAAGTATGTACAAAAAATCTGTCGAGGCAACACTTTTGTTTGTAGATTCCTCAAAGGCATTTGATTCCATAATTTCAACCAATATGATTAATGTGATTGGGCTGCAATTTCCAGATTTACTTCTCATATAGATACAAATAAATGGTGAAAATTTGAAAAAATTTGGAGCTCAGGTAAAATTGGTTGGAATTCTGGAATCAAATGCCTTTGAGAACTCTACAAACAAGAGTGTTGCCTTAAGGGATTATTTGCACGTACTCCTTCGCTGAGTTGACAAATAGTCAAAATCTGAAAGTTGTGGTTTAATTTCTTAGAAATCCGTTCAGATTTTTCCAAATAACTTTTTCTACTTTTTCTAGTCGGATTGTACAAAACTAAATGTTAGAACATTTTTCTTTGGTTATTTTAAGTTGAAATTGGATGGAATGACCGAAAAGAAAGATGGAGAAAATACTTTTAACATATGATCTTCCCAAAGAAACTATTACCGCTATAATGATGCTCTACAAAAACACAAATGCAATAGTTCATTCACCTGATGGTGGAACTGATTTCTTTGACATTGTTGCTGGAGTCCTACAAGGACATTGGCATCATTTCTATTCATAATTTACTGATGCAGACTATGTAAAGGATCTCTTCCAAATACACCTGCTTAAGACAAATCTCTAGTGTATAGCCTGGAGCAGGCAGCAAGAGGCATTTGTCTCTATGTGAACTCAGATAAAATAGTTGACCAACCAGCAAAAACTTATATTTATCAGCCCTGTGCAAACACTGGGTGCTGTCTAGAGGACTTACTAAGAGTGATGATCGATAGGGATGGGTGTTAAGAGAGTCAAAAGGATCCATGCTGTCAACATACCTTGATGATATGATTTATATATATTTGAATTAAGGTAGTGTGGACATGGAGTCAACACTTCGTTACTGACAGTTTCTCACTTATGCGATCTTCAGAACAATCCCCTTTTGATCTGAAAATCGCATAGGTGAGAAACTGTCAGTAACCAGGTGTTGACTCCATGTCTACACTACTACTACCTTAATTCAAATATAAATACTCTATCAATGATATTGAACACTATTTGCTTAGAAATATATATAAATATATAATGTGTGTGTATTGTTGTTTTCTATGTACATTCCTTGTTATACATAATTCTATTGAATAATTTTCTTTCTCCCTCCAGTATCTGTATGAAGCTGGCCTCCATCAAAATAATATTATTGCCATTACTCAGGTAAGTATTCTTTTAGATCTATCTACACCTTTTTATCTTGTTAATTAGGCTTTTCAGCTGTAACCAATTTTAAGATTGAAAAAAAAAGGTAACTTATTCGTTTTTCTATAGATTTATTTGGAGGATTTGTTTTCTCAAATAATTAGCTTGCCCCCTCTCTAATTCTGTCTAGTTTAACTCTCTAATTTGATGCGTGTTTATGTAGAATAATCTCTTATTACTTTTATGTCTTCTGCTATCTGCCATTCTTCTAAGTACACATCTGCTGGCTGTGTTGTCTGTTTCTCTGGGTTCTTTTTTTATTGGGTGTTGTCTCTCTCAGTGTCCATCTTAGTTCTTGTTAATCAAATCATGAACATGGAAACTTAATTCTTTTTGATGTACACATTTATTTTCCAATCTCTATATTTTCTACTGCTATCTTCTCTGCTGGCTATGCTGAAGACATTTTCTAGGTTTCTCCTTCATCGGAGCTGTATTAGGTGTTGTCTCTCTCTGCTTCCATCTTAGTTCTTGGTAATGAAATCAGGAACACTGAGATTCTTTTTTGGTGTACACATATCTTATTACCCAAGACCCATATAACTCATGCACACAATGGAGAAAAAGCACAGATGGTTTTATCGTCCTCACTCGGCAGCTGCTTAGGTTATTCTCAATGCTTTCCCATGTGTTACCCAGTCACATAATTTGATCAACCAATCAGTGAATCCCGTTATGTGTCAACCATGGTGTCAAAGCTTCTCAATTAAACTTATCTGTATTTTTCCATGAATATATGTTAAATTAAAACCATACACTACATTACAAAAATGATAGGCTGTGCCTATTACTTATGTAACACTTACTCATTACTCATAGAGAGTCTTTTGCTTGTATGAAAGATATAAATATCTTAGAAAATAAGCATAGAGATATCTATATTAAATAAAATGAATTGCAAATAATATTCTAAGATACATTAGACATTCAATTCCATGAATGAAGAAATATTCCTGTTGCTGTTTAATTCACATTACAAAACAGGAATTCTTACAAGTTGTAGCCATGTCAATACTACTGTATGGTTGCATCACAATGGCATTGGTTGCAAGAATTGAAGAAGGAACAAAAGAAAACAAAAGGCAAATGGGGTCATTCTGTTTTTGGTGTTTTAGTTGTCAGGCACCACACCTAATTAGAGATTATAGAAGGGGGGGGATATATGGGGCGAAATAGACCTTCGAATCAATAAGCTCCCGCCAAGGGGGAACCAAAAACAAGCGAGTTCTCAGTCTTCTCACATGTCAGACCCTCTGTTGGTCAACACATTCTTCGTCTAGCAGCTAAAAAAATCCGTTGTCGTAGTCGAAATAATCTTTAGCAGTTCAAAATCACATTTCCTATTTAGTTTTGTTTCTGTTTGACTAAAATTCATTTCTTTACTGAAAAGCGTTTCGTCGTCGACTGCTTCTACTGCTGACTGCCCAGCGCTTGACTCACTTGTTATTTTATGGGCATATTAGCCAAACATCCGGGCACGTCAGTCAAACCTCGCGTCCTTCCAGTTCCTACATCGCATCTGTTTTCGCATGCGGGAGGACGCGAGTTCGATCCCAGCAGGCAGGACAAAGTCTTGCTCTTTTTCGTTCTCCGTCACAGAGATTGCAAGGAACTTTCTGGACCAAATACAATGTGTTATGGGTGTAAAGAATGGCAGGGGGGTATATTGCAAAGAATTGCCTTCAGTAAAACGAGGGTGGGGGAGGTCCTTTTGGACTAGTAGTTCCTTCTTTGGTAAAACAGTGACACAATCTACCAGTAATAGAAATTTTAGCAGTACTAATACTGGCTGCACAACAACTTGCACCTAAACTTGCAAGTGGTTGGCATGGGAATGATACTGTGAATGCAATCGATGAAAGGGAAGTAAGGTGTAAAGCAGCCGTATCCAATTCAAGGTTTCTTTTATTCGGAAAGTGATTTAATTGTTTTCATTTGGTCCTCAGCGAAGAAATGATTTTATTGTCTTTCCTTACTTAGATATTCAGTGTTAGATTATCAATAGATGTCCTAATGTATTATAAGGATTTAGTATTGGTTTCAATTGATGCCCACCAATTATAGTTAATATTATTAACAGGTATCCAAACCTTTTGCAAAGAGGACAAATTTGATACTTTACTTCTTTTCGTAATCGGGGAACATTCATGGAACTTTGAACCCAACCCACAGGGGTATCCTGTTCTCATTCCACTAACCATAGCTAGGTACAGGTGTTAAGCTGTGTTAATTATTATTCTATGTTACTACTGCCCTGACCAGGATTGAACCTGCAGCCTAGAGATAACTGTCACTTAGAACTGTCTTAACCCAGCACCTTTATTCCTATGCTATGTGTCCAAAAGTTCCAAAAGAAGGTTCCCATGTCCGACAAGAAATACCTGAAGAAGGCTGGAGGGCACATCGGCTGAAACGTTGTACAGATAACATTAAAGATGAAGACAATAGTCCAAATAATCCCAGTGTGTTGTGTATTTAATCTTCACCTTAGACTATGCTCTAATAATGACATTTTGTTTTCTTTTCAGCCTCGTCGGGTAGCAGCTATTTCTATTGCTCAACGTGTTTCTGAAGAGAGAATGTGCAATCTTGGCGAATTGGTAAGTCTTTTTTATATGGAAGAAATTATTAATCAATAAAAAGTGGAATAAACCAAAAAGGTTGGCGAGTGAATTGGGCTTTTGTATAAAAGATATTGAAGGTGTTTGGGTAGAGCCCATCTCTCTTCAGGTTTTGTTTGAATTCAGTTTTCCTTCTCCTACATTGGTTGCCATACCAAAATTAAAGAGCCCAGTCTGTCTTACTATTTTACCCAGAGATGGAGGGAGTGTAGTTAGATGCATACCTTTCCCAAGGGTATTAGTGCTATGTAAAAATACAAATAGCCTTGTCTAGGATTTGAACTCTGATCACCGTGTCCATTTCCTATGATGATAACCATTACACCACAAATGCCCCATTGATATTTATGAAGATTCAATTGTTTTATCTGTGTAATTTATTAATTGTATTTTTGTTTCTTTCATTTCTGTAACACAAGGAATGTGTGCGTGTGTGTGTGTGGGGGGGGGAGACCTTGTCAAGAGGCTAAGAATGTGTGTGTGTGTATATATAACATATATATGCAGACTGAAAGGGGGAGAGGGTGGAGTATATTTGTGTACATGCATATATCTTATTATATAGATATATAAATAGTTATTGACATCACATTCTCCAAGATAAGGCCCATATTATGTATATGTATGCATGTATCTATGTATATTCTTATGAATGTGTAGGTATATGTGTGTGTCAACTTAAGGAGTAAACATCAGAGAAGTGTGTTTGTGTGTATAATAGATGAGTGTCAGTCAAAGCCATTAAATATAAGATTGTGTAAACTTGAAGAAAAAGATGCACCCCGGTTGAATGACCTCTACATATTGTTACATTCTTTCTCAAAACTTTCCTTGTAAACAAGCAACAAAGAAAAAAGAAAAAATATATATGGGTTAAATCGAACTTAACAGACCTAAATTCTACCATTGTATGTCACCCCGCCAAAAGTAAAAAATACCAAAAATCAGGGAATTAACCAAATTTAATGAAATTTTCAGTGTTGATACATTAATGAATAAAAGATATAATGCACCAGTTATTTCATTTAAAAACTTTTACATTTTTTCAGGTCAGTTAACTTTGAACCATGTATCTTTAAAAATCTATGTTATGCCTCAAAGATATGTGGTTCAAAGTTAACTGACCTGAAAAAAATGTAAAAGTTGTATTATATAGTGCATTATATCTTTTATTCATTAATGTATCAACACTGAAAATTTCATTAAATTCGGTTAATTTCCTGATTTTTGGAATTCTTTTTTCTTTCGGCGGGGTGACATACAATGGTGAAATTTAGGTCCTTTAAGTTCGATTTAACCAAAATATCTTAAGATATTTCATGATGATTGAAGTGAATGTGAAAAAGCTTTAAATATTACTGGACATATTTGGTTCAATAAATACCATCAATAAAAAATCTTTTGGGAATTATATTTTCCAAATAATGTATTAGTTTGTATGATTTTCCTTTTAACAAGGTTTTATTTCCAAAGAAAATTGGTTTAATTAAAATGTTTTCAATTCACAGGTTGGTTACAACGTGAGATTTGACAATATGACGTCTGCTTGTACAAAAATGAAATATATGACTGATGGAATGTTGCTGAGAGAAGCCATATTGGATCCTCTATTGAAAAAGTCAGTTTATGATTCATATTTGATATTGGCAATTTTATTAACAAACTCTTTTTGCTTGTTCTGTAAACAGACCATTTTGAATCATTTTTTAACTTCTTTTAAAAATACACAAGTATTAAAGTCTGTTGAACAGACTCTATTTTGATTATGCATATCTAATTTTGGACCAAGTAACTAATAAGCACCCTAGCTGAGACCTAGATTCAAAAGGATATGTTTTGCTTATCCCTGTCAAATTCTGGTTGTTTGTTAACAGATGATTTTTAGATGCACTTTTTTTTTTTTTTTAGTTATTTCATGTTGAAGTTGTTACTTCAGTAGCAATTAAAAAAAATTATAAAACTATAAATGAAAGACACGTTTTTATATTAAAGACACATTTTTTGGTACCATTATAGTATGTGGCCTACCTTTTAAATGTGATCTACGAAATCATGTCTCTCTTATAATATGTGGCCTATCATAAAAAGTATATTATTAGGGTATAATAATAACTGCTAACCCTAATCCTATTTCAGAATTTTAGAATATTTTAGAATTAAAATTTGATAGCAAAATCTTTTTATTAACTCTCCATAGAGGCACATGGAAAATAAATAAACATGTCTTTCATTTTAAGTTTTATTTTAAAAAATAACAATATTAGTTTATCTTTAGTGCAAAATTAATTTTTTCACATATACTAACACAACAACTAAATAACTAATTTTTTTTTTATTAAAATTAAAAACTATTTTAGTATAAAAATGTGTCTTTGGTTTTTATCGGCTGCTGATTTTGTTTACTGACAACCGGTGAAAAGCAAAATTCAGTTCCTTTCAAAATTGATCTTGGCTAGGGTGCTTATTAGTGACTTCATCCCTAATTTCCTTAAAATTATAACTTTATTTATTATTCTAATCAAACATTTTTTTTTCTAAATTATTAACAATTTTAAATTTTAAAAATCAGATAAAAATGATTGAAGAGACTAAAATATATAATTTCTGCTTGAAATAACTTTATAGATTTTTAAATGATTTTTTCTTTTTAGGTATTCAATTGTGATATTAGATGAAGCTCATGAAAGGACAATACACACAGATGTCTTATTTGGTGTCGTCAAGGCTGCACAGAAAAAAAGAAATGCTTTGAATAGAAAAGAAGTTAGTTTAAAGGTAAGTTATACAAACTTTTGTTGCATTTAGGCTTGACATTATTATCTATTATTACTTGGGTGAGTCAAAATTTTTGCATGTAGCAACAATTACATTTGATTCACTATGAATGAACTAATCATTGAAGGAGTTAAATGTTTTTAATGACAGGGTGGTCCGAAAGTCGTGCCGCCCTTTTTTCTTTTTCTTTAATTTTAAAGACTTTCAGACGACCCTCTACAATTTATTTTGAGAATTTTTGTTTTCCTTTGTAAAATGTTTTTCTTTATTTATCTATTCCAGATTATCATCATGTCCGCCACAATGGATGTTGATAATTTTTCCTCTTACTTTGGCAGTTGTCCAGTTCTTTATTTGGAAGGAAGACAATATCCAATTAAGGTTTTTAGTCTTTTGAATTATTCATTTTTTTATTCTTTTAAAATTATTCTTCCTTATTTTCTTATCTACTCTCTTCAATTCACATTTATCTTTTTTTTTGTTTTTCACCATCTGTAATCCCAATAATCCAATAAATAGAAACATCTTAATTCTCAAATTGAAATTTAATATCACATTCGAAAAAACAAAACTGAATGACCCTGTTGGTTCTTTTTGTGGATCTAAGGTGTGTTTTGCCAGATGGCTACTTCTACTTATAGACTCGCTGATAAACATGTGACCAACCTATTGTCCAATCACTGGCAGTTCTCTGCTGCTGATATTATTATTTATACTGGCTGATTCTAATCTTAGGTACTCACAACCACTTGGATCTTCATGGACGACGATCATATATATCGCTGGACCTTTTTGACACTACGTAGGATTCCAAAACTTAGGACTTATTCACTTACCAAAGGATTCTATAATTCAGGACTTACTTATTTACTTTAAGTTCTTTACAACTGGCCAAGAATCACATTCACTAAAATAAAACTAGATTGTTAATCTTTCTGTCAAGGTGCATATTCCAAATTATTGTCAATGAATCTTTTAAAAATTAATTTTGTTTTTATTTAAAAGTCAAAAGTTATTATCTCCCTTTTTTTTAGATTGATTAAATTTCTTACCTCCCCTCGTTTGGATTGATTAAAGTTTTTCTTAAAACCAGAAAATCTGTGTAATTATATATATATATATATAGATAGATAGATATTTAACAGGTTTGAATTCAGAGTTTTCCTTGTCCTAGACTGGTTACATAACCAAGGTTAAAGACCCCAGTCTGTCCTACTATTTATTCATACCTGGAGGGAGAGTAGTTGGAATGCATACCTTTCTTAAGTGTATTAGTTCTATGTGAAATACAAACAGCCTTGTCCATAATGACTTGTTTGAAGATGTTTCCTTGGATGTGAAAATTATTTCAAGAATTACACAAGGGTAAAAAAAAGGTTGAAAATTTTACTGTGATTATTTGAAGCTCGTTATTTTTACATTATTTATGAAATTTCTATTTTTCTTATCATTCTTCACTTATCCATTTATTATGATTTTAATAATGAAATGAAATTTATTGTGTACAGTGCTCAGGTGCACCACAACTCATCAAAGTCTGAGGTCTAGTATATAGAATAATGTATTAGTGTCAGGAACATGAATAGCATACAGTAATAATATACATGTATGTGTACAGTGCTCAGGTGCACCACAACTCATCAAAGTCTCATGTCTAGTACACAGAATAATGTATTAGTGTCAAGAACATGAACAGTTTACAGTAGTAATATGCATGTATGTGTGCGCGTGTGTGCATATGTATGTGGAGAGAGGCATCAGGTATAGTGTCGGCGGACTACAGGAAGCATGGAGGTTTTGAAAGTCTCAGTGCTTCGGCAGCCTACAATTTTCATCATGTCTGTATTATTATTGTTGAATATATTTGCCCAACACAAAGATTGAACTCGCATCCACCTGCTAATAGAATCTAATGCTTTGTTATTTGATTGACCTATCTCACCTGCTTGTTGTAATGGGTTCTGTCATGGGCTCTTGATATTTCTCCTAGAAAAACAGAACATTTAGTTGAAACACTGCTACATATTATAAATTGTGTGTGTGTGTATTTAGCCAAACCTTTTCTCCATAGGTAGGATGTGACACAAGGTTAATTTTTAAGCGGAGTAAAGCTAGTTTGAATTCAAAGTTTTCCTTCTTCTAGGCTGGTTGCCTAACCAAGGCTAATGAAAATGGTCTGCCCTACTATTTTACCCACAGCTGGGAGAGAATAAATGGATTTATACCTTCTTCAAGGGTAATGGCGTGAAGTGAAATGCAAACAGCCTTGTCCAGGATTTGAACTCTGGTCACCAATTCCACTAAGTGCTGCAAATTTTCCTTCTCCTAAATTGGTTGCAACACCAAGGGTTAAAGTGCACTTTTTAAAGTAACAATTAAGAGCAATAAAGCTCAAGAATAAGTTGATAAAATTAATAAATCAGCAAGTTTATCTATCAGTAGCACATGGATCTGTGCGGTAAAGTAAGGAGATGGTAGGTGTGCCTCCCCACCTCGGATGCAAAAACAGTCTCCTTGGTCCAGCGATAGACTCCCTCGCTGTCAAGCTGATACCGACTTTAGGCCACCCTGACGAATGTACTTACTTTACAGTTGTATATTGTTAATTTTAACAGCATGTCAACTCATCTGAGGTTATTTTATGCCAGAAGGTTAGGGAATCCCGTACATTCCTGTGTAATTGTTTCTTAAGAGTAAAAATCTGCTTTAAAAATAAATTTCTTTCTTTTTTTTTCAGCTTTATTACGCACCTGAACATCAGTCTGATTATAGTTTTGCAGCGTTGGTCACAATTTTTCAGATTCATAGACAAGCTACACCAGAGTAAGTTAGGCTCAGACATTTTCTGACATTTTCAGATGAGAAATCTTTTCATTATTCCATTTATTCATCCAATTATTGTTTTGAATTTGTCAACATTACAACATTTTCAGTTTGGAAGGTTAACAAAAAAAAAAAAAAATTCATCATCCAAAATATTGTGCTAATAACAACAAAATAAAAACAGTTTTATGAAATGTGTGTGGAATTTATGACCATTTTGTTTAAAATGGATTAAAGATTTTTTTAAAGGTTTTTTTTTTTGTCTTTGTTCTGTTCCTAAAATATTTTAGAGAATTTGTTCCTTCACAAAGAAATCTTGCCATGAATTACTCCATGTAAGGATTGAAATCAAACAACCAATTGATACTTCTTATTAACTCTTAATATCCTATACCACCTCATTCCACCTGGTCGGAAGTCACATTCATTTTCCTAATCCGACCCAAACAATAGCCTTTGTTTAAATATAATATTAAACATATTTAGAAGTCTTTATTTTAAGGGAAATAACAGGTAACTTTAAATGAAAAGGACATTTTTAGCATTTTTGATAGATCTTTATAGGAATGGGACTCTGGACTTTATAAATTCTCAACAGGATGTTAAAGAGTTAAACTATTGACTTGTAGTGCATACGTACCTAAATACTTATGTAATGAATGAGTTGAAGCTTATTATTGGACATTACATACAGTATGATTAAAAACATCTTTTTGTGGCTAAGAATTAGGGACCCTTCATTATATGAGTCTATAAAATAGTCAAAACAGAACAAACTTTTGTTTTTTGTCATTTTTAAAGGAGATTCTGGAGGTACCAGAACATTTTTAGCTTAAAATCGATTAGGAAGGTTCAATCCACCTTGAAAGCAAAAAAAAAATTGTCATCTGCAAGAATTTACTGAATTTACTATTTTATATGCTTCTCTTGATATAGTAAATTTAGCAAGTTGAGTTGGTTTCTTTGGTTTATCAACTTTCATGGGTTATTTAATGCCAAAGCCATCCTTATAGAAGAACAGTGGTGGTACTATTTAACCCATACGTGGGGAGATGAGCAGATTCATACCTTTCCCAAGGGTATTAGTCTAAAAGTGAATGGAATAACCCAACTACACTACAGGAACTCCCCATACTCAAGTTGGTGATAAAATTCAGTCTCCCAGTTTTTCCTTCGACAAATGTTATTATCCAGTCGTGTGTTGTGCTCTCTTCTCATTTTTCAGATTATGTTTATTAATGTAAAGTTTATTTACTTTTCATTTTTTGTAGTGAGGGAATTTTAGTTTTTCTTACGGGCCAAGAAGAAATTGAAGCAACTGTGAAACAAATTTGGGATATCTCCAAAGAATTAGTCGGGGAAGCCCCTCCATTGTGTGTGTTTCCATTGTATGCATCTCAGCCACCAGTTGTGCAACTACGGGTATTTTCACCGGTTCCCAAAGTAAGTGTAAATACATTGATTTTTATTTTAACACGAGTTTAGAAGCTGCTTTTTTAGACAGGTATTAAGTTAGATCTTGTGGAGGGCTCTTCATTAAACATTTAGCCCAACAATGACACTTTGTATGTGCAATAGGCAACAATAAACTACAGAAGAACTAAAATAGATCACTGCATTTAAGTATTGCATTAATATTTAAGTTATCTTTCAAAAGTTCAACACTAATTCTTCTGCTGTGACTTAATTTAAAGACAATTTGAATTATGTAGGGCATAATTTCTGTACAAACAATTATTTCTGTTTCATGGACAACTTTCACAATTAATTCAGATTATTTCCAAATTATAAAAAATTGTTATCATACAAAGAAATTTGTCACAAAAAATTATGTAAAAAAATCACTGAAAAAAATTGCAGTAATTAAAAATTGGCAATCCAAACTTTCAGTATTGCGGATCTGGATTCAACCAGGAATGTTTTTAATTTGTTCACAGAGTCTGCCTGATTCCAAAATGGTATTATATGTTGGGCTACAACCTCTAGGAGTAAAGTTAAAAAATGTGACACTGACATTTGCATTTATTATTATAGTTTTGAAACTTGATTTGGTTGTAAATAAAATAAAACTAATTTATTTTTTCTAATGAAATACCTAAAAAGTTATCTTGAATTTTAAGAATTGGAAAATATTTTTATAAAAAGATTTAGACAGATATTTTACAAGTTGTCATCTTTTTTCAACATAAGGTTTATGAAAATTTGTGACTTGATTCTTAATCAGATTTAAACATTTTTTAAACAAATCTTCAAATGTTTGTATTGTGAATTGTTGCTGCTACAAAGCAAATAATTAAAATCTTTTTTTTTTCTTTCAGGGAACAAGAAAGGTGATTGTTGCAACAAATGTCGCTGAAACATCTTTGACTATCAAAGGAATTAAATATGTTATTGATTCTGGAATGGTAAAAGCAAAGTAAGTTATAATTATTAAATATTAACAGATATTATCTGCCTGGGGAAAAATAACTTTAAACATAACAGAATATGTACTATAATATATTTATTTTAACACAACATAACAAATGGAAAAAAAGATTATTTCCACATAAAAAGCTGGTTATTTCCTATAAGTCTAACATAAACAAAGGGGAACCACTCTTGACTGGTAAATTATTTATTTATTTATTGATCTACTAGGAAAAAAGATGGTGTTAGGGTTAGGGTTTAGGGTTAGTTTAATGGGAAAATAAATAATTTTATCAGTTAAGAGTGGTTCCCCTTTGATCATGTTAGATTTGTAGGAATAACCAAAAGTGGTTACTGCTGCTGCACAATTCAAAATATTTGTATTTACCCAACCCCTCCACACGAGGTCAATTTTTAAGCAAGTAGTTGTGCACCTGATGAACTATGAACTAAATGACCTTTTATAATAAATGAATTATCAATTGTGAAAAGGAAAAACTTTTGGATCAATTAATCCGCATCTGAAGAAAAGAAAAAAAAATTCATTTATTTCTCAAAATGTTTTTATTTTTATTTTTGTTTCTTTTAAAGACTTTTTAATCCATCAAGTGGTCTTGATCTCCTAAAAGTGATCCAAACATCTCGAGCTCAAGCCGTTCAAAGAACAGGAAGAGCAGGACGTGAAGCTCCCGGAACTTGCTACAGACTTTATACAGAACAAGAATTTGATAGTTTCCGAGCAAACACACTGCCAGAAATCCAAAGGTGAATTCACTTTTCTTTTTTTTTTTTTTTTTTTTTTTTTATACTTTCATTTTTAAAAATTATTCTTTAACAGTTGTTATACTGAAGAAAAAAAACATTCTAATTCTAAGTGAATAAAATTGACATCTATCTATCCATCCATATATAAAGGGCAGTTGGTGTGTATGTATATCCAGATGAAACTAAAAAAATAAAACAATTAATGACAAAGTAAATATGTATACACATTAAATATCACCAGTTTTTGCTTTTTGTGCAAAAATTATGAAGATTTGATTTATATTCTAAGATATTTAAAAATCAAAATATACATAGAAATAGAATTGAAATTCTACTTAAAAATGTCCAGTATTTGTAAATCTCAAAAGTAAACAAATCAATATGGCAGAGTTTTTTTCCCCTCTCTAACCAGTTGATGCTGGGTAGCTGCTTCTAGTAAATATATAGATATTAAGATAGAGCAGAATAAAGTGATAAAATAATCAATGTGGCACATCATTTAAATTTCAACTTGAAAATAATTTTGGTTTAACCAATAAAATTTTCCATTCATCTAAGAAGCAATTTCCATTGTTTTAAGAAATTCCTGAATGAATTCAACTGAGGTCGGAAATTTTGTTTGACTAAAATTTGTTTGGACAAAAATCTATGAAATAACAAAACTAGGAAATTTCTGAGAATTTTCTTTTAAGAAAATAGGACTTTTCACCTCAGACATAAAAACCATCTCCCTGGGCCAGTGCTAGTGCAAAGGGGATAGACTTTCTCACTGTCTGGCTGATACTGACAATAGGCCACTCCGCTTCAAATTTATGTCTAAAAAAAGGGGGGGGGTTTTCAGTTTCTTCAGTGTGTTTTTATAAATTTTTTATAATTTTTTTATATCCAATACTGTACTTTCTGCTTGATTTTTTTTTTTTTTTTTTTTTTTTTTTTTTTGTGTGTGTGTGTGAGAGAGCTCAAGCCCAGGGTACTTGAAAGCCAATTATTTCAGATAGTTGAATTAAAATAAGATTTAATTTTAAAGATATTAAGATAAACTCCAGAGTGTATATTTACAAATTTACACACTATAAGAATTAAATTGTTTTTCTTAATAACATTTTTTAAATATTTTGATAATTTTAATATTATTTCAAAGAATCCGTTTTATTGGTTGATGTCAGCTCATCTGAAAATATTTTTCTAGAATTATTGAAAAAAAATCTTGATTTTGTTTTATTCTTTTTTTGTTTTTTGTTTTGTTTTGTTTGTTTTGTTTTGTTTTGAAATTTCCTTTTTCTATTTTCAGATGTAATTTATCTGGAGTTTTATTACAAATGTTGGCAATGGGAATCCGTGATATTGTCAATTTTGATTTTATTGATAAACCAACAACACAAGTGAGTCAAATTTTTAACTTATCCATTTCTTCTTGTTTAGTTTTAATAGTTATTTCCCATATTTTTCATATTTTAACATTTTCACTTTTTATTATTTTTTAATCTTTTCTGTATAAAAAAAACCCTGTAATTTTCAATGAATAATCTGTATATTGGATAAAGTTTAATTTATTGCAAAAAATTAACTTTTAAAATGCAAATTCTAGAATTAGAAACTTTTTTTTATTAAACTATAAACTTTTATCCTGTTTTGAAAAAGAAAGCAAATCTGGGAAGCTTCTGTTTGCATTTTGTATAGCACTATTACACCTATTCTACCCCCCCCCCCAAGCTAGGGATAAAATAGTAGGGCAGGCTGGGTTCTTTAATCTTGGTATGGCAACCGGTCTAGGAGAAGGAAAACTCTTAATTCAAACCTGTTAATCTGAGGGTTAGGTATATATATATATATATATATATATATATATATATAAATAAAGTGTTGTTATGGGTCCAACAGGAGAAAATTAAATATTTTATAAAAAAGAAGGTCAGCAAAATGGATTATGTTTTTAAAAAAAAAAATTTTTATTATTATTTTACATTTGTGACACGTGTTTCAGATTTTCTGATATCTTCTTCAGGCGTTAATTAACCATATTCTGTTCGAATATGTACATATATATATATATAGTGTGCGATGGTTACTGTTTCAGCGTTTTGCTGGAATGGCATACCAAAGGCAGTATTATCATCATACACATCCCATGTCTATTGAATTTTTGAATTTTTTTGATTTTCCTTGCATTTGAAACATCTTCACCTGATGATTGCATCGCATGAAACCAATATGGTCGTGAATGTTCCTTTGTCACCTAATAAATAGATATGTAAAACCTTTATATATTTATTATATTATATATATATATAATATATAATATATATATATATATATATATATATATATATAGCAAAGAAAGCTGTTAAGTTTTGAGTGGATGTGTGTTTATGGGAGGGGTCATCTTAATGTTTGTGGTCAACAGAAATGAGAGAATTTTATTTTATTTTATTTTTTTACTAAAATCCAAAAGTCTTTCTTTCTATAAATACTTTTGGCTAATTTATTAGTAACATAAGTTTATCATCTTCACTGGTCCATTTAGTAGCAGATTGAATTTGGACAAAAATATCAGTCAGGTGAAATGTAGTCTTTTATTGACATTTGATATCTTTCAAGCTATGTGCTATCTTAAACAAAATTTTGGAAGCAGCACCCCACAAGAAAGTAGCTTTATGGCCACTTGCCTCCTATCACACAAACCATCCAAGTAAGATGAACAAGATGTGTTGGCACTGCTGGAAAAGCAAGAATAAACTCATAAGTGATGCTCTCTTGTGGACACCTACACATGGATACACTATAGGCTGACCAGTAAAAACTTAAACCAATCAGCTTTGTGCAACGTCTGGATACTGCGCAGAGGACCTGTCAAGGGGCAATGACTGATAGGGACAGTTAGTGAGAGAGTTAAGTGTATCCATGCTGTGAGTGACCTGATGATGATGATCTCTCAAGTGGAATTGAGAAAACAATCAAAATTAGATGTTGTCAAAGATTTATATTTTTGTATAATTCATTTTTGATCAAGGGTAAAAAAAACATTTGTAAAAAAATTCTTAAGTCTGAATAAAAAGAGGATGATGGAGATTTAAAGTTTTTGAATGAAATTTTCTGTGGATAAAAATTTGTCTGCTGTATACGTAAATACTATGTATCATATATATATATATATATATATATATATATATATATTTATTTTTTGGTGGGGGATCTATAACATTAGGCTGGTTTTTCTTAACCAGTGGAAAAAATTCTCTTAAGAAACAATTACACAAAAAATATAAATACGAATGTGATTCCCTAACCTGTAGGCATAAAATAACCCTAAAAGAGTTGGCATGCTGTTTAAAATCAATTCATCAAGGCTGCAGTTGTAGAGTGTTCGGCTAGAAACCACAAGGTTCTAATTCATTCCGGCCCCCGCCAACTCCGCGTATGAGTAGCACAGGGATCTGTGCGGTAAAGCAAGGAACTGATAGTAGGTGTGGTGCTCCACCTCATATGCCAAAAACAATCTCCTTGGTCTAGCACTAGTGAAAAGGGGATAGACTCCATCGCTGTATGGTGATACTGACTTTAGGCTGCCCCGATGACTTTACTTTCTTATGAATGATTTGAACAGACCTACTTATGGGGTTAATTAAAGAAATTGAATCATTCATTTGAGAATTTTATTTGAATTTGTAAGATTTTCATTTTAGCTAATGTAATTATTTTATTTCTTTTTCAGTCAATAATAAATGCATTAGACCAGCTCAATTTTTTGGGAGCTGTTGAAAAAACGGATAAAATTCAAGTAAGTAATGATTCATTTAAAAAAATGTTTTTTTACTAAATAAATAAATATAAATATATAAATAAAACACTTAAAAAAAATCAAAACTAATTTTCTCTTTTTCTCATAAACTGAATCATTAGGAATAAATCATTTTTATTTTTGATTTGAATATTTTAAAACACTAAAAATATACATTTAAAATTAATTCTTTTTAATGATACTATCATTTTGGTCAGTTCATTGTTGAATTAGTTACTTAGTTAATGTGAAAAGGTTATTTCCTATAAGTCTAACATAAAACAAAGGGGGAACCACTCTTGACTGATAAATTATTTATTTATCTATTGATCTACTAGGAAAAATGAAGATGGGGTTAGGGTTTAGGGTTAGTTTAATGGGAAAAATAAATAATTTATCAGTCAAGAATAGTTCCCCTTTGTTTATGTTAGACTTATAGGAAATAACCTGTGAAAATAAAGTTCTTTATAATAAAGAATAAAACCAACAAAAAATAATCTTGACTTTATTGCATAAATAGGACTAATAGGGTAGTCTACAGAGTGAAATGACTGTCATATTGATCAGTTCTGTATGGATACTGTATGTCACAAGGAGGACTTGCCACCAGGAGCCATGACCAATAGGGATGGGTGGTGAGAATTAGGGAATCTTTGCTGTCAGCATGACATGATGATGATGATGATGATGATATAGCTTATATTTCTTTATAGTGTTTACATCTTATAACAACTGATGCTTCTTGGCCCTTTGGTTGAGAAGTTCAAGGTGTGTGTGGAGGGAGTCTATCACCTCTCCCCAGTTTGACTCCCCCACTCCATGTGCATCTCTCCATTATACTTAATGGAGTAGGTTTGGGATAATTTTTTGTCATTACCCACATGCATTCATTAAACTCCATCTTGTCATTTATATTTGCCTTTGGAGGGAGGCAAAATAATTTTCAGTCAATCTAACACTGATTTATACTTTAGGTAGAGTAGATCTACTACTCTATTATTAAAAAAACACACTCATATCATACTCTTATTACCTAAGTACCATTCTTTGAAATTAGTAGACTAATTTGCATACCTTGGTAGCAATATCTCATCTACTGAAAGTGATGTCAGCATATGCATAGATAACATATGGACTGCTATTGACAGGTTATAAACCATATGGATATCTGACTATCACCCGGCTATGCATTGGCCACACTAGATTAACCCACTCCTTCATTTTAAAAGAAGAACCTCCACCTAAATGTTCATGTGGAACGGATACACAATAAAACCTATTCTGATTGAATGCACACACCTCTCCCACACTCGAAGAAAATTCTACAATGTTGACAGCATGGACAAACTATTTGGAAAAATAGATCCCAAGAGGATATTAAACTTTTTGAAAAGAACCGGCCTCTTATCAAGGATGTAAGTTCATAGACCTACAAAAATCACCCACTCACTCTCTTGATGTTCAAATTCTCAACAGAAAACTTGATTACAGCAAATAAACCCCAATACATTTTTGAATACCTAATTACCAATAGAAGTATTCGGCATAAAATAACCCAAGGGGTTGACCTGCCATAAAACCCAACCAACCAACTTGTTTGTCTTTTATAGCAACTCTAACTGCATTTGTCATTTGTCTGATTACAATTTTCAGCAGAATTTGGATTCAGATTTCAAATGAGAACGGATGAAATAATTTGAATGCTTAATGAAATCTTATCAATTATTTTTTTTATTGGATATAAAAAAAAAAAACAAAAACAAAATGAATCCAATAAAGACACTATATTGAGTGTCTGATAATTTCCTCTCCAAAATGTGAAACCCAGAAAATAAAGTTTAGTTGAAAATACAATTCAATGTTAACATGCTGTTTGGCAAAAATGTTCATTTATTTTTTTTTCACTTGGAGAACCTTTATTAAAAATGTAAATATTTTCGTTTTTTTCTCCCCCTCCAGTTAACAGCAGTTGGCAAAAAAATGGCTTCCTTTCCATTGGATCCTCGTTTAGCAAAAGTCATTCTGATTGCAAAAGACATGAATTGTTTGTAAGTAGAAACCTTTTTTCTCTCTTTTGATTTTTCACTTTTGAATTATCTCCCTTTATAATAATAAAAACGGGAAGTTGTAATTTTCACTTTCATTCAATTTTGCTTTATTTTTTATTATTAATATTGTTATATGAAAACTAGTTTTAGTTATATATGTTCTTGTATATGTATGCCTAAATCTATGACATATGTACATACACACACACAATATATATATATATATATATATATATATATATATATATATATATATATATATATATATTGTATTTATTTAGTGTTGGAGAATTGTAAATAAAGTGCTCAATTATGGGTGTAAGAGCTGTATTTATTTGTTATAGAGTACAATACATCTAAGGTACGATTGTTACCATTGGTTTCAAAGCAGTGGGTTAGCCACTTATCAAGACAACATGTTTGTGAAAAGCTTTTTTGAAACCAATAATAATAATCGCACCATAAATGTATTGTACTTTATAAGAAAATGGGTAATTTATGAGGAAGTGCATCCCAGTCTCCTGCCTCAGAAATTGCTACCCGGTGACTATTAAAATAACGTCCCCAGCTATGTCGTCTCGGCGGTGTTACTTAAAAGAAAACAACCAACTTAAGGTGTTAAATGTATTTTAGATGGGGGGGGGGGCTTCCTTTTTTATATGAACAAATGGAGATGGGTGGATAGATATATATAAACAAAGTAAAATAGATAGATATATATAAACAAAGTAAAAAATGAACAAATTGAGGTAGATAGATAGATAGATATCCATCTTCATATCTAAACAAGAATTACGACAAATTTCTCTAAATAAACAAGAATTACGACAAATTTCTATAAATAAATTTCTAAACAAATTACGATAAATAAATAAGAATTACGACAAAAAAAGAGAAGCCCCCCCCCTCTAAAATACATTTAACGCCTAAGTTGGTTGTTTTCTTTCAAGTAACACCACCGAGACAACATAGCTGGGGACGTTATTTTAATAGTCACCGGGTAGCAATTTCTGAGGCAGGAGACCGGGATGCACTTCCTCATAAATTACCAGAAAATGTGTATATATATGTGTGTATATATATATATATATGACCTCAATGCATTTTAACAAAGTCTTGCATATGTTTTCTTTCTTTTATTGATTTACTGCATCATTGTCCGAATGATCCTTGAATAAAGAAAATCTTTTCTATTTTCAGAGAAGAAATCCTCAGCATTGTCTCAATTCTTTCTGTTGATTCTTTAGTGTTTAATTCACAAACCAGGGTAAATATCCTTACCTCATTCCCTTTCTTAGAATTTACTAATGAAAATCTTAGAGGCTTTTTTTTTTCTTGTTTCTATTTTGCTTTTTAAATGTTTTTCTCCTTTTCACTTTTATCTATTTGTCTGTCAAACACATCTGGAAATGTTATTTGTCTGTCAAAACACATCTGGAAAATGTTATTTGTCTGTCAAACACATCTGGAAAATGTTATTTGTCTGTCAAACACATCTGGAAAATGTCTGTCAAACACATCTGGAAAATGTTATTTGTCTGTCAAACACATCTGGAAAAATCACACTAACAGAATCTTTGATTGATGATTACTGTATATATTTGTGTATCCTGCAAATTCCTGAGGTTTAAATTTTAGTTTAATATTTGGGGGTTGCACCATATTTAAGATACAAGATAGGCTGAATATTTATACACAGAAAGTTTGTATCTCGTGTATACTGTAACTTCCTAATATTAGGCTAAAATTTGTCTCGGAGAGTTTCATGTTATGCGAGTATATACAGTACAAGGTTTCAGGATCATTCTAGAGTTTATTAGATATCTGAGACTTATTGATTATAGCCCATATATATATATATATATATATATATATATATATATATATACCAACCCTTGAATAAAGAAAAGAAAGAATAGAATGGATGAATGAATTTAATCAATATCAATGAATTTAATCAATATCACTTACACATGTGTTTCGGTCAGTTCATCTGTGTGAAAATATTTCGCAGACAGAAGATTCGACCTTCATCAGAGTGAAATTTTATTTTGAATCTAAAATATAAATATATAAAAAAAATATAAATATAAAATTTCACTCTGATGAAGGTCGAATCTTCTCTGTGTGCGAAATATTTTCACACAGATGAACTGACCGAAACACATGTGTAAGTGATATTGATTAAATTAATCTTTTATTATCCATTCTATTCATTCTTCCCATGTCGGATTCATTTCCAATTTCCATTTTTTACATACCAACCCTTCCGCATGAACAGGATGTGACACAAGGTCAATTTCTTAAGAGGAGTTTGAATTCTGTTTGCCTTCTCCTAGACTGGTTTCCTAACTAAGGTTAAAGATCCTAGTATGCCCTACTATTTACCCATAGCTGGAGGGAGAATAGTTGGATTCATACCTTCCCAAGGGTATTAGAACTATGTGAAATTTAAACAGGATTTGAATTTGGATTGACAAGTCCATTTCCTACAACTAACCATTACACCACACTCCTCCACATTATTGTTTATAGCTCATAGAAAAAAAAGAAGAAAACTGTTGGGTAATGTTAGCATTGAAATCTTAAGTGAACATCTCAAGAGAAAAATGAGGGCAGGGGTAATCGTCATGGCGTAGTGGCTAATGTGCTGGCTCAATCTCCAATTGCGCTATTATGTTCATTTTTGGACTAATACTCTTGGGAAAGGTATGAACCCCTTCTCATCCTTTGACCCTACTGAAATACTTGGAGTAAAAGCTAGAATTATGCAAAGATGCTGTGTGCTGTCTTGAATGAATTTGGGTAGAAACACCTTGCAAAACAGCAGCTGTACATCCACTTACCTCCCATCTCACTAACTATCCAAGTAAGACGACCAAGAGATGCTGGGCAACTAAGGACAAACTCATAAGTGGCATTCTCCCATGGACTCCTACACATGGACATACCAGTGTTGGCTGATCAGCAAAAGCTTACATTCATCAGGTCTGTGAGGACTTACTAGGTGAGAGAGTCAAAAGAATCCGTGATGTCAGCATGTCTTGATAATGAGTGTGTAAGATTCAAGGTTGATAATTGAATAACAGCTCCGACAAGGGTTGTGAGACAAAACATTTAATATATATAACAGCACATGGAAATGATAAGATACATAATGTACAGGAGAATAGAACATGTAAATACATATACAATATTTAGGTATAAACAAGATACCCAAATGTACATAAAATAAAGATGTTACAGACATGGAACTAAAGGATAGTCCATGCTGTATAAGGGACTTACAGTAATGTAAGGGGGGGGCAAAAGCCCCACCGAGAAGGGGGTAGATAGACTCTAGCCCATAGCAGTTCGTTGAAAGATCTAGCTAAAAAGAGGAAGCAGCGTTTTGAATGAACGCGCTTAACTACCAGAGGTCCCCCTAGTGGGAACAAACAGCAACGCAGCGAGAAGATAACTCTTCTGGCAAAAGGAAGATAATCCCCTACACATTTATTTATTTGTTTGATGACCTGCAATTAATATTTTTTTCACTTGACCATGTCATTCATTTTTTATTTCTTTATCCTCCTCCTGCCACCATAATGTAATCCAAGTTGATTAAGATCTTTCGTTGAACAAATTGTTTTTCTTCTGCCATATTTCACTGTCCTGTAAACAGTGAAATTGTAAGATGTCTTTTTCATTATAAAATTTATTGTCCATTTTATATTTTTATTATTTCTTGTTTTATTTCAGCGTGAAGAATCCGTTTTAGCGAGAAAAAAGTTTGAATCTTCTGAAGGAGATTTTATGACTTATTTGAATATTCTTCGATCTTTTAAAGCTTCAAATGGAAACAAGGTAAATTAATTTTTGGATAAAAATGTTTGTATCATTTTGTGGAAAAGAATATTGTAGTTAAATCTCTTAGAAAACATTCACTCTGCTGGTTTTGTGTGACTTCAAATTCAATTGGGTTAATTATTATCTATCCATATATAAAGGACAGTTTGTATGTATGTATGTCTGGAGGAAGCTACGAAAATAAAACAACTAACAAAGTAGATATAGGTACACATTCACTATCAGCAGATCTTACTTTTTTAGCAAAGTAATAAAGATTCATATTCGTAAAAATAATTAAAATCTTTTTTTTCATTTAATATTTTAGACAGTAGAGATTAATATTTCTTTTCAGTGTAGCTCGATCAATGGAAGGTCTATTTTTTTTACATAGGGATTTAAATGGGGCATCCCATGAGGATTAAAACTCATGATTCAGTGATAATGGATCTGCAGGACTAACTTTAATCCCCCTTCTACCCAGGCGATGTCGGTAGCTGCTTCTAGTATCAAGTAAGGAAACTAAGCTGTTTAAGATCATGTTACCTGACAAAAAAAGCTTTTGCATGATCAACACCTGATGGGTCACCTGGGTGAAGGTATATGATGTTGTCAGACCCAAAATACCTAATGTTCCTTGGATCATGTCACACAGTTAGGTGCATCTTCCAGAGGTATTTCTGGATACAGATTGGCCAATTATTTTATCAAGTAAGAAAACTAAGATATAATTTTGTTTTTTCAGGAAGATTTCAGTGAAAAGAGGAAACCGTCAAATTCTACAACAAGTAAATTAGTTCCACGTGACTTAATGATTATTTCCCAACTTTTGGTCAAAAAACTGATCTTCTTTGACCAAAAATCAGATTTCTGATGTATAAGGAGGCACACATTGTGTAATGGTTATCACTGTAGAAAGTGGTTTTGGTTACACGAGTTCAAATCCTGGACAAGGTTGCTTGCATTTCACAGTGTTAATAATCATGGGAAAGGTATGCATCCATCTATTCTGCCTCCAAGTATGGTTAAATAGTAGGGCTTACTGAGCACTTTAATCTTTGTATGACAACCAGTCTAGGAGAAGGAAAACTGAATTTAAACTAAACTTAGAAAGAGATGGTCTCTGTTAGGTTATTTGTGGCCAAGACCTGTTACATGTAGATTGCTGCACCTCACAGCCAAACCAGATTATGGCATATCTTCTTTTTTCCCCTTTATACCAACAAATCTATAGCATAATAATTATAAAAAAAGCAAAAGTTTTTTTTTTTTTTCAACATAATCTCCTCCTTTGTTTTTTTTTTTTTTCAAGATAATCTCCTCCTTTGTTTTTTTTTTTGTTTTTCAAGATAATCTCCTCCTTTGTTTTTTTTTCAAGATAATCTCCTCCTTTGTTTTTTTTCAAGATAATCTCCTCCTTTGTTTTTTTTTCAAGATAATCTCCTCCTTTGTTTTTTTTTTTCAATAATCTCTCCTTTGTTTTTTTTTAATCTCCTCCTTGTTTTTTTTTTCAACATAATCTCCTCCTTTGTTTTTTTTTCAACATAATCTCCTCCTTTGTTTTTTTTTTCAACATAATCTCCTCCTTTGTTTTTTTTCAACATAATCTCCTCCTTTGTTTTTTTTCAACATAATCTCCTTTTTTTTTTCAACATAATCTCCTTCTTTATGAATGTAGCAGTGAATATTATTCATAGAAATTGGACATTATACAATGATAATTTCAGATCAAAATTCAACTAACACCTGTTTGCCAATTTATGTTGAAGTTCTTGATGAATATGTGGAATATAATTCAAGATCATTCTCTTCTTGGTTTGACTGAGAACTTTTCATTACATTGTGATCTTTTGATTCTTAGTGACCCATATAGATGTCAATGTGCCAGATTCATTAAACAATTCCAATAACCTTTGCATAGGAAAATAATGTCACTTTAAATTTCTCTACGGAATTTGTTTCTTATTTATGAAAATAATTTTATTAAATGAAGGGGGGGGTGGGGTGGCGAGGTGGCAAGGGATTGAGTATTTTATGTTTTTGTTTTTTCTCTGCCCCCCACAGAAATGGTGTCGTGAGAACTTTGTCAATAGTAAGAATGCAAATATGGCGTTAGAAGTTCCGTCGTCAATTGAGGGGAATTTGTCAGGATCAAGGAATGCAGTTTACGTCCTCAGCTCGAGATTCAAATGCTATCAGGTAAGAAAAAAACCCCAAAGTTTTCTGATATTTTTATAAACTCTGTGTGGACAATGTATGCCATGTAGAAGACTTTCCAAGAGTGATGAATGATAGGGATGGATGGTGAGTGAGGGTCAAGGGAATCTGTGCTGTCAGCACACTTTGATGATGATGATGATTATGATGAATTTGAAAATTTCTAAATTATGAGATATTAATTTTAGTGTTGCTTTTGGTAATTTATAAGGAAGTGCGTCCCGGTCTCCTGCCTCAGAAATTGCTACCCAGTGACTATTAAAATAATGTCCCCAACTATGTCATCTCGGTGGTGTTACTTGAAAGAAAACAACCAACTTAGGGCGTTAAATGTATTTTTTTGGCATAATTCTTATTTATTTATCGTAATTTGTTTAGAAATTTATTTATAGAAATTTGTTGTAATTCTTGTTATTTATAGAAATTTGTTGTAATTCTTGTTTAGATATGAAGATTCTATCTATCTACCTCAATTTGTTCATTTTTTACTTTGTTTATATATCTACCCATCTCCATTTGTTCATATAAAAAAAGAGAAGCCCCCCCCCTCTAAAATACATTTAATGCCCTAAGTTGGTTGTTTTCTTTCAAGTAACACTGCCGAGACGACATAGCTGGGGACGTTATTTTAATAGTCACCCGGTAGCAATTTCTGAGGCAGGAGACCGGGATGCTTTTAAATTACCTTGCTTTTCTTTCAGTCTATAAAATCTTACCAAGGAAAAAAAAGATATTTTATTAAATAAAAATAATCCTGAAATTTCTGAAGTAAATGAAAATTCCTTTTTAGAAATCTTTTAATTTGGAAATGATATATTTTTTTTCTTTTCTTTTTGTTATGAATTATTATTGATTGCAAAAAAGAATCTTGTAGAGATTTGGTAATAATGAAATCTTGATGCTGCTCTGTTGGCTGGGGTGCTCGAATGCTCCTCTGCACAGGGATAAGAACTCTCCCTCCGCCAATGGGACACCTTTTGGCCATGGGTGGTGACCTGTGAGGTTTAAGGACAAACTCCTGTTTCATGACATGCAACACTCCACTTTGATCCTTACTTGGGCTAGACTGGTGGTCAAAGAGACCCCCTCCAATCAATTGACTTGTCGTGTCAAGCCCTAGCACCTATATGAGTGTTCCAACCATATTGCTCTTATGGCAGACCCCCCCCCCAACCCTTTTTATCTTATATATGCTAGAAGGCTTGAGGGTCTTAGTGTCCTGGGTATGACATTAAACTGCATCTTGTGATAAGATTTCAATTCTGACCTGGAATCGTAGTATCTGTTATGATCCTATCTTTGGGTTAAATAGACAAAAAAATGAATTGGAAAAAAAAAAGTGTAAAAGAAAAAAATTGAATACCCAACAAAAATGAATGGAAAAAAAATCGTCTTTGGCATAAAATAACCCAACAAGGGTTGACATGTCGTAAAATTCAACCAACTATTTTGATGTATTGATTTTGGAAACTCTGATTCTTCAAGAATGAAAAACTGGAAAGAAATAAGAGCTGAACAAATTGGAATGGCAGAACTTGTTGAACTTTATGGCAACAATTTGTTGTGCAATCAAAATTACATCTATCTACAATTTTGTAGAATTTTAGTTTTTTTTGTTGTTTTTTTTTTTCAATCATTGCAGCTGTTGAATATTGTTCATTACAGAATAAATAAAACCCTAATCTGACTTTGTATTTTAAATTTCACATTACAACACAATGGAAATTTAAAAAAAAAAAAAAAAAAAATTTAGTGCTTTATGTTCAGTGATTCCCCTTTCCCCTCCCTTCCCCCCTTCTGAGTTAGATTTACCTCAAAACAGCCCCTGTTATTAGTGCATTTAAAATCCTTCAATATGTCTTATATATCACTAAGAAATAAATGTTTTATTCTTCAATGTATTAAAATCCGCCCTGTGAATTATTTTATATAGAAACTAAACTAATTATAATATAATAAGAATAACTGTAATCTTTTTATATGCATTCTTATTTAATTTTGTCAGTCTTTCTAATTTAATATATTTCATTACATTAAAATTTAAATATTCACACCCAGAGGGTGCATATTCTTGCTATTTTTTTCTAACAAAATTTGATGCAAAACTTTTATGTTATTTTAAAATTGATTTTCTTTTTCCTTTTAGAAAATGTTTGGTTGGAGGTTTTTTCATGAATGCTGCTGAACTTGACAAAGATGGAAATTATATTACGGTAAGATTTTAGAATTCAAATGAATTCTCTAAAATAAATTTTAATCAGAAAATATTAAAATTTTAATCAGAAAATAAATAAATCTTTAAATGAAGTGGAAAATTTATTAATCAGAATTTGTGTTTTTTGAATTTGAATTTTACATTTCCAAAATTTTAATTGCCTCAAACTTGAAATTTGTGTCATCAAATCTTTTTTTTTTTTTTTAGACTAAAATGACATTAATATTATTTGGACTATTGTCCTCCTCTTCATTGTTATCTGTACAATGTTTCGGCCAATGTGCCCTCCAGGATTCTAAAGGTATTTTTGTCAGACTCCAATTGGACACATAGCGTAGTGGATAAGGGAGTTAGATTAAGACAGTTCTAAGTGACAGTTATCTCTAGACTGCAGATTCAATCCTGGTCGGGGACAGCAGTAACATAGAATGATAATTAACACAGCTTAACACCTGTACACCAGCTATGGTTAGTGGAATGAGAACAGGATACCCCCGTGGACTGAATAAAGGTTTAGGTTCAAAGTTCCGTGATGGCTTCTGATTACAACAAGAAGGTTCCCGAGTCCAACAAGAAATACCTGAAGAAGGCCAGAGAGCATATTGGCCGAAACATGGTGCAGATAACAATGAAGATGAGGACAATAGTCCAAATAATCCAAATGAACTAATTATCAAGCCTTATCTCAAAAAATTCAGAGAAATAAAATGAAATATTTTTTATTTTTTTCAGTTATCAACACGCAAAGTTTGCTCAATTCATCCTTCCTCCTCGTTATTCAATTGTAAACCGGCCTATGTGATTTATAATGAATTGATTCAAACTACAAAATGTTATATGAGGTAAGTGATTCTTTTAATCATAGAAATCTATTTTTAAATTTCTTGTCTTCTCTTACATGAGGTAAGTTTATTTATTGACATCAATCCCCCCCCCCCACTGTGTTGGTTGAACAAAAGGATTAATTAATTGTGGGGAGACATGCACGAACTGAAGCTCCTGCGTGGCCAGTGTTAAAACTTGCATGTATCCCTTTGGCATTCCTCTTTTGAGGCACCTCAGGCACCGGGCAATAAACCTAGTCTTGCCTCTTTTAGACAAAGGGGGCAAGTGTTGCCTGGGGGGGAATGGCCCCCTGAAGATCACACTGATATTAATATCTTGCCAATCCAATGGCCAAAACCACTGGACAAACTGTTCTGAAAAAAACCAGTTAAGGGATTCTATTTATATTCTTTTAATCATATGAATTTATTTTCAGATTTCTTGTCATTTAAATTCTTTTATTCTGTGTCTTCCCTAATCCATTTATTCAGCAGATGTAATGTGCTTTTTGTCTCATCTGTCATTTACCATTTCCACGGAAGTTCTCATACAGTTAACTCTTAACATCCTGTTGAGAATTTTCCAAGTCCAGAACCCCATTCCTATAAGGAGTTATCAATAAATGGCTAAAATGGCCTTTTCATAGTTTCATAGAAAGACTTCTAAATATGTTTAATATTACATTTAAACAAAATCTATCATTTGGGATAGGTTAGGAAAATGAATGTGACTTCCAGCCGAGTGGAATGAGGTGGTATAGGATGTTAAGAGTTAATCAAATTTTCTATGAGAATTTTTTTTTACTCATTTCCGAATCCAATTTGGTGAATCATAAATGAACATTTTTTGTTAATCTGAAATTGTAAAAAAAAGAAATTTCTACAAATTGAATCTTGCTTTCTCTCATATTAATAATCAATCTATGTAAACTTGTGTTAGTTGGAGAGAAGTTTATGTTTTTCTTTAGGGCTATAAACACTTGACAGGTAGATGTTTAACTAGGTAAACTCTTTTTATAGACATGATAATGCTGACGGTGGTTATGGTATTCAGTGTACGTGACACGTTTTTTGGTAAAAGGATAATGTTGCTTGACTAGGTTAATAAGTGAGACAAGTTAACGCTGCTGCGGACCAGCACGTTCGTCTTTGCATTCTTTTTTTTGGCTGAGTGCCAAATTTTCTTTGGTTCTTGTAAAAGAAAGAAATTGCCTGATGGAATTTAGGGCTGATACATTTTTTTCTTCCTTTTATTCTAAGAATTTCCCTAAAAGAAACGACTAAGACATTCACTTCTGATTTGATCTCACTTGTTAAGATATTTCAACATTTCAACTATATTGATGCTTTATTTAAAAAACAAAACAAAAAAGCAAATTTTTTTTTTTTTTTTAGTGAGAATTTTCTTTTGCTCTCATATTAAACCAGAAAACACACACACAAAGTCCAGGTTAAAAGTGTGGGATAGTAACACAAAAACCAACCTTTTTTAGATCTTATTATTTTTCCAATGCAAGTATCATTGGGGAATAAGGAAAGTTTTGGTAAACAGGACAGGTTTTGGCTTGTTCACCAAAACTTTTCTCATTCCCCAATGATACTTGCATTGGAAAAATAATAAGATCTAAAAACATTTGGCTTTGGGTTACTCTTACCACCCTTTTAACCTTGATTAATCTGAAGTTTTTTTTTTTTTTTTTTGCTGTCTCTTCTGTAAACAGAATTCAGTTTGGACTTTATACCTTTTTTTTTTATAAACCTTTGATAAAATTAGAAATAAAATTTCTTTATACTTTATTTTTTCACTTGTTTTGAAATGAATTTGAAATTCAAATGTCTAACCTCTTGTTGATTTTGTCATTAAACAGAATGTGTTTAATTTAACCCTTTCTTCACAAATAATGACCTTATCTTCAAAAAAGAGACAAATATTTGTCAAGTTTCCCCATTCATCTGGGTGGAGTTGTCCAAGTTAAGTTTAAATATTCCAAACTTTAATTTCATTAAACATAACAAAAATGTTTAAATATTCTAAACTTTTCTATTTAGATTATAATAGCAAAGGAATTTTTCCTTTTTTCTTGACATTAATTTTTAAATTGCATCAAAAATATTCAAACCTGTTCACATTTTAGTTTAAATAAAAATTAAATATCAGATTTGTCTAAGAAAATCAATGTCATCTGAGCTGATAGATTGTGTGTGTGCATGATGAGAGAGAGAGAGAGAGAGAGAATTCACCTTATATAGGTTAAGCTGGCTTTATCAAATGTATATTCATGTGTGGAGTTTCTGTGGGTTTGGTGTCTGAAGGTGATCCCAACGCCCAGACACATTCATGTCAAAGTTTTAAATTCAGAGTTTAAATTCCTCAACCGGGAAAATAATTGGATGCATATATTTCTATGTGAGATACAAACAGCCTCAACCAAGATTTGAACTCGGCTTGTCTTTTCCATTTTCTATGGTGTAACCATTACCATATGAGCGCCTCCATTAGAATTAACCAATAATAAAATTAGGAATAACATTTCTTAATACTATTTTTTTTCTCTTACAAAAAATATACCAAATATAGAACTTTTTTCATAACTTTGAAATGAATTTTAAATGCAGGTGCATTTTTTTGTCTGCAATCATTTTTGATTAGAAACAGATTTGTGTGTATTTACCCAACCCCTCCTCACAATCAGGATGTGATACAAGGGCATTTTGTTTAAGTGGAGTTTAATAGGAAATTTAGTTTTCCTTCTAGACCGGTTGCCATATCAAGGTTAAAGAGCCCAGCCTGCCCATCTATTTATTATCCATAACTGGAGAAAGACTAATTGGATTCATACCTTTCCCAAGGGTATTAGCGCTATGCAAAAAACCTTTTCGAGGATTTGAACTCAAAACAAACTTGTAGTTTAACTATTTAAAATTTGTAAAGAATTGTTTGTCTTATTTACAAAATATTTTTAGACGAGTATAACCAAAAATTAAGGGTCTTCCATTATCAGCAATATATGATAAATGTACCTTCTTTTTTTGTTGTAGCTAAAAATGAAGAGTTGTTCATTAGAAGAATTCATTCATTAATAGAATTCATTCATTAATAGAATATATACAATTTAAATATCTAACTGTAAAGAATGGCAACCTTTTCTGCTTGAAAAGGTTAATTTGTAAACCTGTTTTTAACCTCATGATTAACACGGTCTCCTTCAATGGTTAATTGTGGGTAAAGGTGTTTTGTAATCGAATCCAACAAGTGATATTTTATCTTACTAAACTTTTGGCTACTTCACCTCTCTCTCTCTTCTCTCTCTCTCCCCTCTCTCTCTCTCTCTCTTCTTAGTTTGTTAGAGAAAAATTTCTGAAAGGCCAACACGTACTTCAAACAAAATGTTTCTGTTTTTTGTTTTGTTTTTTTAACTTGTTTCTTTATGATAATAAAAGAAAAACACATAATTTCTTACCCCCCCCCGTGAGGGGGGGGTAATCTTTTAGATTTTTCTTGTGACGTTTGTTGTAAAATATATTTTTATTTTCAATTCATTTTGAATGGTTCCTAACTTGAAATATGAAATTGTTTTGTGTGTATTTTTTTAACATTTGCAAATATACATACCCCCCCCCCAGATTAAATGACCCTATATTTGCAAATATACATTTAGGGTCATTTAATCTGGGGGCGGGGGGATATTATTTAGCAAATATTTTCTAAATGTTGAGAGTATTTTTTTTTTTTTTTGAATATTTGAAAACGTTTTTTTTTCTTTTCCCTTCCCTAAATAATCTAGTGTTAAATCAGCAAAATACACAATATAAGTTAAATTTCTTTCTTTATAAAATCCCATTTCAAAATTGTATTAGAATTGAAAAAAAAAAAAATCATCTGATGTTAAAATTGTTTTGGTGTTTAGAAATTTTAATCAATTTTTTAAGAAACTATTTTTCTTAGTATTATCTGTGTTATTCGGACTATTGTCCCCATCTTCATTGTTATTTGTACAACGTTTTGGCTGATATACCCTCCGGCCTTCTTCAGGTATTTCTTGTTGGACTCAGGAACCTTCTCGGACTCGGGAACCTTCTTTTCGAAATCGGGAATTTTTTAGTCGTAATCGGAGCCATCACGGAACTTTGAACCTAACCCTTTATTCAGTCCACGGGGGTATCCTGTTCTCATTCCGGTAACCATAGCTGGGGTAGGAATTGTGTTAATTATTTTTCTAACTGCCTCTACTCAGGATTGAACTCGGGATCCAGAGATAACTGTCACTCAGAACTGTCTTAACCCAATTACCTTATCCACTAGGCCATATGTCCAACATTCAAAGAAAAACTATTTTTCGATTTTTTTTTTTTTTTTTTTTCTTGAAAGAATATTCCAAGTATTTCTTTATTTTTTACCTTGAATGAAAATATCCAGAAAAATTCTCATTTATTTTTCTCTTCAATTTCTTGCTATATGAGATGATTCATTTCTTGTATATGTAAAGTATTTTTCTTATTTTTTTTATTTTGCAGAGATGTATGTGTTGTAGATCCTGATTGGTTATATGATGCCGTTCCAAATTATTTCAAGAAAAAATAAACTTCATCAATAAAAATCTAAAATTGAATTCAAATGTTCAAAACTTTTTTTTTATTTTTAAGGTTTCCAATGTGATGATAAGAATTTTACTTTGGATAAAATAAATTTCTGTTTTTACTGAGAGAAAGAAATTTCACTAAAGGAAGTTGAATCTTTTTTTTTTTTTTTTTTTTCTTTAGCAGTTGATTTTGTTTATTTTCAAAATTCTTTTTTTTTTATTTTTTAAATAAGCCAAATTCTTGATGTAGACCTCAAAGCCGGACATTTCATGGGGGATAAACTCAACACTGTTCTGAAAACAAAAAGCAGAAAAACTGCTTTGATGAAATTCCTCCTGAAATTTGGAAAACAAGGAAATTTGATGACTTACTAGTTAGATTATGCAACACTGTGTATATATATATATATATATATATATATATATATATACCAACCCCTCCGCACAGACAGGGTGTGACACAAGGTCAATTTCTTAAGCAGAGTTTAACAGGTTTGAATTCAGTGTTTTTCTTCTCTAGAATGGTTACCTAGCCATGGTTAAAGAGCCCAGTCTACCCTGCTAACCCATAGCTGGAGGGAGAATTGGATTCATACCTTTCCCAAGGGTATTAGCGCCATTGAAATGCCAACAGCTTCGTCCAGTAATTGAACTTGGGTCGATGAGACCATTTCTTACGTCTCTAACTATTAGACCACGCACCTTCATGCAACACTGTATTAGCATTACAAGCATTTAGCTGAAAAACGCTGACATTTTCAAATTTGCGACCTTAATCAGTTAAATTTACAATTTCTCGAGTATTTCTTAACCAATCTTTAAAAAATTATATGGTTGGAAAGAGAATAGAGTAATCTGTCTAAATATGTAATTTTTATCGGTTTTCATCAATTGAATTATTTTTTACAACGAGTTAAAACCGTATTTTCGGTCGAACAGCTGAAAAAAAAAATGACCGTTTTTTTTTTTTAGGATAAATTTTACACGCTGTTTTGTTTTTCAAAATCAAAGTAGTTAATCTTTATCAATATTCTTGAAATTTTGCACTCAATTAGAAGACACCTCGAAGTACAAACGGGGTCTTTTTTTTTGTTTCTAGGACCCGTGGAAATAAAAATATGAGAGGGCAAAGTTCAAGGCTATTTCTTTAAAAAATATTAGAGAAGCAGAAAAAAAGCACTATGTCTGTGATATTAGAAAGTTTCAGAATTATTTTGATATATAATTTGTAAAATTTAAAGATTGCTAAATGCTTCGGGATTTGCTCCGAAACTTTGGATTTTGAAGAAAAAACTCGAATTTACGTGACTTTTGGATGTAAAAACACCCTGTCAACTGACGTCACAAATCGGACCTTATTGATTTGAAATTACAATTTCTCGTATATTTATGGTTCAATCTTTAAAATATTTATATGGTTGGAAAGAAAATAAAATAATCTCTTTAAATATGTAACTTGTATGTGTTTTTATTAATTGAAATTTTTTTACAGCGAGTTAAAAACGTATTTTGCTTAAAAAAACCGAAAATGCGTGATAGGAATTTTTTTCCAAGAATACATTTTACACACTACATTTCTTTGGAAAATCTAAGTGGCTAATCTTTATCAATATTCTTGAAATTTTGCATTCAATTAGAAGACACCTGGAAGTACAAATGGGAGCTTTTTTTTTTTGTTTCTAGGACCCATGGAAGTAAAATTACAATAGTGCAAACTCCAAGACTATTTGTTCAAAATGAGGATGATTAGCGAAAAAGAAGCACTTTGTCTGTAGAATTAGAAAGTTTCAGAATTATTTTGATATATGATGTGTAAAATGTAAATATTGTTATCCGCTTCGGGATTTGATTCGAAAATTTGTATTTTGAAGAAAAAAACTCAAATTTATTTGTCCGACAGGCATACTCTATCGCGTAACCTAAAGTTTACGTTAAACAGCGAGGCATTGTTTATGTTATTCAAATAATAAAGTTTAAATTTATCGCTTATTTCTCGTCCAATTTTTAAAATATTTATACCATTGAAAATAAAATAAGAATCTTTCTAAATATTTAACTTTTATGTATTTTTAACAATTGAATTATTTTTTACATCAGTTTCAATTTTGGAGAGAAAAAAACTTGAAATTACGAGAAATGTAAACAAAAGCACACACAGTTTGTGTGAAAACATGTAAATAGATAATCTATTTCTTTTATGTAATTCAACATAAGCATTTAGAAATGTATTTTTAAATTCAAAGTGATGTTACATATTTAAATTAATATTATATATGTGTATACATAACCTGTGGATAATTTGTAAATGTACTTTTCAATCGTGCATGTACATTTCAAAACAAACTATGACCCAGGAAAAACAGAACACACACATTTTGTAAGAAAACTATTAATTTTAACTGGGGGGTTTAGGGTTAGTTTAAAGGGAAAATAATAAATAATTTGGGTTCTGTTTTTTTTTTTTTTTTTTTTTTTGTGTCACCCTGTAATATAATGGGATTTTGATGAGAATTTAGCCGTAATATCATGGGATTTTGAGTATGATTTGCAAGTTTTACCCAATATTTATTTAACATTAACTTTTGGCATGAGAATTTTAAGATTCATATGTAAAAAAAATTGATAATTATCATATTTTATGGAAATTTCCGCAAAACGAAATTACTATTTTATTTTTTTTCTGAACTTTTTTTTGTCAGTAATCCTTAACTTTTTTTCCTTGTAAATTCCTACCATAAAATAAACTGAACCCTCATTTTATGTCTGTGTTTTTGCAATAAATTTTTATTTTTCTTCAAAGTGTTGTTATTTATTTGACTTAATACTATACATGTATATACATGCAGTATTATAATGAAAATGTTGAATAATTGGGTGTTAAACTTTTAAAAAACCCAAAATCACTGCTATCTGTATCTCTTATTCTCTAAATAATGGGTTAAAGCATAGAGATACATACAATTTGAGTGCATAATCAGAAAGAACATACAATTTTACATAAGAATACCAAATTCTATCAAAATTGCTCCAAAAAATAAACGGTGAAGAAATCACTGAATTTCTTTTTTTTTAAATGGTCCGTAATTTGACATTTTTGAAACAAAATCATGTCCACATTTGTACCCCCAATTTCAGGGCTTTAAATTCTCATAACTTTTGAACCACTGGGGATATTTACATAATTCAAACGGTTCTGAACTCCATTTACACAGCTCTATATAACTAATGTGATTAAACAACAATAACCTCAAATGAAAAAATCAACTGGGAATGCTAACCGTATATAACCAAAACCCAATAGAAAAATGGATGAAAGGCTTCCTCTTCTTTTTTTCCTGAAGAAAGGCGACTTTAGAATTACTAAGAACTATTGCAATAGCTGCAAAGATTTCTAATACCTTGCATCTTGATTGTATCTAACCTGAAGTTGATAAAGTTCTTAGGAAAAATCAGAACAGATTTTGGTGAAATCGATACATAACTTCTCACATTCTCACTATTTGTCGAAGTATTGAAGGAGGAATAGGATGCAAACAATCTTGAGGCAACACTTATTTGTAGATTTCTCTAAAGTATTTTATTCCATACACAAAGGAAAAATGGAACAAATACTTCAAACATAGAGTTCCTTTTTTCAAAGGAACTGTTACCGCTATAATGATGCGCTACAAAGACACAAACGCAATGGTTCGCACACCTAATGGTGACACTGGTTACTTTGATATTGTTGCTGGAGTCCTACAAGGAGATAGATTAACATTACAAATGTTAATAGATCTAATAAAAGGGAATGGCTTCACACTAAAGAAAAAGAAAGAAGCAAATGATATCCTGCAGAAACTACTACTGATGCAGACTATACAGATGATCTAGTGCTTCTTATAAATACACCTGCTCAAGCTAAATCTCTGCTGCATATCCTGGAGCAAGTAGCATTTGTCTACATGAACTCACATAAAACAGAATTCATGTGTTTTTAATCAATAAGGCACTCTCTTCTCATTAAATGGCAAGATTCTGAAATTAATACAAAAGTTTGGTAGCAATATCTCATCTACTGAAAGCAATGTCAACATATGCATAGGTAAAGCATAGACAGGTTATCAACTAAATGGAAATCTGAACTTTTTGTTAAAATAAAAAAATAAAATTCTTCCATTTGTAACCATGGCAATGCTACTGTATAGTTGCATGAGTTTGAATTTAACGAAATGCTTGGCGAAAAAGCTAGATGGGAACTACACAAGAAGCAGCCTACAAAAATGTCTGTTGTATGGCCACCTCCCTCCCATTTCACAAACCATCCAACTAAAATATGCTGGTTGAACTCATGAGCAAAGTTCTACTGTGGACTCCTACACAAGGAGTTGGCTGACCAACAAAAACTTACATCATCAGCTGTGTGTGGACACTGGATGCCGTCTAGAGGACTTACCTAGAACAATGGTGTGAGAGAGTCAAGGGAATCTTGATGTTAGCTTGCCATGATGATGATGAATAACTGAACATTCTGTAAGTGTGATATTTAAATCAGTATAAGAATATTTTGTACTAGCAGGACCTGTGCATATACCACAGTATGATAATTTAATTATTACAACATTTGATATGTTTACTTAAGAGCTACTGCCAAATAGTTCAATGTAAAAAGTATAATAATCTTGATTTAACTCTCTCACTCTTTTTTTCTTTCTTTCCTTCGTGTTTGATTGAAACAGATTAGTGTTATCGCTTCTGTGCACTCACCCCCTCTCTCTCTATCCTTATATTTTTTCTGTGTAGC
This sequence comes from Doryteuthis pealeii, assembly GCA_023376005.1. Lineage (NCBI taxonomy): Eukaryota > Metazoa > Mollusca > Cephalopoda > Myopsida > Loliginidae > Doryteuthis > Doryteuthis pealeii. Next base: position 8,138,404 of record CM042165.1, read on the forward strand.
ATGTCCTTCTTCTTCCATTTTTATGATAAAAACAAAATAGTCCATTATTTAGCTGAGGTGACAACACTCATAAGAAATAAGAATTCGGCAGATAAGCAACATCAGATAATCAGGATTTATATATTTTTCATTTCATCTTGGATGATTTGGATGGTCTCATTTTTAACCAGAGGGTGTTGCCAGATGATAAGGGTCGGAAGATTAAGGAATATGAGTATTAATATATAGATGTGTTACCATAACAACAAAATTCTTCCATCATTGTAGGAAGATTTTTATTTGGACAAATGTTAAAATTCTCTTAAAAGAGAATATATCAATTTCCAGCCCAATTTGTAACTTAATTTGCTGCTGTTCATTTGACTTAGTAAGATACTAGAAGTGGCTACCCGGCATCACCTGGGTAGAGGGGGGATTTTTAAAAAGTTAGTCTCGCAGATTATTACTTATCACAAGTTGGATCCTCACTGGATGCCCCATAAAAATCCCCACGTAAATATATAAAAATATAGTAAGAAATTTTATTTCAATAATTTCATATTTCAATTACCTTCTCTTAATATACAAATTTTAATTTTTAAATATTTTCCCCAATATAAATAAAATCTTCATTATTTTTGTTCAAAAACCAAGCACTGGTGATAGTGAATAATATATATATATATATTTATTTTGTCGTTAATTGTTATATTTTCGAAGTTTCCTCTGGACATACACATATACACAACTGCCCTTTATATATGTATAGAATAGATTTCACTGAGGATAAAAACTATTACATGTTAATTTAATTGTGTTATCTTTACAATTAGAATAAAGAATTATTCTATTTCTTGTATGTAATACAACATAACAGGTATTTTAAAAAAGGTATTTTAAGTCCAAATGATGTTAGTTATATAAATTAATACTATATATGTATATGTATGCCGTATTAAAATGAAAATGTTGAATAATCTTATGGTAAACTTTTTTAAAAAATTGTGATATCCCTACTTTTTATTCCCCAGATAATGTGTTCTAGCATGGAGATACATAAAATTTGAGTTGCAGAATCAGAAAGAACATAAAATTTTACACAAGAATGCAAAGTTTTATCAAAATTATTCAAAAAATAAAGAAATGGTGAAGAAATTACAGAATTTCATGTTTTGAATTGGTCTGTGATTTGACATATTCTTTTAACAAAATCATGTCCACTTTTGTACCCCCAATTTGGGGCTTTAAATTCTCCTAACTTTTGAACCACTGGGGATATTTGCATAATTCAAACAGTTTTGCACTCCATTTACAAAACTCTATATAACTACCATTAAATAACAATAACCTCAAATAAAAAAAATCAACTGGGAATGCTAATAAATCTTATAATGTGGAGGGCACCTCATGTGGTGTAATGGTTAGCAAGCTAGATTTGCAGACCATTGTTAGTGAGTTTGATTCTCATTGGGTGCCCCATACTTCTGGCCTTGTGTCACATCTAAGCTAAGCTTAGTAAATAACTATATATAATGTGGAGGTGCTTGTTGTGTAATGGTTATCATCATAGAAAATAGACACAGTGATCACAGTTCAAATCCTGGATGAAACTGTTTGCATTTCACAAATGCTAATACACTTGGGAAAAGTATGCATCCAACTATTCTCCCTCCAGCTATGGGTAAATAGTAGGGCTGAGTGGGCTCTTTAACCTTGGTTAGGAAACCGGTGTAGGAGAAAAAAAAAAAATTGACCTTGTGTCATATCCTGCTCATGGGGAAGTGGTTGAGTAAATACATAAAATAAAATCTGAATTCATGGCTTCTCATGGACTCTTTTTTTTGTCAGATGTTTTTATCAATCATCGCTCACAGCAGATTGATGTAGGGTTTTGCTAATTGGCCCACACTGTTGTGTCCATAGGAGAATGTCGCTTATGAGTTTGTCCTTGCTTCTCCAACAATGTCCATCATGTCTTGTTCATCTCAGGAAGCAGGTGATCATGCAGCTGTTTTCTTGTGGGATGTTTTGCTTCCAACGATTTGTTCAGGACAACGCACAGCATCCTTGTTTAGCTCTCTTCTAGATTATTCTCTGAGCAATTTGTTGGGGTCCAAGTGGTACAGACGTACAGTAGGACCGATATGACCACAGCTTGGAAGAATTCTTGCTTTTTCCTATCAGTGAGATCAGATTTCCATATGATCGAAGATTCGCCTATAACAGTCAATGCCTTTTTTATGCATATATTGATATTGCTTTCTGTAGATGAGATATAGCTACCTACGTATGTGAACTAATTTTAGAGGCTTACCATCCAGTGTGGAGATGCCTCCATCTTATTAAAAACAAATGAACTCAATTTTATCTGAGTTCACATCTGAGGCCAATGCCTCTTACCACCACTTCCTGTAGGCTATACAGCAGTGATTCTGCTAGAAGCACCAGATCATCTGCATAGTCTGCATGTGATATCACTGGCATTTTTGCCTTTTTAAAGGTGAAGCCTTTTTAGATCCCATAAATTCTACAAATAGGATAAATAATAGTTGTAATAATTGTGTTTTATAAGATTTTCTTCTATTGTTGTGAGAAATCGGGGATTAAAAAAAATTCAAGTTTTGTTTATTGACGGCTAAAAATGTTTCAGAAATGTTTTCCCCTTTTTGGTACGTATGGCAATTTGCTGCATCTTAAGTTTTTTTTATAATTATATCTATAAAACCTACGTTAATACACAAAGGCTGTTGATGGAGATCTGATCTCTCTCTCTCTGATAAAATAGGAATTCTTCCAAACTGTGTCAATACTACTATAAGGTCGCTGTAGTGAGATGGTGAAGGTCCTGCGTTTTGCGAGGACTACTATTAGAAAAGGAGGAAGAAGAAATAAGAGGGAGTAAAGGTTTTTTTAAAAAAAAGTGATGAACATAAAACAGGTTGTCGTGAATTTGACCCCCCGAATGGAGAATTGAAAGCCAACCGGAAGTTTCAGGTGTTGACCGGAACTGGAAGTCAGGTGGTGACGTGGAACAACAAAGGTCTCTTTTTGATTTCGGACAGCGTAGAGTACAGACGGGCCTCTGGTCCCAGTTGTGGGATCACAGTAATTTATCAATGTCCTCTCTCTCTTTCTCTCTGCCTTTCTGACACAACCCACGAGACGACCCCGAAAATAAAAGCTAAGCAGCTTGTGACGATATATTTCTTGCGTTGTACTTTTTTATCGACAAGATGACCACCACGTGCCGAACACCTTTTTAGTGTCGTGAATTTGGAGGCACGTTGACAAGACCCGACAAGACAACATATATTGCTATTAGAATGTTACATATATTGCTTTTGGTACTGTGACCATATACTGCCACGTTACAGTCGCATGACTTGCAGAAAAAAGCGAGATGGGGGGAAACTACACAAGGAAGCCAAAAAAACATGAATACAGATTATCATGCACAAATTTGATGAGAAGAAAAAAACAACTCGAAATACGAATTAATGCTAGACATATTTATTTAATTTAAATAAAACAAAATCTATACACAAACTGCATGTAGGTGTTAATATACTTTTCTTTTCTTTTCTTTTCAGTGATGATTTCTGCCAACTGCCAATTTGATTTTAATCAACAATTTCGTACTTTCAATGTCATAAAAGAGTTACAGTAGCAGCACTAGTTAATAGTAGTAGCACTATTAGTAGTTATAAAAGAAAGAGAACATTCCTTGCTTGGATAGTGGTCATTGACTTTTTGCTGTAGCAGTAGTAGAAGTAGTGGCAGCAGCTACTGAAAGGGGGGGTGATAATAATAATGATGATGATGATTGCTGTTGGTCAAGTTGTAAGTGCAAGTGACCCGCATGTTATTTACAACGAGGCCAACAGCAAACGAACATCAATCACCTTTCCCAACAATTCGGTTTTTGTTTTTTTTTGGACATGGAAAAAAGCACCAACATGTGATGATCATTGCACTGGCAGAAATAGCAAAAAACAAAACAACTGAAGCACAAAAAACACTACAAGCACAATTTTAGATTTCAAAACAAAATAATCAGGTCAACATTTTTCATGTTCAGCCACTGATTTAAAAAAAAAAATTTTTTTAATTTAAAAATTTTTTTTTTCCTCTAAATATTTTGTAAATTTTATTGTCTTAAAGAAAACAAAATTTCAAAATGGTGATTTAACAGATCATCCATTTGCCATTATATGTGGTTGCTTTGTTTTTATTGACAAAAGCTTTTTTGAAAAAGAAGGCACATTTATTATTATAGACCTTAAACTTTGAATGCATTTTGCAGGTCGGTGTGTGTAGCAGTTTTTTCATTTCTTGTTCAGTTTTGCACAGAAGCAGCACCAATATTTGTTGAAAAAGAAACGGGGAATAAATAATCCAAAAAGCTTATTATTATTATTATTATTATATAAAAAGGGAATAGAATAATTGTAAAATATTTAGAAATATTTTCTTCTTCCACTTCAAAAGAATTTTTAAAGAATTTAAAGAAACAAGAAATTGCTGCAAAATTAAAATTAATCTTGTTATTTACAAACAATGGAAGAAGCAGAACGATTTTTCGGTGGTCGAAGAAGAAAAAGAAAAACTTTTTCTTCTTGATTTTTTTTTTTCGTTTTTTTTAAATCTAATTGTTTATATACATCTAAAAAGCAAAATGTTTTTAACGAAATTTCAAAAATGTTGCATAAAACTTTAAAGTTTTTTTACTGAAGAATTGGAAAGAGAAAGTGCACTTCTGAAGTTTTTGATTTTCATTTAGAATTTTGAAAGTATCCGTAGATTTGTGCCTGAAATTTGGTACAATGTGGGAGTGGTTGAATGTTGCTTTCATTGCGGAAAGACAATTGAATTAAGCAATTTTAGAAATTTCTTTTTACCTTTTCTTATTTCACTCTAATAAAAGATTAACAATCATTATAATTTTTAAGAAAATTCATCTTTTTTTTTTTTTTTTAAATAAAACAAGGATAACAAGACGAATTTGTCAAAGAAGACCTTCTTGTTTTGATTTGTATAATGTTATCAGTTTGGGTTGTGGTAACAGTCAAAACACTTGATCAGGAGAATTCGAGAGGCTGACTAGCAGACTCGCAAAGGTCACAGAGTGTAAAAAAAAAACTGCAAAAAATCAAATTGACAAATTTTGTCGTCATCTAGATTATAAGGAATTTGCGAGGGAAGAGTTAAGTTGGAAGTTGGGTGAGAAAAAGAGAGAGAGAGGTAGCATCTAGGTAATTTTTAAGTAACACAGAGATCTAAATCTTAGAATTAAAGGAGAAAAAAAATGTGAGGCTTTGTATATTTTGAAGTTGAAAAAAAAAACCCAAAACAAAACATCCTAATCATTTAAGATGACCACATCAGGTTGAATGAAAAAAAAAACCCAACAAAACCTGTGTAGAAAGGCAACAAAAAGAAAGGATCATCTCAGTTGCGTCCGCAATTAGGGCACAAAATGTCCCCTTCATTCATAAGAAATCCCTTGCCAACCATGGTTGTCTTGCACTTATAACAGTTGAAGCAATCACTGTGCCAGTGACGCTCCTCAAAAGAGATGAACTTGGTACCACCAAAACCTGAAAAAACAAACAAATAAAAAAAAGTTAATCTTTTTAAAGGGTGCAGAGGGGGGGATTCTGGAGAAATGGATAAGTTTAATTCACATACTGAATGGGGAGTTTAGATTTTATATATACCGTATTCGGCATTCAGCTAAGACTCACTTTGTTTACATAAAGTTTGAGACCTCTAGGTGAGTTCATTTCCGCTTAGAAATGTAGCGATTGAATAGCCTGCTATACTTGGCAGCTGACTGTGGCCGTATGGGTAAGAGGATTGGCAAGCGTAAGTTCGTTTGGCTCTCGAACCCGGCCAGAGGTAGCTGCTAAAATATAACTGCACTGATGAGAGGTGATACCTCAAAACACGTGTCTGTAGTTTACTCTATTATATATATATATATATATATATATATATATATATATATATATGTTAGATAATAAATATGAGTAAACAGTATTCAATATCATTGATAGAGCATTTCTATTTAAGTCAAAGTAGCATGAACACAGTCAACAGTGTGTGAGTGTCTGGTTACTGATAGTTTCTCACCTCTGTAATCTTCAGACCAGGTCTTGGTTGAAGATCACATAGACGAGAAATTCAATAACCAGTTGCCATTGATTATGTCCACATTACCTTAATTTGAATATATATATATATATATATATATATATATATATATATATACACACACACACACACATTTTCTATTCCTTTTTTTTTTTTAATTTAAAAATTTTTTTTGTTCCAGCCTTTTTTAATATGAAGCCTTTTTCTTCATTATATCTTATAACATTCATAGTACAGGAATATTATAAATAGAAATTGTGCTAATCTCCTTTTAGGACTTCAGTGATAATGTCAAAGAAATCTGTGTCACCATCAGGTGAACAAATCATTGCTTTTGTGTCTTTTATCAAACATCATTATAGCAGTAAGAGTTTCTTTAGGCAGATCATAAGCTAGAAGTATTTGTTCCATCTTTACTGTGTATGGCATTAAATGCATTGGAGAAATCTAAAAACTAAAGTCGGTTAAATCCTACTTAACGGACCTAAATTCCACCATCGTATGTCACCCTGCCGAAAGAAAAAAAAATACTAAAAATCAAGAAATTAACCGAATTTAATGAAATTTTCAGTGTTGATATATTAATGAATAAAAGATATAATGCACCAGTTATTTTTTTCAGGTCAATTAACTTTGAACCATGTATGTTTGTGAATCTGTGTTAAGCCTCAAAGATACATGGTTCAAAGTTAACTGACCTGAAAAAATGTAAAAGTTTTAAAATAAAATAACTGGTGCATTATTTCTTTATTCATTAATATATCAACACTGAAAATTTAATTAAATTCAGTTAATTCCTTGATTTTTAGTTTTTTTTTCTTTCGGCGGGGTGACATATGATGGTGGAATTAAAAGTAGGATTTAACCTAAAAGTGTAACTTTGAGATTTTTTGCTTGAATTCCTTCAACGATTCAACAAATAGTCAGAATCTGAGTTGTGGATTGATTTCTAAGAAACCCATTTTGATTTTTCCTCAAAATTTCATCTACTTTGAATTGGATAGAATTAAGGGCAAGGCCAATATAAACCTTAGCAGTTATGGCAGTTAGAGTTATACCTCTGTAGTTCTTTGTGATTCTGAGATTGTTTTCTTCAGGAATGGCAAGATGCAGCCTTTTGTTTATTTCTCTATTGTATTTTTATTTATAGACTGCATTGCATAATCTAAGAAGTATGTCAACAAATATATTTCAGGAGGTATTTCGATGAGGCCTGCAGCTTTTCTGTTTTTGATTGTTTTTAGAACTTCGCCGAGTTCATCCTCTGTAAAATGTTCTAACTTGATGTCTAGTTGCCTAGAAATGATTTCTTGAGTATCTTTGTGATTTTAGGAGGGTTTCCAAGCAGATTCTTGAAGTGTTCTTTCCACTTTTAAGGTCTATCTTCTTGGCTGGCAGCTTTCAGCTTTGATCTCGAGATGCTTTTCATAATAGTAATTTCATTTACTATTTTCCATACTCATTGTGATTGGCTTCTCCAGATCGTGTATCATCTGGGACTGTTGACTTTTGCAGCTTGAAATTTTAGGCATACCAGTTGGCCAAAGTTAGGCCTAAGCCAACTATTTACACACACTGTATCTCATGTATAGTGCGAACCCCCCCCCCCACTAATATTAGGCTAATGTTTTAGGCCTTAGGAAGTTGTATTGATGTGGGAGTACATGATATGGCACATTTATTATGAAAGCTTTTGTAAGACATATTCAAATGTCTATTAATTCAAAGATTTTTTTTGTTTTGTTCTTAATTACTTGAAGGGTGATGGACTTACCCATGATGGGTTTTGTGCAGATGCAGCACTTCTTGGCAAACAAGTCACCATAGCAATTGGCACAGAAAGGTTTATCTTCTTTAGAAGTAAACTTCTCTCCAGCAAGGTTCTTACCGCACTTGCTACAAGTGAAGCACTCACGATGCCAAGGGATGTCCTTGTATGCGACGCCTCCTTTGGTTAGGACCTGAAAACAATGGGGAAAATAAAGGCACAAATTAAAAAAAAATGTCACAGATTAGAAAATGTCTAGAAAAAATACTTCTAGTATAAGAGTTGATTGAAAAGTTCATAGGCTAACCAAGATACTCTCATGAAATGTGACCAAATGAGGTTTATTTTTCAACATACAAGGGTTGGCTGAAAAGTTCATAGGCTGACCAAGATACTCTCATGGAATGTGACCAAATGAGGTTTATTTTTCAACATACAAAGGTTGGCTGAAAAGTTCATAGGCTGACCAAGATACTCTCATGGAATGTGACCAATGAGGTTTATTTTTCAACATACAAAGGTTGGCTGAAAAGTTCATAGGCTGACCAAGATACTCTCATGGAATGTGACCAAATGAGGTTTATTTTTCAACATAGTCTCCCATGAGCTTCACACACTTTTTTCCATCAGTGTTGCAGTGCCTGGATCTCATTGGTCAAAAAGGTCATCAATGTCAGCCTATGAACTTTTCAGCCCCCACCCTCATATGTAGACATTATCTTCAATGAATTAGGACAAGTTAACAATTTATTTGGAATTAGATTTTCTTTAGTATTATCTGTGTTATTCGGACTATTGTCCTCATCTTCATTGTTATCTGTACAATGTTTCGGCCGATGTGCCCTCCGGCCTTCTTCAGAGGCACATCGGCCGACACATAGTACAGATAACAATGAAGATGAGGACAATAGTCTGAATAACGCAGATAATACTAATCATCAAACCTCATCTCAAACATTCAGAGAAATAGATTTTCTTTGTTTTTGAAAATAAATTGGGAGATCAAATATCATTTAATATATTTTATTAGATTAAAAACTTCCAGTTGAGGAATACAATAAATTTGAAGGATAAGAAAATGCATTTTTTTCCCCTGATTAAATGTTGTGGATTTTAAAAAGACCCGTGTTAACTATTGGTTAATGGAACAAGCCAAACACCCTCCTCAATTTAGTGGACTGTTCCTAACAGTAATAGCAAAGCAACAACTACTTAATCTGTTGCAGTTTGTCCATTGGGACTGAACTAGTAAATGCCTGGAGGAACTATACCATTCAACACTTTGACATTTATTAATGGTAGCAGAGTGTAAAAAAAAAGAGAGTCTAAATTGCTGTTATTTTTCTTTTTCTTTCAGATGATCAAATTTACTGAATTTCATTTTGAATCTTTCTTCTTTGTTTGTTTGTTTTTTAATTTTCAATCTTCACTTTTACATTTCATTTCTCCTTTGTTGTTATATTAAATAAATTTAAATATTGAAATCAAATTGTAAAATGTTTTAGATCAAAGGTCTGAATTTCTGAGATGAGTAATTATCATTATTATATATTAATCTATCTGAATTGGAGGCAGTCGTGGTGTAATGGTAATCATCATGGGAAGTGAACTCAGCTACCCGAGTTCAAATCCTGAATGAGGCTGGTTGCATTTCATATACCCCTAATACACCCTTGAGAAAGATATGAATCCAACCATAATAATAGGCAGACTATGCCCTTTAACCTTGGTATGTCAACTGGTTTAGGAGAAAGAAAACTCTGAATTTCAACCAGTTGTAAACCAGGAGAGGGATGGGCTATTCCTGGCCATTAACAGCTACATGAGTATTGCTCCAATGAGCTAAACACAAATAAAGGATAAGTGTTTTTTTTTGTCTCAAATTAGTGGCCCCTAATCTCGTATTCGTTATCATATTTGATAAACCTTCTACAAATAATATATATATATATATATATATATATATATATATATATATATATATATATATACGGATAGACTTTGTTCTCATTAATTCTGTTGTTGAGTTTCAAATGTGAATATTTTTATGGATTTCATTATTCCTACTTAATTCATCTGTGGGATTTGGGACATTGTTATTTTGCCTTTTTCTCCTGAATGACCTTTACTATTGACTTTGGCTGATGACCAACCAAGGTCAAAACTCAATCCACATGGCCATCGTTCTGTTCAACAATCTGCTGGTGACATTTTGATACCAATAACAGCAGAATAAAGAAGTTACAGTGCCACACCCTTTGTAGATTGAATAGAATTTGGTTCAACATTTTCAAAATGTTACCAAATATCTAAAAGAGCCTGGAGAATAAAATGGATGAAATATTGTGGATAAAGAGACTTGTCTAAATAGATCAGTGTAGAATCAGTTTTTAACATTCACAATATTTTTTTTTTTTTTTACCAGGCTGTCCGCCTAAATCTCCAAATTCTCTAACAAATAAAGCAAATGCAGATATAAAAAAAAAGAAGTAATAGAACCATAAAGAAAACTTATGGTTTCATATTAGTCCAGTTTAACTCTTTGTCTACTTTAAACAGTTCATAGCAGATCTCCTACCACTGCACATACCACACCCAATCAAAGTACAAAAACTGATGGTTAGTTCATTATAATTAAGGGGAAAGACTCAGATTACAATAAGAATAGGACTTTATTTGAATAGAATGAGTTCTGAGGTGAATAGATAGTGAACTTTGAAATATCCCCTCATACAGATAAAAATACCATGAAAATTTGGTACAGCTGTGGGGGTAATTTAGTAGGTAAAGTGTTAAAAGCGTGGTATGGGTAACTCAAAGCCAAACTTTTTTTTAGATCTTATTTTTCTGATGCAGGTATCATTGGGGAATGAGAAAAGTTTTAGTAAACTAGCCAAAGCCTGGTCTGTTTACCATAACTTTTCTCATTCCCCAATGATACCTGCATCAGAAAAATAAGATCTAAAAAAAAGTTTGGTTTGAGTTACCCATACAGTGCTTTTAACTTGGACTATGTCTTGTCACTTCTACATATTGTTTTAACTTTCATTATTTTTTCTTTTTATAATATAATATATAATACCATTAATTATAATATATAATAATGATAATATTTTCTATTTCATTTCCAGAGGCTTATTTTATGTAATTATAGCTGATTAATTAACTCTTAATGTCCTATACTGCCTCATTCCACCCGGCCAGAAGTCACATTAATTTTCCTAATCCATCCCAAATGATAGCCTTTGTTTAAATGTAATATTAAACATATTTAGAAGTCTTTAATTCAAAGGAAATAACAGGTAGCTTTAAATGAAAAGGTCATTTTTAGACATTTATTGATAGATCCTTATAGGAATGGGGATCTGGATTTAGAAAATTCTCAACAAGATGTTAAGAGTTATATTTAGGTAAGGGAGTGACAAGACTTTCAGACCACCCTGTAGAAATGAATGAGAAACGAGCCTTTGTAAGTGAGACCCAATTTCATACGACCCCGCCCTTTCTCTCTCTCTCTCAGCATGTACACTGACATTTAATATACTTACTCCGTTGCATTTTGCACATCTTTGTGCATACTTATTCTCGAAACAAGGGATGCAAACAACTTCATCACCTCGAGGAATGAAGCTCTTGTTCTGGATTGGTTGCTTGCACACATTACAAATAAAACACTCTTCATGCCACTGTGTGCCTTTGTATTCAAACTTTTTCATGCCTGAAAAAATAAATAAACGAAAAGCCACACAAGACTTTTTCTCAGAAAGAAATACAACAAAATTCATGGGTCATTTGTTTAACAATTCTCTTGATATTAGTAAATTATATCATTATTATAAGACACAGTTAATTAGTTTAAGTAAACCTCACCTATGTGAGTGATGAGAGATATCAGCCATAGGGATGTAGTAAGTAGAAGAGGAGAAAGACTAAAAAGTCAATTTGCCTAGAATATTTGGACCAAGTAACCAATAAGCACCCCAGCTGTTTGCTAGATTCAAAAGCAAAATTGCTACTGAAGTAACAACAGCATGAAATAACTAAAAAATGTGTCTTTCGTTTAAAGTTTTATAATTAAAAAAAAAATGCTATTAAATTAACAACAACATGAAATAAGTAATTTGTAAAAAAACGTGTCTTTTGTTTAAAGTTTTATAATTAAAAAAAAAAATGCTACTAAAGTAACAACAACAACAACAACATGAAATAAATAAAAAACATTTCTAAAAAATCGTCAGTTAACAAACAACTGGAAGTTGACGGTGAAAAGCAAAACCTGTCCTTTTGAATCTAGCAAACAACCGAGGTGCCTATTTGTTACTTGATCCGAATATTTTGCAACTGTTTACTTCTATTTTTCCAATTAGTACATCCATCTCACATTTAATTTACAAAAAATTCTTTGTAATCACAAAAATAAATGGAAATCTTTAAAACTTTTAATATCACTTGTATGTCAGATGTTTGCTTTAAACATAAGTAAAGTCGGCCTAATGTCAATATCAGACAGCAAGGGAGTCTATCCCCTTTTCACTAGTGCTAGACCCAAGAGATTATTTTAGCATCTGAGGAGGAGCGCACACCTACCATCAGCTCCTCACTTCACCACACAGATCCCTATGCTACTCATACGCCGAGTTGGCAAGGGTTGTATCGAACCTGGAACCTTGACACACTACCGACTGAGCTAAACTGGCCCTTTTAAATATACTGACTAATAATTTAGTTATTTCAATCTATGCACTCCTGAATTTTTCAGCTTTTTAAAAAAATTTTTTTAAAACACTGCAATAAATGTGTGGTCCTGTCAGTATTTCACTTTTGGGGTGTCTCAGGCACTGGGCAACAAATGCAGCCCTTGCTTCATTAGGTGAGGGTGTAGGTGCTTCCTGGAAAGACGCCTCCCTGGGGGACCATACAATCTATTCTACCTCACTTACCAACCCTGAGACAAAAAATAGTCTTTAACATTTCATAAAATGATTCATTGACTCTTTTTTAAAATCATAAATAAAAAGTAAAGTCATCAGGTTGGCCTAAAGTCCATATCAGCCATACAGCGTGGGAGTCTATTCCATTTTCACTAGCACTAGACCAAGGAGATTGTTTTTGCGTTTGAGGTGGAGCACCACACCTACGATCATGCTCCTCACTTTACCGCACAGATCCCTGTGCTACTCATACGCTGAGTTGGTGAGGGCTGGTATCGAACCAGGAACCTTGTGGTTCCAAGATGGACAAAATAAATGTATTTTGAATGACAATAAAAAGAAATCTTGCAGATTTTGAAAGCAGATTTTCAAACGATTTTTTATTTATGACTCTTAGAGGCATATTTCATTGATTTTCATCTCTGATAGGGCCAGCCTGTCGAGGAGAGCATGATGTTGAAAGACCCATGCATACTACATCACTGATGACACATACCAGTGCCCCAAATGTAGGAGTGTATATTTAAAGAGGCATATTTCATTGATTTTCAACAAGTTTCCAATCTGCAAATGAAGATATTAAAAAACTATTCAGAAGAGAAAGAAAACAAAATGCAGTCAATATTTGTAATAAATGAAATGGAGTAACCACTGGCAACGAGTGACATTAATTCATGGGGGAGTGATGCTTCAGAAAATATATAGAAATTATATTGATATTATGTAACACACACACTGATTAATTCAATTAAAGTTACAAATATGTCTCTTATTGTTGCTTATCCATGGCTGCAGGGAGTGCAGTAATTCCACAATGCCTATAGACGAACCACCACTGGAAATCTTTTTAGAAGTCTGTCATAGACGACGATGACGTCATTCTATGTCTTCAACTGTTGTGGACCCTCTGGTGGATAGTCAGTCCAATTCTGGACTTGCAGATGCAGTCACACATATTGCAAGGGAAATTCTCATCTACATTTAGTGGTTCATGATGACGAAGACATCGCCACTCTGCAGCCCTGTTAATCTCGATATTGAGCCACTCAGCTCCTGTGCGGCACGCATCTCGCCAACCACAGGAAGTAACTTTATCATGAGAGATTCTTGAGAGAGTAAATATTAATAATAACATTCAAATATAAAAATATTTGAAAATGATACAGTCAATATTTGTAATAAATGAAATGAAGTAACTAGTGGCAATTAGCAACATCAATAATGGGGGAGTGATGCTTCAGAAAATATATAGAAATTATGTTATGTAACACACACACACACTGATAAATTCAATTGTTAGCATCTTTCTATTTGCTAAAGACAATGGCATGAGTGGCTGAACAGGCCAATTTTTGAATGGCAATATCTGGTGCAGTGACTGCAAACAAACAGTGATGCATAAAGCTACAATTTTAAATATTGTTGCTTATCAATGGCTGAATTGAGTGCAGTAATTTCATAGTGCCTATAGACAATCCCACACGGAATAAGTTTATTATGAGAGATTGTTGAGAGAGTAATTATAAAAATAAGTATTATCTGCGTTATTCGGACTATTGTCCCCATCTTCATTGTTACTTGTACAACGTTTTGGCCGATATGCCCTCCGGCCTTCTTCAGGTATTTCTTGTTGGACTCGGGATAACGCAGATAATACTAATCTTCAAGCCTCATCTCAAACATTCATAGAGTAATTATAAAAATAGTATGAAAAATGATACGTGCCTCCTTTAAATGGCTTTTTGCATCCATCACATCTGGCAGCAAATAATTCATCATGGCAATCGGAGCAGAAAATCTCATTGTCCTTGTGGGCAAATGGTTGATTCACCAAAGATTTGTGACATTCACAACATTTGAAGCAAAATTCATGCCAATGTTTATCCTTGTAGGACAAATCCTGAAAGATAAGAAAATGGAGAAAAAATAAATAAAGTGGAAACTTTGTCACAGAAAATGGCATAAACATAAAAAAGATAAGATATTTTTAAAATATTATGATTGACAAGTTGATTTGGCGAGTTTCATGTGTGGCGTGTCCGGTCCTCTCTGAATTTGCGACCTGGGTCCGCTGGTTCGATCTGTGTCGGGGGGAGATCGTAGGTATACACTGCTGATGAGACCAAAATTAGGTCAAAACAGCTGTACAGTGTTCCTCACGTCACACATGGTATTCGCCAAATTTGCTTGTCATGATTAATTAAATTATATAAATAAAATGGAGAAAAAAAAATAAGTGGCATCTTTGTCACATAAAATGGCATAAACACAAAAAAGATAAAGATATTTTTAAAATATTTCTAAACTTTTCTATTTATTATAACATGAAATTAGAAACTTATAAGATTCATCTAAACAATCATTGAAAAAATTCTTTTTGATTGTATTCATGATAAACAACATTACTGGCAAAATATGCTTTTATTTTAAGAAAGCTAAAAAAATGCAACAAAAATGGACAAAACAACAGCAAAAAAAAAAAAAGATTTATGGAGGAGATTCCAATCGTTATTGGACACATTCAAAGTTTTGTGCTGGAGATTTTTCAATTTAGGCTGATAGCAATCAAATGAAGGCGTTACCTAAAAATAATCAATATTATACAACACAAGAGAGAGCAACAATATTCAAAATAGCCAAATAAAACATTGAAAATTATTTGCACCAGTTTAGGTTATGTTAGTCACTTTGATGTGTGGCTTCCAAATGAGTTAAGTCAAAAATTAAAAAAAAACTATTGGGTTATATTCGCTACTTAAATGTAATGAAAATATTTTCAAACAAATTGTTATAGGCAATGGAAAGCAGACACCCTTTACTACAACAATGGAGTAAGCAAAATGAACCACTATTAACTGCATTAAAGGCCAAGTGGCACTATATATATAGTGTAATTAGAAGAAAACACTCTACTGTGAGTTATAGTACAATTAAACTGATTCTTATATATATATATATATATATATATATATATATATCAAAGGGAGAAAAAAAATGCAAAAATTGAAAAATTCAAAAACATAATCCAAAACATAAAGAGCGTCCACAATAATCAATCAACATAATTTGTGGTCCAAAAACATAACAGCAAGAAATGTCTTCACATAAACACTGGAAGAATTATTTGCAACCTGATGATAGCAAAATAGCCTGAAACCTGGGTAGTTGCCTATGGAAAACAATTATATTTAAAAAATTCAACAAATAAATAAATAAAGCTCCTACAAATTTGTGGTTAAGCACTGTGATTTCTTTGTTTCATCTCAAAATTTTTTAAATATATATATATATATATATATATATAGATAGATATATATTAGGTAAAAGTATCAAACTCACAGGTATGTAGGAGATAATTCTATTTAGGATCATCAATATCTTCTGTACATCCACAATGCATACTTATATTGATGTGAACTTATAATTTATTCAAGGATTTTTACAAATCCCTAAGAGAATTCAGTGTATAATAACTAATAAATTGAGCAATATTTATAGTCTCAAAGAAAGAAAAACTTAACAAACATTTGGTTATTATAAATCTATTCTAATCAGAACTCATTATGAAGAAACTAGTTTTGGTTGAAATAAATTTAAAATAGCCAAATGACGCTTTGTTAAGTTTTTCTTTCTTTGAAATTATATATATATATATATATATATATATATATGTTGGCATTTCAGTCTCGGAAAACTATAATATAGTTTTTGTGCCCCTGAAGTTACAGTGCCTCCTGTGTGCATATATATATATATATATATATATATATATATATATATATATACACACTTTTAGGAAGTATAAAATATCCTTATTCTGTCTATCATCAGCTACACTCAATAGCAAATAAATAAAAAAAAAATGTACATAAAGAATAATTAAAAGTGAAACTATTGATAGTGATATTTTCTAACCTTTTTTTAACACATAACTCTGTCAGCATCTGAATAAAGTTACCAATCTGTTGTTTATGAATTGGGTGAATTGAAAGCAGATTTGCAAGAAATGTAAAATGCAAAGGCTTTGGAATTATTACAAGAAAAGTCTAGCCTTATTCTGTGTGCATTTGCAGCAGATTCGCACCAAATGTCAAAAAGACTTTGGAGTAATGCAAAAAGTCTAGCCTTATTCTGGGGGGGGGGAGGGGGGCAGTCACAACATATTTGCAGCAATTTTTAATTGCAAAGGCTTTGGAGTAATGCAAGAAAGTCTAGCCTTATTCTGATGAGGGGGGGGGGGGTATACGTGTGTGCATTTGCAGCAGATCCGCACCAAATGTCAGTTGCAAAACTTTGTAGTAATGCAAAAAAGGTGTAGCCTTATTTTGGGGAGGGGGGGGAGATGTGAATAAAACTGGGTGCATTTGCAGTAAATGTCAATTGCAAAGATTTTGGAATTATCACAAGAAAAGTCTAGCCTCATTCTTGCGGTAGAGAAACATATATATATATATATATATATATATATATATATATATACACATACACACACACACCCAATTCCTCTCCATGAGCAGGATGTGACACAAGGTCAATTTCTTAAGTGGAGTTTAACAGGTTTGAATTCAGAGTTTTCCTTTTAGACTGGTTACCTATCCATCGTTAAAGAGCGCAGAGTGTGCTGCTATTTTACCCATAGTTGGAGGGATAATTGGATTCATACCTTTCCCAAGGGTATTAGTGCTATGTGAAATCCAAACAGCTTTGTCCAGAAACTGAATGCAGGTCAATGAATCCATTTCCTATAACTCTAACCATTAGACCATGTGCCTTGAGAAAGGTGATTATAACCTATTACATTTGCAACATATTTGCAGAATATATTAATTTCAAAGACTGGAATATTCTGGGAGACATATGAATTCAACCGGGTGCATTCACAACATATTTGCAGCAAATGTTAATTGCAAAAAACTTTGGAGTAATGCAAGAAAATTCTAGCCTTCTTGTGGGAGGAGAGAGTGAATATAACAGGTTGCATTTGCAACATATTCGCAGTAAATGTTAATTGCAAAGATCTTTGATATATGCAAGAAATTTACAAGCCACAAATAATGATTTTATAAAATCATTTTTAGATAGACATTTTGTTGACTGTAAAACAAGTTTTTTTTTATAAATCAGTTATTGATTTGTGTATATTGTCCTTTAGGCAAAATAGAACATTTATATTGAATTAAATACAACTTAAGAAATTTAATCAAGAAAAAGAAATATCCTCACAAAGTGTAAGAATAAAATGTCACATACATAAAAACTGAAACAGAAATAATATAACAAAAACAAGTATTTTAATATATATATATATATATATATATATATATATATATATATCAACCCCTTCTCATGAGCAGGATGTGACACAAGGTCAATTGCTTAAGCAGAGTTTAACAGGTTTGAATTAATAATTTTCCTTCTCCTAGACTGGTTGCCTAACCAAGGTTGAAGAGCCCAGCCTGCCTTACTATTTATCCATAGCTGGAGGGAGATTAGTTAGATTCATATCTTTCCCAACGGAATTAGTGCTATGTGAAATGCAAACAGTCTCATCCAGGATTTGAACTCGTCTCCTCATGTCTTTTTACCACAATGGTGGCCATTGCACCATGCGCCAATTTTTATATTTTAATTTATATAATTTCACTGAAAGGAAAATAACTACTAATAATCGGTACCATTATAGTATGTGGCCTACCTTTTGAATGTGGCCTACGAAATCATGTCTCTCTTATAGTATGTGACCTACCATAAAAACCATATTAGAAGGTGATAATAATAACTGCTAACCCTAACCCTATTTGAGAATTTTAGAATATTTTAGAATTAAATAGATCTTTGATTCATGTAAATTATGGATAAATTATTTTTTAATTATTCTTAATTACTATATACAGCTTATGACTGAATTGCATTTCTTGAAATTGAATATATGTGAAAAATAATTAGTTTCAATAAATTGCCTACTACTTATATCTATAAATATACTCTTACTGAGGTAGGCCACATAATATAACAGAAACAAAAAGGTAGGCCACATTCTATAACAGAATCAAAAAGATAGGCCACATACTATAACAGAATCAAAAGATAGGCCACATACTATAACAGCACCTAATAATCTAGTTTAAAAGCACGTTCCCCAATGATACGTGCATCAGAAAAAGGTTTGGCTTCGGGTTACCCTTACCAGGCTTTTAATCTTTCTAAGTATTCTAAAGATTTAATGAATAAAACATTTATTAAGAACCCACTGGGGTAAATAGATAAAGTTGTGATGAAGACAGTTTTTTTTTTTTTCTCCTGAGATTGTATAAGGTGATAGAATAATGCACTTGAAGAAAAAGAAGAAGTAGAAGAAAAAGAAGAAGAAGAAGAAAAAGAAGAAGAGATAAAAGAGATGTTTAAGTAGAAGTGATAATTTTCCCTGCGTTCCTATCAGAACATCAAATGTAGTTTAACAAGTGGATTCAGCAAGATTCTCTAAAAGTCAAGATTGTGTTTCATCTTTTCATTTTTTCAGAGATATAAAAAGGAAATCTGAAATGTTCATCCAACCAAAATTTCCTGATGCCAAAAAGAAAAAGAAAAATTTCCTTGTCTGTCTGGTAAAATATTTTCCCCAGACCCATTTATAAATGAACTCAAAGACACTTCCTACAGATAAAAGGGAATTCCCACCAAAAAATCCCAAAAATATGAATCAGTTTTATGATAAAGCCAGTGATATAAAAATAATTCATACCAATTGCTATATTAGTAGATACCATTCAATTTACCTGAGGAATGGTTTATATGTATTTTAAAAAATAATGTGGGAACGATGAAGCAATTTTGCTGCCAAAAAATTTAAAAAATCAAATCAAATTTCAAACATCAATTCTAAATGAAGAATTTAGTCTTTAACTGTTTTTGATTCCTGTTTCTTTTGACCAAAGTTTTGGTCTTTGCCAAAGTTTTATCTAAGAGAAGCGCCAATTATTAATTAGGTTGAAAAATGGGAATTTTATTTATTTTTATTTGAATTGTTTTGTGATTCAAAGATTTTGGTCAATGTGTTCTATGATTATCAATTATTAATTTTGATTTTTTGGACTGTTGTCCTCATCTTTATTGTGGTATGCATAAACACAACGTTTCGTCTGCTGTATCCTCTGGCCTTCCCCAGGTGTTCCTTGTGTATTCGAGCATTAGTAATTATCCAACATTGAACACCCGTGGAAGACAGGGGTATACAGCAGCCGAAACGTTGTGTTTATACATACCACAATAAAGATGAGGACAACAGTAAAAAAAAAAACTAAATTATTCACATCAAACCTTATCTCAAAAATACAGATAAATGATATTTATTATTATTGCTTAAAAATTCACTTAAATGGAATAGTTTTTTCTTTTCTTAAAGTAGCAGCTCTAAGAAAGAAATTTTGAAAATTTGGTTAACCAAAATTCTTCACTGAACAGAATTTTTTCTTTACACGAAATTGGAAGCTTAAAGAATTTGTCTGGCAGCAAAAGGGTAGTGACTAAAAAAAAAAAAGAAAGAAATGAAGAATTTAGCAAAAGAATGGAGACGATAGGATTTGTGAGAGAGAGTGTAAAACTGTAAGAAGACGAAAAAGAGGAAGGTCATTATATTGTTATCTTTTCTTTTACTTAAGTGATTTACGGTCTGTGTGATAAAAATGGTGCAGAAACTAAAGGTGGGAAGAAAGATATTCTCGGGTAGGTAGACCTGGCTGTAAAGAGCACAAATCGGGTGCGAGGGTGGGGGTGGGGGGTATTGGTAGACAGGTAGCTTCCTCCACTTGTGAAAGGCATCCGAGTTTGTTTTTTTTTTTTGACTCCACCTCTTACTGCTGCTGCTGCTGTTGCTGCCTCTCATGTCAGCAACTCCAGTTTGACATTGCCAATTATGGTGGCCAAGTGAAACCAAGCAGAAAACAGAAAAAAGAGTGGGCAAAGGATACAATGTGAAGAAAGAAGAAGAAGAAGAAGAAGAAGAAGAAGAAGAAAATGCTGTGAATAAGGCACAAAACTATTTGAGCCAAGATAAGAAGAGGAAGAAGAAAAAAAATATTAGATGAGCTTTCCAATTTAGAAGGAAATTTTACTTCCTAAAATTAATGATTTTTTGGGGGTTTCTTTTAGCTTCTTCCTTAAAGTTTCTAGAATTAACATTTGGTTTAATTGACTCTCTCTCTCTCACATACACATAATCTCTCTTTCTTTCTCTCTCTCTCCTTCTCTTTCACACACACTTTCTCTCTCTCTCTCTCTCTCTCTCTCTCTCTCTCAATCAAACACATTCTCTCTCTCTCTCTCTCTCTCTCTCTCTCTCTCTCTGACACATAACTAGTAATCATCTATCAAGAACTGTCACTGTGTATAACACTTATAATGAGGAATCAATAATTTCTTCATTCAAAATTCGAAACTTCTCTGCTATTTCATTCTGATCCTTCTTAGAAAAAAACACAAAGATATTTTCTCATAGAAAAAGAAAGAAAATAGAGTGAGATGAAAACAAAAAAATGATAAGAGATGAAAATGCTGACAAGTTAGAAAACGGATTGCTATGAACATTCTTGGAATTTTCGGCTGATTCCTTTAGATCTGGTTCTCAACCTTTTTACCCTAGGGGAACCCTTGATATAGTCTTCATGTCTCAGGGAATACCAGTATATATATATATATATCACATCCTACTTGTGTGGAAGGGGTTGATATATATATATATATATATATATATATATATATACCCCTCCACACAAGTAGGATGTGATAAAAGGTCAATTTCTTAAGCAGAGTAACAGGTTTGAATTCAGACCTTTCCTTCTCCTAGACTGGTTACCTAACCAAGGTTAAAGTGCCTAGTTTGACCCACTATTTGCTGGAGGGAGAATGGGAGAATACTTGAATACATACCTTTCCCAATGGTATTAGCGCAATGTGAAATGTAAACAATTTTGCCCTAAATCATGATTATTAGATTCTATTATTAGACTATTTATGCTAACATCCTAAAGATGTTTCTTGAAGAATCCTTTGAGTTCTGGGGAAACACCGTTTGAGAAACACTCTTTTAGATTGACAGAGTTGAATAACAGGGGGGAAAAAAGTAAAGTTATTGTATATTTGAGAGAATTTCCCTTTGATAGATGCTATCTATGAGGAATTCTTGAAATAAACATCACTGAATATTGGCCTGATTTAGAGAAGAGAAGGAGAAGAGGGAGAAAGAATAAGAAAAAAGGATTCACAAATTATTCTTAAAAAAAAAACCCAAACTGCCAAAGAATTTTATCGTTTTTTTTACATTAACATTTTTATCAATAAATAATTATTTGAAAAACCTTCAAACTTTAACTTTATACTCAAGTTTTATTGACCTTGGTTAACAGATGTAAAAAGAAAAGAAGAAAATCTGTGTCTCTGAATTCTTGAGATGAGGCTTCATGATTTATATTATTTGGATTCTTCGGACTATTGTCTTCATCTTTATTGTTATATACTGTATACAACGTTTCGGTCGATATGCCCTTCGGACTTTCTTCATGGTTAACGGAATGAGAACAGTCTACCCCCGTGGATGAATAAAGAGTTCGGTTCGAAGTTCCGTGAAGGCTTCCGAGTTCGAAGAGAAGGTCCCCGAGTTTGACAAGACATACCTGAAGAAGGTCAGAGGAAACATCGACCGAAAAGTTATGTATATAACAATAAAGATAAGGACAATAGTCCGAAAAATCCCCCAAAATACAGATTCACAAATTATTCTTAAAAAAAAAAAAGCAAATATTTTTATCGTTTTTTTACATTAATATTTTTATTTGTAAATAATTGAAAAAACTTCAAACTTTAAACTGATACTAAAGTTTTATTGACTTTTGTTCACAGATGGAAAAAAAAAATGAAAATCTGTGATTAATTAATTGATTAGAATTAAATTAAGTTACAGTTCTGCTAAATGTATTGCTAAACATATGTTGATTTTTAACAAGTAATGTTGTCTTTGTGTGAAAAGGAAATTGAGTATTGTAACCCCCACCCCCCCGCGGTAAAACAGGAACTTGAGTAATGTAAATAAAAAAAGGTATTTCAAGTAATAAATCACAGGGTAAATCAATCTGGATTAATTTCTGTAGATAATAAACCTGCCAACAAGTTGAAATTCTTTTGGAGATGATGTAGTGCATTAAGTTCTCTTTGTAATAAAAAACCATCATCATTTATTGTAAAGAAAAAAAGAAAAAGAAAAAGCAACACACACAATTCCGGTTGTTGTGTTTGTTGCTCTCAAGAGAGTCTATCTAGAAGGAAGTAGAGAATTGACATAGACACACACACACACATACAATCTATCAAGTACTGGCACGTGTACAGGGGATGCTTCTTCTTCTTCTTCTTCTTCCACATATAAATAGAAAGTAATGTGCATGCAAAAGAGCGAGGAGATATCCAAGTATGGATATTCCTCTTCCATAATTGATTCAATTATTCTTGGTTTATACAACTAAATACTCTCAACAACCTACGATACATCAACTACAGAAGTCATTTTCAAATTAATTCATTAAAAACGAACGACTCAACACGTAGCAACAACATCAACTTTTACAGAAAATTAACGACATGCAAATAGGATAAAATTACGGCACAGGGTCAATAACTTTTGGAAATTCACTAAGAAATTTAATTTAACGACATGGAAGTTTTCAGAAATGCTTCATTATAAAATCAATATATTTTTTAAAATTTTTTTCTTTAAAGCATAAAATTGATGTGTAAAAATATTTCCGACCAATTATTTCAATTCTTATAAAATCAAAATGAAAATCCACCCTAAAATGTAAACAATTCATTTCAAATTTTAGGCAAAATTCTTCAGATAAATAATAAAAATTAATATTTTTAGTTGGTTCTCTAATGCTTCTTTCAGAAAAGCTGATTTTTTAAAAAGTTATTTTTTATTAAAAAAAACCCCCCCCCCCAAAAAAACAACCCGTTTTTTTTGTTTTGTTAGATGAAGACTTTATTTCTGGTCAATGTTCATATTAAACTTTAGACACACAGGTAAGTAGATAAATACAAAGAGAAAAGAAGAGTGATGAAAATAAACTAAGCAAGTTAATCCACCCACACCCTAAAAAAGAAAAATATACTTTTGTTATGAAATATTTTCTTAAGTCTCATTAAAAAAAAAAAACATAAACAAGTTATACAATTTATAATATTGTTTTGTCTTTAAATAATGATTAACTTTTTATTTTTTGTTTATTTCTATTTTGTTCGTTGCATAAAATAAACATTACTGAAATAATCTACAAGTAAATGATGACAGGTTATTAATTTCTCAAGACTTTGTGGCGCGGGTGCGGTGGGGGTGAGAGGTTTAGAAGATGAAATTTATTTTCTTGACACCTGTTAGACACAGATCAGATTTCATTTTAGAAATGATTTTCTTTTTAGTTGCTTCGTTGGTGGTTTTGTTTTACGGCATATCAACCCTTTTGGGGTAATTTAATGCCAAATTAAGTCATTAAGTATTGAACAGGCTCATTGCTGCTTAACTTCGGTGATCTAGCAGGAACCATTGTTTTCAGTGCGTTTGACCTTAATATCCAGATAAGTTAGTTGTTTTGTGGTATATTGACCCTTTTCGTATCATTTAATGCCAGATCAAGTCATTTTGATTACAAAAAGGGCCAGGTTGCTTACAGTACCTGCTATTGGTTAAGTGGTCACCCATCAAGTAATGAACAGGTTCATCACTGCTTAACTTTGGTGATCTAGCGGGAACCGATGCTTTCAGCGTGACTTGGACTGTAATTTTGTTTTTAGATGAAGAAAAACTTTTTGTATTACGAAAAAAAATCTACTTAGGTTTTATTTTTGAAAAATGACCAAAAGATAATTTTACAAATGATGGATCAAAATGTAATTTTAAATCAATTCCAATATTGTTTTTTTTTAACTCGTTGATTAACATATATTTTGGCCCCTAAAAAGGCAATGATCATTCATTTATTTTTAGGATATGTAAATTATTTTAAAAATTTATAAAATGACAAACCACTTAAAAACTAAATATAGTAATAATTTAAGAGGACCATTATTTCCTAAACTGGGCAGAGATATTTACCAATCCGTCCATGCGAGTAGAATGCGACACAAAGTCAATTTCTTAAGCGGAGTTTAACAGGTTTGAATTGAGAGTTTCCTTCTGTCACGCAAGGTTAAAGAGCTCAGTCTACACTACTATTTACCCATAACTGGAGGGAGAATAGTTGGATGCATACCTTTCCCAAGGGTATTAGTGCTATGTGAAATGCAAACAGTCTCGTCCAGGATTTGGACTCGGTTCGTCGTCTTCATTTCCTACGACTCTAACCATTACAAAACGCGCCTCTAAAAGTGGCCATAGAGATATTTCTTATTTTGTATTATATTTTTCTCTGTAGCATGTCTTTATTCTTACCTTTCTTTCTTTATAATAAAAACGGAATGGTCCATTATTAAGTGAGGTGACGACACTCATAAAAAAAAGAAAAGAAAAAGACCCCCCTCCAAAAAAAACAAAGCTAAATTATCAATTTGAGAGAAAATAAACTTTCTAAGCCAAAATAGAAATATCAGATTTTGGTGTATATGTAAAAGTGATGAACAATTGTTTGAATGTAACCAAAAATGGCAAACTCAACAAAAGTCAGACAACAACCAAATGTTGTTCACGTATTGCACTTACCACAACAAAACGATTATCATTAGTTGTCTATAATTAGGAGGGTGGGGTCATATATAAAAATAAATACTTTCAACAAAGCAAGCAACTATGTGTGAAAAGATCTTTCACAAATATATTTAACATTTCTTTAGTATGGATTTACCCAACCCACCCACCACCGGCAGGATATGACACAAGGTCAATTTATAAGTGGAGTTTAACAGGTTTGAATTCAAAGTTTTCCTTCTCCTATACTGGTTGCTATACCACGGCTAAAAGAACCCACAATTTTACCCTTAGATGAAAGGATGCATACTTTTCCCAAAGGTATTAAGCACTATGTGAAATGTAAACAGCCTCGTCCAAGATTTGAACTCGGGTTGTCGTATCCATTTTCTACAGTGATAACCCATGAAACTAAGGAAGCTTTAAACCCCAAGACTTCTAATCACGGTAAAGGTGTCTTTAGTCTATATCGACAAAAACATTTTTGATCTTCTCTATGAGAAAGGTTTTTTTTATAAAATAACGATAATAAAACAGTCCAATAGAAAATAAAAGTTAAAGTAAAAATTAAAAGTTATGAAGAGGGGGGGTGTCTTCAAAAATAATGCTAGCTATGCCCCCCCCCATCCCAATATAGATCCGCCACTGCGATAACCATAATACCACCAACGCCTTTATTAAAAGAACTACGTGAACTATATTTATGCTATCTATATACAACATGTATATTGGGGGCAGTAAGTGTTGTATTTGCAGCATTTAGTTAGCAGTTTCTATGGTTTATGTTCTAAAACAAGAATAGACGGTAAGCAATGAGCCAAAAAGAAGAAAAAAAAGGGGGAGTGGTTTTCTTCAGCTTCTCTATTAGAATGGCCCAACCAACCAACCAACCAGCCTCAGCAAAAAAAAAAAACACTTAATGGCATTAGTTTCTATTTCAATATTCTTCCCAACTTAACCACCATCTGGTAACATACAAACAAAATGGAGTAAAGCCTTTTTTCTTCTTTTCTTTCTCTTTTTTTTTTTCAAAGCCAGATTTTCAGGTTCTTAGCAGAGAAGTATTCTTGCCAAGCTGGATCATGCCAACTAGAAGTAGGGCTATCAGAATGCCACCATCGCCACCACCACCAAAAGCTCTTGCAGAGGTCATGACCTTAACAAAGAAGCTGCCAAGTAACTAGAGACACACTAACAGAGAGACATACTAAGGCATGCACAATTCAGGTACTTTAACAAGGAACCACTCCCTTATAGTTCAGGTTAAAAGTGCAGTAAGGGTAACCCGAAAACGAACGTTTTTAGACTATTTTTCGATGCAGGCATCATTGGGGAACGAGGAAAGTTTTGGTGAATGGGCCAGGCTTTGGTTCTTTTACCAACTCTTATCTCGTTCCCCTGCAAATATTTTTGTCGATATATAATTGCATTGGAAAAATATATTGACCAGGAAGCTGATTATTTTAAAAACCTGGTAGGAAATAAATATCAAAACAATTAATATCAACCATTGGGGCTTTTTTCTTCACAAACAAATATAATGATATATGAATTTTATTATAATAAATTTATAGAATGACAGCTTATTGCACCCCACAAACCCCTATCCAACTATTTCTGACTCATTGTTCTCATAGATCTTCATATTTTTCAAACTTACACTGAGGTTCCCAGTCAATGTTTTCCTCAAAAGGGACTGTTAATTAAAATAAGATCTTAAAAAGCCCGTCTTCAGGTTAGCCTTGCCACACTTTTAACCTGAACTTTTGAAGTTTACAGATTTTGTAAAAACAAATAAATCTACAGACTGACATTCACAAATATTTAGATAAGAAAAAAAAAAAGGTTTAATTTTTATTGAAGGAAAGTTTCAACACAACTGACATCGAAGCTGTTGGGTCAGTAAAACGTTAATTCTGGGTGGATATAAGTCCAAATAGGGTTATCTTCCATTGCTGCAGTGTTCGCCGATAGGTGGTGTTAGTATTTGGCCAGAAGCTGGGATTTCTGAATTCCTGTCTCTTTCCTCTGAGGCTGGCAACGAGTACACATGGTTTAGGCGACTGACGCCTCTGCCCCATAGGTGTGTGTGGGGGTGGAGGGGCTTTACCCCCCAGCCAGCTACTTGTAAGTGGCATTCCTTATGACACAAGTCCTACACCTATTTCCTTTGTAATACGTTTATGTATCTGTTTTGTTTATATGTTTGCCTTGAATGTATTTTCTCCTTCGCTCACAGAATAAAAAGTCTGTTATCATTTTTATATCTTTGTCGGAATATTTTATATGTACATGCTTGTACGTACGCTGGAAGCCTCCCAACTTTAATATAAGAACTTCTCATCTTATAAAGCAATTTAACATTTGTTTAAAAATCTTAGGTAAATCGAATTTTGATTAGTTGATAAGAAGACAAGTTTCTCACTTTGTAGAAATTTTTAATCTTAACTGAAGAAACAAGATGAAATTTTCAGAATGAGGACACACCCTCCCCATTTTCACCTAAAAAATCTGGTAGGAAATAAATATCAAAACAATTAATATCAACCACTGGGTTTTTTTTTTCACAAACAAATATAATGATATATAAATTTTATTATAATAAATTCATACAACGAATGCTGCTTGAACAGCAGTATTGCACCCAACAAAGCCTTTATCAGATGTTGACTCTACGTTCAGAGCCAAAGAATCATTATCAATAACCCAGAGTGCCCAAACAGTATCTCATGATACCACCAGACTTTGTTGGTTTGTTGTCACTCTGTGGGATTGCCATATCCACGCTAATACAGTCAGAGCCTTATCTTGGATCTTTTTTTATATATTTCCTCTTGTCCAATGGAGAAAGCCCAAGTTTTAGTCAAGAATGCAGAGATTGAATTGGTAATGAAACCGAGGCATCCGACTAATAGGAAATACATTTGTTATCCAACCATTTCTGACACATTGTTCTTGTAGATCTTCATATTTTTCCAACTTACATTGATGTGCCCAGTCGATGCTGTCCTCAAAAGGGATCGTTAATTCAATAACAAAAACCTTCTTTTTAGCTTAACAGACCAGATGACAATAACATGGTATAATGATTAGCAAGCTAATATCGCAGATCGACGATTGCTACTGAATTGCAAGTTCAATCCTTGATGAATGGCTCATAATTGCGACTTTGTATCGCATCCTATCCATGGCAAATGGATTAGGTAAAAAAAGAAAGGGCATCCCATCATGGTGTAATGGTTAGCAAGTTAGTTTTGCAGATCCATTAATAACTAAATAGGAAGTTTGATCCTCGCTGGATGCCCCATACTTTTGTCGCATCCTTTCTGTGACAAACAGGGTGGATATTGAGGGTGTCACATTGCAGTGTAATGTATTGCGGGTGCATTAATACTGAAAAGCGAGTTTGATCTGCACAGGATGCCCCTTACTTGATCGATTGTGCCATATCCTATCTGTGGCAAACCTACCTCAACTTTGTGCTCTAAGCTGATATTTTGAGTAAAATTAAAAATCGTTTGCTACTTGCTCGAATAAGCTAACCTAAATTTAAAAAAAATATCATGAGATATATTTTACATGTGTAGATATAAATAAATAACAAGCCCAAGCTCTAACCATAAGGCTATAGAAAAATTTGGGAAAACAAAATACAAATCACCATAGCAAAAATTAATTAGACACGAATGTAATGTTCGGACTTTTCTATTTTACATAATATTTTTTGGACTTTTCTATTTTACATGAATTATTATACCTAACAACACAATGGAGAATATTTATCTAAAATATTTTAACAATTTTTCGGATTTTCTAAAACCAACAATTTCTGGGATTGGTGTTTTGTCATCACTATTTGAATGGGAACGCTATCATTGCGTAGTCTTTCATTTAAATTTTCTTATGAAGAAAGAAATGGATATTCTAACAGAACAAATTTTTTTCTATTTTATTTCAACAATTCTTGAATTTTCTAAAACCAACAATTCTGGACTAATGTTCATCATCAGTATTTAAATGGAACGCTATCATTACATGGCGTTTCGTTTAATTTTTCTTTTGAGTGTCAAAAGAATCCTTTTAACATCATAAACAAATGCTCAAAAGCTTTTGCTTGTTTCGACAATTTTCTTTTCATATAATTTATGATTATTAACTCAGTTGAATCCTGTTGATTGTTTAATTAAAACTGAAACGCTTTACCATCGACTTTCTAAATGCCAATCTTTGGCATATTTTCTTGTTTTTTTTAAAACTTTATACTTATTCAAACTAATGTAAAGTAATTAAAGAAACATAAAGTGATATTTATTCTTTAAAACATATTCAATGGGAAAAATAGTGACACTTTGAGAAAGTGCAATTAAGTGTGTGAAAAAAACTGATAGAATTAATGACAAAATTGAATAAAATAGAGATATATCTCTATATTAGATTAAAAAACAATTTGGAATGAACATTATCATTAAATAAATAGAAATCTATTAATGAAAGTTAGTTATGAATATTTACTATAAAAAATGATAAAATTTATTAAGGAATAAAATTATAAGATAATTATTTGGTATAAGTTGTATCATCTTTAAATAAACTCTTACCGTTTTAGATGACAATAATTTTTAACAAAACTCTTAACATTTCTAATAATTAAATAAACTAGACAAAGTGGTAGAATAAAAAGTTATGACATCAATAAAGATACAATAACTAGCATCATGCAATTAAACAAAATTACAACATTTTGAAAAAAAAAAAAAAAAATATAAACTCAGTTTTTAAACTATTTTTATAGATTGATACAGAAATATATTGAAATATACTTGTGTAGAGATTGAATTTTGAAGATGTTCATTTTAGGCAATAAAAATTGTGCTAACCCATAACTAATAATAATAATTTTGTGGAACATAATTTCAAAATGAATTCTATAAATTAAAGATTTTGTGGATATAAATCAATGATCAACCTATATACAAGATGAATTTGTACATAAGTATAGGCACCTCACATGTTGCAATGGCTAATGAACTAGAAGAGTGGACCATTGTTAGGTTACTAGGTATTTCACACTTCTGAACTTGGGCTAAACCCAGCTAAACTTAATAAATGACAACTTTCGTCTGTCTGCTGTTTACAGTCTTGAGTTCTCTGGTGATTGTAAAAACAGTCTGTGTAGGGATGTATCAATTAATTGTTCACTTCAGACTGACAGCGGCTGATAGCCGCAAGGGTAAGGGACTTGGCAGACGAAAATTCTGTCGGGTTTTGATCCCGGCTAGAGGTAGCTGTTAAAAAGTTGAGCCACACTGATGAGAAGTAAACTTTGAAACACGTGTCTGTGGATGACTGATATATATATATATATATATATATGTACATAAAACCTACAGAGTTTAGAACTTCTAAAGCAATATTTTCCTAATTTAACTTCTATATGCTAAACTTTCTTCAGTTAACCATCTTTTCAGAGGAGATCATCAACATTTCTTTTTAGATAATCTCTTTTGTTTGGTTTAGTTTGTTGGATTTTACGGCATGTCAACCCTTGTTGGGTTATTTTATGCTGAAGATGTTTTGTTCTATTCATGCTTAATTGGTATTCCAATTTTTTTTCTTGATCTCAATTTTTTTCTATTAAACCCACAGATGGGACCCTAACAGGTACTAATACCTCGGGTCAGAGTGGACCTGGGAGTAATGGTGATAAAGGGATATTCCACACTCTCCAGAGATCCAAAATTGAAACTTCACCATTAGATGCAGTTTAATACCCAAAACACAATCTCTTTTGTAATATTTTAAAATTGGATATTCTTTTTTATATTCTTGAATGGAATTATCATTCATCAATTTAATGCCTTACTTTAGTATGACTCTTAGATCGTATATCACTGATATAACAATACTATTGACTAACAGGGCAGGATTTACCTACTGTGACCCCTAGGCCAAACTCATCAGTGGGCTCCATGGTCCACTAATTGAAGACCATTATGGACCTATACTTATTGTATAGGGACCCTATACTCTGGGTCCTTTACTTATTGTACAGTGGGAGGGGCTTATGGTTTTGATTATATCATATAAAGAAATACTTGGGTTACGCTGGGTGACAAATTAGTTTCAATGGGTCCCTAGATACGTGTAGGCCTTATTGGTAAATCCAGCCTCATTGATTAACATAAATCAAGTTTTCATAAACACAATTCATATATAGTTAATAAATTATTAGTTATTACCACCAATGAAATATCAATTTTTGACTTATGATAATTGGTAAAAGACAATTCTAGCTTATCTGTAATGACACTAAAAATATTTGAGTGTGTTGCTTGAAACACACTAAAAACTTTGGAAAACTTTGAGGCTAGATGAGAATTTTTCAATAAATATGAAATATGTAAGTGAATTAAGCAGAGTGGCTTATTGCATGTATCAGTCGGACAGTGAAGGAGTCTATCCCCTTTTTACTAGTGTTAGACCCGGGAGATTGTTTGGCACCTGAGGTGGAGTGCCACAACTACTATCAGCTCCTGACTTTACCGCACAGATCTAAGCAGTGTTACTCATTTGCTGAGTTGTTGAGGGGCGATTTTGAATCCAGAACCTTGTGCTTCTAAGGTCGATACTCAGATGACTGACCCCCCCCCAAAAAAAAACCCCTGGCAAATGAGTTCAATGGAAAAAAATTGGACAAAAATAGAGTTCTTATTTCCTTTTCATGACACCCAGTAGTTTTATTCATAAGAAATTAGTCAACAAATACATATTTATTAAAAACATTTCTGTTTTAATGTTAACTATTTTTAAAATAAAATTAACCTCTGAAATTAAACTTGTTTAATGTTATTTTTAATGAACATATTCAAATTAAAATTTGAATGTGATTTTATGATAAGATAGAAAAATGAAAGAAAGAAAGAAAAAGAAAATGGGAGAATGATACACAAATGGATGTTAAGAGATTGAAGAGACACACAGACAGACAGACACACAGACAGACATACAGATGATAACTAAATAACATAAAACATCTAAATATTGTTAAATACCTTGCCCTGATCCAAAAGCTCAAAATATAAAAGAAAAAAAAAACAAAACATATAACTTCAAGTTCAATGAAGAAAAAAAACAAACTTTTAGGTGAAAAGATTGAAAATATACAAACAAATCCAGAAAAAATGTCTTTTTTGCCATTTTGAGAAGAAGACACAAACAAGAAAGACACCATTTTGGGTGACTATTACATTATTCTCGACATGCTTAAATATGGATTATTGGCATTTCAGTCTTGGAAGTCTATAATAAAGTTTTTGTGCCCCTGAAGTTACAGCGCCTCCTGTGACTGTAAAGTCCAATGTTAGAAAAACATTCTCGACTACAGTGGCAACAAGGCACCGGCACATCAACATCTTCGAGGACAGCCTTCACATGCGACATCTGTGGTCACGATAACCAACCTACTCAAAGTTCTGTAACACAATTCATCAACAGACAGTACGCAGTGAGTTTCCAGTTTCACCTCATTCTCATAAATAAATATATATATATATATATATATATATATATATATATATATATATAAAAACATGTAATTGTTGTGAAGACACCTTTTCCATGTTATATCCTATAGATTAAATATTATTTTCTTTTTTACTTTCAGAAGAATCGTGCTCTTATAGGCAGAGGAGATTCCCATAATATAAATATGCCAATAAATATGATAGTACAAGAAATGTTTGATCAAAAATGATCAAATAAAATGATCGGATTGTGTTCATTTGGATTAAATCTGATATGATCAAATAAACAGTGGAATTAGAACTGAACAGAACTTTGTAGATTGAGAAGATTTCATGATGTTGGTTGCATATCTTGATAAACATCTGAATCTAATTTAAGACTGAAGCTGTTGTTATATACACATTATTTCTTTTGTGCTTCACAGTTTATGGTAATCAGTAGACATTTTGTTGGTATCCAATGTCATTGTCTCTTAGCAATAAAAAACTAACCGATTACCCAAAAGAAATTGATAACCTAAAACTTCAAATAAAATGAAAGTGAAAAAATGAGGTAAATCATTATTTATAAATCTTGATTAATCTTTAAAATAATCAAGAATCTTTGAAAGACTTGAAATAATCTTTAGGAATATTTTTTAATTTTTTCACTAAAACTCTTGCTCATGTAATCTTTTATCTAAAAAAAACAAGAGGTTATTAATTACACTAGATACACTTCAAAACTTACCTTCATTCATGATTTTAAAAAAAACAACACCACCTTTTTGTAATTAAGAATTAGTTATTCATTATATGAAGTTTTTCATTACTCAATTATATACAGTAATATGACAAATTCTACTTCATGTCATTAACAACTTTATTTCAAATAATCTATCTAATCTATATATATATAAAAGGAAGTTTGGTATGTAAGTGTTGATGTATAACTCCAAAAAGAGATGTCACACAGATTCGAAATCTTGCATACACCTTAATATTCTAACTAAGAAACACACCAAATTTGGTTATTGATTTTTTTACTGATTAAGGATATAATTAATTAAACCAAAATCAACCTAATTTTTTATAATTTTATGAATTTATATTTTTTTTATAGTCTGGTCATGGATTGGGTACTTTTGCTAGTAATCTGTAAAATCAATTGTCAAAAAAGACAATGAAATTAAGAAGGACATTGATTGTACTGACATAAAAAAAGGTGAGAAAAAGATTAGGAATTTGAAATGAACAGAAGAAAAAAGAGAGAAAAGTAAAGAATTGAAAGTTTGCATGAGAAAATGTCTCTTACCTTATAATCAGGTCCAATTGGTTTTCTGCAATCAAAGCAGTTGTGGGCAAAGAGTTCTTGGTAACAAGGTATACAATAAGGGTTTTCGTCTTTGAGGATGTACCTACAGGCAATTAGTTTTTTGTCACAGTGTTTGCAAGCCAAATGATCTTTGTGGTAGTTCTGTTCCATGGCTTTGGTATATTCGGAGGAAAATATTAACTGCAAAAATAATAAGAAAAAAGAACGTTAGTTTGTGAGAAGGGATTTAACAGACATTGCAATGGTGAAATGGAAGCAGTGGTTATGTTACTATAAATATTTTAACAAATAAGCCAATATTAAGTGAAATAATGGTAAAAATGTCAAAGTTCATACTTTCCTTCAAGGTATGAACTTTAAATGATTTGAGCCATTCTCATAATAGTCAAAACCATTGTATTTTTTTATATATCATATTTTTTTATATATCATATTTTTTTTATATATCATTTTTATTATGTTCTATTTTATTTACTAGGTGAGTCAAAAGTTTTGCAATATTTTGGTACCTGCTAGTTTGCAGCACATATATAACATGTTTGGTTTGGTTTGGTTTGTTTTGTTTTACGGCACATCAACCTCAATGGGCCATTTAATGCTGATAAAGTTTTGAAATAAAGTCATTTTTAATGGATACTCAATTTTTTTTATAAACTCATATTTTTCTATTTAACCCATAGATGGGATCATAACAGGTACTACCACTCCGGGTCAGAGTGGACCAGGGAGCAATGGTGATGAAGGGGTGCTTTACATTCCAAAACTGGAACATAACCATCAGATAGAGTTTAACGTCATTCCCAGGATATGTAGATCCTCAGCAACCGCCTTCAGGCACCCATATGAAAAAAGGGCTGGGGCAATCATATAGGTGCTAGGGTTTGACGTGACCAGCCGATTGATCAGAGGGAGGCCTCTTCGACTGCCCGTCTAGCCCAAGAAAGGGCCAATATAACATAAGTGAAGCAGTACTTGGTAATATTGTGGTACTTTGTATGCTGACATGTACATTGCTTCATTTTTGTGTTTTGAAAGCTGCACAGATGAATGTGCAATGGAATTTAATTTGAAAATTCATGCTTTACAAATTTGAACTGAGCCATAAATGTTGTGGAAATGACCAAAAACATTTGTTGTGCAAAAGGTAAAAGGTGCAGTTGATCACAGTACAATAACCAGATGATTCAAGAAATATTACAAGAACCTTGATGATCAGTTAAGGACAGGTAAGACTAAAACTGTGAATTCCGAAGCCATGATGAAACCCATAGGTCAAATCTGGTGAATAGCACTTGGAGAGTATCAGGCGAGCTTGGCATCTCACAGTCCAGTGTGATTCATTCCTTTCTCGACTTTGTTAAAAGCATCTGGAACTGCCAAATTGTGCCTCACTTTACAAGAATATTACAAAACTTTTGACTCATCCTAGTTTGGTTTGGTTTGGTTTGTTTTTACGGCATATCAACCTCAGTGGGTCATTTAATGCTGAGACTCATCCTAGTAAGAAAAGGAAGTCTTCATAAATATTCAATGACATTTGTTTTATATTTTTCTTAAATAAGTAAAGTAAAGTAAAAGTAAGTAAAGTCGTTGGGGTGGCCTAATGTCAGTATCAGCCAGATGGCGAGGGAGTCTATCCCCTTTTCACTAGTGCTAGACCAAGGAGATTATTTTAGCATCTGAGGTGGAGCGCCACACCTACCATCAGCTCCTTACTTTAATGCACAGATCCCTGTGCTACTCATATGCTGAGTTGGCAAGGGCTGGTATCGAATCAAGAACCTTGTGATTCCTAGCCGAACACTCTACCAACTGAGAACTTAATTTAAAATGTAATTTGTACTTTGAAAATCATCAGGATGATTTATAAATTATGTACAATTTTGAAAAATTTATCATCTCTAAAAATGACCCCCCCCCCGCCAAATTATCAGATCTTATTCTCAAATGGTGTTGTAGTAAGTGTGTAGTATCC
Source organism: Doryteuthis pealeii (assembly GCA_023376005.1). Classification (NCBI taxonomy): domain Eukaryota; kingdom Metazoa; phylum Mollusca; class Cephalopoda; order Myopsida; family Loliginidae; genus Doryteuthis; species Doryteuthis pealeii. Next base: position 8,174,775 of record CM042165.1, read on the forward strand.
AGTAAACTATTTAGGGAGCAGGATGCTACACACTGATTATAACACCACTCTTTATGTAGCTCATGTCAAGTCGCACAATGCTCTATAGGTATTATGTAACCCCGTACTACCTGCTTCATAGTCGGATCATCATTAAGATGAAAATTAAAATTATTTTCTCTTTCCACAGAGATCAATTTTGCTTTAAAAATCATCGGATCATGACTTAACTGGTACCCCCCACCAAACTTGCCTGGTGAGGAAGGTGGCTAGACACCCAGCAGGATAAAAAAACAAAACCTGTGAAAGGGTGGCGGAAGCTTCTCACTCAACGGCCATCTAGCACATTAACGTGAAAACATAGAAATACCTGGACTGGTATCCAGGCGCGTAATAGTCTAAATAACCCCAGCTGCCTTGTGGGTATCCTCTGGATAGGAAAAGGCTAAGGGAGAAAACCCTGACAGAAATCACGGCTTGGACTCCATTAGGCAGTTCAGTGTGTAAAACATTTTCTAGCAACTCCTGCAGCCAAACTGATGCCAAATGTATTGGTTCACCATTCCTTCAGATCACGCCAGCGAGGCAGAGAGGGGTCACTTAGGCAACCAAGGGCCTCCATACATCTTGCCAAGACTCTTTATGTAGCATAGAGTATTGTTACATAATTATTAGATTCTTAATATTTATGTACAGTAGTGTAGAAATCAAAATGGCTGTTATAAGTTGCAGCCCACGGCCTTGAAGGATTTGAATGACAAGGCTTGACCTGTCCTGATCCTTCCTTCCTGGTGGATACCGTGAGAATCGGTGGAGGAGAACCTCTTCCGGTTTAGATTAGAAATAGATTTTAGTCAGTCGGCAAGAAACCACGACGGTGGTGAGTCGTGTATTGCACGCTCCGACTCGATCTGCGCAGGTAGTCTGGTGGGGGATTTTGAGAATAAAATATGATCTAAGTAAATCGAAGTCTTGTGTTATTATCTAAAAACTACCAAATGACACAGGGCTTCTGATAAAGAGAAATCCCCAATGGAAGACCAGACACAAAGTCCCCAAGAGAAGTCCAGATGTTAGAAGAGACGCTAGAAGAACTTAAGATATCAAAGACGTGAGAAGAAGAATAGAAGTAAGTAAAGAAAGGGTATACAACAGTATGTAACAGCCGCATTACATCACTGATAAGACTGCAGATTTAGTAGGTTTTTATGAGTGGAGTTGCTAGCTTCATTCACCCTGGTTTTGAATTCATAGGTTTTTCTTCTTGTAGATCAGTTTGCTTGTCTATAAGGCTAGACTATTTACCCTACTATTTACCTATAGCTGGAGGGAGAAGAAATGGATTCATATCTTTCCTAAAGGCATTAGCACAAACAGTCTCATCTAGGATTTGAATGGCTTGTTGAATCCTTTTTCATTACACTCACCATGAACTCCTTTTTAGCCAATCTCTCACTAAGTAAATTTCACAATTTTTAGAAATTATTTCAAACTATAAGACCTATGTTGAATTTTATCATACAAAAAAATTAAGATGAAAATTAAAATTATTTTCTCATTCCACAGAGATCAATTTTGCTTTAAAAATCATTTCTAACATTTTGTGCCCATTACACTGGAATACCAGTTGTACTTTTATTACATCCCACACTGTAATACCATTTTACTGGTGAGTAGATCACACTCAAATGACAAAAGGTAATTTTAAACTCAAGGGCTCAATATCATTTTCTTCTGTTACATTTTGTAAGGATATAAGGGCGCCTCACGCCGTGTAATGGTTATCAAGGTAAACTGGCAGACCATCAATAGTGAGTTTGAGTCTCACTGGGTTCTCCATACATCCGGCCTTGTGACACAACTAAGTAAAGCTTAGTAAATAACTATTTTGTAAAAATCTTTGTAATTCACAGATGGATGTTTTTTTTTTTATAAATATAATCCAATTTATCTATGAAATGGATTGAAATGTTCAAACAAAATCAAAAGCCAAAATTTATTTGATTAACTCATTATTTCTAGAAACTTTCAGATTTTTTTTTTTTTTTGTGTAAATCAATGCAAAGATTTTTATAAGTGATTGAATAATAATATTCACATTAAAAAGATAAAAAGAACAGAAAATAGATAAAAGAAAAAAAAAAACCAACATTTTTTTAATAATGGAATGAAAACATAAATTTGTAAGATTTTCATGAAAACCTCCTTTTCTTTAAGTAACACCTCATTCTAGAATCTATATCATGATGAATCACGATAACATAAAGAAGAGAGTTTTATAATTAACATTTAATAGTTATCTCCCTTTGGGGAATTATAATAATAAGGGTGGTACGAAAGTCTTGTCACCCTAACTGTTTTAATTTTCATTATTTTTTGCTTTCAAAAAAAAGCCAGACAGCAAGGGAGTCTATCCCCTTTTCACTAGTGCTAGACCAAGGAGATTATTTTATGTATTATCATTAAGTCTCAAAAAGGGTTGAAAATTGTTATATTCTCTAAATTCAAGCAATTTAATGTTATTCTGATGTTTTTACCGTGTTACAATAACAGACATTCAAAATCATAAAATCATGGTGTTTAGCAAGTGTATTGGTTTCAAATTAAATATTAAAAAAATCACGGTAGTATGCTAATTTATTTAAAATTCACAGTTAATAATTTTGAAGTCAACATATGTAAAAGACTCACTAGTTTATTTAATTTTATATATATATATATATATATATATATATATATATATAAAAGAACTGCAAATGAGAAAAGTTTTTTCATATAAAGAGTGCTCAATGCTATTATGGCAGAGCAGGTATAAAACTAATAAATGATATAATTATGGACATGATAAATCCGTTGCTTTAAGTCTTATGTGGTTAACACAATCTTGAAATGGAAATGTGAAAAAAAGCGGCTAATCAAATATATATATATATATATATATAGCATGAAGTATAGTGATAAGATGTTAGTATATATACAAATTAAAAGTAGCACTTTTTATCTAAAATGGTATATAACAAAAAAAAACTATAAACCTTTTTAGAACAAATGAGTACAGACTTGATTAATGATGTAATATAAAAAATAATCTAATGTATTTACTTCTTATATTCTATAGATAAAATTAATAGAAAACATTTATATATAGAATCATAAATAAAGAAGACGAAAAAAACTTCTTTCTAGAAACAGTTATTTGCAACGTATCTAAGAGGATTGTGTATATTCATAATACCAAATGTGGTTTTTTTTTTTAGTGTTGCAACAGTCAGTTTTATCTAGGAAGAAAACTCAATAAACATTACATAAAGTTGTATTGTGCACATTAAAATCTAAATGAATACCAAGAATAGTTTTCAACATCATCATCCAATGTAGTCTTAACGTTTTCTAACTTAAGAACTGTAATAGGATAAAGTGGTAAAAAAAAAGCCCAACAAACTCAAATAGTGCAAGTTGTATTGTATAACAAGAGATATAATTTTCTATCATTATTATTTCTACATCTATTCTATTAAAAAGATGATTTGAAAAGTATGGAGTAAAAGAGAAAAAAAAGCACAATGATTCCACAGTGCAATACATTCATTCTTTGCATTATTGATAAAAGTGAAAATACCTCTAGAAGTTCAATTTAGTTCCAGCCAATTGTTGTTTGTGCCAGTCTCATCAAGTGATATGCAATATTGAGACAGAGAAAGTGAGCGAGAGAAAACACATGACTTGTGAAATCAATAGCTTTTGGCTAGAATTATTGTTTCAGTTTGAAGATCTTCCATTGTTGCAGACCACGGATGACAATAACATGGTATAATGATTAGCAAGCTAATATCGCAGATCGACGCATGCTACTGAATTGCAAGTTCATCGCTTGATGAATGCGCTCCATAATTGCGACTTTGGTTATCGCATCCTAATCCATGGCAAATGGATTAGGTTAAAAAGAAAGGGCACCATCTGGTGTTAATCCGTTGCGCAAGTTCAGTTTTGGCAATCCATTAATAACTAAATAGGAGTTGATCCTCGCTTGGATGCCCCATATTTGTCGCATCTTTCTGTGACAACAGGGTGGGTATTGAGGTGTGTCACATTTGTAGTGGTAAATGTATGCGGATGCAATAATACTGAAAACGGAGTTTGATCTGCACAGGATGCCCCTTACTTGATCGATGTGCAATATCTATCTGTGCGCAAACCTTACCTCAACTTTGTGCTCTAAAGCTGATATTTTGAGTAAAATTAAAATCGTTGCTACTTGCCTCGAATAAGCTAACCTAAAATTTAAATAAAAAATATCATGAGCATTATATTTTACTGTGTGTAGATATAAATATAATAACAAGTCCAAGCTCTAACCATAAGGACTATAGAAAAATTTGGGAAACAAAATACCAACACCAATAGCAAAAATTAATTAGACACGAATGTAATGTTCGACTTTTCTATTTTACATAATATTTTTTGGACTTTTCTATTTTATCGCTGGAATTATTATACTAACAAACACAATGGAAATATTTATCTAAAATATTTAACAAATTTTTTCGGATTTTCCTAAAAACCAACAATTTGGGATTGGTGTTTGTCATCACTATTTGAATTGGGAACGCTATCATTGCGTAGTCTTTCATTTAAATTTTCTTATGAAGAAAGAAATGGATATGAATATCTAACAGAACAAATTTCAGATTTTCTATTTTAATTTCAACAATTCTTTGAATTTTCTAAAACCAACAATTTCTGGGGACTAATGTTCTATCATCAGGTATTTAAATGGGACGCTATCATTACATGGCCCGTTTCGTTTTAAAATTTTTCCTAGCATTTTGAGTGGTCAAAAAGAATCCTTTTAACATCATAAACAAAGCTCAAAAGCTTTTTGCTTGTTTTCGACAATTTTTCTTTTCACATATAATTCTATGATTATTAACTCAGTTGAATCCTGTTGATTTGTTTAATTAAACTGAAAACGCTTTACCATCGACTTTCTAAAGTGCCAAATCTTTGGCAATATGTTTCTTGTTTTTTTTAAACTTTATCTTATTCAAACTATGTTAAAGTAATTAAAAGAAACATAAAGTGATTATTTTATCTTTTAAACATATTCAATGGGGGAAAAATAGTAGTGACACTTTGAGAAAGTGCACAATTAAGACTGTGTGAAAAAAACTGAGAATTAATGACAAAACAAAATTGAATAAAATAGAGATATATCTCTTATATTAGATTAAAAAAACAATTTGAATTGAAATGTATCATTAATATAAATAGAAATCTAATTAATGAAAGTTAGTTATGAATATTTACTATAAACAAATGATAAAATTTATTTAGGAGGATAAAATTATAAGAATAATTAGTTTGGTAAGTTGTATCAATCTTTAACTAAACTCTTACCGTTTAGATGACGAATAAAATTTTTAACAAAACTCTTAACATTTCTAATAATTAAACTAAACTAGACAAGTGGAGAATAAAAAGTTATGAACATCAATAAAGATACAAATAACTAGCATCATGCAAATTAACAAAATTACAACATTTTGAAAAAAAAAAAAAAAAATTAAACTCAGTTTATTTAAAACTATTCTTTATAGATTGATACAGAAATATATGAAATTATACTTGTGTAGTAGATTGAATTTTGAAGATGTTCATTTTAGGCATATAAAGAATGTGCTAACCACATAACTAATAATAATAATTTTTGTGGAACATAATTTCAAAAATGAATTCATAAATTAAGATTTTGTGGATTATAGAATCAATGATCAACCTATATACAAGATTGAATTTGTAATTAAGTAGTAGGCACCATAATGCTTGCCATATGGCTAATAGAACTAGAAGAGTGGAACCATTGTTAGGTTTACTAGGGTATTTCACACTTCTGAACTTGGGCTATAAACCCAGCTAAACTTAATAAATGACAACTTTCGTACTGTCTGCCTGTTTACAGTCTCTGAGTTTCTGGGTGATTGGTTAAAAAACAGTCTGTGTAGGGATGTATCAATTAATTGTTTACTTCAGACTGAACAGCGGCTGATAGCCCGCAAGGGTAAGGACTTTGGCAGAGCGAAAATTCTGTCGTGGTTTCTTGATCCCGGTAGAGGTACCTGTTAAAAAGTTGAGCCACAACTGATGAGAAGTAAAACTTTGAAACACGTGTCTGTGGATGACTGATAATATATATATTTATATTAATATTAAATAAAATGTAACAATAAAACCTACAGAGTTTTAAACTTCTAAAGCATATTTTCCTAAGTTTAACTTCTATATGCTAAACTTTCTTCCAGTTAACCATCTTTTCAGAGGAGATCATCAACAATTTCTTTTTAGATAAATCTCTTTTGGTTTGGTTTAGTTTGTTGGATTTTACGGCATGTCAACCGCTTGTTGGGTTATTTTACTGCTGAAGATGTTTTGTTCTATTTCCTGCTTAATTGAGATATTCCAATTTTTTTTCTTGATCTCAATTTTTTCTATTAACCCAACAGATGGGAACCGCTAACAGGTTACTAATACCCTCGCGTCAGAGTGGACCTGCGGAGTAAATGAGTATAAAGGGATATTCCACACTCTCCAGAGGATCCAAAATGTGAAACTTCACCCATTAGATGCAGTTTAATACCCAAAACACCAATCTCTTTTTGATAATATTTTAAAAATGGATATTCTTTTATTTTCTTGAATGGAATATCAAATTCATTCAATTAATGCCTTCACTTTAGTGTTTATACTCTTAGATCGTATCACTGATATAAACAAACTATTGACTAACAGGCAGGATTTACCTACCTGTTGACCCTTAGGCCAACTCATCAGTGGGCTCCATGGTCCCACTATAAACCATATGACCTATACTTTATTGTATAGGGACCCTATACTCTGGGTCCTTTACTTATTGTACAGTGGGAGAGGGCTTATGGTTTTGATTTATATCATATAAGAATACTTGGGTTACGCTGGTGTGAAAATTAGTTTCAATGGGTCCTAGATACGTGTAGGCCTTAAATTGGTAAAATCCAGCCTCATTGATTAACATAAAATCAAGTTTTCATAAACACAATTCATAATATAGTTAATAAATTATTAGTTATTTCACACCAATGAAATATCAATTTTTGACTTATGATAATTGGTAAAAGACATTCTAGCTATCTGTAATGACATAAAAATATGTTGAAGTGTGTTGCTTGAAACACCACTAAAAACTTTGAGAAACTTCTGAGCTAGATGAGAATTTTTCAAATAAATTGAAATATGTAGCACAGTAGTGAATTAAGCAGTAGTGGCTTTTGGCATGTTCAGGTCGGACAGTGAAAGGAGTCTTATTCCCCTTTTACTAGTGTTAGACCCGGGAGATTGTTTGGCACCTGATGGTGGAGTGCCACAACTACTTATCAGCTCCTGACTTACACGCACAGATCTAAGCAGTGTTCTCATTTGCTGAGTTTTGAGGGGCGATTTTTGAATCCAGAAAACCTTGTGCTTCTTAAGGTCGATACTCAGAATGAACTGACCCCCCCCCAAAAAAAAACCCCTGGCAAATGAGTTCCAATTGGAAAAAATAATTGAAACAAAAATAGAGTTCTTATTTCCTTTTCATGACACCGCAGTGTTTTTATTCATAAGAAAATGTAGTCAACAAATACATATTTATTAAAAACATTTCTTTTTAATGTTAATATTTTAAAAAATAAGAATTAACCTCTGAAAATTAAACTTGTTAATGTTATTTTTATATGAACACATATTCAAATTAAAATTTGAATGTGATTTTCATGATATAATAGAAATAGAACTGAAATGGAAAGAAATAGAAAAGAAAATGGGCGAGAATGATACACAAATGGAATGTTACAGAGATTGAAGAGACACACAGACAGACAGACACACAGACAGACATACAGATGATATACTAAATAACATAAAACATCTAAATATTGTTAATACCTTTGCCCTGATCCAAAAGCTCAAAATATAAAAGAAAAAAAAAACAAAATTAAACTTCAAGTTCAAATGAAGAAAAAAAAAAGCAAACTTTTAGTGAAAGATTGAAAATATACAAACAAATCAGAAAAAATGGTCCTTTTTTGCCATTTTTGAGAAGAAGACACAAACAAGAAAGAGAACCATTTTGCGGTAACTATTACATTATTTCTCGACAATGCATTAAATATGGATGTATTGGCATTCAGTCTTGGGATCTATAATAAAGTTTTTGTGCCCCTGAAGTAAGGCCCTCCTGTGACGTAAAGTCCCAATGTTGAAAAACATTCTCGACCTACAGGTTGGCAAACTGCACCGGCCTCAACATCTTCGAGGACAGCCTTCAGCATGCGAACATTCTTGCGTCACGATAACCAACCTACTGCAAAGTTCTTAAACAATTCCATCAAACAGACAGTACGCAGTGAGTTTCCAGTTCCACCTCATTCTCAATAAATAAATATATAATAATATAATATATATATATATATATCTATATATATATAATATATAATTAAAAACATTCGTATTTGGTTGTGAGAACACCTTTTCCATGTTATAATCCTATAGATTAAATATTATTTTTCCTTTTTTACTTCTCAGAAGAATCGCTGCTCTTATGGCAGAGGAGATTTCCAAATGATAAATATAGCCAATAAATAGTGATAGTACAAGAAATGTTTTATCAAAAATGATCAAATAAAAAGTCGGAAATTTGTGTTCATTGGTATTAAATTGTATATGATCAGATAAACAGTGAATTAGAACTGAACAGAACTTTGTAGATTGAGAAGTTTCATGACAACATGTTTGGTTGCATATCTTGACTAAACATCTGCAATCTAATTTAGACTCAAGCTTTGTTATAGACAATTTCTTTTGTGCTTCACAGTTTATGGTAATCAGTAGACATTTTGTGGTATCCAATGTCATTCTCTTAGCAAATAAAAAAACTAACGATTACCCAAAAAGAAATTGACTTAACCTAAACTCAAATAAAATGAAAGTGAAAAAAATGAGGTAAATCATATTATTAAATGCTTTGATTAATCTCTAATATTAAAATAATCAAGATTCTTTGAAAGGACTTGAATATAATCTTTACGAATAATCTTTTTTTAATTTTTTCACTAAAACTCTTGCTCTTGTAATCTTTATCTAAATAAAAACAAGAGCGTTATTAAGTTACACTAGATACACTTCAAATCTTACCTTCATTCATGATTTAAAAAAACAACACCACTCTTTTTAATTAAGGAATTTGTGTATTCATTGAATATGAAGGTTTTTCCATACTCATCTATTACAACTCACATATGACAAAATTCTAACTTCATGTCGATGTAACATACTTTATTTCAAAATAAATCTTCTATCTATATTCATACTCATAAAAGGAAGTTTGGTATGTATAAGTTGTTCGATGGTATACACTCCCAAATAAGGAGATGTTCACACAGATTCGACAACTCTTGCCATTACACCTTAATATTTACTAATATTCTAAGAGAAACACAGCCCAAATTTGGATTATAGTTGATTTTTTTACTGATTACACGGATATAATCTAATTTAAACCACAAATCAATCCTACATTTTTTAAATTTAATGAATTTATATTTTTTTCATAGTCTGGTACGTGGATTGGGTACTTTCCTAGTAATGCTGTAATACATCAATTGCTCAAAACAGAATGAAATTAAGAAGGACCATTGATTGTACTAGACTAAAAAAGTGAGAAAAAATTAGCGCGAATTTTGAAATGCAACAGTAAGACAAAAAAGAGAGAAAAGTAAAGAAATTGAAAGGTGTTGCATAGATAAAATGTCTCTTTACCTATAATCAGGTCCAATGTGTTTCTGCAATCAAGAGCAGTTGGTGGGCAAAGAGTTCTTGGAACAAGAGCCTATACAATAAGGTGTTTCGTCTTTGAGGATTGTTACCTAAGGCAATTAGTTTTTTGTCACAGTGTTTGCAAGCAAATGATCTTTTTGGTAGTTCTGTTCCATTGGCTTTTGGTATATTCGGAGGAAAATATTAACTGACAAGAATAACTAAGAAAAAGCACGTTAGTTGAGAAAGGGATTTAACAACATTGCAATGGTGAGAATGGAAGCAATGTTATGTACTATAAAAATTTTAACAAATAAGCCAATATTAAAGTGAATGAATGGTAAAAATGTTCAAGTTCATAACTTTCCTTCAAGTATCAACTTCTAAATATGATTTAGAGCCCATCACATTTTCTCATAATAGTCAAATACCATTGTAATTTTTTTTACTATATCATTATTGAGTTTTACTTATATAATCATATCTTTTTTTATATATCATTTTTATTATTGTTCTATTTTATTTACTAAGGGTGAGTCAAAAATTTTTGCAATATTTGTGGTACCCTGCTAGTTTTGCAGACATAGTCATATAACATGTTTGTTTGGTTTTGGTTTGTTGTTTATACGGACATCAACCTCATAATGGGCCATTAAGCTGATAAAGTTTTGAAATAAAGCTCATTTTTTAATGGATACTCAATTTTTTATTATAACTCATAATTTTTTCTATTAACCCATAGATGGCGAATGCATAAACCGTACTAACCACTCCGTCAGAGTGGACCAGGGAGCGCAACTGTGATGAAGGCGTGTGCTTTACATTCGCAAAACTGGAACTATACCATCAGATAGAGTTTAACGTCATTCCCAGGATATGTAGATCATCAGCAAACCGGCCTTCACCGGCACCACTATACGAAAAATGGGCTGGCGGCCAATCTATATAGGTGCTAGGAGTTTGACGTTGACAGGCCGATTAGCATCAGAGGAGGCCTCTCGACTTGCCCGTTCTAGCCCAAGAAAGGCGCGCAATATATAACCATAAGTAACGCAGTACTTGTAATACTTGTGTTGTACTTTGTTATCCTGCACATGTACATTGCTTCAATTTTTGTGCTTTTAAGCTGGGCACAGATGAAGTGCATGGAAGTTTAATTTGAGAAATTCATGCTTATAAATTTGAAACTGAGCCATAATGTTGTGGAAATGACCAGAAACATTTGTTGTGCAAAAAGGTAAAAGTGCAGTTGATCAACAGTACAATGAAACAGATGATGTCAAGAAATAATTACAGAACCTTGGTATGATCAGTAAGGACAGGTAAGACTAAAACTGTGAATTCCGAAGCCCATGATGAAACCATAGGTCAAATCGTGGTGAATAGCACTTGAGAGTCATCAGGCCGAGCTTGGCAATCTCACAGTCCAGTACTGTGATTCAGTTCCTTTCTCACTTTGTTTAAAAAGCATCTGGAACTGCAAAATGTGCCTCACTTTACAAGAATATTACACAAACTTTGACCTCATCCTAGTTTGGTTGGCTTTGGTTTGTTTTTTACGGCATATCAACCTCAGTGGGTCATTTAAATGCTAGACTCAATCCTAGTTAAGAAAAGGAATTTCACTCATAAATATTCAATGACATTTGTTTTATAATTTTTCTCTTAAATAAGTAAGTAAAGTACAAAAGTACAGTAAAAGTCGTTGGGGTGGCCTAATGTCAGTCATCAAGCCAGATGGCGAGGGCAGTCTATACCCTTTTTTACTAGTCAAGTTAGGTAGACCAAGGAGATTATTTTAGCATCTGAGGTGGAAGCGGCCAACCTACATCAGCTCGCTTACTTTAATGCAACAGATCCCTTGCCTACTCATATGCTGGTGTGGGCAAAGGGCTTGTATCGAACAAAGAACCTGTGATTTCCTGCCCGAACATCATACCAAACTGAGCAACTTAATTTAATAATGGTAATTTGTACTTTGAAATCATCAGGATGATTTATAAATTATTGTACAATTTTGAAAAATTTATCATCTCTAAAAATGACCCCCCCCGCCAAATTATCAGATCTTATCTCAAATGGTGTTGTAGTGAGTGTGTAGTATCCACGAAACTTATTTAGGAGCAGGATGCTACACACTGATTATAACACCCTCTTTTATGTTAGCTCATGTCAAGTCGCACAATGCTCTGATTAGGTATTATGTAACCCCGTACTACCTGCTTCATAGTGGATGCATATTAGATGACAAATTTTAAAATTATTTTCTCTTTCCACAGAGATCAATTTTGCTTTAAAAATTCATCGGATCATGACTTAACTGTAACGAGTCCCCCACCAAACTTCGACCCTGGTAGGAAGGTGGTAACACCCAGCAGGATAAAAACAAACAAACCTTCGAAAAGGTGGCGGAGCTTCTCACTCAACGGCATCTAGCACATTAACGTTGAAAACATAGAAGATACCTGTGTGACTGGTCATCCAGGCGCGTATTAGTCTAAATAACCCCAGCTGCCTTGTGGGTATCCTCTGGATAAGGAAAAGGCTAAGGGAGAAACGCTGACCGAAAATCACGGCTTGGGACTCATTAGGCAGTTCAGTGTGTAAAACATTTTCTAGGCAACCCTCCGCAGCCAAACTCGATGCCAAAATGTATTGGTTCACCATTCCTTCAGATCATACGCCAGCGAGGGCAGAGAGGGGTCACTTAAGGCAACCAAGGTCCACTCAACACTCTTGCCAAGACTCTTTATGTTAGCATAGAGTATTTTACATAGTATTATTAGATTCTTATATTTATGTTTAGCAGTAGTGTAGAAATCAAAATGGCTGTTATAAGTTGCAGCCCACGGCCTTTGAGATATTGAAATGAACAAGGCTTGACCGTGTCCTGATCCTTTCCTTCTGGTGGAACCGTGAGAATCGGTGAGGAGAAACCTCTTCCGGTTTAAGATATAAGAAATAGATTTTAGTCAGTCGCAAAGAAACAACGACGGTGGGAGTCGTTGTATTGCACGCATCCGACTCGATTCTGCGCATGGTAGTCTGAACGTGGGGGATTTTGACGTAATAATAATAATGATCTAAGTAAATCGAAGTCTTGTGTTATTATCTAAAAACTACCAACATGACACAGGGCTTCTGATAAAGAGAAATCCCCAATGGAAGACCAGACACAACAGTCCCCAGAGAAGTCGCAGATGTTAGAAGAGACCTCAGAAGAACTTCAAGATATCAAAACGTGAGACAGTAAGAATAAAGTAAGTAAAGAACAGGGTATACAACACTGTATGATAACAGGCCGCCATGTAACTCACTGATAAGAGCAGATTTAGTAAGGTTTTTATGAGTGGAGTTGCTAGCTTCATTCAACCCTGGTTTTGAATTCATAGGTTGTTCTCTGTCTGTAGATCATGTTTGCGTTGTCCGTAAATCGGAATTTTGATAGTGTTGATAAGAAGAAAGACAAGTTTCTCACTTTGTAGAAATTTTAATCTTAACTGAAGAACAAGATGAATTTTCAGGAAGAATGAGGACACACCCTCCCCATTTCCACCTAAAAAATACTGGTTAGGAAAAATATCAAAACAAAATAATTATCAACCCAACTGGGTTTTTTTCACAAACAAATATAAATGATATAAAATTTATATAATAAATTCATACAACGGAATGCTGCTTGAACAAAGGGCAGTATTGCACCCAAAACCAAAAGCTTCATATCAGATGTGCTCTAGGTTCAGAGCCCAAGAATTCATTATCCAATAACCCAGAGTGCCCAATAAACCCAGTTTCTCATGTACCACCAACTTTGTTGGGTTGTTGTCACTCTGTGATGCCATATCCACGCTAATGGCAGTCAGAGCCCTTATCTTGGATCTTTTTTTTTTAATATATATTTTCCTCTTGTCCAATGGAGGAAAGGCCCAATAGTCAGAATGCAGATGATTTGGAAATTAAGTAATTGAAAAACTAGGCACCCGACTAATAGCAAATACAAATTGTTATCCCAACCATTGACACATTGTTTTCTTGTAGATCTTCATATTTCCAATTACATTGATGTGCCCAGTCGATTGCTTGTCCTCCAAAGGGATCGTTAATTCAATGGACAAAAACACCTCTTCGCTTTTTAGCTTAGACAACCAGACGGCACAATCATCATGGTTATAATAATGATTAGCAAAGCTAATCATCGCAGACGACGATTGCTAACTGAAATTGGCAGTTCAACCTTGGATGAATGGCTTCATAATTTGCGACTTTGGTATCGCATGCCTATCCATTGGCAAAATGGAATTAGGTAAAAAAAGCAAAGGCATCCATCATGTGTAAATGGTAGCAAGGTTAGTTCTTGGCAGATCCATTAAAATAATAAAATTAGGAAGTTTTGATTCTCGCTGGATGCCCCAACCTTTGTCGCATCCTTCTGTGACAAAAACGGGGTGGGATAATGAGGGGTGTTTCCCATTGCCAGTGTTAATGTCCTTCGGGACGCATTTAACTACTGAAAAGCGAGTCTTTGATCTTCCACAGGATGCCCCACTTCATCGGATTGTTTGGCACACACCGCTACCTTCAACCCTTTTGTTCGCTCTAAAGGCTGATCTACGTTTTTAGTTCAAATATCAACACAAATCGTTTGCTACTGGGCTCGGAATAAGTTAAACGAAGTGGAAAGTCGTTCCGGGCGGGCCTCTAATGTCGATCAGCCCAGAACAGCGATCGGGGTATATCCCCTTTCCACTAGCGGCAGGGGACCAAGGAAGATTGTTAGCGTCTGAGGGTGGAGCGCCATCACTACCATCAGCTTCTCTACTTTACCGCAGATCCCATGTTGCTACTCATACGCTGAGTGGCGAAGGAGCGGTTATTCGGAAACCCAGACCTTTGTGATCCTAGCCGAACACTCTACGACTGAAGCTAACCCTAAATTTAAAACAGAATATCATAGAGAATATATTTACATGTGTTAGACTATTAATAAATGAAACAAGAGCCCACGCTCTACCATAAAGGCCTATAGATGATTTGAAACAAAATTTGGGAAAACAACAATACAAATCACCATAAGGCAAAAAAATTAATAGACCACGAATGTAATGTTCGGACTTTTTCTAATTTTATCATAATATTTTTGGACTTTTCTATTATACATAATATTATACCTAACAGGGATGCCCCTTAATATTTTTGGCACTTCTATTTACAATGAATTATTATACCTAACCAACACAACGGAGAATATTTATCCAAATATTTTAATTAATTTATTCCGGATTTTCTAAAAACCAACCAATTTTCAGGGATTGTTGTTTTGTCAATCCACTATTTGGATATGGGACACCGCTATCATTGCCCGAGTCATTAGTTTTAAATTTTTCTTACATTTTTGAGTGTCAAAGGATCTTCGCACCATAAACAAATGCTCAAAAAGCTTTTGTTGTTTCGACAATTTTCTTTTCATTATAAATTTAGGATCTATAACTCAGGTGAATCTTGTTGATTTGTTTAATTAAACTGAAAACACGGCTTTTACCATACGACTTTATAAAATGTCAATATTTGAATATTTTCTTGTTTTTACAAAACTTTATATTATTTCAACACTAACTGTTTAAAGTAATTAAAGAAATAAAGAGATTTATCCCTTCGTTAACGAAAATATGCTCCCAATGGCGAAGACCCGAACAACGTAACATACCAGTTATCGACCGCCCAACCTCAATCTCT
Source organism: Doryteuthis pealeii (assembly GCA_023376005.1). Lineage (NCBI taxonomy): Eukaryota > Metazoa > Mollusca > Cephalopoda > Myopsida > Loliginidae > Doryteuthis > Doryteuthis pealeii. The sequence goes on from CM042165.1 coordinate 8,190,315, forward strand.
TTTGCTAGCATCAACACCAGTGGTTGCATCACACTTAAGCGCCATGTGTAAAAACCCTGATAGGAATTAATGAACCAACAATTGAAATAATAGAGATATAATCTCTAATATTAAGATTAAAAAACAATTTTGGATTGAACATAGATCATACAATAAATAGAAATCTATTTAAATGAAGTAGTATGAATATTTACTAAAAATGATAAATTTATTAAAGAAAATAATTATAAGATTAATTATTTGGTCATAAGTGTTCATCTTTAAATAACCTCTTACAGTTTTAGGTGACAATAATTTTAACAGACAAACATCTCACTTCCGACTAATCATTTCTTAAATAAATCAAAACAACAGGACACAAACAGTGGTACAGAACTAAAAAAATTGAAGACATTCAACTACAAGACTTATCAATCAACTAGCATCAGCAATTAAAACAAAATTTAACAACATTTTTATAAAAAAACTATAAAAAAACAAAAAATTATTAAGAAACTAGCCAGTCTTTAAACTATTTTTATTAAGACTCTCGACTACAGAAAACTATATTGACAATATCATGACACTCTGCTTTCTACACGACTGGAATTTGCAAGGATTGTTCATTTAGAAGGCAATACAACAAACATTGATCTGCATAACCCACTCAACCTCGCTTATAAATAATAATTTTGGCTTACATTGGAACATTACACTTTCAAACATGATCTTATTAAATATTGAGCTTAACAGCAGACGATTTCAGCAGCTTTGTGGATACTAACCAATGATCACACCTTATATATAAGATGAAATTTGTAACATAAGTATCAGGGCACCTCCAACCAAAAATAGATAAAAAAAAAAAAATAAGAAAATAAAAACATGGCCTAAACTCGTAGAGCTACGGATAGAGTGGGAACCATGTTTAGGAGAGCTATCTAGAACGTCCACAGGTAAGATTCATCATCAGCACGCTCTCTGATAACCTTGGCTAAACCCAGCTAAATTATATAAAATCGATGGAGCATAGCCCGCATTCAGACAAACACAGATTCTTTCCGGTCCAGCTGATCGCCTGCAGTATTTCATCATCCAGTCTTCTGAAGGTTTCTGTGAATATGTACACAACAGTCTGCTGTAGGGATGTCCACATATCAATTAATTGTTCATTACGTAACTGCGACAGCCGGCTGATAAGCCAAGGTCGTGAGACTCTTGGCAGAGTACGACACCAAAATTCATGTGGGGTTTTGACTCGCCGGGCTAAGGTCAGACTGTAAACAGTCTGAGCCATCACTGATGATGAAGTAGAAACTTTTGACAACGACACGTGAACGCGCCCTCACAACTGTCTGGTGGTATGACTTATATATATCATACTATACTATATCATATATATATATATGATAGTACATAAACCTACAAGAGCTTAGAACTTCTAAAAGCATATTTTCCCAATTTAACTCTATTATGCTACACCTTCCAGTAAACCCATCTTTCAGAGAATCATCAACATTTTCTTTTGGTAAGATAATCTCTTTGTTTGGTTGTTTCTGTTGGGATTACGGCATTCAACCTTGTCGGGTTATTATTGCTGAACAGATGTTTGTGTCCTCAATCCACATGCTTACAATGGCATTTCCAATTCTTTTTTTCTCGTGAATCTCACATTATTTTTTCTATTATTTAAACACACACACGCAACATCGGGACCTAGAACCAGTAACTCATACGCACTGGGTCAGCAGGTGGAACCTAGCGGAGTGATGGTGAATCGGAAGGGATATCCACACTCCCCAAGAGATCCAAAATTGGAAACTTCACCCATCTACGATCCGGCAGTTTAACTGTTTATAAACCCACAAAAACGACAAGCTGCTCTGATGTTTAAAAATTGATATATCTTTTATCTTACTATTCTTGGAATGGAATTTATCATTCATCAATTTAATGCCTTCCTTAGGATGACTCTAGATCATATCACTTCGAAACAATTACTATTGATAACACGGCAGATTTACCTACTTGTGGGATCCCCGGCCAAACTCATCAGTGGGGCTCCAATGGCCACTAATTTGTGAAACACCATTATGGACCTATACATATTGTATAGGGACCCTATACTCTGGTCTTTACTTATTGTACAGTGGGAGGGGGAGCTTATGGTTTTGATTTTATATCAATAAAGAAATACTTGGGTACGCTGGGGACAAATTAGTTTCAATGGGTCCCTAGATACTTGGGCCTTATTGGTAAATCCCAGCCTCATTGATTAACATAAATCAAGTTTTCATAAACACCAAATTCATATATAGTTAATTAAATTATTAGTTATTACCACCATACGAATATTAATTTTTGGTATGATAAATTTGTAAAAGACCAATTCTAGCTTATCTGTATGACACTAAAAATATTTTTGAGTGTTTCCTTGAAACACACTAAAAACTTTGGAAACTTTGAGGCTAGATGAGAATTTTTCAATAAATATGAAATATGTAAGTGAAATAAGCCAGAGTGGCCCTATTTGCATGTATCAGCTCCGCGACAGTGAAGGAGTCTCATCCCCTTTTTACTAGTGTTAGACCCGAGATTGTTAGCACCTGAGGTGGAGTTGGCCACAACTCACTATCAGCTCCTGACTTTACTGCACAGATCAGAGCAGTGTGTTACTCAATTTGCCGAGGCGTTGTTGAGGGAGCGGATTTGAATCCAAACCTTGTGCTGTCTAACGGTCGATACTCCAAATGACTGAACCCCCCCCCCAAAAAAAAAAAAAAAAAAAAACGAAACACAAAAAACAAAAAAAACACTGGCAAATGAGTTCAATGGAAAAAATGGACAAAAATAGATTTCTTATTTCCTTTTCATGACACCCCAGTAAGTTTATTCATAAGAAATTAGTCACAGAATAGATATTTATTAAAACATTTCTTTTTAATGTCTTAACATTTTTTCAAATAAAATTAACCTCTTGAAACTTAAACTTGTTAATGTTATTTTTAAGAACATATTCATTAAAATTTGAAATGTGATTTTATGATAAGATAGAAAAATGAAAGAAAGACAAAGAAAAAGAAATGGGAGAATGATACACAAATGGATGTTAAGAGATTGAAGAGACACACAGACAGACAGACAACAGACAGGACATACATACAGATGATAAACTAAATAACATAAAAAACATCCTAATATTGTTAAATACCTTGCCCTGATCCAAAAGCTCAAAATAATAAAAGAAAAAAAAAAACAAAACATATAACTTCAAGTCAAATGAAGAAAAAAAACAAACTTTTAGGTGAAAGATTGAAAATATACAAACAAATCCAGAAAAAACTTCTTTTTGCCATTTTTGAGAAGAAGACACAAACAAGAAAGACCCACCATTTGGGTGACTATTACATTATTCTCGACATGCTTAAACATGGATTATTGGCATTGGGAAGTCTTGGAAGTCTATAATAAAGTTTTTGGCCCCTGAGTTACAGCGCCTCCTGTGACTATAAAAGTCCAATGTTAGAAAAACATTCTCGACTACAGTGGCAACAAGGCACCGGCACATCAACATCTTCAAGGACAGCCTTCACATGCGACATCTGTGGTCACGATAACCAACCTACTCAAAGTTCTGTAACACAATTCATCAACAGACAGTACCAGTGAGTTTCCAGTTTCACCTCATTCTCATAAAATAAATATATATATATATATATATATATATATATATATATAAAACATGTAATTGTTGTGAAGACACCTTTTCCATGTTATATCCTATAGATTAAATATTATTTTCTTTTTTACTTTCAGAAGAATCGTGCTCTTATAGGCCAGAGGAGATTCCCATAATAAATATGCCAATAAATATGATAGTACAAGAAATGTTTGATCAAAAATGATCAAATAAAATGATCGGATTGTGTTCATTTGGATTAAATCTGATATGATCAAAATAAACAGTGGAATTAGAACTGAACAGAACTTTGTAGTTTGAGAAGATTTCATGATGTTGGTTGCATATCTTGATAAACATCTGAATCTAATTTAAGACTGAAGCTGTTGTTATATACACATTATTTCTTTTGTGCTTCACAGTTTATGGTAATCAGTAGACATTTTGTTGGTATCCAATGTCATTGTCTCTTAGCAATAAAAAACTAACCGATTACCCAAAAGAAATTGATAACCTAAAACTTCAAATAAAATGAAAGTGAAAAAATGAGGTAAATCATTATTTATAAATCTTGATTAATCTTTAAAATAATCAAGACTCTTTGAAAGATTTGAAATAATCTCTAGGAATATTTTTTAATTTTTTCACTAAAACTCTTGCTCATGTAATCTTTTATCTAAAAAAAAACAAGAGGTTATTAATTACACTAGATACACTTCAAACTTACCTTCATTCATGATTTAAAAAAAAACAACACCACCTTTTTGTAATTAAGAATTAGTTATTCATTATATGAAGTTTTTCATTACTCCAATTATATACAGTAATATGACAAATTCTACTTCATGTCATTAACAACTTTATTTCAAATAATCTATCTAATCTATATATATATAAAAGGAAGTTTGGTATGTAAGTGGTCGATGTATAACTCCAAAAAGAGATGTCACACAGATTCGAAATCTTGCATACACCTTAATATTCTCTAACTAAGAAACACACCAAATTTGGTTATTGTTTACTGATTAAAGGATATAATTAATTAAACCAAAATCAACCTAATTTTTAATAATTTATGAATTTATATTTTTTTTTATAGTCCGGTCATGAATTGGGTACTTTTGCTAGTAATCTGTAAAATCAATTGTCAAAAAAGACAATGAATTAAGAAGGACATTGATTGTACTGACATAAAAAAAGGTGAGAAAAGATTAGGAATTTGAAATGAACAAAAGAAAAAAGAGAGAAAAGTAAAGAATTGAAAGTTTGCATGAGAAAATGTCTCTTACCTTATAATCAGGTCCAATTGGTTTTCTGCAATCAAAGCAGTTGTGGGCAAAAGAGTTCTTGGTAACAAGTATACAATAAGGGGTTTCGTCTTTGAGGATGTACCTACAGGCAATTAGTTTTTTGTCACAGTGTTTGCAAGCCAAAATGATCTTTGTGGTAGTTCTGTTCCATGGCTTTGGTATATTCGGAGGAAAATATTAACTGCAAAAATAATAAGAAAAAAGAACGTTAGTTTGTGAGAAGGGAGTTAACAGACATTGCAATGGTGAAATGGAAGCAGTGGTTATGTTACTATAATATTTAACAAATAAGCCATATTAAGTGAAATAATGGTAAAATCTCAAAGTTCATACTTTCCTTCAAGGTATGAACTTTAAATGATTTGAGCTAACATTTCTCATTAATAATCAAAACCATTGTATTTTTTTATATCATTATATATTATTTTTATATATCATATTATATATCATTTTTATTATGTTCTATTTATTTACTAGGTGAGTCAAAAAGTTTTGCAATATTTGGTACCTGCTAGTTTGCAGCACATATATAAACATGTTTTGGTTTGGTTTGTTTTGTTTTGTTTTATGGCACATCAACCTCAATGGGTCATTTAATGCCGATAAAGTTTTGAAATAAATTCATTTTTAATGGATACTCAATTTTTTTTATAAACTCATATTTTTCTATTTAACCTATAGATTCCAAAACTGGAACCTCACCATCAGATAGAGTTTAACGTCATTCCCAGGACATGTAGACCCTCAGCCACCACCTTCAAGCACTCATATAAAAAAAGGGCTGGGGCAATCATATAGGTGCTAGGTTTTGGCGTGACCAACCGATTGATCAGAGGGAGGCCCCTTTGACCACCCGTCTAGCCCAAGAAAGGGCCAATATAACATAAGTGAAGCAGTACTTGGTAATATTGTGGTACTTTGTATGCTGACATGTACATTGCTTCATTTTGTGTTTTGAAAGCTGCACAGATGAATGTGCAATGGAATTTAATTTGAAAATTTATGCTTTACAAATTTGAACTGAGCCATAAATGTTGTGGAAACAACCAAAAGGTAAAGGTGCAGTTGATCACAGTACAATAACCAGATGATTGAAGAAATATTGCAAGAACCTTGATGATCAGTCAAGGACAGGTAAGACTAAAACTGTGAATTCCGAAGCCATGATGAAACTCATAGGTCAAATCTGGTGAATAGCACCTGGAGAGTATCAGGTGAGCTTGGCATCTCACAGTCCAGTGTGATTCATCCCTTTCTCGACCAAATTGTGCCTCACTTTACAAGAATATTACAAAACTTTTGACTCATCCTAGTTTGGTTTGGATTGTTTTGTTTTTACGGCATATCAACCTCAGTGGGTCATTTAATGCCGAGACTCATCCTAGTAAGAAAAGGAAGTCTTCATACATATTCAATGACATTTGTTTTATATTTTTCTTAAATAAGTAAAGTAAAGTAAAAGTAAGTAAAGTTGTTGGGGTGGCCTAATGTCGGTATCAGCCAGACGGCGAGGGAGTCTATCCCCTTTTCACTAGTGCTAGACCAAGGAGATTATTTTAGCATCTGAGGTGGAGCACCACACCTACCATCAGCTCCTCACTTTACTGCACAGATCCCTGTGCTACTCATATGCTGAGTTGGCGAGGGCCGGTATCAAACCAAGAACCTTGTGATTCCTAGTCGAACACTCTACCGACTGAGAACTTAATTTAAAATGTAATTTGTACTTTGAAAATCATCAGGATGATTTATAAATTATGTACAATTTTGAAAAATTTATCATCTCTAAAAATGACCCCCCCCGCCAAATTATCAGATCTTATTCTCAAAATGGTGTTGTAGTAAGTGTGTAGTATCCAGTAAACTATTTAGGGAGCAGGATGCTACACACTGACTATAACACCACTCTTTATGTAGCTCATGTCAGGTCGCACAATGCGCTATGGGTATTATGTAACCCCGTACTACCTGCTTCATAGTCGGATCATTGGTGACTTAACCGGTACCCTCCACCAAACTTGCCTGGTGAGGAAAGTGGCTAGACACTCAGCAGGACAAAAAACAAAACCTGTGAAAGGGTAGCGGAAGCTTCTCACTCAACGGCCATCTAGCAAATTAACGCGAAAACATAGAAATACCTGGACTGGTATCCAGGCGCGTAATAGTCTAAATAACCCCAGCTGCCTTGTGGATATCTTCTGGATAGGAAAAGGCTAAGGGAGAAAACCCTGACAGAAATCACGGCTTGGACTCCATTAGGCAGTTCAGTGTGTAAAACATTATTTGGCAACTCCTGAAGCCAAATTGATGTCAAATGTATTGGTTCACCATTCCTTCAGATCACACCAGCGAGGCAGAGAGGGGTCACTTAGGCAACCCAGGGCCTCCATACATCTTGCCAAGGCTCTTTATGTAGCATAGAGTATTGTTACATAATTATTAGATTCTTAATATTTATGTACAGTAGTGTAGAAATCAAAATGGCTGTTATAAGTTGCAGCCCACGGCCTTGAAGGATTTGAATGACAAGGCTTGAACTGTCCTGATCCTTCCTTCCAGTGGATACCGTGAGAATCGGTGGAGGAGAACCTCTTCCGGTTTAGATTAGAAATAGATTTTAGTCAGTCAGCGAGAAACCACGATGGTGGTGAGTCGTGTATTGCATGCTCCGACTCGATCTGCACAGGTAGTCTGGTGGGGGATTTTGAGAATAAAATATGATCTAAGCAAATCGAAGTCTTGTGTTATTATCTAAAAACTACCAAATGACACAGGGCTTCTGATAAAGAGAAATCCCCAATGGAAGACCAGACACGAAGTCCCCAGACGAAGTCCAGATGTTAGAAGAGACGCTAGAAGAACTTAAGATATCAAAGACGCCAGAAGAAGAATAGAAGTAAGTAAAGAAAGGGTATACAACAGTATGTAACAGCCGCATTACATCACTGATAAGACTGCAGATTTAGTAGGTTTTTTATGAGTGGAGTTGCTAGCTTCATTCACCCTGGTTTTGAATTCATAGGTTTTTCTTCTTGTAGATCAGTTTGCTTGTCTATAAGGCTAGACTATTTACCATACTATTTACCTATAGCTGGAGGGAGAGGAAATGGATTCATATCTTTCCTAAAGGCATTAGCACAAACAGTCTCATCTAGGATTTGAATGGCTTGTTGAATCCTTTTTCATTACACCCACCATGAACTCCTTTTTGCCAATCTCTCACGAAGTAAATTTCACAATTTTTAGAAATTATTTCAAACTATAAGACCTATGTTGAATTTTATCATACAAAAAAATTAAGATGAAAATTAAAATTATTTTCTCATTCCACAGAGATCAATTTTGCTTTAAAAATCATCTCTAACATTTTGTGCCCATTACACTGGAATACCAGTTGTACTTTTATTACATCCCACACTGTAATACCATTTTACTGGTGAGTAGATCACACTCAAATAACAAAAGGTAATTTTAAACTCAAGGGCTCAATATCATTTTCTTCTGTTACATTTTGTAAGGATATAAGGGCGCCTCACATGGTGTAATGGTTAGCAAGGTAAACTGGCAGACCATTAATAGTGAGTTTGAGTCTCACTGGGTTCCCCATACATCCGGCCTTGTGACACAACTAAGTAAAGCTTAGTAAATAACTATTTTGTAAAGATCTTTTTAATTCACAGATGGATGTTTTTTTTTTTATAAATATAATCAAATTTATCTATGAAAATGGATTGAAATGTTCAAACAAAATCAAAAGCCAAAATTTATTGTATAACTCATTATTTCTAGAAACTTTCAGAATTTTTTTTTTTTTTTTGTGTAAATCAATGCGAAGATTTTATAAGTGATTGAATAATAATATTCACATTAAAAAGATAAAAAGAACAGAAAAATAGATAAAGAAAAAAACCCAACATTTTTTAATAATGGAATGAAAACATAAATTTGTAAGATTTTCATGAAAACCTCCTTTTCTTTAAGTAACACCTCATTCTAGAATCTATATCATGATGAATCACGATAACATAAAGAAGAGAGTTTTATAATTAACATTTAATAGTTATCTCCCTTTGGGGAATTATAATAATAAGGGTGGTACGAAAGTCTTGTCACCCTAACTGTTTTAATTTTCATTATTTTTTGCTTTCAAAAAAAAAGCCAGACAGCAAGGGAGTCTATCCCCTTTTCACTAGTGCTAGACCAAGGAGATTATTTTATGTATTATCATTAAGTCTCAAAAAGGGTTGAAAATTGTTATATTCTCTAAATTCAAGCAATTTAATGTTATTCTGATGTTTTTACCGTGTTACAATAACAGACATTCAAAATCATAAAATCATGGTGTTTAGCAAGTGTATTGGTTTCAAATTAAATATTTAAAAAATCACGGTAGTATGCTAATTTATTTAAAATTCACAGTTAATAATTTTGAAGTCAACATATGTAAAGACTCACTAGTTTATTTAATTTATATATATATATATATATATATATATATAATATATATAGGTAAAAGAACTGCAAATGAGAAAAGTTTTTTCATATAAAGAGTGCTCAATGCTATTATGGCAGAGCAGGTATTATGGACATGATAAATCCGTTGCTTTAAGTCTTATGTGGTTAACACAATCTTTAAATGGAAATGTGAAAAAAAAAAAGTGGCTAATCAAATATATATATATATATAGCATGAAGTATAGTGATAAGATGTTAGTATATATACAAATTTAAAGTAGCACTTTTTATCTAAAATGGTATATAACAAAAAAAACTATAAACCTTTTTAGAACAAATGAGTACAGACTTGATTAATGATGTAATATAAAAAATAATCTAATGTATTTACTTCTTATATTCTATAGATAAAATTAATAGAAAACATTTATATATAGAATCATAAATAAAGAAGACGAAAAAAAACTTCTTTCTAGAAACAGTTATTTGCAACGTATCTAAGAGGATTGTGTATATTCATAATACCAAATGTGGTTTTTTTTTTTAGTGTTGCAACAGTCAGTTTTATCTAGGAAGAAAACTCAATAAACATTACATAAAGTTGTATTTGTGCACATTAAAATCTAAATGAATACCAAGAATAGTTTTCAACATCATCATCCAATGTAGTCTTAACATTTTCTAACTTAAGAACTGTAATAGGATAAAGTGGTAAAAAAAAGCCCAACAAACTCAAATAGTGCAAGTTGTATTGTATAACAAGAGATATAATTTTCTATCATTATTATTTCTACATCTATTCTATTAAAAATGATGATTTGAAAATAAAGTATGGAGTAAAAGAAAAAAAAAAGCACAATGATTCCACAGTGCAATACATTCATTCTTTGCATTATTGATAAAAGTGAAAATACCTCTAGAAGTTCAATTTAGTTCCAGCCAATTGTTGTTTGTGCCAGTCTCATCAAGTGATATGCAATATTGAGACAGAGAAAGTGAGTGAGAGAAAACACATGACTTGTGAAATCAATAGCTTTTGGCTAGAATTATCGTTTCAGTTTGAAGATCTTCCATTGTTGGGATCAGTCTATGCTGTAATATCATCAGCAGTAGCAGTAGCCACATTAAACAAAAAGATATATATATATATATATATATATATATATATATATAATATATATATATATCTCAGAATATCACTAGGGAATTCCATGTTGATTGGAAAATTAGAGCAAGTAAGTAAGCCAACTTGTAATATTAAAAAAAAGATCAAAATGATGACCAGTGTAGATTTGAAGAAGGGGGGGGGGAGTGCCAATTTATCAGTTTATTATTATTGATTGATTTACTTATGATATTTGTCTAAAAAAGACAAAAAGAAAATCAATTCTTTCCCTCTAACTTAATAAGATTGAATAACATTTCTTTAGATAACAGACTAAGTCAGAAAAAATGTTTTTTTTTAGGATTGTAAACACATATCAAAAACCATTTTAAGTGAAGATATTTTAAGATGAAACTTAAGGATCATATTTAATGTAAATGAAACTGACATATTTTTAAGGGTCTTCTAGTTCAACAGGACCTAATTTAAAAAAAAAAGGTTTAATTCTAAATATATTCATTTTGTTAAAAAGAAATTTTAATTCCACTACTTCCATTGCAGTTTTCCTTGTGGATTGGAATATTTTATCTCAATTCCTATACTAACTCTATCCTGATCTTAATAAGAAATTTGATAAAAAATTAATGATAGTTAAAAATTAATTACTCAATATGATAATCATAATTTTGCAAATAAAATAACATTTCTGATCAATTGTTAATGATATAATTAGATCTGAAAAGACCATTCAGAATTGATGCTAAATTCTTATTCCTGTCTTTAAAATTTTCTAAGAGTGCTTTACATATTTCCAATGATTATGCTGAAAGAAGCAATAAGAACTAAAGAAAGTGGTTTTTACTACTTTATTCAACAGCTATATATATATATATATATATAATATATATATATATATATATATATATATAAGAAGAGAGAGAGAGAGAGAGAGAGAGAGAGAGAGAGAGAGAGAGAGAGAGAGAGAGAGGCTACTACTCTAAGTAACTTTGACCAAAACTTAGTAAATAACAACTATCAAAAAGAGAGACTAAAAGAAGGTCTATGAAGTAAGAGAAATTAAAAAAAAAGAAGTTTTATCCAGAAAAGCCAAAGACCAATCAGCCTGTAACCCAATTCCAGAACAATCTCAAAAGAATGTGTGTCTATCAAACAAAATAGACTATGTGTGCTATATATATATATTATATATATAAATATATATATATATATATATATCATATATATCACACATATAATGAATGTGTGTCTATCAAACAAAATAAACAAATAAGAGAAATCCACACAGACAGACAAAACAGACGACAAACAGAAACAACTATCCTTTAGATTTTGGGTCAAAGACAAGCAAGAAAAATCTCACAGATACTGTTGACAATAAACAACTTTTATTTGTACTGAAAATGCCTTCATTTTTCTACCATAAGTTATTAGACCCCCTACAACCAACATTGAAGCACTCGTTGTGTAACGGTTATCTTATTAAGAAATGGACACGGTGAACTGAATTCAAATCTTTTCATATAGAGCTAATATCATTAGGAAAGGCATGCATCGAATCATTTTCCCTCCAGCTATGGGTAAATAGTAGGGTAGACTGGGCTCTTTAATCTTTAACCAAAAACTGAATTAAAACCTGTTAAACAACACTTAAAAAATTGACCTTGTAAAATACATACATACATATAACATTGATAATCATTAAAATAAAGATGATTTTTTTCCCAATTCTTCCATTCATTTCAATGTTTTATCTTCCTAAATGGTGAAACTGATTCTATTGTTGGGTCAGTAAAATGGTAATTCCTGTGTATAGAGTTAAGTGAGGGAGAGGCTTTCTGTGATTGGATATACCAATCATGTGATGAGCCCAGAAGTTTGGGCTCAAAATACCAACAATCACAGAGAGAGACCATGACCCAGATCTGATGAGGCTGCGACTTTAAATCATCTCCAAGAAATCACCCTAAGATACCAATTCTTCAGCACGCCAGTAAATCCCTCAAACTCAACTTCAAACAAAGGAAGGACTTTATATTGTTACTCATTGTTTTTATTTGTTCTTTAATAAATTGTTAGAATTAAACTAAGTTTTAATTCATTTATTTGTTGCTGTTAGTCTTAGAATTAAATGCTATACTAACACAATACTATTAATAAAGTCACAGATTTAGTTATCAGTGAATCAAGTTGAAAGTAAAACGAATTCAACAAGTCAATCTGTTTTTAAAGTTGATAATCATTATGTTTAAGTTGTTTATCAAAACCTCCTTTCAAGGAAATCCAGAAAAAAATTGACATTGAAAGGGTACATTAAATGCAAAAGTGGTATTTGTCATCCCACCCTCACACAGTGCTGGAATGTTACACAAAATCGGTTTAATGTTGGGTGGGACAATTTGCAGGAAGCAATCCTCCAAGGGGGTCACAGTGCCAAGTAAATTCAAGTTCCAGCTGTTTATTTGCTTGTTGAAGGGTTCGTTTGATCTAACATTTCATTGCAATGATAGAACATTCCAACAAAATTGAACATCATTTTAAAAATTAAAGATAGATTTCAATCTAGTTTAATTTTGAGATGAATAATTACTGGTTGAACAACACATTGATGGATGTCCTGAGTATGACACTAAAACTGCATCTGATGGTGAGGTTTCAGTTCTGGGGAGTGTAGAGTACCCCTTCATTTGTTGTATACCTCTTTCCTTACTTCTTACTTCTATTATTCTTGTCATCTTCTAGCGTCTCTTCTAACGTCTGGACTTCGCCTTGGGTCAGTCTTGTTACCAAGACATTCATTAACCACAAAACCATATTATTTTCGTAAGCTTTTATTTCTTAACTAAACATTTTTCATCTGACTAATATAGCGCGCGTATGCAGTGAGTTCCAGTTAAGGCAGTACATCTTCTCTGCCCGACGTCCAAACTGAAACTCAGGACCCAACCAGGTCCCATGTGACTTCACGTATTTCGCGGGCTTTCTGTAATATTCCATGGAAAGTCCCGCCTGTGATATGAAAAGGGGCCATCCCTTTAGAAATACAGGGGATTGACAATAATCTTGTACAACCGCATAGATTATGTAACACATTGCCATTACTCCCAGGTTCATTCTGACTCAAAGTGGTAGTACATTTTAGGTTCCCATCTATAGGTCAAATAGATCTGTTTAAACATCTATTCGTTTTTGATAGGACAATGTTTCATACGAAACAACTACACAAAAATGTAAATATGAATGCAATTCCCTAACCTGTCGGTATAAGATAACTTTAGACAAGTTGTTTGATTATTAGATTAACAACTAAAGCAACAAAAAAGAATTCCATTCTGGGATTTATTGGTTCTCAGTTTTTATTGGATACAACAAAAAAAAGAAGCTTTCTCTAAAGAATTAATCTTTGGAAAAAACAAATTTGTGGTAACGAAAGAAAAGAAATCAAAACAATCTGTTAACTAAATGATATAATATTTTCAAAGAAGTCTTTTTTTTTTTTTTTTTATGACAAACCAATTTTCTGGCAAGTAAAGTTTTGTCATTTCCTTACCAAAATATAACGCCTAATTAATCAACTATAATTACATAAAATAATCCGTTGGAAATGAAATAAAAAATTATATTATTATAATTAATTATATTATATATTATATTATTAAAACAAAAAATAATGAAAGTTAAAACAATATGTAAGAGAGGCAAGACTTTTGGACCACCCGGTAGAAACTGAGTGTAATAAATTTTTGTAGACTAGAATAATTAATTTGGATTGTAAATGTAAATGTAAGTGAATGTTTTATTAGTCATTAAATTTCATAGACATGTTTGGTAATGTTATAAATATTCACAGAATACGTTAAGTGGCTTTAAAAAAAAGGTTTATATCAATCCACCCGCCACCCTCAAAATTGTAAATTAGCAATCCTTAGCAAAATGAAAAGAATTCAAGATTGCATTCTAAAAAGAACCTGAAATACAACCGTTGCTTTTTGTTCTGTTTTTATTGCAATTCATCTCAACACTGAATCAATAGAAATCCTTGACATTGACTAATTTTATGAAGAAAAAGGTTAAAGTAACATTTATTAGTAAAAGTGAATATCATGAATATTTAATCTACTAAGAGGGAAAAAGTACTTTTAGCTTTGGTGGTTGTCATATATAAATCTTACCATTAAATCTATTACCAATTCTATGTTGTGACCAATCAACAAAAAAACTAACCAACCCCTCCGCCCGAGCAGGATGTGACACAAGGTCAATTTCTTAAGCGGAGTTTAACAGGTTTGTATTCCTTCTCCTAGACTGATTGGCTAACCAAGGTTAAAGAACCCAGTCTGACCCTACTATCTACCCATAGTTGGAGGGAGAGTAGTTGAATTTATACCTTTCCCAAGGGTATTAGCACTATGTGGAATGAAAACAGTCTCGTCCAGGATTTGAACTCGGGCCGACGAGTCCATTTCCTATGACTCTAACCACTATATCACACTCCTCCTATGTAATTCATTACATAAAACTCTACTAAAAAAGCACTATTAACTAAATGATTAAAAAAAATGTGTGTGTGTGTGTGTGTGTGTGTGTGTGTGTGTGTGTGTGTGTGCTGATGCTTCCAAATAAATTTTATGGATTGCAGCCAGCATTGTCTGCAGTTGTCCAAAAGTGCACCAATGATCTAATATAAGACTTTTTTTTTACGAGTTTTATTTGCTATTAGCCAAGAATTTGAATATTAACTCATAACAAATTGACACCTGCCTCATTGATTTAAAGGGGTGTGGTTGGGTTTATTGCCCGGTGCCTGAGGCGCTCCAAAAGAGGAATACCGACGGGAACCACGCATTTTTTTGCATTAGCCATCACATGAGCTTCGGTTTGTGCGTGGCTTTCCACGTTAAAAAATACTTTGTGTCACATCCTAATCTGGTGGGAGGTTAAGGTAGTAGATAAAACTCTTAACAAATTGACATTCAGTATACATTTTTATTTTCTCTGATTTTTATAATTAATAAAAATAAAACAACTTAGAATTTACTAAAAGGTGATTACTAGACTGTCAGATTATAAGGTACACACACACACACACACACACACACACACACACACACACATTAAAGTAAACTTTGGTTTGGTTTGGTTTGTTTTATTTTACGGCATATCAACCTCAATGGGTCATTTAATGCCGATAAAGTTTTGAAATAAATTAATTCTTAATGGATACACAATTTTTTTTTAATAAATACATTTTTCTATTTAACCCATAGATGGGACCCTAACAGGTACTACCACTCAGGGCTAGAATGGACCTGAGAGCAATGGTGATGAAGGGGTGCACCACATTCCCCAAACCTCCAAAACTGAAACCTCACCATCAGATAGAGTTTAACGTCATTCTTAGGACATGTAGACCCTCAGCCACCACCTTATAGCACCCATATGATAAAAAGGGTTGGAGCTTGCCATAAGGGCAATAGGGTTAGGGCAATCATATAGGTGCTAGGGCATGACTTGACCAGCCGATTGATCGGAGGGGGTCTCTCCGACCGCCCGTCTAGCCTAAGTAAGTGTCTAAGTGGAGTGTTGCAGGTCACGGACTGCTCATCCACCAAGACTCCGTCCTTAAGCATCACGGGTCGCCACCCACGGACAACAGGTGGCCCCATTTGGGGGAGTCTTACCCCTATGCAGAGGTGCAGTCGGTGCGTTCTAACGCCCCACCGACAGGGTCGTGTAAACATTGGATAAACATTATTGAAAAACAAAAGTCTCTATTAAGTATTTGTAAACAAGGTAAATTATTATAAACAAATCTATAAGTGTCTTAAGTCTTTTGAGAGAGAGAGAGAGAGAGAGAGAGAGAGAGAGAGAGAGAGAGAGAGAGAGAGAGAGAGAGAGAGCAAGCATAATTACACAACAAAATAGTATTTATATATTTTACAGGTAGCAACTTGTGAGTATAGGTATAAACTTGAAGTAATTAAGAGTGTATTTTTGTAATAATCTATCAGAGCAGCATTAAATTACTGGAAAAGGCCAGTTTAGGTTTTTTAAAAAAAATGATATCAGAAAAAAAAAACCTTATAATATCAGAGGTTTGTGAGAAGCATCTCTTGTAAGGAAAAGGACAAATTGAAAGAAAAGAAATAGGAACTAAATTGGTTTGGTTTCTTTGTTTAATGGCACATCTATATTCGTGGGTTATTTAATGCCATACATATCCTTGTAGAAGAACAGTTGTGGTACTATCTAACCCATAGCTAGGGAGATGAGGGTGTTCAGGCCTTTCCCAAGGGTATTACTCCGAACTCCCTTATTACAATGTCACAGTCTTGCACACTGGCCTCTACACCAGGGGGACTACCCTGAACTATATTGGTTCTTCATGGTTATGAAGACACCTGCTAAGGCATAATTTTTTAAATTCCCAATATTGGCTAATTGTCAGATGTTAATAAATATTCTCTGGGTACAAATGCAGAATAGCGCGCAAGAGATAATATTAAAATCACATTTTACGTATAAATAGCATTAGATGACGGACACTCCCGAAGTAGCCTAACCCTAACCCTTAATCTAATCCTAGCGTTCTAAAGGTTTCGGGTATTTCTGTGAAATGTAATGCGTTTTATAGGCAATCTAATGATATTATCTCTTGCACGCTATTCTGCATTAGTACCATTTTCGGTTTTAAAAAACAATAAAAAATGAGGTTTCTTTTAAAAGACATTTTTTTCTCAAAATTCTGAAGTCCTTATTTATTTATTTATTATTGTTTTGTTGTCAAGAGCCAACAGCCCATGAATCAATTTAAAATAAGTTACAGGAATAGATAAATATTTTCCGAGACTTAACCCCTTTAAGAAGATTTCTTCTATAAAACTGTCGATCTTGAGCAGTGTAAATTTCTTTGTCAAATTTCTTGCTTTCTTAAAGTTGTAAGCTTAGGAATTGGTTATACATGACTAGATAAAGTTTTTAATCAAATTCGTCCGGATGAGATTAGTCTTGTTGGGACGACACCAAATTTTTAATTCACTGCATAATACTTCTGATATGTACAACACTTTTTTATCACCTAAAAGATCTAGACTGCAAAAAAACAAAACAAAACAAAACAAAAAAAACCCAGCCCTGTAAGAAAAAAAAACCTTCTGCCAGCAAAAATTAGCAGGAAGTATTCTGCGTTGAGACTGACTGGGAAAAGAGCCAACATTTTCCACATTTTAACCCAACAATTAGAACAAGAAAACTTGCAAATCCTTAAGAATAGTTTTTATTGGCATATAACCAAAAATACTAGAAAATAACTGCAGAAAAATCGTCTGGTATAATATACTAATTGCTTCAGAGAAACACAAGAAAAAAAAAAAAGAGTTAATATTAAGACGTACCTTTCAAATAAAATAAAATCATTAGATTGCTTGAAGCTGTAGATGAAACTTATTAGAATTAATGCCCAATACAGAAAAGAACAAGAGAGAGAGAGAGAGAGAGAGAGAGAGAGAGAGAGAGAGAGAGAGAGAGAGAGAGAGAGAGAGAGAGAGAGAGAGAGAGAGAGAGATCCCTATAGAAGTTTTTTTGTATTTTGTAAACATATCAATTTCATAGATACAATTCATTTTGTGTTTCTTGTATCTTAAAGATTAATTTAAAATGAAGTAAATGTCATTTCTGAATAAGTAATTTAACTCTTTGTTAATAGGTGAACTTTATAGTTTTATGTTTGTCTTGTATTCTCCGCCATGTTCTCAGTTTGGCATACAGTGTTATTCTTTAAAACACATATTCGTCAGATAACCTTCTCTAAATACTAATAAATGTTTTGTATAACCTATTTCATTTGTCAAGGTCATGAAAGCCACAATATCTAGAATTGTAAGAAGTAAATGCAGTAGAAATGATCTTGCAGAATTATTTTTTGGAATCCCTCCAGTCATATTGATATATATATATGTACTAGTATAAAATGTCAACGGAGAAATCAAATATATCGTCATGTCATCATCTGGTGCCACCATGAATGTAAAATTTGAATGTCAATAAATAAAAAAAATCAAAGATCAAAAGAGATTCTCTTTTTATGAAAACATCTGCTGTGAAATGTACTTTTCTTTTCTTTTCTTTTTACGGTTTGTTATAAAACGCAAAATGGAAACTGCTGAAAAGAAATAGTATTCCATGTTCACAATTATCTTTGGTGCTTTTAGATGCTTTGAATTGAGTCAAGAAAATATTTGGGTTTGTTTTGTTATTTTTTATTTTTTGCTTGAAATTGTCCATGAAAAAAGTAGGAAGTACATAGAGAACTAATGGAAAAAAGACATGAAAAGTTAAGTTTTGGAAATGCTGGAATTGATAAAGAAAGAAAGAAAGAAGAGAAAAAGAAGAAAAAAGAGAAAAAGAAAAGATTAATAAAGAGAAGTTAAGGAAGAAAACAAATAACATCAGAGAGAGAGAGAGAGAGAGAGAGAGAGAGAGAGAGAGAGAGAGAGAGAGAGAGAGAGAGAGAGAGAGAGAGAGAGAGAGAGAGAGGGGGGATAAGAAAGAAGAAAGAAAAATAGAAAATTAAATATCAAAATGAAGACAGGATATCACACAGGTCAAATAAATGGTTCAGTTCATTTTTGTTTCTTTAAATTCTGATTTATTTTATCAAAATACATTTCAATATAAAAAATGAAGTATATATAATTTTACGTAAATTAAATATTAAGAAGATAATGACAATTATATGAAAGAAAACTTCTTTTATGATTTTTTCCAGGTTTTATTGAAATGGTTAAGATAAAACAAGTTTTACTATCATTTTATTATTACTTGATTTACTGGATTTACATAGAAATGCATTTTGATTGGTGGAAAGGGTTTGAAATTTTGCATCTAAATGTGATATATAAAAAAACAAAAAGATAAAAAATAAAGTGTACCTAACTATTATTGGGTGTGTGCAAACATTGCAATATTCTAGGAAAACTAAAAACTGAATACAGAGTAGAAACACATTTTGATTCTGTTATAGTATGTGGCTTACCCGGTTTGAATGTGTCCTACCTCAGTAAGAGTATATTCATAGATATAAGTAGCAGGCAATTTATTGAAACTAATTATTTTTCACATATATTCAATTTCAAGAAATGCAATTCTGTCATAAGCTGTCTATAGTAATTAAGAATAATTAAAAAAATAATTTATCCATAATTTACATGAATCAGAGATCTATTTAATACTAAAATATTCTAAAATTTTGAAATAGGATTAGGGTTAGGGTTAGAGTTAGGGTTAGGTTAGCAGTTATTATTATCACCTTATAATATTGTTTTTATGGTAGGCCACATACTATAAGAGAGACATGATTTCGTAGGCCACATACTATAATGGTACCAACATTTTTTGTAATTAAAAAAAAAAAAAAAAAAAAAAACACTTGAATCTTTCTGTTAATCTAATATGTATATATCATTTTTAAAAAGTAAGTTAAAAGTTAAGTGTGTTCCGACCCCCCCCCCCCAAGATTCAAGAAAGAAGAAAAAAAAAAAGAAATGGAAGTAGTTAAGTAAATAATTTCTGTGAAAAAAGAAAGAAAAAGTTTTAAACAAAGGTGAGGGAACACCTGATGAGTAAGATCTAAACAAACTTTTCTAAAAGATAAACTATTGGCAAAGGTGTTGTAAATGTCTGGCTTAGTAAAGGAATTGTTAGGAGTCAAAATAATACTTTATGCACACTAAATTTAGTTTGTAATAATGTGTATGCACATGAACAACTGGCTTCACTAGAGTAGTATGTGTGTGTGTGTGTGTGTGTGTGTATGCAAATAAGTTTATGCTAACAAGTTGGGTGGAGATGGCAGTAGGAAGTGACTGGGCAGTTATTTAGTTTTTTCTATCTCTCTTCTATTAGTCACTTTGAGTATTGTGTTGAAAAGAAACAGAATGTTAAAGTAATTGGAGAGAGAGAGAGAGAGAGAGAGAGAGAGAGAGAGAGAGAGAGAGAGAGAGAGAGAGAGAGAGAGAGAGGGAGAGGGGGGGTGAAAGTTATTTCACCAAATAGATTTCACTATAAACTTTTAGTTGGTGAGTTAGGAAAATCTAAAAAGGCAAAGGCAGAGGAAATATGATAATCTCCAAGAGCTTCAAGGTGCCTCGGTAGAATGAAAAAACTCTATTTAAGGCAGGGGGCTAAATTTAGCACAAGTAGAGAATCAAATTTAGGAAATCAAATGGAAACCATGCTTTATATTAACAACCATAATGTGTGTGTGTGTGTGTGTGTGTGTGTGTGTGTGTGAGAGAGAGAGAGAGAGAGAGAGAGAGAGAGAGAGAGAGAGAGAGAGAGAGAGAGAGAGAGAGAGAGAGAGAGAGAGAGAGAGAGAGAGAGAGAGAGAGAGAGAGAGAGAGAGAGAGAGAGAGAGAGAGAGAGAGAGGTGGGTGGGTGGGTGTGTGTTGGTTTTGTAAAGCAAAGGTTGTATTTTTTTTTGTTCACTTCCCTATCTAACATTAGTGGTAGAACTGGCCGGTACCATCACATTGAAGTTGATAGGAAAAACAAATAAATAAAAATACCAGCTGTTAACAGAGGGTAGTGATTCGATGTACATGCAGAAACTTGTATATATATCTTTTGAATATATAAAATATTCTGAGAGAGAGAGAGAGAGAGAGAGAGAGAGAGAGAGAGAGAGAGAGAGAGAGAGAGAGAGAGAGAGCAGAGTGTCTGACATTCCAATTTATTTAACCATGAGTGCCTCATTAAATTTATGCTTAAAAAGATAAATATCTATAAATATTTACAAGTACACGTACTTTTTAGAAGGCGATAAAAATATGGATATATATATTCATTAATATACAAGTGTTGTCTCTTAATGCTGTATTAACCTTACACACACACACACACACACACACACAGTGAGTGTTCCAGCAATGGAGACGTCCCAACTGGGAATGAAATTCTATGGAATACACTGAATTTAAGATGGTTTCGATAATAAAGAGTCTTGAATTTTTCATATAGATCGATATAAAATATAAAGTAAGTAAAGCCATCGGGGTGGTCTAAAGTCAGTATCAGCCAGACAACGAGGGAGTCTATCTCCTTTTCACTAGCGCTAGACCAAGGAAATTGTTTTTGCGTCTGAGGTGGAGCGCCACACATACCATCAGCTCTTCACTTTACCGCATAGATCCCTGTGCTACTCATACCCTGAGTTGGCGAGGACCTGATATCGAACCAGGAACCTTTTGATTCCTAGCCGAACGCTCTACCGACTGAGCTAAACCGACCCCTAAAAATATAAAATATGAATATATATATTCATTAACTTACAAGTCTTGTCGCTTAATAATCTATTAGCCTTGATGGTGTAATACATGGACTGTTCCAACATTGGAGAAATTCCAATTGGAAATGAAGTTCTATGGAACATACTGGATTTAAATTGTTTCAATGATAAAGATTCTTGAATTTTTCAGAACTTTCAATTTGATTCTTTCCTTTAAGTGATTTTTCGTATATATTTCTCTAATAAACAATATTAAATAAGATGGACATAAGATTTGAAAACACGAACCAATAAAACTTCACATTGGACTGGAAACAATCATTACAGCTGTAATCTAAATCTTAATTCAGTCTTAACTCTTTGCCAACCAAATTTGCACCACGGCTGTACCAAATCTTCTTGGTATTTTTTTTACTGTATGATGGAATATTTCAAATTTCACTATTTATTCACATCAGAACTCATTCTATTCGAATAAAGTCCTATTATTTTAATCTGAGTCCTTCTGCTCAGCTTTAATGAACTAACCATAAGTTTTTTTTTTACTTTTGCAGTGGCGCCGCTGTGAGCGGAATAAAGTAGACAAAGAGTTAAAGAATTCTTTTTCAATAAAAAGGAAGCTTGATATTAATGATTTATAATGATTTCCTTATCCGAAATTATAAGGAAGCGTCAAATTTAAAGTAAATGCATCTTTATTAATTGGGAAGAGATTGTTCGTTTTCCAGACAAAACTGTTTGTATTTAACATAGTGTTAATACCCTTGGGAAGGGATGAATCCAGCTATTTCCCTCTATCTATGGGTAAATAGTAGGACAGTCGTGGTCTTTAACTTTATTTAGGCAACAGGTCTAAGAGAAGGGAAACTCTGAATTCAATTCCGTTTAAGAAATTGACCTTGTTTCGCATCCCACTCGTGCGGGGGGTATATATATATATATATATATATACACATATATATATACACATACACTATATATACACACACACACACACACATACACATATATATACACACACACACACACACATATATACACATATATACACACACACACACATATATACACATACACACACACACATATATATACACACACACATATATATACACACATATTTTGAATAGGTATGCCCACCTAATTAATTAATTATTAATTAATTTTCAAAATTAGGTACGACTTCAATTAACCACATATTCTCCAAAAATTGTCGGCTAAAAAAAAAACCATATCAAAACACATCGTTTGTTTATTTACTTCTCATATATATATATATATATATATATATATATATATATATATATATATAGGTGGCCAAACTCGGTTTGATAGAGCTACCACAGTAGTAACACAGCTTGGCTAATCTGATCTTTGCAGTAAATAATCTGGGAGCTGACGGTTGGTGTGGCGCCTCAACTCGAGCGAAAAGTGGATAGACTCCTTCGTTGTCCGGCTGATACTGACAATAGGGCATTCCCCCGACTTTATTTTTACTAGCTCGATGTAAAATAGTTTCATTTCATTTCATTGGTGTTTAGTTCGAACTAAACAATCAGGATCAAATAAGTGCGTTCAAAAAGTATCGAGACTGAAACTGTATTTATCAAACAGAAAAGGACAAAGAAAAAACAAACACTTGTTTTCAAATAGTGACCTTGACATTAAACATACTTATTCCAGTGAGTTTTCCATTGGTCGAATTACCCCTTAACTCTTCTTTTTTATGGTGTGAAACTGTGTCGTCATATTTCTTTTAATCTTTACTACATCCTCAAAACCTTTGGAGATGCAGTTTCAGCTCAGGAAACGAGAATAAGTTGCACTCAGCTGGGTTTTCTGAGTTGGGGAGGGGGGCTGCACACGTGTCCCATTAAAAAAGTATTCAGACTAGATATTTACCACGTACTCACGTGTATGGGTTAGGCACAAGGCCCTATTAATATGGGACCACCAATGAACCAAAGCTCATGGGTGGCGGGTGCAAAAATGCGTTGATCCCGTATGCATTCCCCCTCAAGGGGAGCACCTCAGGCACTGGGCAATAAACCCATCCCTGCCCTTTTAAATCGAGGGGGCAGGTGTTGCCTGGGGAAATAGCCCTGGGATTAACGATATTAGCTTGTAAGGTCCAGGGCCGAAGCCACTGGATCCCCCGGTCGAAACCGGAGTTAGATTGTTGGACATAAAGTATTCTGGCTAAATTCATTTTGTTTTCTTCAAATGGACACTGACTTTCTCCAAGCGACATTTCTATCAAGTTGTTCAGGTGTACACACATCTTTATTTAAATTTAAAAAATATTCAAAGCTTCAATCTTGATACCTTTTTTTTTTTTTATCATACCTCCTATATAAAACTTCCCATCGTGATATAATGTTTTTCAAGTTAGTCTCGCAGATCCATTACTAATGAACAGCGAATTCGATCCT
Organism: Doryteuthis pealeii; assembly: GCA_023376005.1. Classification (NCBI taxonomy): domain Eukaryota; kingdom Metazoa; phylum Mollusca; class Cephalopoda; order Myopsida; family Loliginidae; genus Doryteuthis; species Doryteuthis pealeii. The sequence goes on from CM042165.1 coordinate 8,214,577, forward strand.
TACTGGATGCCCCATACTTGCGACCTTAGATCACATCCTACCCATGGCGAATGAATTGGGTAAAAAGGGCATCCCAACGTGATTTAATGGTTAGAAAGCTAGTTTCACTGATCCATTAAGACTAAACAGTGAGTTCGATTCTTATTGGATACGCCATACTTGCGACCTTGTGCCAAGTCGGATCTTAGCCCTGAAGAGCACTAAGCGAAACTTTTAGTAGGTTTATCTGACTCATAGATTTATCATATATATATATATATATATATATATATATATATATATACAGCAGTTTCTCATAACTTGTCTGCTAGAAACATTATCTGTCAGTACTGAAAGGAATCATTTTACTGTCATCATAACTTATAGCTTTGATCTTAGGTTTAACCAGTTTTAATCAGTGTAGATAGATATCTCAGGTAGTATGAGAAATTTATAAGAGTGTATATGACCAACCCATCTGTTGTTTGCTGGTGAGAAGAAAGAAAGGACATTAGCCCAGTTATCGAGAAAACTATTTTTATATTCTTATTATGAGAAAATACTTTCATTAAAGAAATCTTTTTTAATAAAAAAAAAAAGGGAAGATTGATATTAATGATTTATGTGAATGTTTCCGTGTCAGAATTATAAGGAAGCATCACATATAAAAGTAAAGATGATACGATTTGAATGAATGCATCTTTTTTTTATTGGGAAGAGATTGCCGTTTTTTTTAATTGTCGGTGCCAAACACGGCGTGAGAGAGAGAGAGAGAGAGAGAGAGAGAGAGAGAGAGAGAGAGAGAGAGAGAGAGAGAGAGAGAGAGCTAGTGCAGTTGATATGGCTATGCATTGCACACAAGAGAAGGTTTTTAATGTAAACCGCTTGTAACTTGAGATATATACATAACGTTGAGGAATTTCGACCTTGGGGGAGTTTATGTCTACCGTGAGATGAGAATTTAAGAGAGCTGAAGATTTTAAATGTCAATTAAAATGATTTATAAAAGATTATATCTCACGATGAAATTATTCATTATCGATAAAATTCTTTCATTAATAAAATACCTTCCTGTTGAGGGATATATTGTATGAAGTGTCTTCATATATAAAGTAAAGTAAAGTCGACGGGGCGGCCTAAAGTCGGCATCAGCCAGTCAACGAGGGAGTCTATCCCCTTTTCAATAGCGCTAGACCAAGGAGATTGTGTTTGGTGTCTGAGGTGGAACGCCACACCTACCATCAGCTCCTTACTTTACCGCACAGATCACTGTGCTACTCATAACGCTGAGTTGGCGAGGACCGGTATCGAACAAGGAACCTTGTGGTTTCTAGCCGAAAGCTCTACCGACTGAGCTAACCCGACCCTGTCTTCATATGTAACAACAAATATTATTCACTATTACTAAATACATGATTTCAATAAAGTTAATTTTCTAGATATTGTGAATTTATTATCAAATCAAATTTCTCTCTCTCTCTCTCTCTCTCTCTCTCTCTCTCAGGATGGGATAAACAGTTCATATGATGCCGTCTTATCTACTATTGATTACTTTTTGACCAATGGGGTCTAAGCACTGTAACACTGATGGATGAAGTGTGTGTAACTTAAATGGGACTATGTTGTAAAATAGACCTCATTTAGTCAAATGCTATGAGAGTATCTTGGTCAGCCTATTAACTTTTCAGCTGACCCACGTATATAATATTAAAATCATGGGCACTATGTCCGTTACTTTAAGTTTCATATGGAACCACATGAAACATAATTTCAATGTTTTGTAGGTTTTATACCTGCTCTGTCATAATAGCATCGAGCAATATTTTTTTATGCAAAAACTTTTCTTATTTGCATTTCTTATATATACAAGGTGTGTCAAAAAAGTATCGAGATTTTTTGTACTTTTTGACACACCTTGTATTCTGAAAAAAATTAACGTTCCATTCATTGTTCATTTCTATCTTGGTAAATACAGCTTCAAACTCGGCACTTATATGACACACCTTGTATATCTTAAAGATTTATTTTATGGTTATTTACATGATGACAGCGTAAGTACATATTTGATATAATTTAATCTTACATAAATGTGTCTCAGTTAATTTTCCTCCTACACATTTGCACGCAATTAAAACCTGCATATGGTACAGTTAACACCAAATATGGTACTTTATATAGAGGGGTTTTTCTTGAATGCAAATTACGAGTGAACCCCCCCCCAAAAAAAAAAAATAAATAAATAAAAACTGAGTATATACAACATCAGTGGGAATTATGCATTCTCAAAATAGTTTTTTTTTTGCACATCCAATGATGATTCAGAATCCAGGAGTGAATATGTAGCAGAATAGTTATGAGAAAAGAAAAACAGAATGATAGAGGTAGATAATAATCATGAGAAATTGTATTAAAAGAAAAATAATAAAATGAGATAAAAGGGATCTGTGTGGTGAAGTAAGGAGCTGATGGTAGGTGTGACTCTCCACCTTAGACGCAAAAACAATCTCCTTGGTTTAGCGCTAGTGAAAAGGGGATAGACTCCTTCGCTGATTGGCTGATACCGACTTTAGGCCAACCCGACGACTTTACTTATATATTGATATTGAGCACTACTCGAATAATACTTAAAAATCCTGGCCCATCACTAACTCACCAAATGAGATAGATATAACATACACTGAATGTGTGTGTGTGTGTGTGTGTGTGTGTGTGTAAAGAGAAACTGCATTGATGTAATTATCTCTTTTTATTACACATAATCACACACAGAAGAAAATAATTGTTGATACATATGTAATGATAGTTTTTGTCTTCAAACAATATTACAACAAATTATAGAAGGTATGCATAAATGTATTTCTTTCTGAACAAACATATGAAAGTTTGGTGTTTAGATAAAACTAATGGCCATAGTTGCCATCATTTATGAAAGGGTTATTCAAATATGGATCAGCATTTGTGCTTGTTCATAGATTTGGTATCAGTTGAGAACACAGGAGCATTGATCAACTGAAATCCTTTCAAATTGTTCAAGTAAACAGAAGATAGAAAAAAAAGAGATGAGAGGATAAGTTGGAAGGAAAGAGAAATTGAAAAAAGACAGAAAGGAACATGAAGTAATGCAGAGAAGAAGAAGAGAGAAGTTAGACTTTTAGAACAAAAATAGAAAGTCATAGTAAAACTCTACTTAGTTATTTACCCTTTAAAAAAATGTTCAAATATATTTGAATTTCAAAAAATACGTCATGTTTTCGTAAGAACAGAATTTATCATAAATCTTCAGTGAGACCAAGTTGCACCAACCAACACATACATACATACATACATACATATATATATATATATATATATATATATATATATATATATATGTGTGTGTGTGTGTGTGTGTGTATTTGGGCAGCATTCTTTTCATTTATAGATGTAGAATTAAACAAAATGCACGTCTCCTGTTTAACAATTTTATTAACGATTTTTTCGAACTTTCTGTCCAAACTTTTTTTTAATATTTGGATGGAATCCGTAGATTAGTCCACCGAAGTTCTTATCCCAAGTACTTTCGGCATTTCGAAGATTATATATATATATATATATATATATATATATATATATATATAAGGATGGTGCGTGCTGTCTAGAACAAATCCTGTAAGCAGCATCCCACAAAAGAGCAAATGTATGGCCACTTTCCTCCTATCACACAAAACACTCGGGTAATACAAACAATACATGCTGGACATTGCTGGAGAAGCAAGGACGAGCTTATAAGTGATGTTATACTTTGGGCATATACACATGGACACACCAGTTGAAAACATTAAAATGAGGAATACTTTTACAGTTTTATGGCGACCCATGGTGGTGTAATTGTTAACAAGCTAGTCTCGCACATCTATCATAACTGAATAACGAGTTTGATTCTCGTTTGATGCCTCATAATTGCGACTTTATGTCACGTCCCCACGTAAATAATTACTTTTGCAGTTTTTACAAAAACAATCCTCATCAAGAAAGATGCCAGTGTAGTTAGTTACCCAACCCAATCGTCTCGGGTGAGGATGTGACCATTACATCACAATGGAACGCCCAGAAAGATGCCAGTAGCGAGTAGATAGAAATTGGTTATTTGTGACTGTCATCTTATTAAGCTTGATAACAAGATAAGCATTCTGTAGAGTGGGTAGTCACTAGGATTATATAACATTCATTTCTTTGTAAGGTATACACAAATATCTTAGCTGATGAAAGAGGTTTATAGCTAGAAAACTAAAGGTTAGACCGTTCACTATAAAGACTAAAAAAAAAAACAACAAAAAACAAAACAATTCATAAAATAAATGTAAAAATTATAAAGAACTAATATATATATATATATATACTAGACAAACTAGACAAAACGTGACCCGTTGTGTCACCCATTCACCTCTGGGTAGATAATTGAGATTAGGAAAAAGTGAGTATGCAAAGCGAATAGAATTTAAAATAATAATAATAATAATAATAATAATAATAATAATAAATACGACCAGACATCATTTTGTAATTTAAGCTTTCTAAGAAAGGAGATGTTTGAACTAAAGCTACATGTTGCTGCTTATGAAATCTAACATAGAAATACATTTCAAATTCTTCCGTGTCTCTCTCGCTCTCTTCTCTCCCAGAGAGACCAAGATTAAGGAGATAATCAAGAGATACATAGAGGGGGAAAAGTGATAGACAGAAAGTAAAGTAAGAGATTGGCCAGTTTTTTGACTTAATTGCAAATTACAATTAATTAGAACCAATTAAAACGGATTTTTTAAAAACATAATTCAACCCCAAAAGCAAGGAATAATTTAGTATAATTTTCGTGTCATTTAAGAAGCAAAAGTTGATTAACTCATTTTTAGTATAATATATATATATTACCATCCCTTCCGTAAGAGCGGGATGTGACACAAGGTTAAATTTCTTAAGTGGAGTTTAACAGGTTTGAATTCAGAGTTTTCCTTCTCGTAAACGGGTTACCTTGCATTGGTTAAATAGCCCAGTCTGCCCTACTATTTACCCATAGCTGGAGGGAGATCAGTTGGATACATACTTTTCCCAAGGGTATTAGCGTTATGTGAAATGCAATTTAGTTTCAACTTATTTCTCTAAATATTAACATTGTGATTTTTGCTGAATTGATCAGAATTCAGAATATTGTTAAACTTGTTTGTAATAAACAGGGTCGATGGGAACCTATTTGGGGACCCCGGAAGAGCAGGTTTCAGCAATGCTTTGTGCAGGGCTCAATAAATTGTCTCGTTGCCCCGGGGATAATAGAATAATGATTGGTGTGTGTGTGTGTGTGACACACCATCTAGTTGAGTTATCTACATGTATAGGATAGTATGATCCATTATCAGAGATGCTGATAGGTACGCATCCTACACCCCTGATGCACAAAAATCTAAAAGGACGCAGTAAAATCATATCCATGCATCCCAGTATTTTTCTTCCCCACCGCTATTTCAAGCTAACTGTAAATACATTTCAATAGTTTCTATTGAAACGAATTACACAGGATAGGCTACAAGGTAGGAGTTAGACGGCTTTAGTCGTTTCCCCAGATCATAGATAAAAACCCTACAAAGAAGCTTTAGTTGGGACCCATCAAATTTACTGGGGACTCATTCAAAGCAAATATGTGCGTCCCAGGACGCACTAAATCAAAAAGCTATCAGCTTCACTGCATTATTATACATAATTAAGTTACAATAAAATTTGTATTTTATATGAATACTATTTTATGAAAATTGCCATGTAGTAGAGTGGAATTCAGTATCATAGGTTTCGGGTGGGGTCATGAGACTCTAGCACCGGTCGAGGTAATAAAGATAAAGTCTTTCAAATTAGTTCCTATTCCAATGTTATAATTGTAGTATCGTATGCAAATGAGATAGAGATATAAAAGTAGTCTGCCTCAGTAGCAAGGCAGACGGCTATTACCTTTACCTAAAGATAAACCTATGTTCCCGAGATTAATTGACTTCACAGCAATAACATCTTTTTTAAACGTTAAGAACCAAATCTGAAAATAATAAGATTTCATTTTGTTAATCTTTTTCACTTTTTATTGGAGAACCAACCAACTCACAACTACAGCAGATGCGCATTCTGCTTCCATAAATTAATCGAAGTTATAAATTTAAACACCAGTCACGTTTCCTTTGAGGATTGACATCAATTAAAAATCTGAATGTTATCAAAAATCAACCATTGCATTTTGCAATAAATATGAAAAATAAAAGAAAGGATCAATTCTTTCTATTTCTCGGAATTGGACACATAGCATAGTGGATAAATGAGTTAGATTAAGACAGTTCTAAGTGACAGTTATCTCTAGACTGCAAGTTCAATCCTGGTCAGGGGCAGCAATAACATAGAATAATAATTAATACAGTTTAACACTGTACCCCAGCTATGGTTAGCGGAATGAGAACAGGATACCCCCATGGACTGAATAAAGGGTTCAAAGTTCCGTGATAGCTCCCGATTAGAAGGTTCCCGAGTTTGAAAAGAAGGTTCCCGGGTTCGAGAAGGTTCCCGAGTCCGACAAGAAATACCTGAAGAAGGCCGGAGGGCACATCGGCCGAAACGTTGTACAGATAACAATGAAGATGAGGACAATAGTCCGAACAATACAAATAATACCAAGGATCAATTCTTATAATTGTATAGGGTGGTCCGAAAGTCTTGTCATCCCCTACCAAACTATATATATAACTCCTTATTAATCAACTATAATTACATGAAATAAGCAGCTTAAAATGAAATAGAAATTATTATTATTATTATTATTATTATTATTATTAAGGATATAAAACCAAAAAATAATGAAAGTTAAAACAAGACAAGACTTTTTTTTAAATTTATGGATTTGCATTTAAATAAAGACTTAATACATTTTGTATGAAGAAAATGAAATACGGGGTACGATGATCAGAAAGTATCGAGTTAAATGACGTGTACACATCTCAGCAATTTATTAAAAAATGATGACGTCATTTTCTCTAGATGACGTCATCATTTTATTCTATAATAAGTGTTTAGATGACGTCAGTGCTAATTGAGGAAAAATATGAAGCTTGTCTTGTTATTTTTAAACTAAACATTTTTGGCAAAAACCTAGATAGTGCAAAAGTAGCAGCCAAGCGAGCCCCAGCCAAGTGCAATGTTTTCTTAATTCTTCCTAAACTGAAAATTCATCCCAAGGGGAAGATTTGAGGACGTGGAAGAAATTCAATAGTCCAGTTTCAATCCATTTGAAATGAAGAGTTTCAGAAATGGTTGGAGTCTTGACCATTGGAAAACTCCTTTGAATAAGAGTAGTTACTGGCATCCCACCATGTCAGTCGAACATAAGGTTAATTATAATGGAGAACCACGTACAAATCGAAGCTCATGCGTGGCTGGTGTTTGTCGGCATTCCTCTTTTGAGGCGCATCATGCACCTTCAAAGAAGAATGTAAAAATTTTTTAAAAAAATGTCGAGAAGTGTTTGGACTGAAGGAAAGTGAAGGAAATTAATGTTTCATTCATTTGTCAGTTTCGGTCTTGTTATTTTTTAAGACACACCTCGTCCATTTTCATATTGCAATAACTTTATTCACATCTTGAATATGTTCCCTACCTCTACATTTTGTTGCTATGATTTTGTAGATTAAAGAAAAGAAACTGTATAAAACTCCAGATTTTAAGAGCGAAAGTAACCTTATTCATTTACTAGCCTATCTATATTCATTTACCGTAGACTGTCGTGTATAACGCGCGCCGGAAATTTCAGACGAAAATTTAAAGACACCCCACCCCACCTCCACCCACTTTTCTTGTACACTGCACAGTAGTTTCCGTCTGAGATTTAAAAAAGAAGAACAGGTGCGTGATATACACAGCTGTTCACGGTAACTTAATGGAAGAGGGGGGCAGGTGCATGTAAGCAAGGACACATTGCTCAATTTAATTGACCAGTATCATGAAAAGATGAGACTACTTTAACCCCCGCTCTCTTTGGTACAATGAGGAGGTGGTAGAATCCCCAGGATCAGGCATTTCACTTTTTGATTCTGTTATAGTATGTGGCCTACCCGGTTTGAATGTGTCCTACCTCAGTAAGAGTATATTTATAGATATAAGTAGTAGGCAATTTATTGAAACTAATTATTTTTCACATATATTCAATTTCAAGAAATGCAATTCAGTCATAAGCTGTATATAGTAATTAAGAATTAAAAAAGAATTTATCCATAATTTACATTCATCTATTTAATTCTGAAATATTCTAAAATCCTGAAATATGGTTAGGGTTAGGAGTTATTATAACCTTATAATATGCTTTTTATGGTAGGCCACATAGTATAAGAGAGACATGATTTCATAGGCCACATTCAAATACTATAATGGTAGCCACTTTTTTTGCTGAGAACAAGAGGTGAGAGAACAGTTGAGGTATAGACACAGATACCGTACTTTAATTCCCATCTCAAAGGCCTGGGAGTTGGTTGTAGTAAGTTGGTCGTGGAAGGAAAAGGAGAGAATATGATATATATTATCAAGATGTATTTTTCTTAAAAGGTAAAAGAAAGGTGAAAGAGGAAGGGGAAATAAAGGAATGATGAACAACAGGTAGATCTGATCTTTATCACCTGATATCCTCCTAGACGCCGTGTGCCCTTATACTCCTCCACCCTAAACAGCCACTACATAAAATGTATTAGTATTTTCATTTTCACGGAGATAGTTATGTATGTTTCCGGTGGGATAGTTCTTGAACCCAGTGGCATCTTTACGGTATGTCAGGTTGAGCACCACTTAAAGGAGATGCCACTGAGAGGTAGCCTAGAATTTCGTGCAAACTCTCGGAAATTTAATAGTATCATTTTTTTTCTTCCTTCAAAGCATTGTGGTGAGATGACCATGAGATTATTTTATGGCAAAGTTACCTAAATAAGAGATGTCAATTTAGAGGCGCAATTCCAACGGGATAGATCTTGAAACCTGTGGCATTTCTACGATATGTCAGGTTGAGCACCACTTAAAGGTGATGCCGCTGGAGGTAATATAGAAGGTTAAACTTGCAAATCGTCGTCAATATTAAAACGGAAACTTATTTGGTGGTGATCCATGACAGTTTAACTACAGTGTATGAATGAAATTTTTGCAAATTGGATTACAGTTTAGGGGTTTGGGGATTAAAGGTTGTTTTTAATTACGTATTGCTTAAAAAACAAAAACAACAAAACCCCCAAATTACTATACATTTAATGTTGAAAAATAATTTTTTAAAAACCAAGTTTAATTGAAAATATACATTGCAATACTAACACAAACAACTGAGACTAATGTGTAAACCGTTAGATTCAATAATTAATTTCAATGGTTAATTAAATGTATAATAATTTGTGGAGGATTGTTGTTGTTTTTTAAGCAATACGTAATCCCCAAACCCCTAAACAGTAACACAATTCGCAAAAAAAGTTAATTCATAGACTGTAGTTAAACTGTCATGGATCACCACCAAATAAGTTTCCGTTTTAATTTTGACGACGATTTGCAAGTTTAACCAAATTCAGAGCATGGTGTAAGCTGAACATAAGATGATTTTATGGTAAAGTTATTAAAAATGGGTGTCAGATATTAAAACAGGGGCACAATTCCATTCCTTGTTGTCATAGGCGACATTTCCATCGATACGCCTTTGCCGGAACCGGAAACTAGCTTTAAATCTGTTCACAGTTTAGTTAAATTCTTGTTTAAAGTTAAAATAAATTCAATTTAAAGTTAAAATTTGGTTTGAATCTATTTAATAAATAAATAGATAAAACATACAATAAAGATTCCAAATTTGTATATTTGTTGGTTTGTTAGCATAATGTTATTTTTACAAACAAGTATAATACTGACCCCTAATTTTGATTATTGTTTCTTTAGATATTTAATTTCTCGCACTATAAATGAGTAAATAGATATATATTCACCAACCCCTCCACACGAGCAAAATGTTACACAAGGTCAATTTTTAAGCGGATCTTAACAGATTTGAATTCGGGGTTTTCGTTTTCCTAGACCTGTTGCCATACCAAGGCTAAAGAGCCCAGTCTACGCTACTATTTACCCATAGCCAGGAGAGAATATCGTTTCGTTCCGGAGTGTTAAGAGGCGTATTACCATAGATTCATCTAAGAAAAAAACTGATTTGATTGCTAGATAAAAAGCATTTTCTTAACCGTTTTGATATTTCAAATTTCAGATCAATAGTAATTATTAGATACATTTGATACAATCAAAGTTTTATAGGGACCACCATCAGTTTAGGCCATCTTGAATAAAACGGAAATAAATATTTCCGAACTTTGTTTATCAAAAATCTCGTAAAAAAAAAAGATCGTACAGGGTTGTTACAAAGAAAAATAGTTAATTCAAAGATCAAATTATCCGATTGGGAAAAATTACATCGTTATCTTAAAAATAAACAAACCTATCCATATTACATGAAAGGGTAATTTTCAGGCCACAATTTAGACAGAAAAATACATATTATACCTCTTACGGTTATGCATCTAAGTACGGATGGGTGTAACGGACAAACTTTTTTAGCCAAATTTTTTCTATTAAAATGAATAAAATCTTTAAAAACTTTAATATTACAATTTACTATTAAAATGAAAAACTTGAAAAAATTTATCTTATTTCGCAGTGAAATTGACGTTAAAAAATGTCTTCGGATTTAGTATTAATTTTTAAAATCGAAAATAAAATGAAAATAGTTTTAATTATTAAGAAAAAGGAAAAACACAAAATAGTATGGCTAAGTAATTATTATTTAATGATAAAATTTATTTGCTTGCATGACATTTGTAAATATAGTGTATGTGATAAATATAAGTATTTATTTTTCTTCTGCATTCTCAGAATGTTAGTAAAAATGAAGAGTGACAAAGGTATTCAAACTTCATGACACAATGAAAAGAGCTTAATGGATAAAATTCCAAACGTGAAAGATGACGAGGACACACACACACACACACACACACACACACACACACACACAACACAAACAATAAACAAACAAAAACAAAAGAAAAAAACAGGTTAGATAGAAGAATGAAAGAATATTTGCTGAAGAGATGAGGAAGGGAGATATTTTCACTTGGTGTAATAGAATAAGAAAAATGGTAAGTCATGAGAAAGTCAATATCTCTTCTTGGAGGATTGTATGACTTGTTAGAAGAGGAAGAAAAAGGAGAGAGATAAAGGTTTGCTATACTATATAGGTTATAATAGATAGGAATTGAGCAGACGTTATTTGTTTCAACAAGGTGAAAACATTCTTGGTTATCTTGATATATCAGCTGACATTTAAGCAAAGACTACAACAAAAACTAAAGACCGGCTTATTCTGTTGGTAATAAAAATAGAACCAACATAAAAACAACCAAAACAATTTGACTGAATATGAAAGAAAAACCTTCTAGAATAATCTGCTGTTTATTTGATGAAACTATTTATTTAGATGATTAAAAGATTATTGAATCTATGAATCAATTAAAAAGAAGAATTTATACAGAAAAAGAAAGAAATGAAAGAATGCAAGAATCCAAATTCTGAAACTCTGATTATCCATAAAAATTTGGATTATTTCTCAGATTATTTATAACAGCAACAGGGTGATCCGAAAGTCTTGTAATCGCTAAATATTTTCAAAAGGGTAAATTATTTACATAATACAACCCTAAATTCTAGAAAATAATTTAATTTTCAAAGTTTTTTTAGAGGTGAGATAATTACATAACTTATTATGTTATAAAACAAAAACTAATGCAAGTTAAAACAATATGTAGGCATGACAAGAGTTTCAGACAATCTTGTATATCAGGATTTTGATGCTTATTAAAAAAATTTTTTAACCAATAATCAACTGATGTTCTGAATTTCATATTAACTGTTTCACATTAAATCTGATTTATAAAACGTGTAAATGATGCGTTAAAAAATCCAACAAGATTGAAGCTGTATTTACCAAAAAACAAATGAACAATGAATGAAACATTAATTTTCTTTAAAATACTCCCTTGACATTAATTTTAATTCTATGTAACAACATTCATAATATGATGAATTTTAAGGGAAACATAAGCTGAAATGATTTTTTTTTTACTTTGAATAAGAAAAATTTATGATTTGCAAATATTTTTCATTAGTTTTTTTCTCTCTCCAAGTTAAATGATTATCTATTATTTTTTATTGGCATCTCTCTTAGAAAAAGCAGAGAAAATATGAGAGGGGCATGAGGAAGATTAAGAAGAAAGTATCATTTACAATGAAATCTAAAAAAAGATTCAGTATCAATGAACCCAAATATTTTCTTTTTAGATTTAAAAACTCTTACATCATTTGATTTTCCAGTATTAGTTTTTATTAGTGTCTGCTATAACTAATACTTTTAGTCATCATTTTGAATTCTTTATCATATTAAGAAAGATCTAAGTTAATATTAGAATTTTCTCTGAAGGCGTGGGAATCTATCTATCTATCTATCTATATATATATATATATATATATATATATAAAGATAAATCTAATGAGTTAGATAAACCTACTAAAAGTTTCGCTTAGTGCTCTTCAGGGCTAAGATCTGACTCTTAGCCCTGAAGAGCACTAAGTCAGATCTTAGCCCTGAAGAGCACTAAGCTTTTAGTAGGTTTATCTGACTCATTAGATTTATCTTTATTATTTGCTCTACTTAGGTATTGAGCACTTTTTACTTATTAGCATTAGTTTCCTGGCGGTTTTGTATGAATATATATCTTTTTATATATATATATATATATATATATATATATACACATATATATATACATATAAATTGTTTTTTCTTTTGGCCAAATATTGTACCAATAGATTATTTTTGGTTGGTACGATTATCTTGGTCTTTTCTTTTTTCCAAAAGTTTTTTTTCCCCGAGTGATGTTTGGTAGTATATTTTTACAATCAAACTATTTGCTGTTTTTTTTTCTCACCGCAAGGATTTACCAACAAGTTTGGTATATTAAATTATATTATATATATATATATATATATATATATATATATATGAAGAGATGGAAATGAATCCGACGGTATGTAGTATATTAAGAAAAATTGAAAAAACAGGTTTAAACTTGTTATTTAAACCTGTGTTTAAACCTATTATTTAAACCTGTGTTTTTTCAATTTTCTTAATATACTACATATATATATATATATATATATACATGTAGAGAAAGGTAGACAAACACAGGATTATGGAAACTGGATGTTTATTGTTGATGATGCAACATTTCGGTATGTTAGACCTTCTTCAGGACTTGGATATAGTTCTTGCTTCAATGATGGACATTCTCAAATATATATATCTATATATATATATCTCATATACACATACTGTGGTAAAAACAACAGCTGTGTGGCCAATAAAGCCTTAATCATCCACTTAACTTAAGAGATTAAGAAAACATGTTTTAAATTATTTTTCAACAGTTTTTGATAGCAACTCAATTTGAATTAACCATATTAAGATATGAGAGATAACTTATTTTGTGCCACTGCATTTTAATATTTATTACTTACTTAATATCATTATATATAGATTATCAAATGTATGTAAAATAATTTGAGGGCCTCTGTAACTTTGAATTTGAAAAGCATTGGATAAGATTGAAATAATGATAACACAAATGAAATAGTTTGGTATGACGCTCCAATATCATTTTTGTTCTTCAACTCAGAGATCTGACTCTTAGCCCTGAAGAGCACTTTTATAGTTTGGAATTAACTATTATATAAAACGACTACTATAAAACTTTTAATCACAAAATGATTCCTTAAAAAAGCCAAAAATAAATATTTAATTAAATTTGTGATTTGAAACTCCAACAAATCTCGAACCCTAAATCAACTTTCAAACTAAAGTAAGTCATCAATTGACTTAACCCTTTGACCCTATTGCACCATTATACATGTGGTACTAACCCCCCTCCCCACTAACACACTAAAGCACCTGTTTAATGGTGCCAAGATCACACTCAAACGGCAGAGGGTAAATTTAGGCTGAAGACTCAAAGAGTTAAATATATCTAACCCTACATTTGGCACTTGGGTAAAATAGTTAAGTTGATTGGCAAAGGTTCTCCAGGTAAGAGACAAAAAAGAGTATCCTCTGAGAGAAACTACCAACAGAGATAACAGAATGCTTATAGATAAACACTACTCATAACTTGGAGGTTGTGAGCTCAATCCCTGTGCTGGGCAGTGCAGTTCACTTTATCTTCTCTTCAACCACAGTTTCATACTTTAATAATTTGATCAATTTCCAATTTAATGACTGAAGATTTTTTTAGGGAATATAGAGTCAATTAAGCATAACAAAATTACCAAAGCTTTATGTATATATATATATATATATATATATATATATACAGTGTAGGATTGTCACTGTTTCAGTTTTTACTGGAACGGTGTGCCAAAATGCAGTATTATTGGAAGAGTGCTCAATATAAAACATAGAGCTATTATATAATATAATAAAATAAATATATAAAGGTTTTACATATCTATTTATTTGATGACAAATGAACAGTCACAAACATTTGGTTTCATGCATGCGCAAGCGCAAACAATCTTCAGGTGACGTTGTTTCAAATGCATTTGAAACAACGTCACCTGAAGATTGTTTGCGCTTATGCATGCATGAAACAAAATGTTTGTGACTGTTCATTTGTCATCAAATAAATAGATATGTAAAACCTTTATATATTTATTTTATTATATTTTATATATATATATATATATATGTACATAATTTTAACAAAATGACAGAAATTACTATCAATATATGCATTTATGTGGCATGTTAAGTCAATTCGTAGAGCATTCACCTAGGAATTACAAGGTTCTGGGTTTGATACTGGTTTTTGTCAACTCAGCATGAGTAGCATAGCTTAGGTAATCTGATCTATGTGGTAAAGCATCTAGGAGTTGATGGCAGGTGTGGCGCTCCACCTTAACAAAACAATCTTCTTGGTCTAGTGCTAGCAAAAAGGGGATAGGCTCCCTCGCTGTTTGGCTGATATCTACAATATACCTCTCCGCAGACTTTACTTTTCATGTGCATTTTATATAAAAAGTCGTCGGGGCGGCCTAAAGTTGGTATCAGCCAGTCAGCGAGTGAGTCTATCCCCTTTTCAATAGCGCTAGACCAAGGAGATTTTTTTTTGGCATCTGAAATGGAGCGCCAAACCTACCATCAGTTCCTTACTTTACCGCACAAGTCCCTGTGCTACTCATACGCTGAGTTGGTGAGGACCGGTATCGAACTAAAAACCTTGTGGTTTCTAGCCCAACGCTCTACCGACTGAGCTAACCCATTTTGTATATTTTAGTGTTCTGTTCTCTACTTATCCATGTAAATATATAAGTAAATAAAGTAAAGTTAAAATAGTGGACTATTATCAGTATCAGCTGGACAGCGAGGGAGTCTATACCCTTTTCGCTAGTGTTAGACCAGGGAGATTGTTTTTGCTGAGGTGGAGTGCTACTTTACCGCACAGATCAGATTACCCAATCTGTGCTACTAATGTGCTGAGTTGGCAGGAACCAGTATCAAACCAGGAACCTCGTGATTCCTAGTCAGTTGCTCTACTGACTGAGCTAAACCGGCCCCTTAAATATGTAAATATATACACACGCACATAAATTTAATGTGTAAGCACAAAATAATTATCTGGCATAATCATCTGTTGTTTAGAATAGTTTTATCATATCACATATTATCATGCTGATTTCATAGTTAATATATTTTTCAGATTTCCTCAGGTGTATCCTTCATTTAGTAGGTGTTTCCCCCCTCCTCTTATAGATTAAGATTTGGATATCAAAAGATTCCTGTAGACTCAGGCAATTCATGAATCAGCTTGAAAGAAATCCACTTCACATATCTTGAGGTAAAGATCAACACTAATCATTTAGGAAGAATTAAAATATTATTTTTTCAGTTGTAGGAAATTTTCACAGCAGTTTTGTTTAAATTAGGATAAGCGGACACAGCACATGTTTTACTATCTCGGCTTATGCAATTCTTTTATTTTTTTTGTCTAACTCATGTATATAATATTTATTTAACCATATCCCCTTGGATACAAGATGCAACACAGGATCAATTTAATGAGAAGATCCCATGCATATATATATATTTTACCAACTCCTCTGCACAAGCAGGATGTGACACAAGCTCAATTTCTTAAGCAGAGTTTAACTGGTTTGAATTCAGAGTTTTCCTAATCCTAAACCAGTTGCCATACCATGGCTAAAGAGCCCAGTCTGTCCTATTTACCCATAACTGGAGGGAGAATAGTTGGATTCATACCTTTCCCAAGGGTATTAACACTATGTTAAATCCAAACGACCATGTCCAGGTCCCCTGCATATACATATGAAGAAAGGTAAAAAGAATCTTAGCTCCTGAGATCACTATTACTTGTTATTGGAATCATCTAACCCTCCTGTTTTGTTGCAATAGGGAAGGTGCTGTTGCAGAATTGAAACCCCAGGAACTATGCTCACTTTGAATTTTACAATGTTCAATCCAAAGATAAGAACTTGGTTAAAGGAAAGGAACAGATACTACACATTAATCCAATACACTATGAAGAAATATCTCCATGTTGTTATTTTGATCCCACTCTAAAAGGACAATTACTTCCTTTTTTTAACATACATACTTCCACCATGTTTAATTTTATGCTATTATCTAAGCTCATGGCTTTTCAATGTCTCTTCAACACTAATATTTAGCGGTTGTCTATTTTCTCTTTTAGAATCCCTATAGCTCAGTTGATAGAGCATTTGGCTAGAAACCACAAGGTTCCTAGTTTGATACCGACCCTTGCCAACTCAGTGTATGAGTAACACAGGGATCTGTGCATTAAAGTAAGGAGCTGATGGTAGATGTGGCACTCCAGCTCAGATGCCAAAACAATCTCCTTGGTCTAACACTAGTAAAAAGGGATAGACTACCTCGCTGATTCACTGATACCGACTTTAGGCCACCCCACGACTTTACTTTACTTACAAGTACATGATCTATTATAGATAAAATTTTGGTTATATTTTGTTTACAAAAAGATTCAACCTTTGTGAGGAGTTTGCATAGAGTAGATTTTTCTGAGGAAAACAATTCTCATATCAGTTATGAATTTTTAAGAATTTGATAAAAAGTAATGTTAACTGTATAGAGGATATCTTTTGAGTTTGTTCTATTTTAGACACCGTTAGAATGTCTGACTAGGAACCACAAGGCTGATACCGACTTTAGGCCACCCTGATGACTTTTACTTTTTTTTTATGTTGGATAAGATATTCTGTATTAGTTTGTAATTATAATAATGAAATTTATTATGTGTGCTCAGGTGCTTAGTGCACCACAACTCATCAAAGTCTCATGTCTAGTACACAGAATAATGTATTAGTGTCAGGAACATGAACAGTTTACAGTAGTAATATGCATGTATGTGTGCATGTGTGTGCATATGTATGTGGAGAGTGGCATCAGGTATAGTGTCGGCGGACTACAGGAAGCATGGAGGCTTTGAAAGATTCAGTGCTTCGGCAGCCTACAAAAGACGTGGGCAGTTTATTCCATGTCTCCGCAATTCTGAGCATGAAAAATGTTTGTGAAAGTCATCGTTATCAAAATTCCCACTGTTTGTATGGATGCATATAACTGTAATCCATCACATCATAGGGAAGATTTTTTTTATAAGATCAATTAAAATGTTTTTAGAGAATAAAGTAATTTCCAGTCCAATTTGCAAATGAATGATAATTTTCTGATGTCATTTTTTAATCATCCAAATTGTTGATATAATAATACATAATCATGTAATGCTAATTAGAAATAGTCACTCCTTCCTAAATAGAAGCACCAGTATCATCATGGACCACTGTTATACTGGGAACTTAATGGATTTACAGGTTGTCTTGTATATTTCAAAACTAGCCAAAACATTTGTGTTTTCTATTAATATTTTCTCAGAAAATTACTCAATAATGCTAATAAATATAAAACATGAATAATGAAATTCTTTTTTAATTGATATTATTAAATCTAATAAGATAGATACACAAAGTGGGGGATTTACTATGAAACTTAAGTCTCAGGGTCCCTAATTTCAAACGGGCCCCAGAAGTTATTTTACTTCATATTGCTTTAAAAGTTTGGGCCTACTGTATGAGAAAGAGTGATTAGAAAATAATATTAATATAATTCAATATAAAATAATAGTTAGAATAAAAACAAAAAAGTTATTAAAACTGTGAAATAACAGTTTTGCTTTAAGAACCCCCCAAAATGGTCCATCACTGAATATACAATGTTCAAACTTCTTCAAGAGAAAACTGAATCCAGTTTATTCTATTTGTGAATGAAATAATAATTTCAGTTACCTTGTGAGAAGACCTTCAAATTACCGGTCTCTTATCTCACACACTTTACAGCTGGGATATTTCCAAAATGGAATTCTGGGTAAAGTCAGTGTGGTTAATTCATTGTATGGTAAATTTATTGCAGGAAAATTTATCATATCCGATTAATTGCTCTTAAAATATAGGGTTACATTAAATTCTTAAAAGCAATGATTAAATTCTGAATTTAGCCATGAATAATTTACCTGTGATAAATTTACCAGACATGCTGAAAAGGTGAATATAAGTCAAAAGAATGAAGAGGTAAAATCCAAAATAAATTCGTTTATTACTGTTGTTATCACAGAAAATCCTTATTTTGTATAAAACATCTTTTAATAGGTAATTATTTATTTTTTAAAGGATTTATCACAAAAACTTTTTCTGCCCTTTGAATCAGCTGATCAAGAGAAGAACTGTTTCTTTAACATTAGTTATTTTTATGCAACTTTTGTTTAGGAATATTTCAAAATCAGCTGATTATTAAGTGGTTTAATTTATGTCAGTATTTTTTTGTTAACATTTCAAGTTCCTTTCATTATAACTATCGAGCTGAATAATAATAATAATAATAATAATAATGATAATAATAGTAGTATTGTTAAAATTGGCGAGAATATTCAGAAGAGTAGTGGAAACCTGAGGATACTTGCTGTCACTCAGACTCTAGTGAAAGACCACCAGTTAAGATTAGGGTGAAAAACTTGCAAGGAATGATAATAATAATAATAATAATAATAATAATAATAATAATAATAATCTGTGGATTTTGAGATACAAGTGGATAACCCAATCCTGGCCAGACCTAGTGTTAATTAACAGGATGAAAAGAACTTGCAATCTTGTGGATTTTGTTTGTTCCACCTGACCACAGAATAAAAAATGAAAAAAAGCAAAAAGATAGACAAATACTTGGATCTTGCTAGAGAGTTTAAAAAGCTGTGGAAATGAAGGTGACAGGGATACCAATTGGTGTCCTTGGAACAATCTCCAAAGTCTTGGAAAAGAGATTGGAGGAATTGGAAATCAGAGGGAGAATTGAGACCACAGCATTGTTAAGATTGGCTAGAATACTTAGAAGGGTGCTGGAGACCTGAGGAGATTTACTGTCACTCAGACTCCAGTGAAAATCCACCAGTTAAAACAGGTGTGAAAACCTCGCAAGGTGGGAAATAATGAGGTAAATGATAATAAAAGTTGATTAACTTTAGTGATCTGAAAAGAACCAACATTTTCAACAGGTGGTTGTATTGCTAAATTTCAGTTATTGATTTAGAATTTTAAAAAGAAATAAAAAAAGAAATTAAAAATTGCTATGGCCTGAAAAATGGATGTATAAAACATTCATAAAGTACAGAAATTTAACCTTCAAATTGAAGTTGTTATTTTTTATTTTCAATAAAAATGTTTAATTGGTAAGAAATCAAATAAAAATCCAGAATCACTGGAAATGTATTTTTGAAGAGATCTTTTAGTAGTTTTCATCCCTTCTATTTGAGAAGAACAATTGATGAGATGATAAAACTATTCTTTAAAATTTATTTAATAGAAAGTTTTTATAATAATTTAATGATTTGTTTTCAAGAGAAATATAGATATTAAATATACCATTGTTTAATTTAAGAAAAAGGTACAAAAGAATATATATATATATATATATATATATATATTATATATATATATATAATAGTGTATGCCTTTAGGCAGCAGATTTTCTTGTAGGAATATTTTATTAAAGATGACAGACAAGATTTGGTCTTGAGTTTTATATTGTATTATATATATATATATATATATATATATATATATATAGATATAGATATATAGATAGATATAGATGGATATATAGATATAGATAGATAGATATATAGATATAGATATATAGATATAGATAGATAGATAGATAGATAGATAGACAGAGATAAAATATAATTTATTTATTGGAAATATGTAATACAAAATCTAAGCAAGTGCTAATGATTTAAAAATAGGTTGTAAAAAGAACATTCAATTATTTTATGCAAAATCAGCAATAATTTTTAAAAAGAAAATTCCAAGACAAACACTTCATGTATTTTTATAATAAATTCATTAAACCAAAACAGGTAAAATGTAAATAGAAGTATATTTTATATTAAAAAAATGTCATACCATAAAGTTAAAGATGATTTTAATGAAAGCTATTAAAATTGAAAGAAAATGTAATGCCTATGGAATTTCTATACATGGAAGAAATACTTTGTAAAAGAAATTAAAACTATGTCAGGAATTTACATCACTTCATAAAAATATTTTCCTTATCATTTGATTCTTTAAACAGAAGGAAGTTGAGATTAACTCATGTTGATTTTTGTTTATTAGATTCTTTTTTTTTTCAACATCAGTCAAAAAGAATAATAGAAATAATCTACAATTCAATGTTTTTAAGTTTAAAAAAAAAAGATTTAAAATAGCAACTATTAAAACTTTTAATTCCCCAATCCTTATCCTATAATAATAATAATAATAATAATAATAATAATAATAATAATAATAATACTTCTATTTCTAATTTCTGAGTAAATTGTAAATTGATAAAATAGCAACTATTATAAATTAATCAATTAGATTCAATTACTAAATAAATCACTTTAAAGAATAAATGGATCCTAATTATATCATCTATTTGGAGTTTTACAGGTAAAAAAAAAAAAGAGAATGTTAATTGTACACAATTCTTTAAAGTTACTAAGAAATTATGTTAGCATAAATATCTTTTGAATATATCCTTATTATAAAAACTTTAAAATAGTTAAAATATTTCTTTTAAAATCCTTCATAAAATACAATGAAGTATTTTTCCAACAATAAAAGGAAAACTAGAATTTCTAACTTTTTACTTTTAGTTTCTATATTTCCAAAAAGAAACAAACAAAAAATAGTTTCAATAAATTTTGAAAAGTAAGCAAAATAAAAGACCAGAAATTGATTTTAGAATTCATTAAAAGTTGAAAATAAAAAAATGCCATCGTGAAGATACTTTTCTAATAATTGTAGAATAATGAAGAAATGTAAAAAACACACTCACCTTACAAACACACAATCTACCAGTAAAGGGAGGTAGTGGCAAACAGTAGGTAGAAGTGATGCCTGAAGAAACCCTAAGCAAGTTTTAGTGGCTTCTCTCTTATATTAGGAGGAGGCAGAGAAAAGATGAGGATGAGGATTAGGAAGTATGATTGGCATTATTGTAAAAGGGTTGGGAAAAAGAAGAGTGCAAAAAAGTGTGGGATAAAGGTTGGATGAAGTTAGGGTCGTGTGCAAATAGCATCTTTACTTACTTCTACTCCAACTACTACCCTAAAGCAGGAGACTAAAAGAGGCGGAGGGGGAAGAGGTATGAAGTTATAACTCTACCATGAGTAAGCTACTAGGAGGTAACAATCCTTACATAGAAGGTATGCTAAAGAAAGAGGAATCAGAAAGATGAACAAACAAAAACACACTCTCTTAAGTATGTATACATGACAAAATAACCACCCACATGGGCTTCACAGTTTCAAGAGAGAAAAAGCACGAAAGCAGAAAGAAGTGGAATATATTGCATTAGTGACAGACAGGAATAGGAAGAAATAGGAAGAAATCTCTCTAGACACAAACTTTCATTATCTTCTCTAAGGAAAAAAAAGAAAAACTTTACTTAGAATAAAGTTCTATAAATGGTCAATCCAATAATTCAACAGATGAGTAAATGTAAAATATATCAGTTTTTTAAAAATTCCCTGAATTAGAAATAAAACAATTTCAAGAGACAAATCTTTGTAATAAAAAAATCAATTTATATTAGTCACATATAAAAAATATTTCTATTAGATAAGCTTTCTTTTAAAAAACGAATAAAAGTTTTGGCTAATTTGCAAATCGTTGTCAAAATTAAAACGGAAATTTTGACGACGATTTACAAACACATCAAACTAAATTTTGAAAATCCGATTCAAAATACTTGACTTTTTTTTTTTGGTAAGTCAGGTTAATAATTGTTTTATTTCATTTATTTAACGAATCTTGAAATATTTTAAAACTGCACATAAATATTTTAGTTTAGAAATTTCTGTTTAATTTTGATGACGATTTGCAAGTTTAGCCAAAGTTTTAATGATAGATATATTCTTTTTACATCCTTAGAAAACACACACACACATACACACACACACACACACACACATACACACACACATATATATATATATATCATAGTATATATTTTCCTAACCTCCCACAAAGCCAGATTAACATATCAACAGTCCTTTTTAACATGGGGTTATAGTATAATACAATTATTCAAAATTGTAGAAAGGAAATTTGGTTCATATTAAACTATTTGAAAAAAAAAAATTATTGTATGTATAAAGAGCAAACATTCTTTAGAGGATAATAGAAATACTTTAATATGAGCCAAAATTCATTTTTATAATTCCAAATAATTGTATTGCAAAAAATGTTGGGATATATGAACAAAAGAATGAAGAACTAAGTGAAAAGTAATAAGAATTATTTTTGTTGCAACAATATCTCATCTGATAAATGAATGTTAGAAAGATTTCAAGTTTACACCTGTTGATATAAAACAAAAATTATCTACTAGAAAATTGAGAATTATTTTATTTATAATTAAAATAATGAAATACTAATTAGTGATGTAATTCCATGTTCAAACTTTAAGATTTCAGTAAAATGTTTCTTTTTTTTCTAACAGCAGTCTCCTTTGAGAAAAACTTTGAACTATTGATGAACATTAATGATGATTAATATATTTATTAAATTATGTACACCATCAATTTATATATATATATATATATATATATATATATATATATATATATATAGCTTTAACAGCTACTACAGTGTTTTTACTGTATAGCATTAATAGTTAATCCAAAAAAGTGCTTATTTTATAAAACAGGGCATTAATAGTTGTAGAACAAAGTTTTTCTCTCTACCACAGTTTCAGTGTTCAAGATACACCTTCACCAAAACTGTGTTAGAGAGAAAAAGTTTTTTCTACAACTATATATATATATATATATATATATATATATATATGCGAATAGGCATATTAGGCAAATTGGCCCGGGGCCCATGAGTGTCTGGGGACCCACTGAAACTAATTTGTCATGCTGTGTGTCATAACCTTGTTTCAAGTATAAACTAGGTATTTCATTATATAATGCATTCAAAACTATAAAGGTCCCTGTACAATAAGTAGTAGATGTAGTTCTCTGGTGAGCCAAGGATATAGGCCCTATAATATAATGAAGAAAATTAGATAAGGTAATGAAAAATATATATACCATATTTGACGGCATATAGGACGCATTTTTTTTCTCCAAAATTTTAACTAAAAAATTTCCTGCATCTTATATATCGTAGGTGAAGTTTGAAGTTTTATTATTAATTTTATTATTATCATTATGATTTCCTGCTATTGAGATGTCTTGTGTATGCTTATTGCTTGTCTGTACTGCCAAATTGCTTTTATACAGCTATGTTTCTGCTTGTGTAATGCACAGCTAGACTGTTTTCAACAATATATGCTTAGATACACTAAAAACTTTTTTTCCTGAATCTAACTGCTGAAATGCGGGTGCGTCATATATGCTGTCAAATACGATACATTTTTTTGATGTCCATGTACAACCATTGATCTATTTATCTATACATGGCCATTGCGAAAACATTTATATATATATATATATATATATATACATACAAAAGGAGTGTCAAAAAAGTATCAAGATTTTTTGTACTTTTTGACACATCTTGTATTCTGAAAAAATTAATGTTCCATTCATTGTTCATTTCTATCTTGGTAAATACAGCTTCAAACTTGGCACTTTTATGAGACATCTTGTATATATTGTATACTGAAACAGGTCAACATTTCTATAATTTTGGGACCCACTGATGAGTTTGCCCTAGGGTTTAAAAGTAGGCAAATCTTTCCCTGTTTACCTATGAATCTAAATAGATTCTTCAGGTAAAGTGGTCTTCAACTGGTGGGCCATAGATAATGAAACATGCCAACATTTCTATAAATTTGGGACCCACTAAAGAGATTGGCCTAGGGCCCACAAATAGGTAAATACCATCTTGGATACAACTAACCATAAAGTTCATTTCAGTTATCTTAGCTGATTTCTCTTTTCCTAAAAATACAAAATACTTTTACAACCAGGCAGAAAGATCTAAATGTTAAGATGTTTTGTTACTGATTTGGTTAGGTGTCTTTGTTTAATGGCATATCAACCTTTATGGATTATTTAATGCCAATGCCAACCTTGTAGAAGAACAGTAGTGCTACTATTTAACCCAATCTTAGAGGTTTATTTAATGCCAAAGCCATCCTTGTAGAAGAACAGTAGTGCTACTATTTAACCCATAGTTGGGATATGAGAGTGTACGTACCTTTACTAAGCGTATTAGTCTGAAAATGAACTACTTAGCTCTTACATTTTATGATATTGGTTTGGTTTCTTTGTTTAATGGCATATCAACCTTCATGGGTTATTTAATGCCAATGCCAACCTTGTAGAAGAACACTATTTGAATCCATAACTGGGGAGGGAGATGAGGGTGTTCATACCTTTCCCAAGGGTATTAGATCGAAAGTGAACATAATAGCGCGACTGTAATTCAAACTTGCTCACTACAATGTTGCAGTCAAGCATGTTAGTCACTGCGCTGTGGAGAGTCTCCTTTTGTAACTGACAACAAACAATAAAATTGCGGCTTCTTAGTGACATTCTCAGCAATTGTAGAGAAACATCACTCAGTTTCAATAAGTAAATATTCAAGTGAAATAATCAAACAGGGAAACAAAAAAGATTATGCATGAAACAAATAAAATAGTTTTCTTATTTTAATTTCAAATTTATTTCATCTTTTTATTCACATCTGATCTCTCTAATAAAATAAAAAATGAGAATTCTTTCAAGCTGTAGCTGTGTCAATACTACTGTATGGCTGCACCAAGTGGACTCTAACAAAATACTTGGAGAAAAAGCTAGATGGGAACTACGAAAGAATGTTCTGTACAGTTTTGAATAAATCCTGGAAGTAACACCTTACAAAATAGCAGCTGTACAGCCACTTACCTCCAATCTCACAAAAAGGTGAACAGGACATGCTAGGCACTGCTGGGAAGTAAAGACAAAATCATAAGTGATGTTCTCCCTATGGACTCCTATACATGGACATACCAGTGTTGGGCAACCAGCAAAAAAGTATATTAACCAGCTCTGCAAGGACACTGGATGTTGTCTAGAGGACTTACCAAGAGTGATGGCCGATAGGGACAGATGGCGAGAGAGAGTCAAGGGAATCTGTGCTGTCAGCACATGATGATGATGATGATGGTTATCCATGTCTCTTACTAGATTGAACACTCCTAAAACATTAAACATGGATGGTTAATTGTGGTGGAATTGGTATCATCATAGGAAATGGACACTGCGACCAGAGTCGGAATCCTGTACAAACCGGTTTTAATTTCACATAATGCTAATACCATTGGGAAAAGTATGCATCCAACCATTCTTTCTCCAGTTATGGGTAAATAGTAGGGCAGGCTAGGCTGTTTAACCTTGGTATGGCAATAGGTCTAGGAGAAGGAAATCTCTGAATTCAAACCTGTTAAACTCTGCTTATAATCTGACCTTGTGTCACATCCTACTCATGTGGAGGGGTTGGGTAGATACATACATCAGTATATAATTATGTAGGTTTTGCTGCTTAATATGTTTTTTTGCTGTTTTTTTAATTTTTATACTTTTTTGTTTTTCTCAGAACTTAAGAATATTTCTTTTCCCATTCTTATAATTTGACCTTGTGTCGCATCCTGCTCGTGGTGGAGGGGTTGGGTAAATACAACTCTAAGTTCATATTGAATTTTTGACCAATCCTAACTTTCATTAGCAGAATAAACAAAACTTGTATTATCTCCCACACACAAGATGAACTCTAAAGGAAGTTTTTCATATCAGTATTGTTAACCCACCATCATTTCACCTTTCATTTTTTTATCATCTTTCAGCATCTCAAACTATCACTATCACAACTATCATTGTCAACATCAGCAAAATTATCTTGATTCACTCCATTAATTTTTAGCCAACCATGTAACATTAACGAGCAGTGTCTTTTTTGTTACATTATTCACTCATTTATCTTTTTCTCTCCTCTCATCTTTTTCTTCTTTTTTTCAAAGGAATATTTTCCAGGTATTCATCCCATTTGTCTTTCTTTAGAAATTTGTTGTCAGAGAAAAATATGTTTTTTTCTATCCTGAGGAATTGTAAATAAAAGCCAACAATCTTTTCTATTCAGCTCAATTTCTCAGAGAGGGTCCCTGTGGTGTGGCATATTGGCTAATATTGTAGTAAACTAGTTTGAATGCCAGTCACACTATTATTGGGAAAGGTATGAATTTGACTATTCTCCCTCCAGCTATGGGGAAATAGTAGGATAAACTGGGCTCTTTAGCCTTGGTATGGCAACTGGTTTAGGATTAGGAAAACTCTGAATTCAAACCAGTTGTAGATCTAGAGAAGGATGGACTGTTAGGTTATTATTGGCCAAGGTGATTTGGAAATCCTATGGCAAATAACGCAGAAATGTAATAGAGTTGATATTTTGGATAAGCACCAATCAGGGTGCATTTTACAAGACCTTTACATGCTGAATTGACCCCCCCCAAGTATTCCAAAAATATTTTGCCTAATCAATAATAATCAAAAGAAATTTAAAAAATGATAATAAAAAGGTTAAAAATTTACCAACTCTCCATATGAGTAGGATGTAACGCAAGGTCAATTTATTCAGCAGAATTTAACAGGTTTGAATTCAGAGTTTTCCTTCTCCTAGACCGGTTACCTACTCAAGGTTAATGAGCCCAGTGTCCCCTACTATTTACCCAAAGCTGAAGAGAGAGTATTTGGATGCATATATGAAAGCGCTATATGAAATGTAAACAGCCTCATCCAGGATTTGAACTTGGGTTGACAAGTCCATTTCCTATAACTCTATCTATTACACCATGCACCTCCAGCCTGTATCATATATAAAAGTATAAATGAAGAAGAGGAAGAAGAAGAGGAAGAAGAAGAAGGAGAGGAAGAAGAGAAGAAGGAGAGGAAGAAGAAGAAAGAGAGGAAGAACAAGAACAAGAAGAAGAAGAAGAAGAAGAAGAGAAGAAGAGGAAGAAGAAGAAGAAGAAGAAGAAGAGAAGAAGAGAAGAAGAAGAAGAAGAAGAAGAAGAAAGAAGAAATGAGTGTATATATGCAATAACATACTAGAGTAATTAAAGTCTACCATTTATGTATTTACCAACACCTCCGCACGAGCAGGATGTGACACAAGGTCAATTTCTTAAGCGGAGTTTAACAGGTTTGAATTCAGAGTTTTCCTTCTCCTAGACCGGTTGCCTAACCAAGGTTAAAGAGTCCAGTCTGCCCTGCTATTTATCCATTGCTGGAGGGAGAGTAGGATTCATACCTTTCCCAAAGGTATTAGCGCTAAGTGAAATGCAATTACCACATCCAGGATTTGAACTTGGGGCGACGAGTCCATTTCCCATGACTTTAACCATTACACCACGCGCTTCCCAGTATGCCATATAACATTTAATTGAGCATACACGCTTGTCTTAATATTACATTAGTACATCTCTTATTAGCAAGAGAAAAGTAATGAAAAAGCTGACTAATTTTTATGACCTTATCCCTCTATCATTTACCATATTATTAAGATATCAATTTGATATATTGTTCAACCAATGACTGGCCACAACTCAGAAGTATCTTATTTTGCACTACATGTATATAATAATGATGTAATAATAGTAAGTCATAAATTGTAGGTGGGTGGAGTAAGCTAAATGCTTAGGATATATTTTTTTAATGATAACCCCAAAATAAAATGAATAACTAAAGATTGTTTCATTGACATTTATATCAAGGATTTATTGACTTAATGTAGTAACAGGAACTGGTTATTTGCAATGGATGAAGTAATAAAGTTAGAAAGATGAAAATTATCTTATCAATGATGATTTTAGAGTTAGAAACAATACAGTAATGGATTACTGTACCTACATTAGCTTTTCAAAACTTTCTAGGGTCACACATCTAAAGGTGTTGCCTAGAGCACTAAATGATCTTACACTGACCCTAACCATATATTATCAACTTGAGTAGTATTAAAACAACAAGACAAACAAATATCAAGATTGAAATTAATTATCTTGTACTTGACTGGTGCTATTATTATCACCTGTTCCATCAAATTAGAAAAATATAAGCAATATTTCTTCCTTTGTATATCAACCCTTTTCGACTCATTTAATGCCAAAACAAGTCATTTTGATAAAAATTGTTATGTTTCAAGTTCTTAATATTTTCAAATTGGTATAAATAATTTCCATTAACTTCCATTGGTTTGGTTTAGTTTGTTTAATGGTATAATAACCCTATAGGTTATTTAATGCAAAAATCTGTTAGTAAAGTAAGTAAAGATGGTGGAGCGACCTATTGTTAGTATCAGCCAAACAGCAAGAGAGTCTATCCCCTTTTTGTTAGCGCTAGACCAGAGAGATAGTTTTTGCTGAGGTGGAGCGCCATACCTACTATCAGCTGCTCACTTTACCACACAGATCAGATTACCCATTCTGTGCTGAGTTGGTGCAAACCAGTATCGAACCAGGAACATTGTGATTCTTAGGTCAGTGCTCTACCAACTGAGGGTACTCAAGTTTCCTTTACAAGTGTCTTTTTTGTAGATGTATTTTGTGAATGCATTTTATATCTGATTCATAATTTTCGATATATCATAGAAATAAATGATGTATAAACAGGGTGGCCTAAAGTCAGTATCAGCCTATCAGTGAGGGGTCTATCCTTTTCACTATCGCTAGACCAAGCTCCTTATTTTACTGCACAGATCCCTGTGCTACTCATATGCTGAGTTGGCAAGGGTTGGTATCGAACTAGGAACCTTGTGGTTTCCAGTCGAATGCTCTACCGACTGAGCTAACCCTACCTCTACTAAATGAGGTATATAGAAACCTATTAGGAATAATGCAGCATTCATTTGAAAATTATTATTTTGTGAGGACATATAAGTTAATAAATGTCAGTGAGAGAGTAATGTTTATAGCCACTTGATAGACATTACTCATATACAAATAATGCAGAATTCACTTGAAAATTATTACCACTAGCTGAAAACCAGTATTATGATACAGTTTTTCAGCTAGTGGTAATGATTTTCAAATGAATCCTGTATTATTCCTAATTGGATTCCACATACATCACTTTTAACCCATTAACACTGAACTGTGTTTTTGTGAGGACATATAAGTTAATAAATGTTGGTGAGAGAGTAATGTTTATGACTATCTGATAGACATTACTCATATACAAATATAAACACAATAAATCACTTTATTTTTCAATTGGGAGAAAAAGTCAGAAGGGCCACTAGCTCTATTTTCCCAAACCTGAATTTATGCTATTTATACTTTAGTATTTTTACATTGGCAAGGTTATTCTGGCAACACCAAACAAATATCAGAAAGTATCCCAGTTTCTTCAATTAGGATTCCTATCAATACCTGAAAAAAAAAAAAAACGTCAGCATAACTCCTTATCCTATCTGCTCTAATGTAGTGTGGTTGTTACCCCTCAAACTCTCTCATTTAAGGCTATACAAATATAGTTCCACCACAACTGCTATGTTGTATATTCCAGTGAGTTTTCAGTGTATAACAACCTAACCCAAAATCCTACCTGGTGGCATATTTGTCTGTTAATGCTTTACCATTATTCCATAGAAAAGAAACCAACTTTATTCTGAATCCCCCACAAACACATAATGTACTCTAAGGTGTTTTTATTTCCCTTCAAAAAAAAAAAAAATCATGATTCCCACCACCCACTACTGTAACAACACACAATGTACTCTCAGGTGTTTTTTTAATTTTTTTCTTCCCTCCAAACGGATCATCATTCTCACCACCATCATCTCCATAGCAACAAAAACAATGATATAATAAACAAAAAGATAAATTTGGTAACTTACAGAATGACAGAATATTTTTGTCTCTAACGGATGTGTGTGGTGTACTGGTTTGTGTTGTAGGAAATGGACTCATTGACCCAAGTTCAAATCCTGGACGAAGCCACAGTTCACATAGAACTAATATCCTTTAAAAGGTACAAATCCAACTATTCTCTCTCCAGCTATGGGTAAATAGTAGGGCAACTGGGCTCTTTAACCTTGGTTAGGCAACCAGTCTAGGAGAAGGTAAATGCTGAATTCAAACCTCTTAAATCTCCACTTGGGGTGGTCACAACTAGAATAGGCTCAGTCCTACTTAGTGATCTATTTCAATTTTTTTTTAAATTATTTATTTTCTAAATTAAATAAAACGTCATATTCAAATTATCATTTTGCACATCACATAAGATTTTTTTTAAAAAAACCCAAAAAACTTGGTAGTAAAAGAGTTAAAGATTGAGCTTATCTGTTGTAAAAGACTAGCAGCAAAAAGATTTAAAAAAAAAAAATTATATACTGATGTATGTATTTAGCCAACCCCTCCACACAACTAGGATGCAACATAAGTTCAGGTTTTAAGTGTACTTCAATAGGTTTGAATTCAGTTTTCCTTCTCCTAGACTGGTTGCCTAACCAAGGTTAAAGAACACAGTCTGCCATACTATTTATCCATAGCTGGAGGGAGAGTAGGATTCATACCTTTCCCAAGGGTATCAGCGCTAAGTGACAGGTTATCATATCAAGGTTAAAGAGCCTAGTCTGCCCTAGTATTTATTCATAGCTGGAGGGAAAACAATTAGATGCATACCTATCCCAAAGGTATTAGCGCTATGTGAAATGCAAATAGCCTCATCCAGAATATATACTGATGTATTAGACTAATGTCAATGAGGACTTGTTTATTGTTATAGTCACAATGTTTCAACAATTTTATCCTCCAGTTTTATCTTGGCGTCAGCAATCTTCTTGAAACTTCAAAACTGAATCTTTTTTTTTTTGTGATAGACACTTAAAGAAAATCTGAAATAAAACATTTTCTTTTTCTTTAAAGTCCGAAATGGAGTAATTTCTAATAAAGCAAATTTGGTATGGAACAAAAGCTTATCCTATGTACATTAACATTATGACCACGCCCCCCCTCCCCCATATTAACCAGACTATTATACAGGGTGTTTCAGAAAAATTGATATCATTTCATAATCTACGAGGGTGAGTTAAAAAGTAATGCCATTTTGTTTAAGACAGGTATAATTACCAACATAGGATCACATCCCTACTTCTCCACATAGTCACTGTTTCTCTCAATAGCATGTTCCCCCTTCGAATCAAACATGTATCCCTGCCCCGTAAAATCTTGAAAAAATGTTGACTGTTCTTTGAGCCACTTCTTCATTACAGATTTCACTTCCTCATCACTACCATCTTTTCGGCCCCATGAAAGAGGTTTGAGAGGAGGTAAATTGTATAATTTAGTGCTTCCTGTAGAAGTCCCCATTACTTAATGGGACAGTCCATTTCTACTCTACAAACTTGACCAATTCTCATTTAAATGATCTCAAATTTTAACAACATGTGTAGAAATTAGTCAAAATTCTATGTTTAATGTCTTGTGTTTTGTTTATTGTCTGAGTAGAACAATAAATAATACTTCCTCATCTCAGAAATTCAGATAAATCTTTCATTGTTATAAAATCTGTTCTTATCTAATATCAAACAACACACATTTTATTGTATGATATAGAGAAGGTGTCTACAAAAGAAAAAGACAATTTCAAAAAATCTATTAAAAACCAACAGATATTGATATTCATGATACGCAATTTGCAAGAGAAATTCTTGAAGGTTATTATTAAGTCTTTCAGCAGCAAGCAGCAGGTGTTCCACTGACAGACAACATGCAATAAAACTATAGCTGTTCAGAAGGAATCTTATGTGTTTAAATTAAGCAAAATAAATTATGTTAAATCCGATATCACTGACAAGTTAAAATGACAATTCTTCAAGCCGTAGTTGTATCTGTGCTACTGTATAGCTGCACCACTTGGACCCTAACAAATCGTCTAAGCTAGATGGGAGCTGCATAAGAATACTGGGTGCGATCTTGAACAAATTGTAGAAACAACATCCCACAAGAAAGCAACTGTACAGCCACTTGTCTCCCTATCTCACAAACCATCTGAGTGAGATGAACAAGACATGCTGGACACTACTGGAGAAGCAGGGACAAACTCAAAAACGATGTTCTTCTGTGGAAACCAGCACATGGACATGCCAATGCACGCCGTCCAACAAGGACCTACATTGACCAGCTGCGCAGAGGACCACCCGGGGACAATGAATGAAAGAGAAGTTTGGCGAGACATTGTTATGCTTATCTGTAGTATCATCCTCGTACCCCACTTGTACTAGGTTAGGCACAAGGCCCTATTAACGTGGGACCACCTACAAGCCGAGACTCATTGGTGGCGGGTTTAAAAATTGTGTCTATCCCCTCAGTATTCCTCCTCAAGGGGGGCACCTCAGGCACTGGGCAATAAACCCAGCTCTGCCCCTTTAAATCGAGGGGGCAGGTGTTGCCTGGGGGGGATGGCCCCCTGGGATTGATGCTTGTGATTTTAACCCGGAGCGGGCACATACACCTAACCCCATGCTTATCCGTGCTTATTGTGCAAACATGATGATGAATGTTGTGCAATGGAATTTGGGAAATCACTACAAATTGTAAATGGGTTGTTTAAATCCATCTACTTTTAGCTCAAGGGGCTGGTTTAGCTTAGTTGGTAGAGCACCCCCCTAGGAACCACAAGGTTCCAGGTTCAATACTGGCCCTCACCAACTCAGTGCATGAGTAGCACAGCTTTGATTTGTGAGGTAAAGTAGGGAGGTGATGGTAGATGTAGTCCTCCCCCTCAAGTACAAAAACAATCTCCCTTGTCCAGTACTAGTGAAAAGGACATAGACTCCATCACTGTACAGCTGATACTGACAATAAGTCACTCTGCCGACTTTACTTTTTACAGTTGATACAAGAAATTTGAAACCAGAGAATGTAAAAGTCATGGAGGATTATGAGACTCCACAAAACAATCAGAGCATGTACATTCTTGTTAAAATACCAACAAGGATGTGGGTAGGTCAGGACTTATAAATTCCACACTAAACATTTTTGGAAAATTTTCTGGAAATGGCTGAAATTGCCTCCTTAAAAAGTGAAATTATTTTAAAGTCCAAGTAACTAATACATGAAATAAATAAACTATGGTCAGCTATATATGCACCCCCCAGTAAATGCCCCCCCCCATTATAATCCTTTATGTCTAAGGTTTCTAGTTTGATACCAGCCCTCGCCAACTCAGCGTATGAGTAACACAGGTAAAGTAAGAAGCTGATGGTAGGTGTGGCACCCCACCTCAGACGCTAAAATAATCTCCTTGGTCTAGCACGAGTAAAAAGGGGATAGAATCCCTCACTGTCTGGCTGATACTGACATCAGGCCACCCCGACGACTTTACTTATGTCTAGGTTGAATAAAGTATGGGATAATCCTAAATACTCAACAGTAATGAAATTACTATTTCCACCTTAGGATATATACAAAATACAAGTGGTTTGGTGGTTGGTTTTGAAGGCTATCACCATGCAAGTGTAAAGAAAAATAAGATAACTATGATGTTGTTTGTTTACCTTTGATTTATTCTTAATATTTCGAGATAAAGATCTCTTCATCAGAAGATTTCTGAAAGTCTGGAATTGTTGCTAGGAATTGTCCATTCTGTTTTGTGCCTTATATCTTCCAAATTCTCTGCGTGTAAGACTGTGTATTTATGTGTGTGTGTGTGTGTCCGTCCAACAATGTCTTAGTATCAGACACTCATATTAAACCCACCAACCACCAAACCAACATAAACACAATGTTTCAAGCAAATTATAAAACACTTTTAAAATACAAGTGATGACAACGATGACCAACTGAGAGGTGTTTCAGATCGTGCTGAAGAGGATACTATTTTTGTACAAAAATGTTAGAGCATTGCAAAGATGAAGATTTGTTTATGGAGTGATGAATTTTCTGTAAGTTTGGAGAATAAACCTTGAACCAAGTAACCAATAAGCACCCCAGCTGGGATCTGTTTTGAAAGGAACACCTTTTGGTTTTCACCGTAAACTCCCGGTTGTTTGTTTACAAACAACAGATGATTTTTTTTGCATTAGAATTTCACTGTAAGATTTTTTAAAAGTTTGTTCATGTATATTTACAACCCAAAGGCACGTTTTTATACTAAAATAGTCTTCGATTTTAATTAAAAAAATTAGTTATTTCATGTTGTTAATTCAATAGGAATTTTTTTTTAAGTTTTAAAAACTTTAAACAAAAGATATAATTACTTAAATGAAAATAGTTTTTATTTACAAAATATTTTTATGTTTATTTGAATAAAATGATGTTGGGACCAAGTAACCAATAAATAACTTTTAAAAATAACTTTTTTTAAATTAAAACCGAAAACTATTTTAGTATAAAAACATGCCTTTGGGTTGTAAATATACATGAACAAACTTTAAAAAAATATTACAGTGAAATTCATCTGTTGTTTGTAAACAAACAATCGAGAGTTTATGGTGAAAAGCAAAAGGTGTACCTTTCAAAATAGCTCCCAGCTGGGGTACTTATTGGTTACTTGTTCCTAAATTTCAAATATTTCTCACTAAAACTGTGTAACATGAATGTCAATATCTTAAATAGATTTTTAAATATATTCTTAAAACTGTTTATCATTTTTAGAAGAGTTATTTAAATAGAATTTATTATTTTCATCTTTGCGTGAGCAAGACATGCTGGGCACTGCTGATGAAGTAAGAACAAACTCATAAGCAACATTCTCCAATGGACTCCTACACATGGACACACCAGTGTTGATTCACCAGCAAAAACTTATATTCATCAGCTCAGTGTGAACACTGCAAGCCATCTTGAGGATTTACCAAGAATGATGATTGATAGGGACAGATGGTGAATGAGCGTCAAAGGAATCTATGCTGCCGGCATGTCTCAATGATGATGATAATGAGGATGATCATCTCTTTTTGTAGATTTTGTAAGAATATTTAATTAATTTCCTAATTTTGATGTTGGCTTGGGCTGTAGAATATACTGACTGCACCTCTGTAGCGGAGTAAAACCTCCACTCAGTAGGTTATCTCTTGGTTGTGGGTGGCAACCCATGATGCTTGAGGATGGGATCATGGTGGCTAAGTGATCCATCACCTGGGTACTAAGTGGTCACATCCTGATCGCATTCTTAAAATTGTTTTCATGGCAAACACCCAAACCTTTTTATCAAACAGGTGCTAGAAGGCAGTGCCTGAGAGTCAACAACAAGTTTATTAATATACATGAAGTTATTTTATCTAATTTGTTGAAAATCTAACAAAAAATCATTTCTACCAATTTAGTGTCCTGGGTAAAATGCTAAACTGCATCTTGTGGGGAGGTTCCAATTTTAGAGCTCTGGGTCTGGCCTAGAGTGGTAGTACATGTTAGGGTCCTATCTATAGGTCAGATCTATTTGTAAGTTAATGAAAATTATTTCTACCAATTTATGAAACCAAACCAAATATTTACCAACAAACTATTTGCTTATAAGTCATATATACAAAAAAAAAAAAAAAAAAAAAAAAAAAAAATCACCTACAAGATTTGGCATTAAATTACTCAAAAGGATTGATATGCCATTAAACAAAACAACCAACAAACAAACAATATATATATATATATATATATACACATACATACACATATATGAGAGTACGTAAATAAACAATGTGTTTATTTGATATGGCTTTTAGCCAACAATTTTTGGAATATGTGCTTAATTGAAGTCATACCTAATTTTTGAAAATTAATTAGTTAATAATTAATTAATTTTTAGGCGGGCATATATGTTCAAATGTAAGGCTAAGCAAAATACACATATATATAAAATGAAAAAAGATTTGGCAATAAATAACCCACAAGGGTTGATATGCCATTAAACACCAACTAACAACAGTATATTTTCTGAAGCTAAAATGTTCACCAATTAAATAAAAAATGTATTGCATCTTATCTGTTATTAGTTTATTTACTGCTAGAAGAAACCAAAACAAGGTGAATATTTTCTAAGAGTGTTAATTCTATGATTTTGTAGAAGAAAAATGTCTGACAATTCTAAATGAAAATGGTAAATCAATTTTTTCCATTTAAAAATTTTTTTAATTAGACTTAATTTATTTGAGAGATTTCTTTATAATTTGCATGGCTTCATTTAATAAAAATAAAGTATTTTTTGCTTTTGAAATTATCCAGAGACACACCATATATTCAAATCCCTTTATAAAACATTAAATACTTCAAGATATTTGAATGGATTTTCTGTAATTTTTTTTTCTAAATGTAAACATACCTTTTAGAATAAGTATTACAACAAAATACACACTGAATATTCAACCTGGCTACAATTAGATACATTTATGTGGGAAATTTTTACTTATCTACAATAAGAACATGAAAAGAAAGAAGAATTCTTGGAATAAATTGTATTTTGCAGTGAAATTCTTAAAACAATTCATAAAATTCCAAAGATGTTGAAATAATGTTATGCTTAAAAGTAAAATTTTAAAAGAAATGGAAATTAAAAAAAATTTTAATAATTTTATCCATATAATCTTCTTTAAAAAAATAAAATAAAAATCAAACATTAAATAATAACCATCTAATGTTCTACAAAAATAAAGAAAATACCAAAATGTACATCTTCAAAACACATTTTTGACAGAAATTTAAGAAACGTAAACTTTTTTCTAAATTGCTGTTATTCTCTTAAAAAAAAGCTTTGTAACTCTAAATAATTATCTTTAAGCAATAAATACAGCTTTGACTAATAACTAATTCTAAATGTAAATAATATTACATATTTCAAAAAGCAATTAGATATTTTAGCCTAATTATTGTTTTCTAGAAAGTTAATGCAAGTTGACTATAAATAATTTTTCAAGTGGTTTTAAACATAAATATGTGTGTGTGTGTGTGTGTGTGTGTGTGTGTGTGTGTGTATGTGCATGCTACTACACTACTTACCAGAACATAATTTAAGGAGAACTTTTTTGACAAGTTGACGGAAGAAAGTGACTAGTTTGTATAATCCAATCTGTCAGACTATATCAATGTAAAGTGAATGAATGGCACAAACATGCAGGATAGGCAGGAATAACATTAGGGCTTGTCTGTCCTTTTACTGATATGGAAGTGAATTACTGTGTCAAACTATAACTTGACACACACACACACACACACACACACACTGCTAAATAAGTTTTAGACTGAAGCTCTTTTCTAAAAATAGACAAAAAATATTTAAACTAAAACATTTATAACTTTGATGATTAGCAAATGATTATGCTCGTTTTTATAAAGACATTTGTCATTTTTTTACAGACAAATTGAAATGTCACCAAATTATATTGAAAATAAACATTGTTAACATTGAATATTCAGATATAATATTTAACATTGGTGTTTAAAAGATTTCAATTTGTGTATATCTTTTAGTTTTTACCATGCTAAATGACACAGACACACACATTATACACACACACACACACACACACATATATATATATATATATATATATATATATATATATATATATATATACATACATGTGTGTGTGTGTGTGTGTGTACAGTAGTAATATATGGTTATAAGTACTTCACTTGGTGAGACATTAATGAACCAATGAGTGCTCAATATCAGTGATAGAACAATTATATATATATATATATATATATATATATATATATATATATATATATATATTACATGGGAATTTCTGTGATCCTGGGTTTCATGCAGTGGTGCATTTGTCACTCTGTTTGATTAATGCACCACTATCTGAGAATGCACCACTGCATGATGCCCAGGGTCACAAAGATTCCCATATAACACACACACATATATATATATACTATATATATATATATATATATATATATGAATGATAATTTTGTTTTCAGATTCAGATAAACTTTGTAATACTTACTTGAAACATGTACTGAATGAATAGCTGGTGATAACAATTGTATGTCTAGCAAAATAACTTTTTCTATAAAGCAGACTTAAATACGTAATGACGTTTTTATTTTGTCAAATTACAGAACGACAAAAGATTATTTGGTTTGAAATGAAACAATTTCTCAGACTGTTTTTTATTATTAGACACTTATTAGACACTTATTTACATAGACTTTTTTTAATGTCATTTTCACCAAGTAAAATATATAAAGCTAAAATGTCTACTAAGTCTTGTAAAACATTGTCGAGATGAATCAAATGTGGATAATTGGAGATGTTACACCACTATCCTTACAGATCTTGGGTTTCGCGTCATTATATCTGTTCCACCGGTAGACCTGGTATGTTATTAGGCTACCTCCTTTCCTGATTCACTCTGTGTATTTTACGAAAGGATCATAAATTCATATATATAAATTCATACATAACAGCCACACAGAGTCTTGCCCAGTACTTATATACACTAGGAGACTTGAATGAAATAGTTAACTAACAAATTACTGAAATAGATTTTAAAATATCAAAATAATTTTTTAACCCAATAAAAACTAAAAGATAAAGCAGAATTTATAAATAATGATTCTATTAGTTAACCTTCTGCCAGGAAAAAAAAAAGAAGATTTCCATCTGTTGATGAGGCAATGAAAGTTAACAAAACAAAACATGTGATGAGGAGGATTGTGTAACATTTCATTGAATATTTACAACAACAAATTTCACAAAGTCTCTGACAAAATTAAAATATATGTTGGGAATATGTAACAAGACATAAAGAGCTTCTGAGTTTGAAGAAAAGGTTCCTGACTCGGATAAGAAACACCTGAAGAATACTGGAGGGCACATCACTTGCAACCTGCAGATGATTGTCACTTCAGCTGAAATATTGTGTATATAACAATAAAGATGAGGACAATAGTCCGAATAATCCAAATTATCAAGCTTCATCTACAAATACTGTCATACTCTGAACGTCTCGCTGCCCTGGGAATGGATTCATTGAAATTTTGGCGTCTGGCAACTGACCTGGTAAACGCTCATAAGGTCATTAATCATCTTAACAACAGCAACCTTGAGCACCTTTTTGATCTCCATCTTTCTAACACATGTGGGCATGCCTACAAAGTCAGAAAACAGCACTGCTCACGTGACTTTCGGAAACATTTTTTCACGCTCAGATGTGCGGAGACATGGAATAAACTGCCCGCGTCTGTTGTAGGCTACCGAAGCACTGAGTCTTTCAAAGCCTCCATGCTTCCTGTAGTCCACCGACACTATACCTGATGCCACTCTCCACATACATATGCACACATGCACTCACATACATGCATATTACTACTGTAAACTGTTCATGTTCCTGACACTAATACATTATTCTGTGTACTAGACATGAGACTTTGATGAGTTGTGGTGCACCTGAGCACTGTACACAATAAATTTCATTATCATTATCATCTACAAATTTCAGAGGAATTGTACATAAAAAGGATTTGGATATGTTTAGATGATAAATAGAAATGATTTAAGTCTCTTTCCTGTTGTTTTTAAGACATTTCCTTAAATCTTATTTTTTACAAATTGAGACAATTATCTTCTCAGAAAAGATTTTGTAATATTGATTATAAATTACAAATTTACTTTAGCGATCATTTAAGCAACAGCAGGAACTATAACTTTGTTCATCAAAATGACTTGATTTGACATTAAATGATCCAAAAAGGGTTGATATGCCATAAAACAAAATAACCAACTAACAAATTTACTTAATAAATAATGTTTGCTCAGCTGAGTTGATATTTTTTACACATTGAAATCATTCAGTTAAAAACTTTCAAGTAAGTTATGAAAATGTGAAATAATTATCAGAGTCAATGAATGAATGAAAAAAAAAAAAAAAAAAAAAAAGAGCAAAAGAAAAGAAAAAAAAAAATTCTTCAATAATTTGTGTAATTCAAGCAGTGAAAATTAAATGTATTAATCAATTTTAAAATTGTACATATATATCAATTGAAATATATTATTTAATAATAGTACCTGTTGGTATAGAAAGTCCCCTGGAAAACATCTTCCAGTGGGAGGAAAAAAAGGACGTAAAAATCAACACTAGAGAGAAATGTTAAATAATTAAGAGAAATAATTCTAACTTTAAAAAATATCACATGAAAACTCAACAACTGCAGGAATTTAGTATATTTTCTCAAAGAAATATTTTATATTCTTACTTAAAAAAAAAAGAAAAGAAAAAAAGGTTAAAGACAGCAATTTTGGGCAAAGTATTTACCAAAGTAGATAAAGTGGAGTGTAGTGGTCTGCTATAATTCAACTCTCTCTATTTTTAGCTTTGTATATATCAGCTGTAATAACAGCTGAGTGTTACTGGGAAAGATCTGTTAGCAGTAGGCAAAAAAAAAAAAAAAGTTGAAAGTCATAAATACAAGTTGAATAACTGTCAGTTTTTTTTTAATGATTTAGTGGTTTTTATTAAAAGTCACCTGTTGAAGATTTTCAATTTATATATATTTACCCAACCCCTCAACACAAGCAGGATGTGACATAAGGTCAATTTTTAAGCAGAGTTTAACAGGTTTGAATTTAGATCTTTTTTCTTTTCTTAAACCGGTTGCCATACCAAGGTTAAAGATCCCAGTCTGCCGTATTATTTTACCCATAGCTAGAGGGAAAACAGTTGGATGCATACCTTTCCCAAGGATATTAGCTCTATGTGAAATGCATATAGCCTTGTTCAGGATTTGAACTCAGGTTTCCATGTCTATTCCCTATGATGATAACCATTACACTACAAGCACTTCCATATCTTCAATATGTAATTTTATAAAAAAACTAAAAAAAAAAATTTAAAAAAGAAATGCTAAAATTTTAAATTCAATTTAACTATTTGTCTGAATTTTTGAGATGAGGCTTGATAATTTGTATTATTTAGATTTTTCTGACTTGTCCTCATCGTTATTGTTATCTACACAACATTTTGGCTGATGTGTTCTCCAGCCTTCTTCAGGTGTTTCTTGTTGTAATTGGGAGCCTTCATGGAACTTCAAACTGAACCCTTTACTTAATCCATTAGGGTAGATTGTTCTAATTCCATTAATCATGACCAGATAC
Organism: Doryteuthis pealeii; assembly: GCA_023376005.1. Lineage (NCBI taxonomy): Eukaryota > Metazoa > Mollusca > Cephalopoda > Myopsida > Loliginidae > Doryteuthis > Doryteuthis pealeii. The sequence goes on from CM042165.1 coordinate 8,256,399, forward strand.
AAGTGTTAACATTATGTTAAATCCAATCTCACAGACAAGTTAAAGAGACAGTTCTTCCAGGCCGTTGTCATATCAGTGCTGCTGTATGGCTGCACCATCTTGACCCTAACGAAGCGACTAGAGAATAAACTAGATGGGAGCTGCACAAGAATGCTACGGGTGATCATGAACAATACGTGGAAACAGCACCGCACGAGAAAGCAGCTGTAGCCACTTGCCACATATCACCCAAACCATCCGAGTAAGATGGACAAGACACGCGGGACACTGCTGGAGAAGCAAGGACGAACTCATAAGCGACGTCCTCCTGTAGAGGCCAGCACATGGGCGCGCCAGTGTGGACCGACCAGCAAAGACGTACACTGATCAGCTCTGCACGGATACAGGATGCTGCATAGAGGACCTCCCGAGAATGATGGACGATAGGGACGGATGGAGAGAGACTGTCATGGATATCCGTGCTAACAGCGCAACATGATGATGATGAATGAAATATTTTACGTTATTTTTGTCTGTAGTCGGGATTAAATCTGCAACCTCCAGTTGAATGTCACTTAGAATTGTATTAACTCAACAACTTAGATCTGTTGCACCATGTGTCTAATTGCATATACAACATGAGTAAATGATGAGATACTTTTAAGATTAGACAATAAATAATTTGAAGTTTGTTAAAAGTCAATCTTTTCGACTGGAGATGTGAACCTAATAAATAATTGAACATCAAGAGAAATTATCCTCATTCCACAAAACATGAATAAGTTTTTTAGTTGTACAGTATTGGACAGTGGAAAAAAAAGAACCATTTTTTTAATTATTTGTATTATTCGGTCTATTGTCCTCATTTGTGTAGATAACAATAAAAGATGAGGACAATGGTTTAAATAATCCAAATAATGCTAATTATCAAGTAAAAAATTCAGAGAAATAGCATTTTTCTAATTGCCATGAATTTTAATGAAACTTCAATGGCTTAGACACACATAGGAAGTGATTATTTTTCTTGATTATTGTTGTAACCAAAGTTCTGTTAGTTGTAGCAAAAAGTCATAATTTTCTAAAAAAGAAAGTTCTCAGAAATAGGAAATTTCTTAGAATTTTCTTAATTTAGTTTTTTGTCCAAATTATAAAGTTGTATCAGGGTAACCCTGATATAAAAAGAAAGTCGTGGTCTCAAAAGAAAAACCGCAGCATCTAACGCTAATGAATAACCAAATGTAAACTTTAAATATGTATTAAAATAAAACAAACTATATATAGATATATAATAGCAGTCATGTATTTATTAAAACTTGCTTTAAAAAACAATGAGGACTGTCTAATGTTGCATGTTCAAATTTTCACAGGGGAAAGATACATACACACATTCATTACAAAAATTCTTTAACATCGGTGGAGGGAAGATATATCATTGAGTCCTCCATTCACCAAGGATTTTTATCCATTCATTGGCAATTTAGTCTCGAAAGACTATGATAAAGTTTTTGTGTGCCCCTGAAGTTGCAGCGCCTCCTGTGACTGTGAAGTGTGACATGGTGTTGTTGTGTCAGGGTAAATATAAAAAGAAAGTTGTGGTTGCAAAAGAAAAACTGCAGCATCTAACGCTAATGAATAACCAATCAAATATTAAGTGGTCATAAATTGTCCTAAATTCTGATTAGTATTTTGCTAATGAATACCATGCAAAACATTAAGTGATCATAAATTGTTCTAACTTGTCATAAAGTAAAAGTAAAAGTAAAAGTAAAGTCGTCGGGGTGGCCTAAAGTCAGTATCAGTCAATCAGTGAGGGAGTCTATCCCCTTTTCACTAGTGCTAGATCAAGGAGATTGTTTTTTTTGCGTCTGAGGTGGAGCGGCAAACCTACCATCAGTTCCTTACTTTACCACACAGATCACTGTGCTACTTATACGCTGAGTTGGCGAGGGCCGGTATCGAACTAGGAACCTTATGGTTTCTAGCCGAATGCTCTACCGACTAAGCTAACTCGGCCCTTGTCATAAACTATATCAATTGTCATCAATTGTCTTTAAAAAAAAAAAAAAAAAGAAAAAAAGTCTTATGTCAGCTGATTATTTTTTTTTTTTTGTCCAATAATGTACACAGCACTGACAATACATAAATAAGTGAACATGACTAACTAATGTGTGAAAATAGTATACTTAATACTATTAAATTGTAAATATTCAAAAAGTAAAAAAAAAACCTACCTTGAACAGGTCAGTAAAGAAACCAAGTTGATAATGAATGAAAAACTTAAAAAACGGAATCTACTTTAAAAGTGAGGGGGTCAACTAATATATTTGCTTTTTCCTCTTGGAAGTTATTTCTGATTCACATTCCATTCATAATATAAATGATGTTCACCTTTTATCCATTTGTGACCATCCATTCATGCACTCTATGACCTTCACGTAACTCATTCAACCAATTCAATTGTACAAATATTACTATAAGCAATGAACTATATAATTCATACAAAAAGATTTCAATGGAAGGAGAATATTTATACAGCTTCTTTAACATTTGATTTTAAAACTAATCTATCTTCTAAACACTCCTTCATTTTTATTTTCACACACACACACACACACACACATACATACAGACACACACAGTTGTGGGGTGAGGCAGCAATTTTTCATGCAAATAAATCGTAACAAATGTGACTGACAAGGAACATCTTATTATAATGAAGATCATGTGTGTTGGTAACCAAAACTACGTCACCAATGATGTCACAATTCCCTTAGTTATTTACATTATATTCTCAATGACTATTAAATATTCATTATTCAATCTTAATTAAAATCTTATTCCTTAACAATGCCTCTATTAAAGTCTAGCTGAGTTAGATTTGCCTCAAAACAGCCCATAGTATTAATGCTTTTAAAATCTTGCAAAATGCGTTATATATCACTAAGAAATAAAAGTATATATATAGTATATAGTGTGGATAATTTGCATACTGGTTTGAACAAAACCAGGTTTAATAAAGGATTACTTGGTGTTATTGATTTCTAATATTATTTTTTTTAAATTCTCAAATGTATTAAAAGCAATTGTATATATAATTTCATGTGAAGAAAAGGAAGTGAATCCGACGGTATGTAGTATATTAAGAAAGATTGAAAAAACGCAGGTTTAAATGAGTTAAGTGGTGAGTTTATTGGCTGATGCTGCAGTGTTTCGATCTATTAATTAGATCATCTTCAGGGCATTTATTGGTATATGGAAGGTAATAAGAAATTTTTTATCACAGAATAACGAGAAAAGCGAGGGGTGGTCCTTGTTATTCAGTCTGTTTAAAATTTGAGGTTTGAAAAAAAAGGAGATGGTTTGAAATATGACGTCAAATATTCTCTTTTACGGTGTGAGTATGGGACTGTGTAAGTGTGTGTATCGAAAAGAAAGCATTGTGCATTAATATAATTTCATATAGAATACAATTAAAATAAAATTAAAATAAGTGTAATCTTTTTATATGTGTTCTTATTTAGTTCCATTAGTCTTTTTGATTTAATATAATATTTTACTACACTAAAGTTTACATTTTTGCATCTGGAGGTTTCATATTTTTGCTAGTTTCATTTCTTTACAAGAGAATTTAAAGAAGGATTAAGAGAATGTAAGAATTCTCCATAAGTTTTTTTCTTTAAATCCAAGCACTTTTCAGGTGATTCTCTGGCCATTCTTAAAAACAAGAATGAAACAAGCAGGATTTTAAATGCATTAAAAAAATGGACTATTTTAAGGCAAATCTAACTTGGATAGAATTTAATAGAGACATTGTTAATAAATAAGATGCTAAGATTAAATCATCATCATCATTAAGTTGTGCTGACAGCATGGATCCCCATGACTTTTTTTCTCTCACCACCCATCCCTATTGGTAATTGCTCCTTGCAGGTCTGCTACACGGCATCAAGTACCCACGCAGACTTGATCAAATTGACCAGGTCTGTGTGGGTAGTTGAGGCAAAAACTTACATTGATCATTAATGTAAGTTTTTGCTGGATGGCCAACACTGGTGTGTCCATAAGTAGGTGTCCACAGGAAAATGTCACTTATGAATTCATCTTTACTTCTTCAGCCGTATCCAACATGTCATATTTGTTTCACTTGGATGATTTGTGTGATAGGAGTTAAGTGACCATACAGCTACTTTTTTGTGGGGTTCCGCTTCTAGGATTTGTTCAAGAATGATCATTTAATAATTATTGAGATATAACACCATAGTGGTGTTATGGATTAACTGGCTATATTCCATTAGATGATTAAAAAAACAATTTTGGTTAACTTTTGGATATAAAAATAACAATTGTGTCTAGAGTCGTACAAGCGACGTACAAGTCAGGGGTGGAGTAACGTCAACACAAGATAGGAAAAATTATTCGAACAAAAGAAATTGGTTGATATAAAAATTGTTATCACCGTATAATTAATAAAGGTCTTTTATTATTAAAAACGCGTTGGTTGTAATTGGGAACAACATTGGTGAATTTGGTCACTTTCAGGTACAGCCCGGAACAAGCCCTTCAACTGTCCTGTGGGTCAAAGAACACCCATCGTGTTAGATTCGGCACCGCGACAGCATATTGGTACATTTGGTGCCTTCCCACAGGACAGCATAGTATTACATTTGTTGCTGCGACCACCGTAGTATTACATTTGGTTCCCGTGACCAGGGTAGTAATACAGAGAATATAACATAAATAACTAAGGGATTGTGTTGATGGTGATGTAGTTTCAATTACAGACAGACAGAGACATAATCTCCATTATAATAAGATGAAAAAACAAAAATGAATTACTTGAACTAATGTAAAAGACACCTTGAACAGTTTTTATTTTTAAACAAGACAGAACATGAGCCGTTAGGTCACCCATTGACCTCATTTAAATTTATTAAGAGCCAAGATGTTGAAGCTACAGGCTGGCTGCTTATAAAACTTGACATACAAATACATTTCACACTCTCCAATCTCTCTCTTTCTCTCTGATCTCACTGAGAAACAAACATATATAAAGAGAAGGTAATTAAGATATACATAGAAAGGGCAAAGTGACAGGCAGAATGCAAAGTAAGAGACGGGTCAGTTTTTGACAATTAATTAGGATCAAACTTATAAGATTTTTAGAGTTAAAGATTTTCTCTACTTTTATTAAAATTAATAAGTTTCACCAAAATGTCAGCATAAATTGAACCATAGGCTTTTAGACACCAATGTTAATTATAAATAACTTTTTCAAATAATCCAATAGCCTTCAAAGGAAGAGAGAAATATATGAGAAAATATTATTTATATATATGCATGTGTATGGGATATATATATATATATATATATATATATATATATATATACACCACCACACTATATTTCATGTATAAAATAAGATATAAAATAGGATAAGAACTCACAACTCAGAGTTTCACGGCTTTCAATGTAATGGGATATATATTTATGTCTATCTAACATGTGGCTGATATAGAGACATTTTCTTTGTGACATTAAGTAGATATGCTATTTAGTAAAACAATTTTCTCTTTCCAATTACCTATCATCCCACCCATTGGCAAATACACTGTTATTCTTACACACCTATTTACAAAACAAGTGGAACAGGTTTCCTTCCTGTGACACCAATCCTATCTCATTGCCAACATTATTGATGTTAAACACCACAGGGATAGGCCTACTTTTTCTTTTTGTCATACTCTAAGAGCAGGAAAAATAAAAACCCCAACAAACTAATAACTGGTTTCTTATTGAAATTAACAAACTAGGGAATAACTCTTTGTAAGAAGTGGAATCTGTGTTTAATTGAAGAATTTTGTTTATGATTAGCAAAAATATTTTTTTAAATATATAAAAAGAAAGTAGAAACAGAAGAATTTGATAATCAAAAAGAATCATTAAATCTCAAGATTAAAATTATTTCTGTAGTTTTAAGAAGGCTCCCAATTACGAAGAGAAGGTTCCTGAGTTGAAAAAGAAGGTCCCAAATCTGACAAGAAATACCTGAAGAAGGCCAGAGGGCACATCAGCCGAAACGCTGAACAGATAATAATAAAGATTATGACAATAGTCTGAATAGTCCAAATGATACAAATTATCATGACTCATCTTAAAAATTCAGAGAAACAGTGTAGATAATAAAGATGAGGACAATAGTCTGAATAATCCAAATTATATAAATTATCAAGCCTCATCTCAAAAATTTAGAGAAATAGTTTTAAGAAAAGTTGTTAAGTTTCAAAGAATTCTTTAGATAATTAAATGTATTCTTGTTTTTCTTGTTCACATGTCATTTTGACTGGTCAATTTTCTGGCCTTCTTCAGGTGTAATGTGAACCTGCATTAGAAAAAAGACTTTTCTTTTTTTTTTCATTGGACCACGAAATAAAAATGGTATCAAACAGAATTTATATTCTTTCATTTTTAAGGAGTTGTTTTTAGATTTTGTTTTAGAGAACTTCATTTTTCTGGTTTCTGTTGAATAGCGAGTCAAGTCAATGTTAATCCGGCTTATACAGGGTGATCCGAAAGTCGTGTCACCCCTACACATTGTTTTAACTTTCATTATTTTTGTTCTAATAATATGATATTTAAGTTCTGTAATTGTTTTACCTCTTTTAGAAAAATATGTATGGTGACAAGACTTTCGGACCACTCTGTACATTAATCTAGAGGGTGGTCCGAAAGTCTTGTCACCCATGCAGATTGTTTTAACTTTCATTATTGTTTATTTTAATAATACAATATATTAGTTATTGATATAATGAATATGTAAATACCTTGGTACCTCCTCACTATAATCTGATTGGACAGTGTCATGTATAAATAGGCGACACTGTGTTGGTTCTCTACCTAATGCCTACAAGCTAACTTTACTCGCTAGATGACACTACGACTGCACAACAGACGGATTGCTATTCGATGTACCAATTACTACTGCGATAATATACCAACTACCAACTTCAAGAATATATCCCTTAACCCGGATATACCAGTTATGTAATTATTTCTTTAAAAATCTTGAAAAATTAAATTATTTCCTAGAATCTAGAATAAAATTATTTTCTAGAAAAATATGTAAGGCTATGCAAGACTTTTGGACCACTCTGTACATTTCTATTACATATTCAAGATGTCTGCGGCTTACTTGATATCAATCACTTTCCAATGGTCTTACTAAGACTTAATTTCCTAGGTGAATGCACTACCAACTAAGATAACTGGTCCAATGGAATTACTAAGATTTAATTACCAGGGTCATTCAATAAATAAGGCCAATTTCTTTTTTAAATTAAAATAATTTTTTTCCATAAATGAAAACTCTGTATTGTTTGAGATTGCAAAAGATATTTGTTTTGAGGCTATTCAAAATGGTGGCAAATCAAACAGGTTTGATTTTCAGGTTTGAACAGAGGTCAGTCATCAAATTTTGGGTAGCTGAGAAGTGCAAACCATGTGAGAATGTGTGATGTCTATGGAAAAGCATGTTTTAGTAAAAAAATGTTTACAAATTTGGCTAAACAAGGGTTTGTTACAACAAGAAAGAATGGATACACACTGATTCTCAGGGAAAGAAAAATTTCCAGGCACATCAGTCAGTAAAGAAGGTCATGCTGACAGTGTTCTGAGATATGAAAGGACCCATCACTATTGATTTTCTTGAAAAAGGTGCAACTATAAACAGTACTCCTGATTGCCAACTCCTTAGGCAAAAATCACCCTTATATAATGAATCACCATCATGTTTAAAAAAAAAAAATTTGTTTTGAGGCTATTCAAAATGGCAGCAAACACAGTGCTTTGGGCTTGAATAGAGGTTCGCCATGAAATTTTTGGTGGCTGAGAAATGCAAACCATGTGAAATTCACAGAGAAATGTGTGATGTGTACTGAGAAGTATGTTTTAGTCCTAAAAATGTTTACACTACTAAAATTGGATTTGCCTCTTGGAGCCTGAGTTGAAAAGATAATTTATCGTGTTGAAATGCACTGACTGTCTTGTTAAGATAAATTTCCAGGCACATCAGTCAGTAAAGAAGGTCATGCTGACAGTGTTCTGAGATATGAAAGGACCCATCACTATTGATTTCCTTGAAAAAGGTGCAACTGTAAACAGTACTCCTGATTGCCAACTCCTTAGGCAAAATTCACCCTTATATTTTATTCAAATAGATTTCTAATCTAAATAATTTCATGGCTAAAATACCTTATCTGATAATGTGCAGTAAAAATATCAATAACTAAAGAAAATTTGCTCATTTTTCAATTTCTACTACAAGGCCGATAATAACATAGAATACCTGTGACAGTTATTGGTAGGTTGCAGGTTCAATCCTGACTATGGGTAATAATAACATAGAATACCTAACATAGCTTAACACTTGTACCTGGTCATGGTTAACGGAATGAGAACGGTTTACTCTTGTGGATTGAATAACGGATTCAGTTTGAAATTCCATGAAGGCTCCCAATTACAGCATAAAGGATCCCAAGTTGGACAAAAAGGTTCTTGAGTTTGAAGAGAAGGTTCCTGAGTTCGACAAAAATCACCTGAAGAAGGCTGGAGAGCACATTGGCCAAAATGTAGTGTACATAACACTAAAGATGAGGACAATAGTCCGAATAATTCAAATAATATGAAAGCTTTATTTTTTTTTTTAAATGGAGGGACATGCTCCCCCCCCCTCCAATAAAGAGAAGCTTTGCTACTAGAGTTTTTCATCCCATTAGTGTTATTTGCTTAAACAATAGAGCTAATTATCAAGAACAATATTAACACTAATTGTTTGTACAATGAAGTGTATATAACCAAAGGATTGTATAGAGAGGATAGAATAATGTTAAAGGTCAAGTCAAAAGATTATAAATCCATTCAGAAGAGAAATAAACTAGCAGAAGTACCCAACATTGTCTGGAACAAAAAGACAAGAGAGGTAACATTAATTGTGGTACACAATGATGAGTTACACACACACACACACACACACTAAGTGCACCTGGTTCTTTGCTTATCAGAGATGACAATCAACATTTCTATTAGGCTTACTAAACGTTTATTTACAGTATTGACCCCCCCCCAACAAAAAAAAAGTGAAAAAATCTTTAAAAAAAATAATAAAAAAATTCATTCAGTTTTTCCACTGTCTGTTTTTATTTTTGTCCAATATTGTAATACTAGTCAAAATTATTGATAATAATAAGAAGAACTGAAAGTCTGTTGAAAAAAAAGAGATAAACATTAAAGTAAACAAAAACTCTTAAATCATTTGTTTTTAAAATATAAACCCTCAAAATATGTGTGATAATGAAAAGAATGTATAATCAAATAAAACATCTCCTTGAAAAATGTTTCTATTTGTCCCTTTAATGTTATTATTGAGGATTGACAGGAAATTTGTTTATGTCTGTTAAACATTCAAAAAATAAAAGAGGAAATTTCTTGAGTTTAAAAGAAAAGAATTTAGATGAGGTTTTTCCGTTGGGGAAAAAACAGTTCCAAGTTGAAATTGCATGAAATCTTCAGGAAGAACAAATATAGAAAAAGGAAAATTCAGAGGAAAAGAAGGTAATTTATGAGGAAGTGCGTCCTGGTCTCCCGCCTCAAAAACCGCTACCCGATGACTATCAAAATAACAACCCCAGCTCGTCATAATTCTTGTTTATTTATCATAATTTGTCGTAATTCTTGTTTAGATATGAAGATGGATATATAGTTTGGAATAGACTGAGATAGATAGATAAACAAACAAAATAATATAGGTAGATATGAACAAATGGAGATAGATATTTTGACAAGTAAATGTATTTGGGGGGGGGTCGCCTCTTTTTTTGTCTTAATTCTTGTTTATTTAAACTAAAAACAAGACATTAAACAAACATGAATAAAAAAAATCTTAGTATTTAAAGTAATATAGATAAATATGAACAAATTGAGATAGATAGATAGATGGATAGTTTTGAATAGACTGAGCTGGGGTTGTTATTTTAATAGTCACCGGGCAGCAACTCTTAAGGCAGGAGACCGGGACGCACTTCCTCATAAATTACCAAAAAGAACATTCAACTTATTCCAACTGGAAATATAAATATTTACTACATCTATTTTGAAAGCAGAGCAACATTTTTGTTGTTTTATCTGTTTGTAAAACAGGTTAACAAACTTTTAATAAACAAAATTCTAATTGATGTTTTTTTTTCTTTTTTTTTTTTGAAGCAGAGTCTCGATTAAAAACAAAAAAAAATGTACTTTTACTCTCTTTATGTGAAGGCAATATTCTCATTAAATATTTGAGATTAATTCATTCTTAGTTTTATATATTTGAAATTTCAATGAGTTAAATCAATTTCTAAAAGCCATGTTTTAATTTCTCTATATATATTGCTACTTAGTAGTTTTGACCAAATTTGTATTAAGAATTTTCAAGCAAAGAAAAAAAATAACAAAAAAACACAAAAAAAAATGATTTTTAAAATATACCATAAATATTAGTTGATTAGCACATGAGTAGCACAGATTGGGTAATCTGATCTGTGTTGTAAAGTGGGGAGCTGATGGTAGGTGTGGCGCTCCACTCAGCAAAAAAACAAAAAACAAAACAATCTCCCTGGTCTAGTGCTAGTAAAAAGGGGATAGACTCCCTCGGTGTCCAGTTGATACCGAAAATAAGCCACTCCACCAACTTTACTTTTTAAAAATTTATTTAATAAAAGACAAAGTTTTTATTAAGTGTTTTCAGTCAAAATACCATTGACAACATTCTTATTGTTAATGTAAAGTCAAGTCTGTGGAGTTGCTTATTCTCACTATCAGTCAAACAGTGAGGGAGTCTATCCTCTTTTTGCTAGTGCTAGACAATGGAGATTGTTTTTGTTGAGATGGAACACCACACCTATCAACAGCTCCCAGATGCTTTATTGCATAGATCAAATTACCCAAGCTGTGGTAGTCATGTGCTGAGTTGGCAGTGACTGGTATCAAAACTGGGACCTTCAAATTTTTAGGTGAATGCTCTACCAACTGAGCTAAACAGGACCATAATGTAAGTTAGCAAATAAAACTAGAAAGTTACCAATAAAAACAACATTTCAATTTATTTTCCTTTTTTTTTTGTAGCCAGGCATTCACCATCATCAGGTTGTGCCATAGTAAAAATGATAAAAAGAATTTATTTCTTCAAAAGAGAAAGAAAAAGAAAACATGGAGTACACCTCCATGCTTTCTTTTTCTTTCTCTTTTGAAGAACAAATAAAAAAAATTTGCGGCAATTGTTGAGAAAAGAGGGTAAAAATAAAAGAATTAAAATTGTTTTTCATCAATTATTTTGTTCTTCTGATTTAACTACAAAGACAATAACATATATATATATATATATATATATATATATATATATATATATATATATTTTTGTTTTTTTTTGAGGATATGTGCTTAATTGAAGTTGTACCTAATTTTGAAAATTAATTAGTTAATAATTAATGATAATGCTGATGAGACCTAATAGGTCGAAATGTACATTCAGGGATTGACATTTTCTCGATTCGTTTAGCCTTACATTTAAACATATATGCCTGCCTAAAATTCATTAATCATTAACTAATTAATTTTCAAAATTAGGTATGACTTCAATTAAGCACATATCCTCAAAAAATTGTCGGCTTAAAAATAAACACACTTGTTTGTTTACTTAACCTCATATATATATATATATATATATATATATATGATGATAGGAATGTTGGAGTAAAATCCGACAGTATGAGGTAAGGTAAAAGGAAAGTGAACAAAAAATAATAACTCAAACAAGTTTTTACCTTACCTCATATATATATAAGTAAGTAAAAAGTAAAGCCGTCGGGGCGGCCTAAAGTCGGTATTAGCCAGTCAGCGAGGGAGTCTATCCCCTTTTCAATAGCGCTAGACCAAGGAGATTGTTTTTAGCATCTGAGATGGAGCGCCACACCTACCATCAGTTCCTTACTTTACCGCACAGATCCCTATGCTACTCATACGCTGAGTTGGCGGGGACCGGTATCGAACTAGGAACCTTGTGGTTTCTAGCCGAACGCTCTACCGACTGAGCTAACCCCTTTGAGGTAAGGTAAAAAACTATATATATATATATATATATATATATATATATATAAATGAGGGTGAGTCAACTGGAATAATGTTTGCCTCTCAAACCCTCTTTCATGGGGCCAAAGAGAGGCAAACATTATTCCAGTGATGGGAAAGTGAAATCTGTAGTGAAAAAGTGGCTCAAAGAACAGTCAACATAATTTTATGGGGCAGGGATACATGCTCTCATTTGAGGGTGGAACATTGCTATTGAGAGAAACAGTGACTATGTGGAGAAGTAGGGATGTGTTCCATAGAAGACCAACTTTATTTTGATGTATGATACATGTTCCTGTGTTGGTAATTATACCTGTCCTAAACAAATGGCATTACTTTTTGACAAGCTCTCACATACACATATTTGTGTGTGTGTGTGTATGTATATATACATATATATGTGTGTGTATGTTAGTGTGAGTATATATATATATATATATATATATATATATATATATGTGTGTGTGTGTGTGTGTATGTGTATATATATATATATATATATATATACATATGTGTGAGAGAGAGAGAGAGAGTGTGTGTGTGTGTGTGTGTGTGTGTGTGTGGCTATTAAATCAATAATTTTTTTAAGCATAAATAAAAATCAATAACAAATTATCTCAGAATTTTATTTAGTGTTTAAATTCCAATATTTGTGTCCAATTTATGGAAGGTCATAACAGCAAAAAAAAAAAATTTTGGTTTTTATTTTTTTATTTGTCTAAATATAAGACCAGTAGAGAAGAATAAATTAAATCTAGCTCAACTAACAGCATGAGAAAATCAAAGATGAATTTTTTTTTGTGAAGAAGAAAGACAAGAAATTTGAAAATGCAACAAACAGACAATAAACCCAAGAAACCTTTTCACAGGCCTAACTCATTTTAAAATATATAAAATTATCAAACATTTGTTGTAGGCTGCCGAAACATTGCATCTTTCAAAACCTCCATACTTCCTGTAATTTGACAAAACTATACCTGATATCCACCCTCTATACATATATGAATGCACACGCACATATACATGTGTATTATTACTGTACTCTATTCATATTCCTGACACTAATACATTATTCTATGTACTGTACATGAGCTTTTGATGAGTTGTGGTGCACCTGAGCACTGTACACAATAATTTCATTATTATTATTTAAATAAAAAAAAATACTTTGTATAGTTTATCAAGTGACGTCATGGTTATGAGGTTTTTACTTTTTTATGTTCTTTGTTTTTTTTTTGTGAAAGAAGAGTAAAAGTAAGTAAAAGTAAAGTCATCGGGGTGGCCTAAAGTCGGTATCAGCCAGACAGTGAGGGAGTCTATCTGCTTTTCAATGGCGCTAGACCAAGGAGATTATTTTAGCATCTGAGGTGGAGCGCCACACCTACCATCAGCTCCTCATTTTACCGCACAGATCCCTGTACTACTCATACGTTGAGTTGGCGAGAGCCGGTATCGAACCAAGATTCCTAGCTGAACACTCTACTGACTGAGCTAAATCAGCCCCCTTGATAACAAAAACAAAAAGAAAAAAAAAAGAAAAAGAAAAAAGTTAAAAGCCAAACTTACCTCATCACAAGCAAAGCACCTTGGTCTTACAAGTTCTGCAAAGTGTCGTTCACAAAATAACTTCTGTTGGAAATGGCAATATGTCAAATCAATAAGCAACTCATCACAAACATTGCAGTTGAAACACGCTGGATGCCAACACAAAGAGCTGCCAACTTTGCTGGCCGTAACAATCAATTCTCCTGCATCAATTTCACCTTTACAGTTATGACATGGCTGAAAAGAAACCAAAGTACATTTTTGTTTAATTGATTCATTCTTGCTTATTAAATACAAGTTGACAAGAAAATAAGAAATAAAAAAGAGCAAAAACAAAATATACTACATATGTGACTCCAAAAATTACATTTTTTTATCATTATCTTGATATATATTATTGGATCCTTTCAGTCCTCTAAGGACGATGGCGTAGTGTCCAAAATAAGAAAATTAAAATTTTTATCTGCTTCTGCGCAAGTGACTATGCAGGCCAATTCTTGAGTGACAGTCTTTGGTGCACTGAATGCACACAAACTGTGATGCTTTCCGGTGCTGCTGGCTTTTCTCTCTCTTTCTGACTCTCTTTTCTGTTGAGGCTACTCTCTTGATATATATATACACACATATATGGTCATTTTTAGTCGTGGTTTTGTGGTAATGGTAAGTTTTATAGACAAAAGTTCAGCTTACCTATAGAATCACCCCCCAGTGGCATACTTGCATGTCTTTTCCTGGAATTCCTAGAATCAGGACCCTTCAAATACATTTTACCTGCAGACTAATTATTTCTGATATATTGACAACGTTTTATTTATATATCCGAGTAATAATGACTTAACATAAATGGTAGACCATTTAAATAAAATTGAACCAACTATTGACTTCACGTACGAGTTAGAATACAATAATACCTTACCTTTTTTGGTTTGGTTTGTTTTGTTTTACGGCATATCAACCTCAGTGGGTCATTTAATGCTGATAAAGTTTTGAAATAAATCAATTCTTAATGGATAATACAATTTTTTTATAAATACATTTTTCTATTTAACCCATAGATGGGACCCTAACAGGTACTACCACTCCGGGTCAGAGTATACCAGGGAGCAATGGTGATGAAGGGGTGCTCCACATTCCCTAAACCTCCAAAACTGGAACCTCACCATCAGATAGAGTTTAACGTCATTTCCAGGACATGTAGACCCGCAGCCACCGCACCCATATGATAAAAAGGGATTAGGGCTTGCCATAAGGGCAATAAGGTTGGGAAAATCATATAGGTGCTAGGGCTTGACGTGACCAGCTGATTGATCAGAGGGGGCCTCTCCGACCGCCCGTCTAGCCCAAGAAAAGCCTAAAGTGGAATATTAAAAGTCATAGACTGCTCAGCCACCTGGGTTCTATCCTTAAGCATCACGGGTCGCCACCCACGGACAACAGGTGGCCCCATTGAGGGAGTCTTACCCCTCTGCAGAGGTGCAGTTGACAGGGCGGACCTTACCTTTCCTAGATATACTATTGATTAATAACAACAATCATTTAGAATTTAAAGTTTACCACAAATAAAAATGACCATATTCATTTCTATTCACATCACACACACACACACACACACACACACACACACACACACATATATATATATATATATATATATATATATATATATATTGTGTTACCTTGACTTATGAGTTAAATTCATTTCACTCGTAACTCAATTTCCTTGTATATCAAATTAATTTTCACCATTGAAATAAACTGAAATGCCATTAATTCATTCCCACAGAACACCAATTTCTTTTGTTAAACCTTTTTTTTTAATAATAAAAACAGTAATATATTCTATAAAAATATAACGTAATGAATTATGTGCTGTAATATGTTTTAATGTTTTATTTTTATGAATATTTTTCTTTGGTGCAATAAATTTGGACACTTAAATGTTTTTATTGAACTTATCATATCTAAATTTTTTGCTCATACCTCAAATTTTAGCTCTCAACACAAAGTAAAAAAAATCAACCAAGTAACAGAACTCAGAAAACTCTTAAGTTGGGGCACTCATAAATCAAGGTATGGGGCTGGGTTAGTTCAGTCGGTAGAGCGTTCGGCTACCAGTCCCCTGCCAACTCATAAATCATAATCTGACCGTAACCGAAACTATGTCACTGCTGACTTCACAACACCCACAGGAATTGCATAAGTTTATCAATGAGTATGTAATTTATAGTCAAAATCCTTAATACATTGAATAAATCTTATTTATTAATGATGTCGGTATAAAAATCAAACTTAGATTTACCCCAAAACAGCGCATGTTATTAGAGCTTTTAAAATCCTGCAATGTGTCTTATATATCACTAAGTAATAGAGGTTTACATGATATATGCTGTGGTTAATTTGCATACTGGTTTTAACAAAACTGGGTTTAATAAATAATTACTTGGTGTTATTGACCTCTAGTAATATTGTTTTATTCTCCAACGTATCAAAATCTATCGTATGAATGATTTTATAAAAAATATAATTAAGATAAGTAATCTTTTCATATACATTCTTATTTAATTTCGTTAGTCTTTTCTAATTCAATATATTTCATTACATTACAACTTAAATACTTATGAAACAGCGCATGTTATTACTGTATAGGATTAAAATTGAATTGATATGTTTTTTCTACCAATTTTGGATTTTTATTGATTAAAGATTCAATTTCTATTTATATTAATAATTTGAAGGATTTAATGATAACAAATAATGCGAATTGTCAAGTAAATTGAATAACATGAGAGATTTTTCTAAATTTTTAAATAATCATTTCTGAATATAAAAGTTATTTAGAAACAAATTTTCTGAATTAACAATATAATGAAACAAGAAACTGAGATAAAAGAAACAATTTTTATAGGTAGAATTTTTATTGCTAAATATACGATTGATGTATGTAGTGAATTCATATTAAAAATAAAGAATGCTTTGTTCATTTGGATCAAAGACTAAGACAAGAATATTTCAACACTTCTATCAAAGAATAAATGTACTGTTAAAATATTTATATTACCTTGAAAATTAATCAACCTAAAATCATTGTCAGTGGTGGAGTTAAGGGAGAGCAAGGGGAGTGGCTCTTCCCCCTGAGTACATTTTTCAAGAGAGATGCCTTTTCAACAATTTTGTTAACATGTTTGTTCTCTTGTGTAATTAAAAAAACGGAATCAATTATCTTTTTTATTGGTGTGTTTTTTTGTTTTGTTTTCTTTTTACCTTAGTGTATAATCTTGGGAAATTTTTTTGGATTCAGTATTAAACCAACTTCCCAATGTTTTGAACTGTGTGTTCATTCCCATGTGGTGTGTTTAGTAGTCCACTGGCATCTGCAGAATCACAAAGAAGTGTCTTATCACTAACTCTACATGTTCCTGTGGAGTTTCATTTTTTTATGCCAGGACTGAATTTACTATTAAGCTAAAGAAAAAAAAAAAACACATACTTTGAGCACCAAAATGAGAAGGAAGCATGCCAGTCTTTTTTGTTGTTTTATTGGGGTTTTCATGAATATTTGATGTCTTGTAGTGAGCAAATCATATTTGTGGTAAAACCATTGAAAAAAATGAAAAATGCTTATCCCACTGGGTTAACTATTTCTTGGAGGTTTCTAAAACTATTTATTATCTTTTTTTTTTAGAGACAACTTGCCCTGTGAATCATGATATTATTTTTAAAATGTTCCTGTAGGAGAGAGAGAGAGAGAGAGAGAGAGAGAGAGAGAGAGAGAGAGAGAGAGAGAGAGAGAGAGAGAGAGAGAGAGAGGAAGCAATAACACTAATCTGTTTCAATCGGACATAATGAAAAGAAGGAAAGAAAGAAAAAAAAGAGTGAGAAAGAGTTAAATCAAGATTATTATACTTTTTACATATTGAACTATTTAGCAATAGCTCTTAAGTAAACATATCAAATGTAATAATTAAATTATCACTATACTGTGGTATATTCACAGGTCCTGCCAGTAGTTACATTTTCTCTTTAAAACTGCAGCACTCCTGATCATTGTGAAATATTTTGGAAAAATGTAAACATTTTTATCTTCATTCTCCAATAACATTGCTTGATTCAAAAGTTTGTTTCATATTCATTGTTAGATTATATTAGAAATATCTAGTTCATTGAAAAAGGGCAGTTTTCTTCACTAGGGCATGACAGCTGTGATATTAACATAGTTTTGGGATTAGGGTGAAGTCACACTGAAAGCACCAGTTCCTGCTAGATCACCAAAGTTAAGCAGTGATGAGCTTGTTTAATACTTAGACTGGGTGACCACTTCAGGAATAGCAGGTACTATAAGCAACCTGAGTCCTTTGTTTATCAAAATGGCTTGATTTAGCATTAAATGACCCAAAAAGGGTTGGTATGCCATAAAACTAATCATTCTATCAGGATCAAGTACCAGTCTCAGGGCTGGTTCACAAATACAAATAATTTGTATTAAGTATAAACTGCTTGAAATCACAATTGCTCACAAAAGATTATCATTAGTTACTTGAAATCATACAATTGTGTGCATATTCGAATTAGATAGGAATATTTGAAACTATATAATTCTGCAAAAAAATTATTTAAAACCATAAAATGGCTTGCAAATAATCAGTATTAGATAGATTATGGTCAAGTCCCATTTAAAAGACCGGTTTTGCTAAATCACCAAAGTTAAGCAGTGATGAGCTTGTTCAATACTTAATTAGGTGACCACTTAAGCAACAGCAGATACTGTAAGCAACCTGAGTCTTTGTTTATAAAAATGACTTGATTTAGCATTAAATGACCCAAAAGGGTTGATATGCTGTAAAACAAAACAACTAAACCAACATATTTGAGCCATATCATTATTTGATCAGTAAACAAGTTCCAAGTATTTCTATCAGTTGTATTATTTCACAGAATTTGTAAAGAATAATATTAAACAATACAAAAAGGGTGGAGTCTCTGTGGGGTAATGGCTAACATGCTGGAGTGCGACATTGTAGTATATTTTTACAATCAAACTATTTGTGTTTTTTTTTCTCGCCGTGAGGATTTACCAAGTTTGGTATATATATATATATATATATATATATATATATATATATATATTATGATAATGTGAAACTGGAAACTTGCCACACCAACAGTTAATGACTTGTGTACAAGCACTGGTACGTGTACCACCACTTTGAAAAGAGCTGCATTATTGTCCCAGAGGAGGACAACAATTTAATGGTGGTTACTTGTGGTTTTAAACCTAATGTCATTTTATGTACGTCTTCAATTGAACCAGAATATAAAGTCTTGCTGCACAATTCATAGTGTAATTAAGTAGTGTCAAGCCTAATGTAGTTTCTTTTTTAATTAGATGTTCCTATATGATATTTATTTCTATGCTAGACTGACTAAAGGAGTTTACAGCCTTATGACATCTGAAAAATCTTTTTTAAAAATGATAATTATAAATATAAAGGTAAGTCTTTGAAGTGAAACAGACTGCAGTCTGCATATTAACCCACTGGGGTTTAGGATTCTGTAAAAGTTATTTTGCAAAATATCATAATTAAAAGTGAGTGCTTTATTGTTTTCATGTTATTGTTACTATGACATACAATTGATGACCAAATTATCAGGTTTTATTTTTTTTTCATTTTTTTTTTTATATAGGATTCATTAACATGTTTTAACATACCTTCTATTTTTCAAATTTTGTGAAAATAATTTCTATTGGCTATTCATTGCCCAATTGAATATAAATATAAAGAAACATTGCCATGATGTGTCCACTGTGGTGTATGATTGTGTAAAAGTTGTTCTACAAAATATCATAATTAAAAGGGAGTGCTTTAGTTTTTTCATGCTATTATACTATGACACAGAATTGTGGATCAAATTATCATGTTTTCTTTTGTTTTTTATATGTGATTAATTGACTAGTTTGAACACACGCTGTATTTCTATTGGATGCTCAATGACCAATTGAATGTTAATATATATAAACATTGCTAGGAGGTAACACCATGATATAGGATTGTGTAAAAGTTGTTTTGTAAAATATCATAATTAAAAGCGAGTACTTTATTTTTTTCATACTATTTAACTATGACAAACAGTTGTTGATCAAATTATCAGGTTTTATTTGCTTTTTGATATATGATTAATCGACTCGTTTGAACATAGCCTCTATTTTGCAAATTTTCTGAAAATAATTTGCCCAAAGATTAAAAAAACAATTATCTGTCTACAAAAGGGTTAAAATACAAAGATAATTTTGTTTGTGATAATCTCAAGATGTAAAACTTTTCTGACCTTTAAAAAGAAAATATTCACCAAGTGACAAATTAATGTTTATATTATAATTCTACACAATTAAATGAAAAATATGTTGATACAAGTTGATTAACAACTTAATCAAGTCCAACTGGTGTCACTTGTTCATGTCATTTTGATGGCTACTTTTTTAAATTTTTATTATGATACACTTGTTACATAGTAACTACTTACCAAATATGACTACACACACACACACACACACGGAAATATATGTACAATATTAGTTTGGTTGGTTGGTTGTTTTGTTTTACAGTATATCAACCCTTTTCAGGTCATTTAAAGCCGAATCAAGTCATTATGATAGTCGGTTTACTTACAGTACCTGCTGTTGCTTAAATGGTCACCCATCTAATTATTGAACAGGTTTGTACAGAATTTGTTTGGTTTGATTTAGTTGGTTGGATTTTATGGCATTTCAACCCTTATTGGGTTATTTTATGCCAAAGACATTTTTGTCTTATTCATTCTTGTTGGGTATTCAATTTTTTAAAACCTCATTTAGGGCAGAATTATTTGGGATCTGGTGTTTGGAGGATATTAACAATTTATCCTTTAATTGCTACAAGTTGCATGGTAGAGATTTTGCTGAGTAAACATGTTGATCCAACATATCCAATAAATGCTCAATGGGATTGGGATCTTCTTCTTCTTCTGAAGAGGAGGAGGAGGAGGAGTTTGATGAGCAGGGCAACATAGTAAAATCTTCATGTTTGTAACAACTCATTGTGCAGTGTCATAGAGGACATTGTTCTGCTCAAATACACCATAATTGTCAGTTGTAGAATGTTACCATGAACGTAGTTTAATGGTGTTGAAGTAGGTGGGATGCAACAAAGTACATTCCAAATTAATGATAAGATCTAGTGTTTCCTAATAGGATGTTAGGAAGACCATCAACTTATTTTCATAGAGTGCATCCTGATGCACATATACTCTATGTTATTCACCTTATTAAAATGAACTAAGAGTCATTGAACGAGGAAAACTTCTTTTTTTTTTTTTCAATTGATACAAGATCAAGTTGTAAAGATGTTTTCAATGACAAAGTATTGATTAGTATAAATACTTTTTGTCTGGCTTGCAACTACACAACGTTAGCATAACGGTTATTGTCATAGGAAATAGAATTGGCAATCCGAGTTCAAATCCTGGATGATACTTTTTGTGTTTCACTTCATGCCAATACCTTTGGGAAAGGTAGGAATCCATTTGTTCTCCTCTCAACTATGGGTAAATAGTTGGGTAGATTGGGTTATCTAGCGTTGGTCAAAAGAAAATTCTGAATTCAAACCAACTTTACTCTATTTTAAAGATTGACCTTATCCCACATTTATTTATTTCCAGGGTCATTCTTCAGTCAGTTGATGGCATTCCGTTGAGTGTTTACCCTTCTAAACTTTAACTGTTGTTCTTATTTTTTTCTTCTCTTACTTTATTTTTCAACTCCCAAATTCCCCGTAGACCATAATAATTATGCTACAATGTTTGGACATTAGTCTTCTGGCCATAAAAGATATAAGTAAAAGTCGTGGGGGGGGGGGTCTAAAGTTAGTATCACCCAGACAGTGAGGGAGTCTATCCCCTTTTCACTAGCACTATACCAAGGAGATTGTTTTTTATGTCTGAGGTGAGGTACCACACTTAGCATCAGTTCTGTCACAGATCCCTGTGCTACTCATACGCTGATTTGGTGAGGGCTGATATCAAACCAAGAACCTTGTGGTTCCTAGGTGGATGCTCTACCGATTGTGCTAAACCAGAAGATTATCAAAGTCATTCAAATTTTTCTTCTTGCCAATAATTGTGGAATTCAATTTGAGACTGACTTTCTTGCTTATAGTCTGACTCAGATGAGAACAGTTTTTATGATATAATATACCTTTTTTTTCTTTTTAGTTCCCTACCAAATTAAAATATACACAAAGTCATTTTTTATTGTGAGGTACCATGCACGAATTGAGGCAGTTGTAAAAATTGCTTGGCTCTGTTGGCACTTCCCTTTAAGGGGTGCCTCAAGCACTGAGCGATTAACTCAGCCCTTATCTCTTTTAGATGAGGGGTCTGGTGCTGACTGGGCAAAGGACCCTCTGGAATTAAGCTGTTATTTATTTTGTGAGCCTCAAAAACAAAGTTGTTATGATATAGTAGCTGCCATTTTTGCCACATGTCACTGGTCATAATGTTTTGATTCATCAGAATAATTATCTCTTTAATTATATTTGAAAAAGAAAACCGATCTTAATTTGTAGCAATAATCAAATTTATTTTCCTCCTGATACCAATTAAAACAAGAAACTCTTTTCCGAGGCAAATCAAGTTCCTTGGGAAGTTAAGATCATCCCACCCCCCCTCACTTTGTAAAATATTCAAAACATTCTAAAGCAAAAGCCATAGCCAAGTCAATCTACAAAAATAGACCCTAGAAAAATTTTGGCCCGAAAGAGATATATAAGATTTTTACAGGTAGTAGTAGAATTTGTTTAATGTAAATAACATTTTGACAAGCTAGTAGCAATGGCATATAGCTATGTCAGACCAAGACTCATATGAAGTAAGTTGCCTTTCTTTACCCAAGTTAGCCTAAACACACACACACACATATATATATAATATATATATATATATATATATATATATATATATATATATATACCCCCTTTCCCTTCTCTAGAAGCATTTTCTTTGCCTTTTACAGCTGTTGAAGTTTCATTTGCTGTTTATCACTAATATTCAATGTTTTTCTCTTTTTTTCTTTTTAACTTTTAATGGCGATATAGATTAAGAAAAAATAAAACTAAGCTTTTAAGCAGAAACCTTAATATAAATGTTTATGATATTTCTTATCTCTTCTTCTAAATCTGATACAAATTTGCATAAGTAAAAAAGGATTTTTAAATATACGTATTAACCCAACGTGCGGGATTCGACACAAGGTCAGTTTTTAAGTAGAGTTTAACAAGTTTGAATTCAGAGTTTTCCTTCTCATAAACTACTTGCCATACTAAGGTTAAAGAGCCCAGTCTGACCTACTATTTACCCATATCTGGAGGGAGATTAGCATTATGTGAAATGCAAACAACGATGTCCAGGATTTGAATTCAGTTTGCCGTGCCCTTTTCCTACAATGGTAACTATTACACCACAAACAATCTCGCCAATGTTAGCATATATGTTTTTACTCTCCTACTTCCACATGAACTGGGTATGACACAAGGTCAATTTTTAAGGAGGGTTTAACAGGTTGAATTCAGAGTTTTCCTTCTCCTAAACTACTTGCGATTAAAGAGCCTAGTCTGACCTACAATTTACCCATATTTGGAGGGAGAATAAATGGATGCCTACCATTCCTTAGGATATTAGCCTATGTGAAATGCAAACAGCCTCGTCCAGGATCTGAACTTTGGTTGCTATGTCCATTTCCTATGGTGATAACCATTACACGATGAGCATCTCTTTTCAAATGTAATCATTACTGTTAAGATATTCTTTTCTTATTCTTCACTGACAAATTGGGTTTGGCTTTAAAGTATTTTCTCAATCAGATCTCTTATATATGAAACCTTTTGCAGGCATAGGGACAGATTTGTCACTAACAGTAAAAAGGCAGAATGGCATTTTTGTGTTTTTTTAGCAGTAGTTCAATGTAAGGCATTTTCTTATTGGGTGCTCATTGGCCAATTCAATATTAATGAATAAAACATTGCTAGTAGGCCTAACTGGGTGTATGATTGTGTAAAGGTTGTTTTGAAAAATATCATAATTAAAAAGTAGATCAATGTAAGGTATTTTCCTATTGGCTTCCCATTGACCAATTCAATGTATAGAAACATTGCTATATGGTGTATATTTGTGTAAAGGTTATTTTGTAAAATATCATAATTAAAAAGTAGCTCAATGTAAGGTATTTTCTTATTGGCTCCTCATTGACCAATTCAATGTTAATGAATAGAAATATTGTTGTGGTGCATGATTGTGTCAATTATCATGTTTTTATTTTTTATATCATTGACTTGTTTGAACATATTAACTTAACAATACAAAATTTTTATCAAATCCTGATCCCGTAACAAACTTGAAAATATCTATATCATATATTCATCCTTATCATCAGGTCATATTGGCAGCACTGATATCCACAACTCTCTCTCACTTTCCAACCATCCCTATCTATCATCGCACCTGGGAGGTCCTCCATGCAGCATCCAGAATCCACACTGTTGATTGATATAGGTTTTTACTGGTCAGCCTACACTGGTGTGTCCATGTGTAGGTGTCCATAGGAGAACATCACTTATGAGTTTGTTCTTGCTTCTCCAGATTCATCTTGAAATGAATTTAAGTGACTTTCAAACATGTTTTCTTTCAATCCTTCCCTCTCCAATAAATACACATCAATCTTTTGGAAAATTAATAAACTTTTCAGTGTATTCTAACAATGGTTAAATCCTATTTAATGGACATAAATTCCACCATCGTATGTCACCCTGCCGAAAGAAAAAATACTAAAAATGAAGGAATTAACCGAATTTAATGAGATTTCAGTGTTGATATATTAATAAATAAACAATATAATGCACCAGTTATTTTATAGGAAAGCTCATACATTTTTTCAGTCAGTTAACTTTGAACCAGGTATCTTTGAGGCGTAACACAGATTCATAAACATACATGGTTCAAAATTAATTGACATGAAAAAATGTAAAAGTTTTAAAATAAATAACTGGTGCAGTATATCTTTTATTTATTAATATATCAACGCTGAAAATTTCATTAAATTCAGTTAATTCTTGATTTTTAGTATTTTTTTTCTTTCAGCAGGGTGACATAAGATGGTGGAATTTATATCTGTTAAGTAGGATTTAACCCTAACAATAAATAAATAATCATAATTTTTTTTGAAGCCTTAAATCTTCCTTCTTAAATTTTTAAGCCACATTAGCCACAAATGGGCTGGCACTATACAATCTTACTTGGTTAGCTATGGGTAGACCTGTTACATAATCTATGCGGTTGCATAAGATCATTGTCAATCTCCTGTATTTCTAAAGGGATGGCCCTTTTCATACCATGGGTGGGACTTTCCATGGAATAGTACAGAAAGCCCGCCAAATTATGTGAAGTCACGTGGGACCTGGTTGGGTCCTCAGTTTTCAGTTGGACGTCAGGCAGAGAAGATGTCCTGCCTTAACTGTTACTCACTCTGTATATGCGCGCTATGTTAGTCAGATAATTAGTTACATGAAATGTATAGTTAAGGAAATGAAAGCTTAAGAAAAATAACATGGTCTTGTGATTAATGGGTGTCTTGGTAACAGGACTGATTGGAAGAAGAAATGAGCCAAGTGCAACCGATCACCAAGACGAAGTCCCCAAGAAGAAGACCAAGATGCTAGAAGAGACCTAGAAGAATTTAAGATGTCAAAGACGACAGCAGAAGAATAGAAGTAAGAAAGAAGTAAAGTAGAAGGGTATACAACAGACCTCCAGGTCTGGTAGATCTAAGATCTGGAATGTGTTTGACAGAGCTAAGGACCCTCACAAAGGAAAGGACAGAGTGGCTTTCAATGAAGAAGGATTGAATGCTGTTGTAGGATGTTCCAAACTACTACTACTAGAATACAGTAAATGATGATGATGAATCAGCCACTATTGGTGACAAATACAATTTAGCAGATTATCATTTGATTACACTGGGGAAAAATTTTGGACATACTTTCTGTTAAGTTTGGCTTTTCATTTGATTTAGACTAAAATTGGCAATTTCAAAATTACAGTTTTCTTCTATTACGTCAAGTTTTTTCTTTGCAACTTAGTCTCCAAATAAGCACAATTGTATTGTTTGTCTGTAATAGGACTGGTCAACTGATTGTGTTGATTATTCTATTGGATAGGTTTGAATTGGGTGTTGTCTCTTTTTGCTTTCATTTTAGTAGTTCTTATAATTTAGGAACAGAGACAGACATATTCTTTGGTGTACACATATCTTTATTTCCTGAAACCCACATGACTTACATGTGTGGTGGAGAAAAAGCACAGAGAACCATTACAAGTCTGAACATGACTGTTGTTTATGCTATTCTCAATACTTTCTCAGGCTCTTCCAATCAGGTAATTCTCCTAGGCCAACCAGCGAGGACCATTCGGATGACCTCGGGGTGAAAGCCTGTCAGTAAAACTTATCTGCATTTTTCCAGTAACCATTGAATATCAAATTTAAACCTTTACACTACATTACAAAAATGATAGGCTATGCCCATTCCTTATGCAACGTTCGAGGATTTAAGAATTTTATAATCAGTGAGTAGAGTTATTAATTATTTTAACCTTATCATTAACTGATTAAGACTTTTTTCTTTTGAAGTTGTTTATCATTTTTTTAAATTTTAATTTAGGCAGCAATATTTTATATTTTAATAAGTCTTTAAAATAATGTGTACTGAAATCTTAATGCATTATTTTAAGAGTATACTAGGGCGGTTAGCTCAGTCAGTACAGTGTTTGCCTGGGAATCATAAGGT
This sequence comes from Doryteuthis pealeii, assembly GCA_023376005.1. Taxonomy (NCBI): domain Eukaryota; kingdom Metazoa; phylum Mollusca; class Cephalopoda; order Myopsida; family Loliginidae; genus Doryteuthis; species Doryteuthis pealeii. The sequence goes on from CM042165.1 coordinate 8,282,945, forward strand.
TCCTGGTTTAATACCAGCCCTCATCAACTCAGTGTATGAGTAGCACAGGGATCCATGCAGTAAAGTAAGGAGATGATGGTAGGTGTGGCGCTCCACATCAGACACTAAAAACAATCTCCTTGGTCTAGCGCTAGTGAAAAGGGGATAGACTCCCTCACTGCCTGGCGCATACCGACTTTAAGCCACTCCAATGACTTTACTACTTTAAGTCTTTAAGATAAGGTGTACTTTTGTATTAGCATGTTGTGACATATATATATATATATATATATATATATATATATTTACCAACCCCTCTGCACAAGCAGGATGTAACACATGGTCAATTTCTTAAGCGGAGTTTATCAGGTTAGAATTCAGAGATTTCCTTCTCCTAGACTGGTTATCTAGTCATGGTTAAAGAGTCCAGTCTGCCCTACTATTTAACCATAGCTGAAGGAAGAATAGTTGGATGCATACCTTTCCCGAGGATATTAGTGCTATGTGAAATGTAGACAGCCTTATCCAGGATTTGAACTTGAGTTCGACGAGCCCATTTTCTATTACACTAACCATTACACCACACACCTCCACATGTTGTAACTTACAGGTAGTATCCAACTATAGGCTCCCTCATACCTCTTTAGTATTTCCCGTTCTTACCTACCCCTTAGAAGACCCACTTCCTGTTCCCTATTTTAATGGTTGCTGAATGTAAATAATATATATATCTATCTAACCACACCTATGTTTCTGTTATCAATGCAATCCATCCACAGAGGCCAAACATATCATAACATTACTGGAATCTTCATGCATTGTTGTTGCAATCTAATCTGTATAAAGAATAAAGACACTTGTTGTAAGAATAAAAACAAATGCATTGTTAGAAATGTTGTGTTATCAAATATTACTAAGATGAGTCAAAGTGTTTGCAATATTTTGGTACATACTAGTTTGCAGCCGGTATATCATGTGAATTAAGAAGTTCATGCTATAGAAAATGTACCCACTATGGTTGGTAGTTTGTGGTAGTTTTTGTGCTGATATGTTGTGAATTGTTTCACTTTGTGTGTGATTTGAAAGACACACAGTTTAACATATAATGTAGTTTTAATTCAGGAACTTATATTTGACCAGTTTGGACTGGATCATAAAATAAAATTAAAATAAAAAAAATAACAAACTCCCATGAGCCTTCACTAGAAGAATCCTCCGAGCATGTGTGGGATAAAGGATCCACTTCTGACCCCCAAGAGAATCTCTTGGCCATTCGAGTTTAGGCCTAAACTGTGTCTAGTCACTACTACTGGCCAGGGAGATATTTCCTTGCCATGTGGTGGCTATGACCGATGAATAAAGACTAAATCATAAAACAACCTTTTGTCTTTGTCTTTCCTTCCTTTTCAGTGTGACCACCAAATAAGTTGGGGTAAAAAGCAAACCCTAGAAACATGCACCAGAAATAACAAGCCACCTTTTTAACCTAAAACATAAAACCACTTACCACCCCATATAACAATGTGGAAGCAACTGAAAAATATTTGTTGTGTAAAAGATGAAGGTGCAGTTTATTACAGTACAGTAACCTTAATAGTTCAAGAAATTTTGCTAGAGTTGCTAGAATCCTGACAATCAAGCAAGCTCAGTTATAGACAGGATTTGGTACTGTTAAATAATGAATGGAGTAGCCTATTCATTTTGCAATGTAGTGTAAATTTTTAAAAATCTAATGGTTAGTGTTAAAACCATATAAAGTTACAGTGAGTTCAGATAGGGATTTGACAGACAGGTCTCCAGTCCTAATTGACCTATGATGGGATATTTTCATTGGTTGAGGATGTCATGTGACTGAGCAACTGTAGGAAAGTTAAGTTTAGTTCTGTTAAGTTAAGTGTTCTGGCTGGACGCATAATAGCATCTATTCTAATCTCCATGCGTGTTAAAGTTTGGATCTTAGAAAAATAATAAAGATGCCTATATCAAAAATAGAAATATGTTTTTGAGTTTATAATTAAGAACAAATATGGATACAGAGATATGGCCCAAGACAACCCAAATGAGGGAACCCAAAGTACTCAGCAACAAACCAAGAAGGTTAGAAGATAGTAGAAGCAATAATAATAATAAATAATAATAATAATAATAATAATAATAATATAATAATAATGAAAAGGAAAATGAAAAAAATGAAAAGATAGACAAATACCAAGACCTTGCCAAAAAACTGAAAAAATTGTAATATGAGGGTCAAAGTGATACCAATTGTAATTGACCCACTTGGAACCGACCCCAAAAAATAAAAGAATTGAAAATCAGAGGAAGAATTGAGACCATCCAGATAACAGCATTGTTAAGATCAGCAAGAATACTCAGAAGAGTCCTGGAGACCTGAGGAGATTTGTTGTCACTCAGACTCCAGTGAAGGACCATCAGCTTACGCCACCATGAAAGACAGTGAGGAGATATCCCCTTTTCTCTAGTGATAGACCAAGGAGATTGTTTTGGCATTTGAGGTAGAGTGTCATTACCACACAGATCCCTGTGTTACTCATATGCTGAGTTGGCAAGGGCCTGTATTGAACCCAGAATCATTTGGTTCTTAGTTTTACACTCTACTGACTGAGCTAAGCCGAATAATAATGATAATAATATTAAGAGTATACAACAGCACAAGGTCAATTTTTAAGTGGAATAAACTGATTTGAATTAAGAGTTTTCCTTTTCCTAAACTGGTTGCTTAACCAAAGCTAAAGAACTCCATCTTCCCAACTATTTACTCATAGCTGGGAGTGGGGGGAGTTTACTTTGAAGTAGCCCTAAAATTAGAATATTGTACAAGTGACTGCAAAAATTCAGAATTCAGTGTTCAATGCAAAGTAGGAAGGGTAGGTATTTATCCGACCTTTGGCATGAGTCAGATGTGACACAAGGTCACAAGTATGGGTCATACCCAGCAGTAATGGATCTATGAGACTTGCTAATGATTACACCACAAGTAGGTAAGGTATGTCATTATTTTAATTAATGTTTTGATGATAAAAACCTGTGGGGGTAGATGCTGTAAGTAAAAGATAAGATTTGGTAATAACTAAAGATTTATCTAAAATATGTACGCATGCAAATTATAAATGGGTATTTATCATAAGGCAGGAAAATAAAAATTGTAAGTTAGCAATGTCTTTAGATTAGTCTAACAATATTGTAGTTCAACTCTAACATTATTTTTATCTAAAGTCATCAAACTATCAAGTTCTTTTTTATTATCTTATTTGTACAACCATCATCATCTTGCAACACCCTCTGGTTAAAAATGAAATCGTCCAAGATGAAATGTAAAAATGTAAATCCTGATTAACTGCTGTTGCTTATCCGCTGAATTCATATTTCTTATGAGTGTTGTCACCTCAGCTAAATAATGGACCATTCTGTTTTTTTATTATAAACTAAAAAGGGAAGAAAAGAACATGCTACACAGAAAAAATATAAGAAAGAAAGAGAGAAGGGGAAATATAGAGAGAGGTTGTGAGTGCGCAGAAGCAATAACGCTAGTTTGTTGCAATCAAACAGAATGAAAACATGAAGAGAAGGGAAAAAAAAGAGAGTTAAATTAAAATTATTATACTTTTTACATATTAAACTATTTTGCAATAGCTCTTAAGTAAACATATCATACATTGTAATAGTTAAATTATCATACTGTGGTATATCCACAGGTCCTGCTAGTCTATTTCATTGTGAAAATGGGACAAAGAAAAGTGTTTGCAAAATTCTTTCTCATTCACTTGTTGATACAAGAGAACACAAAATCTCAACATTAAAGTTTGTGATTTTGTTGGAGGTCTTGTATGTATGTTTCTCCTAAGAAGAAATTAGGAACAATGTACCGATTCTAAAAAAACTAAACACAACATAAACATAAGGGAAACTGAAAGAATTCTGGTAAAAAACAACAAAGATAATGACAATAATGAAAATGCTTCATTTTAGAAAACTTAAGGCATTTCTTTTTTTTTTTTTGTGGATTATGACTTCAAATATTCTGACATTTTGAGACAGGTGGATGAGGATAGAATAAATTGAACAAACATAAGAAATATTCTGTTAACTCCAGTTAAATTTACTTGAAAATTAAATATCTGTCAAGGAACAAAAAAAAAAAAGAGTACATACTTTATATATATATATAAATCTGTTGGCAAAAACCTTTAAGATCAAAAGAAAAACAAGTATATTTTGTTTCCTTAGAAGCTGCTTATTTCATCTGACCTTCATCAGAAGAGTAACATCAGATAAACTGTTTAACATTCAAAGAAAACACAGAGGAAATGGACATTTTATATATATAAAAAGTTAGGATAGCAGAGTTAGAATCATCAGTGTTTGGTAACTGTCAGTTTCTCACCTATGCCATCCTCAAACCAAGCTCTTGGTCTGAGAATCACATAGCCAAGAAACTGATCTTTACCAGGTGTCATTGACTAAGTCAACGCAATCCTGAACACTTTTTAATTTATGAATATTCATTGGCATTGCAGTCTCGGAAGACTCGAAGTTACAGCACCTCCTGTGACTGTGAAATCCAACATTTGAAAAACATTCTCAACCACAGATGTCGCATGTGAAGGCTGTCTCTAAAGATGTTGATGTGCTGGTGCTTTGTTGCCATCGCTTTCTTCTGGACCTCTTGGCTTCATGGTGTTGCACCAGGGTGACTTCAGACATGAATAGTCCGCTACGGATAACCTGCCGCCACTGACAACAGAACTGAGCCAAATTTTCACAGCTAGAAAGGGTAATGCCAAAGCACCTGAGATCATTCTTGCAGACATCCGTAAAACGCAGCTGGGGGTGACCAATCTGTCTCTTACCAGATGAAAGCTCTGCATAGAGGATGTCCTTCGGGATTCGTCCATCATCTATCCATTTTTTTAATAAATATAGCAAAAAAGCAATAATCATCTGTTGTTTACCAACTGGATCTCTCTGGTGATCATAAAATATATAAACAAAGGTATGTATTTAATAGTTTAAACACTGCCCCTTAACAGCAGCTGTCAAATGGCCAAGAGATTAATGGATCGGGTTGAGGAAAAGTCAGTTGGATTTCACTCCTGGTCAGAAGTAGTTGTGTCTAGCCACACTGAAGAGATGTGAAACGTCAAAACACGGTGTCTGTGGATTACACACACATATATATATATATTTTTTTTTTTTTTGTATATCAACTTAAGCATCATCCTTTTGCAGTTCTGTATGCTTTTATTTTCTTCAACATTTTGAAGTTTTATTATTTCAGATAAACATTCTTTTTTGATAAATTTTCTACAATTATAGTTATAAAAAGGGCCGAGTTAGCTCAGTTGGTAGAGCGTTCAGCTAGAAACCACAAGGTTTCTAGTTCGATACCGGCCCTCGCCAACTCAGTGTATGAGTAGCATGAGTAGCATGGGGAATTTGTGCGGTAAAGTAAGGAGCTGATGGTAGGCGTGGCGCTACACCTCAGATGCGAAACAATCTCCTTGGTCTAGCACTAGTGAAAAGAGGATAGACTCCCTCACTGGTTGATTGATACTGACTTTAGGCCACCCCGACGATTTACTTTTATGGTTATTAAAATAATGAGTAACCATAATGTAAATAGAGTAAAAAGTTTCCTTTATTTTAGAAATTCAAAGAATCTTGTTTTAAATTCTTCAAGAGATTAAGGCGGCTAGGCCAGGAAAATGTAATAAGACCGTTTGACATAAATCATTGGATTTATAAGAAGGTCAAGTAAGAGGATACTACGTTTATTTAGATGATGGTGAAACTCGTAAATATTTACATCATGAAAAAAAAAAAAAAAATAACAACAACCAAAAAACAAAATAAGTAGAAAACAACTAAAGGGAGATAAGTAAGAATCCCTTACCCTGATCAGAGAGAAAGGTCTTTTTTTAAGCAAAGTTTAACAGGTTTGAATTCTGAGTTTTCTTTTTCCTAGACTGGTTGCCTAAACAACGTTAAAAAGCCCAGTCTGCCCTACATTTTTTTACCCATAACTGGAGGGAGAATAGTTAGATGCATACCTTTCCCAAGGGTATTAGTGCTATGTGAAATGTAAACCACCTTGTCCAGGATTTAAACTTGGGTCACCGAGTCCATTTCCTACCAGTGCCTCCTTTTGAACATTTGAAACTAAAAGGATTTTTTTTTTTTTAAAAGGGTAAAAGAAAGGAGAGACCTTATAGAAAATAAATTTGTAGAAAATAGCACATTGGCTGGATTTGAACTTGCTACCTCATCCTAACGAGTATCCCCATGAATAGGGTCAATTTGCCAATTTCATAATTTGCATAAAATTCTTAATTAGAAATTAAAAAAGACGAGACACACAGTCTCATGGATTATTTTTCATGTTTATATTTTTTGTGTTTACATTTTCATTTCTTTAGCTCAGTTGTTGCTCTGTTTTATTTTAAACTCCATCAACTTCATTCGACTTAGGAGGAGAGATTTATTTTTATAGTAGGATAGATTTATAGTTAGTTCCCTCAGCGATGATAAGAGTAAAGTTTACTTTTCATGTGAAACTAAGTTCAACAAGTATTTATAGTAGACACAGGGTTAACAACAACAACAACAAACAGTGTGGAAGAAGGAGATACGAAAGGGAAATAGGAAGCAGAGTTGAAGTAAGATAGTATCCTTTAGGGAATTATCCAAGATTAGACAGATATGCAATGAGAAGCATTTGGAAAAACAAACAAAAATATAAAAATAAATAAGATAAATAGTGAAAGGATAATATTGAACACAAACTTTGGCTTAATGCTATATTTGGGCATCTGGATTTTTTTAAGTGGTACATAAGAGAAACAGCAGAAAGCTGGACAGAGAAGAGGCAGCAGTTTGGATATAGAAGAAGAAGAGTGAGTAGTAACAACAATAAAAAAAAAAAGAAGTCTGATAAACAGTAGAGGTGGAAGATTCTCAGCAAGTAGTAGGTTGTTCCTTTGAAATTTTGGTTAAGAGATATGGAGGATGTGAAATGAAGTTGCCAATAACGACAAACTGAAAATGTGGAATGAAGGAATGTTTGGCAGATTGCTTTCTTTCTAGGTGCGTATCGTTGAAACTGCAGTTTTAATAGACAGAATTTCCTGTGGTTATTGTGACTGAAATATTTGTACGAGAAGTGGACAATTGAGTCAGAAATTATAAATCTCTTTTATTGTGAAAAATAGAATCAGTAATGAATGACAATTACCAAAACAAAATTCCTCCTTTTGTAATTTCAATAATGAAATACAATTAATTTAAACTTTGTAGAGATAAATAGCATAAATGTCAAAGTTGATATTTTATTTCATCTATACATATATAAATGGCAGCTGTGTGTATGTATGTCCATCTATTCTATACATATATAAAGGGCAGTTGTGTGTATGTATGTCCATCTATTCTATACATATATAAAGAGAAGCTGTGTGTATATGTATGTCCAGAGGAAACTTAAAAAATAAAACAAATAACGACAAAGTAAATATATATACACATTAAATATCACCAGGGCTTGGTTTTTGAGCAAAAATAGAGATTTGATTTATATCTGTGAAGATAATTAAAAAATAAAATTTAAATGATAAAAACATGGATTTTTTTTTTCATTTAATATTTTAGATAGTAGACATTAAGATTTCTTTTCAGAGTAGCTAGATCAATGGAAGGTCTATTTTTTTTACATAGGGATTTAAATGGGGCATCCCACGTGGATTCAACTCACAATTCAGTAATAATGGATCTGCGGGACTAACTTTTAAAAAATCCCCTCTACCCAGGCGATGCTGGGTAGGTGATTCTAGTTTACAATAAACCTTATGGGAGTTAAATAGGGAATTAAATCTAACAGTATGTAATTTTTTTTTGTTGTGGGTAAGAGCGGCCAATTACTCACACACAAAGAGAAAGTAGGAAATATGTAATAATAGCAAATAAGAGGCAAAGTCAAATACTTAGTAATAGTATATTTATTCAATTAGGAATTCATATACATACTAACTCCCCCTCTTGTCTGTCTGACAGCTAATTTATAAGACAGATGTAACCATTCTTTTACAATCTAGAAGGGACGTAGTTAATCCTATACAACATAGAAAAAACATAGAAAAACACAAAATGTTCCAAAAGATAATCTCATCAAATTTCATCACATGTCCTGATGAAGGTTGCATAAACTGAAATGTTATAACATTGACTTCATCATCAAGAATAAACTCATCTTTTGGAATACTTTGCATTTTTCTATTTTTTCCACAATAAACCTTATATATTCATGTAATTCAAAATTAATTATTACAATGCATTTACTATTTTTAAGATTTTAGTTGATTTAAGAAACTTCATGAGATTGATTCTGATTAAGTTTTTCAAATCAACAATTAATTAGATTGATTGTTTGTGTTTGCTATTCACCTTTCCAATATATTTCCTTTATATATATATATATATATATATATATATATATATATATATATATATATGAGAAATATATATAAAAAAAAAAAGATATGAAAAAAGAAAAAGTTATCTCCGTTCTTAATAACACGGAGTACAAACAAGCTCTGATGACGATTTTCATAAAATCAAAATATTATTCAATATCAGCGATATTATAAAATGTTTTCACTTTAACAGCATTTTGTTGTGTATTCATATCTTTTTTATATATACTCATACTGTCGGATTCATTTCCTTTCTTTTAACTTATATATATATAACTATACAAGTATTTATTGCACACTTTTCAATATTTTTTAGGTCAATTCATTTTTTTTTTTTTCTGAGTCAAAATTGCGAGTTGATTGTTTTTTCTGAGTTCACATAGAGGCCAATGCCTCTAACTGCTTTCTCTAAGCCATGCAGCAATGATAGAGCTTGTAAAGGTGTATTTGCAAGAAGCACTAGATCATCTGCATAATCTGCAATCTGTAATAATCTTTGTGTCACATTGCCAGCTTCTTGCCTTTTTTAGGGTGAAACCTTTTTTTTTTCATGAGATCTAATGACGTTCAAAGTACGTAATCTAGGCATATTATAAATATAAAAATGGTGCAAATGTATCTCCTTGTAGGAATCCAGTGACAATGTCAAAGAAGTCTGTGTTACCATCAGGTGAATAGACCATTGCTTTTGTGCCTTTATAGAGCAACATTATAGTGGTAACAATTTATTTGTGGAGACCATATGCTCAAAGAACATTGCTCATAGTATTTACTCTACTTTTCCTCTGTGTAATTAAACCCTTTATAGAAACAACTGGCAAAATCTGATTATTTTGATTTCTATCATACATTAATTCATTTCAACTACGAGGGTGAGTCAAAAGTTTTGCAATATTTTGGTACATGCTAGTTTGTGGTGTGTACATCCCGTGACTGAAGTTGTTCAAATTGTGGAAATGGTACCCACTGTAGCTTAGTAGTATTGTGATAGTTGGTGCCCTCGTGCGTTGCTTCTGAGTTTACTTTCTGCTAGACTGGTTGCTATGCCATGGTTGAAGAGCCCACTCTGCCCTGCTATTTATCCATAGCTGGAAGAAGAATAGTTGGATTCATACCTTTCCCTAGGGTATTACTGCTCCGTGAAAATAGCCGCATCCAGGATTTGAACTCATCCTGCCGTGTCCATTTCCTATGAGAGTAACCATTATACCACGTGTCTCCAACTAAAGCTTTATGAATTCAAACTGGTACAGAACATTACAGATGGTTGGGTCATTTTATGCTGAAGATGTTTTTGTTTTATTCATTCTTGATGGGTACTCAAATTGTCTTAAACACAACAGGTACTACCACTCCAGGTCAGAGTGGACCTAAGAGCAATGGTGAGGAAGGGGTGCTCCACATTCCTCAGACCTCCAGAACTGGAACCTCACCATCAGATAGATTTTAACGTCATACCCGGGACATGAAGACTCTCAGCCACTGTCTTCAAGCACATATATGATAAAAAGGGTTGAGGGTTGCCATAAAGGCAATAGGTTTGGGATAATCATATAGGTGCTAGGGCTTGATTTGTCCAGTCAAATGATTGGAGAGATTGTTTAAATGGTGAAAATACACTTGACCATAGTACAGTAATGAGATGGCTCAAGAAATTTTGCTCAGGTTGAAAGAACTTGAATGATCAGGCACAGTCAAGTAGACCTTAAACCATCGATTCTAAGGCCATGCTTCACACCAAAGAGGCAAATCTGGTGAGTATCACTTGGAGAGTATCAGGCGAATTCTGCATTTCAAAGTCCAGTGTGATTCGTCATCTTCACAATCTCGGCAAAATCCTCCAGAACTGCCAAATTGTGCCTTACATTACCGAAATATTGCAAGACTTTTGACTCACCCTGGTAGTTTTGGTCTTTTGGTGATGTCTTCTCTTGGCCTTTTTCAGGTGTTTATAGCATTCTGTTACATTCCAAGAATGTTGAATAAAACTCTTATTTGATTCCTATTCATAACTTGAAAGTTCAGAGTTGACTATGTAAGGAGGGATTGGTTTAAATAAACACAGTCGATCATAACAGTATTTCTTGATAATTATAAGGATTGGTCGTAATGTCTATAGACACTAACCAATGATAACTGAATGCCAACTTTATAAATAAGAGAGTTTCAGTTTGAGTAGTTAGGTTAATACAACCAAAGAAATAATATTTTATCAGAGAAAATCTTAGAAGACCTCATTTGCTTTTTACAAGAATATCTATTACAAGATGGCGAGGAAAGCTTATCTAGAGATTTATTTTTAGACATATAAACACAGAGAGAGAGAGAGAGAGAGAGAGGGGGGGGAAATGTGCATAAAGTGATAAAGAGAAAGAGACAGGGAGGTTGAAAACTTACAACAACACTCGTTGAAGTGTGTGGCTGTTTGTGAACTTGATCAAAATTCACACTGCCGTTTTATGATTATACACATGCAACCCATTTATGTGTGATTGCGTGTGACTTATATGTAAGTCAGCCTAATGTTGGTATCAGCTAGACAGTGAGGGAGTCTATCCCCTTTTCACTGGTGCTAGACCAAGGAGATTATGCTAGGATGCTTTTATTGTAAATTGAAGAATAAAGCAAATAAAAGTAAAAAATATGTAAAGTCATCGGGGTGGCCTAAAGTCGGTATCAGCCAATCAGTGAGGGAGTCTATCCCCTTTTCACTGGTGCTAGACCAAGGAGATTATTTTAGCATCTGGAACTTTCTTGTCGTATTCGGGAGCCATCACGGAACTTTGAACCTAACACTTTATTTTCCGTGATGGCTCCCGAATACGACAAGAAAGTTCCCGAGTTCGAAAAGAAGGTTCCCAAGTCTGAGAAGGTTCCCGAGTCCGACAAGAAATACCTGAAGAAGGCCGGAGGGTATATCGGCCGAAACGTTGTACAAATAACAATGAAGATGGGGACAATAGTCCGAATAATGCAGATAATACTAATCTTCAAGCCTCATCACAAACATTCAGAGAAATAGTAACTTGCATTTTGTTTTCAAATTTTCATTTTTCTTTGTCTTGGTGTTAATTAAAGCAAACAAGCCAAATCCACACAAATAATTTGTTAAGAGCTGAAACAGAATTAACAAAGATTGTCTGGCTGTTGTTGGACAATGCATTGACATTTCTATCCAAAAACAATCTAATTCTATTTTTGAACATTTGATTAATTTTAATGACATGTCAACCCATCTGGGGTAATTTTATTCTAGAGGTTAGGGAATCACATACATTTTTATTTATTCATTTATGTCACTTGGGAATCTCCCTTTTTTTTCTGTGATCTCACATGAACATAAAAACAAATTGCACATTTATATTTACATTTTTGTGTAGTTGTTCAAGAGTTGATTTAATTTAAAAACAAATATTTTGTTTATTGACATGTCAAAATCCTCTGGGGTAGTTTTTTTGAATAATTACTTTGTATGGTACTGATCATATTTATAATTTTATTTCTTTGAAGGACAAAATACCATGCATGTCAACATTTTCAAATAGATCCTTCATATTATATGTATTGAAAAAACATTGTCTAATGAGAGTTAAATCTTTGCATTCTATGAGAAAATGTTTAACAGTGTCGGATGTTTGACATGCAATACATTGAGTTTAAAGCATCGATCAAGACATTCTTGTTTCTTTCTAAGATAATCTCATGAATGGATTAAATATTATCAATGGATTAATAACCCAATACTCAGATTTGGAAGATGATAATAATTATTTTCTTCATTAATTCCAAATGATCAGAAATTCTTTCATATCCAAACATTTGCTGGAGGAACTGGTTTTAGGAAACTTATTGAAATTTCTATTTCTCATCTTTTCTTTAAAAGAATGAAGCATATCAGTGAATGTCAAAATATTTGCTTTCTTTCTCTAGAATTTAACTTATTTAGAATTTCAAATATATCAAATAGATAAACCAGTTTTGAACAATAAAGTCCATGTAATAGTTCACAGAATTTTAGCCAGAGCAAATATTTAGTACATTTTGTATTTCATTTAAATCTATATATCAATACTAGAGCTCCTAAATTGTACAACTGTTATCATCTTGTCAATTCACTAATCACTAACATCAAAGTCAGGAAAAATATATATTTTTTTTTTACCTTCCTCTTTTTAGGTACCATAACTAATAATGGCAAAATCTTTGTTTCATCATTTTTCAGTTAAAATCTTACAAAGAAAAACTGCAATGCTAAATATGTTTTCTTACTCTCATCAAACAAGTCTGTTTTTCTTTTCCCCGCTTTTTTGGTAATTTTGTTATCTTGATTTAAAATATTGAAACATCCTAGACTATTCTTTGCAACACATCAGGATGTTTCAATATCTGATTAAAAAGTTATAAGATAATTTTTCTTTTGTATAATCAATTAAATGTGAGTTAAATTTAAAGTAGCAAATATATATAAACTGATTATTCAAAAAGGCACAAAGTTCTTACTAAGAATAAATTCTAATAAAATAACTTGGAATTTATCAAAGGAATTTATCAAATACAAAAACTATACAGAAAACTCTAGTGACACTTAATAATGTTTACATTTTATTTCATTAAAAAGAAAAACTTACTTCATGATTGTTACATAATTATTAGAACCTAATGATTATGGCAATAGTGTAGAAATCATAATGGCGATTAGTGCAGCTGATGGCCTTGAGGGTGAGTGATGGCGCTTGACCTCACTCTCATCTTCTGGGGATAAATCGTGAGAACCGGAAGGCATAGAAGACCCTGTTCCGGTTTAAGGATAGAAGTAACTCAGTCAGTTAGCAGGTAGGAGCTCGAAGGTGTAAGTCGCATTTCTATGCGCATCCTATCATCTGCGCAGATTGTCTGGTTGGGGATTTGGAAATAAAGTAACATCAACGTAAATCGAAGTCTTGTGTTTATTGCCTAAAAACAATGACACAGGGCTTCTGATAAGGAGAGATCCCTAGCAACAGAAACCAGACCCGAAGTCCCCAAGAAAGTCAACACCAGACGCTAGACCAGACCAAGATGATAGACGATCAGAATAGCAAAGCCGGCCAGAAGAAAATACAACTAGAGTAAGAAGTAAGAAAAGGGTATACAAAATTATGCTGATTTGGTAACGTGAAAACGTCAGTACGTAACAATGATGAATAAAACAGTATCAATTTTATTTCAATAGTACATTTCAATATGATTAATATGTTATAGATAGTCAAAAGTTTTGCAATATTTTGGTATACGCTAGTTTGAAGCATATGTATATAATGTAATCGAAACAGTTCAAGCTGTGGCAAAGGTACCTGTTGTGGTTTGTTTGTTTGTTTATTGATTTTAATGGCATATCAACCCATCTGGGATTATGTCATGCCTAACGGTTAGGAAGTTATACATATCATGTATTTATATTTATACTTTTTAGTAATTGGTTTTAACAATGTGTTAGCATTATTGGAGATTATGTTGTATAGTATTGATTTGTTTCATGTCTATATTCTATGGTATAATTTTATTTCCCTCAAAAAGGAGAGAATATCCTCCATGTTGACATTTTCAAACAGATCTTTCATATTGTTTGCTTTAAAATAACGGTTTCTGATGTGAGCAAGAAACCTGCATTCCATGAATAAGTGTTTAACTGTCAAAGGTGTTTGACATGTTCCACATTGTGGTTGTTGTTGTTGTTTGAGTATATTGGAGTGCGTTAGTCTTGTATGACCAATGTGTAATCGAGATACAATGACTTGTTCCTTTCTAGACTTCCTTAAAGTTGGTCTCCAGCCTCCCAAATTGGGTTTGATTAGGAAAAGTTTATTGTGGATGTTGTTATTCCAGTGTTGTTGCCATTTTGTATGAAGGAATCTATTGATTTTAGGTTTCAAATCAGTATATGGTATCTTGAAATTGTCGGGGATCAAATCTAGAGTCGATTTAGCTGCAGAGTCTGCTTTTTCATTTCCCCTCACTCCTATATGACTTGGGATCCAGCATATCATAATCTCCTTAGAGTTAGACATCAAGTCTAATCTATTCAGGAGCTTAATGATGAGGGTAGTATTGTGGTAGCTGGTGCACTGACATGTTGTGCATTGCTTAACTCCATCTAAGATCTTAAAGTTGCACAGATGAATATGCAACATAGCGTAATTTTGATGAGATTGAAATAGGCCATAATGTGATGGACGCAACCAAAAACATTTTTTGTGCAAAAAGTGAAGGTACAGTTGATCACAGTACAATAACCAGAGGATTGAAAAAAAATTGTTTGGTCTGCAAGAACCTCACCAATCAGGCAATTTAGACCTAAAACTGTGGATTCCAACACCATGCTCCAAGAGATAGAGACAAATCTGGCAAGCAGCATTTAGAGAGTATCAGATGAGTCAGTGTAGTTTGGCACCTTCACAACCAAAATCATCTGGAGCTATCAAATTGTAACTCATGTTACCAAAATATTGCAAAACTTTTGACTCACCCTAATACATTCAACACTTTGTCTTTATATTTTTTTTATTATTCCAAACCCATCATGGCAACTTAAATAAATTTTGTATAAAATAATCATATTTCTTTTAACTCTTTGCCTAACAAAATTCCCCCACGGCTGTACCAAATTTTCTTGGTATTTTTTACTTGTATGATGAGATATTTCAATGTTCACTATCTATTCACCTCAAAACTCATTCTATTTGAATAAAGTCCTATTATTATTGGAACCTGAGTTCTTCTGCTCAATTATAATGAACTATCAGTTTTTGTATCTGTATGATGGGATATTTCAAAGTTCACTATCTATTCACCTCAAAACTCATTCTATTTGAATAAAGTCCTATTATTATTGGAATCTGAGTTATTCTGCTCAATTATAATGAACTATCAGTTTTTGTATCTGTATGATGGGATATTTCAAAGTTCACTATCTATTCACCTCAGAACTCATTCTATTCAAATAAAGTCCTATTATTATTGTAATCTGAGTCCTTCTGCTCAATTATAATGAACTATCAGTTTTTGTATCTGTATGATGGGATATTTCAAAGTTCACTACCTATTCACCTCAGAACTCATTCTATTCAAATAAAATCCTATTATTATTGTAATTTGAGTTCTTCTGCTAAATTATAATGAACTATCCATCAGTTTTTGTACTTTGCTTGGAAAAGCCGCTGTAAAGCAAAGAGTTAAAAGAATAAAAACATTTAACATAGAATGGATGGTTCACTAAGAGATTACAGTCAATAGTATACAAAATTATAAAAAATGTATTTCTCATTACTTAGTTAAAATAGAAATCCCAGACACATTTAGCTTAATGCCAAAAAGGTTTTTTTTAAACTCAAAGAAAAAAAAGTGGAGGAAAACTGCATAAGATAATTTTGAAAAGAAAATGATGAATAAATTGCAAATCAAGATTGTAACATGATACAAAAATGAAATTGGATTCCAGACTTTATTCAACACATTCTAAATGCAGTAGACAGCTTAACACTTTGCTGATATAACTCTTCAAGAATGTTAACCATGAATAAATATATATATATATATATATATATATATATGTGTGTGTGTCATTGGTAGTTTTTAGATAATAACACAAGACTTCGATTTAACTTAGATCATATTTTATTCTGAAATCCCCACCAGACTACCTGCGCAGATTGAGTCGGCAGCGTACATAACACGACTTACCACCATCATGGCTTTGGCCAATCTGCTAAACTTCTCTTTCTAATCTAAACCGGAAGAGGGTCTTCTCCACCGATTCTCACAGTATCCACCAGAAGGAGGACCAGGACAGGTCAAGCCTTGTCATTTAATTCTTCAAGGCTGCCGGCTGAACTTATAGCAGCCATTTTAGTTTCTACACTACTGTACATAAATATTAGGAATCTAATAATTATGTAATAATAATATACAAATTGAATCATTTAGAAGTGAGAATCTACCGAGGACTTTAGTTATAAATGTTTATCAAATATACTTCAACTACAAAATCTTTATTCACAAAACAATCATCAAATTTACTGAAGGTCAATCAATTTGGATAATCCAGAATTATTTTGAAATAGTTCAGAGGATCTTTGTGATTTTTGTTTTTACAAAGACTCTACTATATTCCCACTGCTAACCTCGGGTCAGCATATCAGCCATAGAATTGTGGTGATTAAAAAAAAAATTAAACCAAATAAAATAAAATAAAAATAGAACAAAATTAAATCAAATATAAAAAAATAATAAAAAGACAAAAAATAACAATTTCCAGAAGGTCTTAGGCCAGAAGAGCCCCCAGGACATGTGCAGAAAACCCTGAATTCTTTGCACCAAAAATGACTCTCATCCCTTTTTACCCCAGGACTTTGAAGAAGAAACGGTAATTTATGAGGAAGTGCGTCCGGTCTCCTGCCTCAGAAATTGCTACCTGGTGACTATTAAAATAAAGCCCCCAGCTATGTTGTCTCGGTGGTTTTACTTGAAAGAAAACAACCAACTTAGGGCGTTAAATGTATTTTAGAGGGGGTGGGCTTCTCTTTATGAACAAATGGAGATGGGTGGATAGATATATATAAACAAAGTAAAAAATGAACAAATTGAGGTAGATAGATAGATAGATATCTATCTTCATATCTAAACAAGAATTACGATAAATTTCTATAAATAAACAAGAATTACGACAAATTTCTATAAATAAATTTCTGGGACGCACTTCCTCATAAATTACCGAAGAAACACCTATTGACTAGCTTGGGAAAATATCTGCCTCGAATGAATAATGTGAATCAATGAATAAAAGTCTTACCCTAAAGTTATCCTTATCTTTGTTTCTTTTGCTTCTTTTCCTAAATTCCCTTTCAGCTTATCACCCACAAGAAGGAAGAACCAACTATATTGGGATTTAGACAACCACAAGTGAGCTTAAACCACATAAAACCAACTAAAACCAAACCAGAATACACAACATCAATTCTCAAAGTTTAATGGTATATCAACTCCTGATGGGGAATTTAATGCCGAAATTCAATTGCAATCATAATTTTATCTTCAATGTTTCATTGCTATCTTTTTTTTATTAACCCTTTTTTTTATTTGACTACAATAATAATCATTTTTTTTGTATAGTTATATGGTATCAAGTATTCATATCTAATACTAATAATTTATACACAATTATATTATAATTATAATATTATATTATTAATTAAATTAACTATTCCTATTCAATAATAGTAATTTGTTTGCACAGTTATATGGTTTCAAGTATCCTATCTAAGACCAATAATTTTCAAGCAATTATGTGGTTTCATTATGTGGTTTCAACCAACTGTTAGTAATCCTATGTTGGATGTATTTCATAAAGTATGGAAGATTTTGGCATCTCACAAACTAACTCATCCATGTGATACCAGAATAGTAAATATTTTTAGAGTTCTGTTAATTTATTTCCAATTGAAACTAAACCCCAAAGATGCAAATATACATAAGAATCAGCATTATTCTCTTTTTTTTTCATCCAGATAAGTAATATCATAACTAAAATAAATTCTTTATTTTTCTCATCTCTTTATTGTTAAACATAAACGTAAATAGGATTCAAAGATGAAGACAGGCTTTATTTAACTTCAGTATACAGCTTAACACCTTGTTGATGTAACATTTCAGGAATGTAAAACTATAAATACAAAAAAAAAAAAAAAAAAACCCAGTGAAAAAAGAAAGAAAATTTTAACTCAATTTTAAGTAAAGTCAAAGTAAATTCATAACAAAGAATTAAATAGTTTCATCTTTTCTAAATGTCCTAAACACGTTTGGTGCTTTCCATTTTATTTCAAGAGTTTTCTTACAAAATAAAAATATCCTAGTAAATAATACTGCGAACTCAACAACATAATGTTATAAGTAAAGTTGGGGCGGCCTAAAGTTGGTATCAGCCAGTCAACGAGGCAGTCTATCCCCTTTTCAATAGCGCTAGACTAAGGAGATTGTTTTTTAGCATCAGAGGTGGAGCGCCACACCTACCATCAGATCCTTACTTTACCGCACAGATCCCTGTGCTACTCATACGCTGAGTTGGCGAGGACCGGTATTGAACTAGGAACCTTGTGGTTTCTAGCCGAACGCTCTACCGACTGAGCTAACCCAATTACTAGCAAATATATGCACTCTCCGGGTGCAAGTATTTAAGTTATAATGTAATAAAATATTATATTATATTATATTATATTAAATTAGAAAGATTAATGAAACTAAATAAGAATGCATATAAAAAGATTTGAAACAGAGGTGGGTATAATCGAAAAATAGAACAACTGAAACTTAATCTTCCATCACTCCCATCTTTCATTGCTAAATTTTCCTAATTTTAACTATTTAGTTAAAATAGGAAGTAAAGAATAAAATCACAGTTATTTCTTCTTGTTAATGGATTTCTTTTAAGATTTATCACAGAGATTTTTGCTCATATTTATCAAGATAAAACCAAACAACTAGAAATCAAGAATACCAAACTCTTATTAAGTAAAATCAAATTTTTAATATCAATCAAAATTAGCCTTCCCATTTACCTGTAAACTGCTATTTTGTTGTATATATAAATACAATTGCATGTCATTAGTATGTAGATAAGGCCAACAGTATTAATAATGTAAAACAATTTTATTAATAATTAGGGTTTAAA
Source organism: Doryteuthis pealeii (assembly GCA_023376005.1). Classification (NCBI taxonomy): domain Eukaryota; kingdom Metazoa; phylum Mollusca; class Cephalopoda; order Myopsida; family Loliginidae; genus Doryteuthis; species Doryteuthis pealeii. The sequence continues at coordinate 8,302,112 of CM042165.1, forward strand.
TAAAAAGTAATATCATGGAGAATGTGATGTAAATAACTAAAGGAATTTTGACTTGAGTAGTGATATAGTTTCGGTTACAGACAAACACACAATCTCCATTATAATAATAATAATAAGATAGTATAACTATTTACAGAAGGTGTTATACGAGTCATACAAGTATATATTATTGGAAACCAAGGAATGCAGCAGGGTGGATGTGAAGTAAGTTGGCTTAATCCAAAAGTGGGTTAACAGTGTACTTCACTTGATGCTAGGGAGAGGAGCCTTTATAGGTCTTTTGCCAGGATCAGATAGTTCAGTATGGAAACTACTGCTACACATTCATAAGGGTGGTGTCTATTGATGAGAATTAAATAGCCATCGAAAGATAACCATAATTCCAATTCCAATTCAAAACCAAACATTCAAACTGTATTGCCCTTCATGTGAGTCAACAAGGGCTATGTTCTATTGAGATAGAAGCTCTCGTCGAAGTATTATGGGGCTAAGTTAATTTCGTTTGTACTGGTATCTTGTCCCCAATAAAAGCTCGTTCTTTGTTCTTCTGGTAAGCTGAAATGGAATTTAAGGAATGAAAGAGGAAAGAGACAAAGGCAAGAGGTAGTTTTACAACTTAGGCTTTATTGAACAGGGCATAGTCGGTTGTAGCAAGGGAACATACCCCTGACTAGCAGCAGCGACCACACTCAGTTGCAGCCTAGATTCAAATGGCCGAGGTATCCTTTTTTGGGTAGGGAGACAGTTCTTTTTGTCGGACATGCGCAAAGGGTTCTTCCGGTCAAGGCCCCATCGGTGTTTGTTGTTCTTTTTATTTTATTTTATTTTCGTTTTTTTGCTTTATGTTCATCCCCACAGTATATGAAAATTCATCAACTGAGCCCAAACCAAACTTATTTAAATGCAACAATTTCAACATTGTCACTTAACATTCCACCCTTTAATGCAACATCATCAAAAACATTCATTGTCAATAGTTTTTTTTTGACCAGCATTAAATAAGTTGGCGGAGTAACCTATTGTTGGTATCAGTAGGACAATGAGGGAGTCTATCCTCTTTTTGCAAGTGCTAGACCAGGGAGATTGTTGGGTTTTTTTTCTGAGGTGGAGCACCACACCTACCGTCAATTAATGGTTTTCTATTACAATGAAAATCTTTATGATCACATGAGTAATGTAGCCTCCAGGTTGGGTGCTTTAAAACTGTTTCTGAAATATTCTGTACAACAGATATTTTTAAGAAAACAAATAAAATGTCCATGGATTGTTAACATTTTTTTATTTTCCTTATTAGTACCATATAATATTTTCAACAATATATTCATGTAATCTTTTTTTTTTTAATCTATTCACGTGTATAAGTACAAAACATTTTTAGAAAGAACCTTTAGAAAACAGAATTTATAGATGAGAAAGTCCATTGTCTCAAAGTTGAATTTTAGTAAATCAAAAATTAAAATTTTCAAAACTATATTTACATATTGTATTCATTATTTAGATTAATAGTGAATTGAGAGTCAGTTGATTTTTATTCTTATAAGAATATATAACGCTTCTAAGTTTCTATACTTTCTACAAATCGAAATACATGTAGAGGCAATTAAATATCTTTTTATAACTTCTATTTCACCCTGAGCAATGAAACACAACCTAAAGGTTAAAAGTAGCAGGTGTTTTCTGTAAGATTACTCTCTCTTTTATAGTGTAAGGCTTTATAAAAGAAAAAAAAATCTGTAATCTGGTTTGGTCAGGGGGGGGGGTGCTACTCATGTTGCATGTCTTGGGCAGGAATAGCCTAGCAGGATTCATCCCTCCCCAGGTTTACAATTAGTTTGAATTCAGAGTTTTCCTTCTCTTAGACTAGTTACCATACCAAGGTTAAAGTGCCCAGTCTGCCCTACTATTCACCGATAGCTGGAGAGAGAATAGGGTATTCAATGTTTGACATTGCTGTAAAATCTAAGCATACAGAATTTAAATGTCCAGACTTTAAAAGAAATAGAAATTAACAAATTATTTGTCCTGATAAAAGATTATTCACATTTCATTAAAAATTACTGATTAGGTTATACGTATTTCTTCAATCTGGAGATGTAAAATAATTACATAACATTATAATTTTATTTTCCTAGTACCCCACTCATACCAGGTCAGGCACAAAGGCACTATTAATGTGGGATCCACCCACAAACCGAAGTTCATGGGATGGTGGGTGAAAAACTGCGTGTATCCCGTCGGCATTCCCCCTCAAGGGGGGCGCTTCAGGCACCGGGCAATAAACCCAGCCCTGTCCCTTTAAATCGAGGGGGCAGGTGTTGCCTGGGGGGATGGCCCCCTGGGATCGACGCTATTATTACAACATAACTGGTCCAGTGGCCGAAGCTCACCGGACCCCCGGTCGAAACCGGGTGGGTTTTTGGAGAACAATCCAGACAAAAAACAAAAATGTTTAAATTTATAAATCTCTTAAATGTTACTCATTTTAATAAATAAAAATAAATTCTCTACAAAACTTAAATTTCATAGAACTATTTTAACTTCATAAAAAAGTAGTAAAGTAGGCGGTGTAGCTTATTGTCGGTATCAGCCGGACAGCGAGGGAGTCTATCCCCTTTTCACTAGCACTAGACCAGGCAGATTATTTTATGCATCTGAAGCAGAGCGCCGCACCTACCATCAGCTCCCCACTTTACCACCACATATGCTGAGTGGGCGAGGGCCGGTATCAAACCTGGAAACTTGTGGTTTCGAGGCGGACGCTCTACCGACTGAGCTGGGGGTTAGCTTCATAAGATAATAAAAATATTTCTTTCCGCTCTATGAATTAATCTTATATATCAATTACTGTTTGGTGTAAATTTTTAATTAACAACAAAAATTGAAAATAACCAGCTGTGATTGAAGCATTATATTTTAACTCTTAACATCCTGTTGAGTCCAGAGTCCAATTCCTATAACCATTTATCAAAAATGGCTAAAAATGTCCTTTTCATTTAAAGTTACCTGTTATTTCCCTTAAATTAAAGACTTCTAAATATGTTTAACATTACATTTAAACAAAGGCTATCATTTGGGATAGATTAGGAAAATGAATGTGACTTCTGGTTGGGTGGAATGATGTGGTATAGGACATTAAGAGTTAACACACAAATTTATTTGAAAGAACTTTTCATAAAACACAAAACCAAATTAATCAGTATCAAACCAGAATTAGTACGAGAATAAATGATTATTCCAAGAGTTTACATGCCACTATATTCAATTTTCTTAACACAACCAAGACTTTGTAAATAACCTTCAATAAGATTTATGGTTTCATCATAAAATGTGTCTGGGCCGAATTAACAGCAACTGCATTCTACTAAGTTTGAGGTGTGAAAACATAAACCATACAGACACCACTGCAAATACTAAACACCTACAGGTAAGAAAATGAGTCATGTTGGTTTTTCTGGATCTTTGGAGGTTGAGATGGGCAAATTGCCATCAGGTGGGAGAACGTGAGGTCATAACATAGAATTCTGGTGAGTTCACTAATTCTAGAAGGAAAAAAAATCCAAAAGATTTCAAAATATGAGATTCAACACAAGTATAATAAACACACAGAAATTTAGCTATCAAAAATAATGTTTGGATTTATCTATGTTATTATAGCACAGTAGAGAATGGTACATTGTATGTATTTACCCAACCCCTCCACATAAGCAGGATGTGACACAAGGTCAATTTTTAAATAGAGTATAAAGTAAAAAAAGTAAAGTTGTCAGGGTGGCCTAAAGTCGGTATCAGCCAATCAGCGAGAGAGTCTACCCCCTTTTCACTAGTGCTAAACCAAGGAGATTGTTTTTGCTCCACACCTACCATCAGCTCCTTACTTTACTGCACAGATCCCTGTGCTACTCATATGTTGAGTTGGCAAGGCCGGTATCAAACTAGGAACCTTGTGGTTTCTAGCTATTTGCTCTACCGACTGAGCTATCAAGCTTGAATCCATAGTTTTCCTTCCCATAGACCAATTGCCATGCCATGGTTAAAGAGCCCAGTCTGTCCTACTATTTACCCATAGCTTAAGGGAGAATAGTTGGATGCATAGCTTTCAGAAGGGTATTAGCACTATGAGAAATGCAAACAGCCTCGTTCAGGATTTGAACTGTAAATGGCACATTGTTGTAAAATTTTTGGGTTAAATCCTACTTAACGGACATAAATTCTACCATCGTATGTCAGCCCACCGAAAAAAAAACCCCCAAAAATACTAAAAATCAAGGAATTAACCGAATTTAGTGAAATTTTCAGTGTTGATACATTAAGGAATTAAAGAATAATGCACCAGTTATTTTATTTAAAAACTTTAGATTTTTTCAGGTCAATTAACTTTGAACCACGTATGTTTGTGAATCTGTGTTATGCCTGAATGATATGTGGTTCAAAGTTAACTGACCTGAAAAAAAAAAAAAGAAGAGTTTTCAAATAAAATAAATGGTGAATTATATTGTTTATTCATTAATATATCAACACTGAAAGTTTCATTAAATTCGGTTAATTCCTTGATTTTTAGTATTTTTTTTCTTTCAGCAGGGTGACATACAATGGTGGAATTTATGTCCGTTAAGTAGGATTTAACCGATTTTTATTAGTTCAATAAAGCTATATCCAATCAAATTTGCAATTTCACACATTTTCAACCCCACACTATTAATAATAGTGTGGGGTTGGAAATGTGTGAAATTGTGTGGGGTTGGCATTTTCACTCACCCTAATCAGAGTTTCTCAAGAAGATAATTATTGAATTTGGATTTGGCATAAAAACATAATGAAATGTATGTTGTTCTTTCTTTCACAGTTACAGTTTCTCTTGTTAAGTCTAATATCGATGGAAGGAATTTTGCAACGAGTGGCAAGAAAGGTGACATTTTAGAATCCCCTAAAAAAAATGACTGTTTCTGTAAATTATGATGGGAATTATGCAATAAAACTAAATTTTGACCATACAACAAAATGGTATATGCATAAACCAGAATCTGTTCTTGAGAATGAAACACATAAAATTCTCTGGGACTTTGAGATAAAGATGGATCACATTATCCCAGCCAGGAGACTAGACCTAGTATTGATTAACAAAAAAAGAAAACTTGTCAACAGGTAGACATTGCAGTTCCAGCAGATCACAGGGTGAAGATGAAGGAAAACACAAAAAATAAAGACAAATACCTGGACCTTGCAAGAGAATTGAGAAAAGCTGTAGAATATGATGGTTAAAGTGATACCCATTGTAATTTGTGCGCTAGGAACGGTCCCAAAAAGCTTGGAAAAAAGACTGGAGGAACTGGAAATTAGAGGAAGAATTGAGACTATCCAGACAATAGCATTGCTGAAATTGGCTAGAATACTCAGAAGAATCCTGGAGACCTGAAGAAACTTGTCATTCAGACTCCAGTGAAAGACCATCAGCTAACGCTGGTGTGAAAAACTCAAAAGGAGTGAAATTATAATAACCATGTTAATAGTGCTACCATACCTTGTCATAGAAGAATGAATTGTCCAGCATGTATCAGTATTTGGATCAAATAATTCTAAAAAAAAAATTACTTTAAATGTAAATAAAAAAGCACAATTTTTTGTCTATGCAACTCTGGTTTTCCCACAATTAGAATGGTTGCACCATATCTGTGCATTGGGTTAATAACCAAGTAGCATGTTTCAAAGACATGCCCATATTTAGAACCCCCAATGGGGCCACCTGTTGATTGTAAGTGCTGACCTGTAATGCCTGAGGACAAGATTATGGTGGCTGAGCAGTCTGTGACCCAGGTACTAAATGGTCTTGTGATTTGCAGCACTCTACTTTGACCCTTACTGGGGTATAAAGGTTGTCTTAAAGGCCCCATCCATCAAGGGCTGGTCATGTTAAACCCTAGCAATTGGCTGGTCATGTCAAACCCTAGCAATTTCCTTCAAATTGTTCTATGGCAAACACCCACCCCTTTTTATCATATAGGTAGGCAGTGGCTGAAGGTCATCTACTAGTATATTACATAAATATATTTCTACCAATTTAAATACACATGAAGTTAATGAAAATTATTTATACCAATCTGAAGATATCAAGAACATGAAACATAGAGATTTTTTATCAAAGTGACTTCATTCAGAATTAAATGACCCAAAAAGAGTTGATATGCCATAAAACAAAACAAACATATTTAAATATGATTCCAATTGTCCAGTAGCTGAACCTAATATCAGAGTTTAGAAAATTGGTTAGTTACAATACAGGATAATATGGTGTGTGTGATTAAAGTTTAATTAATTACACACACCATATTGATCTACAACCAAAAAATGGGATAGCAGTTTAATTTAAACAGCTAACCAATTTTTTGGTTGTAGATCAAATGATTTTTCTACTTGATGGCTAGTGTGTAATATCTTGAATTTTCACTTGGTTAACCATCCATAAACTATTTACAGTCTATAACTTTTCTTCCTCTGAACGTCTGGTTGATTCAGAACCCCCAAATTCAGTTGAACTGGATTTGTATTTTGAAATCAAATAGCAAACATGTTCTTATCTGCAAGTAAGAAATCATTTTTCTGCACTTGAAGATATTTTCACCCAACTGAAATTGATATTTTCTCAAAGTCAAGAGCTTCTTAGCATATAGACTTATCAAATAACCTAGTTTGATTGTGGGGGTGCAACTCATATAGTGTATCTTGGGTAAGAATAACCTGTCAGAGCCCACCCATCTTTAAGTCTGGTTTGAATTAAGAGTTTTTTTTAACTTCTAAATCAGTTGCCTTACCACAGAGCCTAGTCTGCCCTACTATTTATCCATAACTGGAAGATATTCACGTTTAACATGAGAAAAAAAGTGCAATGGAACCAACATTGATGCAAACCTATTACAGGAACAATTGGAGAAATTTAAAAGCAGAGATTTTAGCTCAAGGAAAAATAACTTAGAAGAACACAGGATTTAAAAACTGATAACCACTGAAAAAAAAGTGCTAATCAAAATTTAATTTAATTAAATTAAATTTCAACTTGCAAAAAATTAAAGGTGAATCCAGTTTTTAAATCCTGTGTTCTTTCTAAGTTATTTTTCCTTGAGCTAAAATCTCTGCTTTTAAATTTCTCCAATTGTTCCTGTAATAGGTTTGCATCAATGTTGGTTCCATTGCACTTTTTTCTCATGTTAAACGTGAATATCTTTCCAGTTATGGATAAATAGTAGGGCAGACTAGGCTCTGTGGTAAGGCAACTGATTTAGAAGTTAAAAAAAACTCTTAATTCAAACCAGACTTAAAGATGGGGGCTCTGACAGGTTATTCCTTACCAAGATACACTATATGAGTTGCACCCCCACAATCAAACTAGGTTATTGATAAGGTCTATATGCTAAGAAAGCTCTTGACTTTGAGAAAATATCAATTTCAGTTGGGTGAAAATATCTTCAAGTGCAGAAAAATGATTTCTTTACTTGCAGATAAGAACATGTTTGCTATTTGATTTCAAATACAAATCCAGTTCACTGAATTTTGGGGTTCTGAATCAACCAGACGTTCAGAGGAAGAAAGTTATAGACTGTTTAAAATAGTTTATGGATGGTTAACCAAGTGAAAATTCAAGATATTACACACTAGCCATCAAGTAGAAAAATCATTTGATCTACAACCAAAAAATTGGTAGCTGTTTAAATTAAACTGCATCCCATTTTTTGGTTGTAGATCAATATGGTGTGTGTAATTAATTAAACTTTAATCAACACACACCATATTATCCTGTATTGTAACTAACCAATTTTCTAAACTCTGATATTAGGTTCAGCTACTGGACAATTTGAATCATATTTAAAATATGTTTGTTTGTTTTATGGCATATCAACTCTTTTTGGGTCATTTAATTCTGAAATGAAGTCACTTTGATAAAAATCTCTATTGTTCATGTTCTTGATATCTCAGATTGGTATAAATAATTTTCATTAACTTCACTAGCAAATATAGCACCCTCCGGTGGCAAGTATTTAAGTTTTGATATTATAATAAAATATCATATTAAATTAGAAAGGCTAATGAAACTGACTAAGAATGCAGATAAAAAATTTGGAACAGAGGGGATATAATCGAAAAACAGAACAACTTTGAAACTAACTATTCCATCATTTTTGATTACTCCCCTCTTTCATTTGGTAAAATTTTCCTAATTTAACTATTTTTTAGTTAAAATAGGAAGTAAAGGGATAATATTACAGTTATTTCTTCTTGTAATAAATTTATTTAGATTTATCACGAGATTTTTGTTTATATTTTCTTAAGATAAAACCAAACAATTAGAAATCAATAATACCAAGCACATATTTATAAAAATAAAATTTTAAATATCAATATGCAAATTAGCCTTCTCGTTCAAACCGTAAACCGCTATTTTGTTGTATATATAAATACAATTGCATGTTATTAGGTACGTAGATATGGTCAACAGTATTAATAATGTTAAAAACAATTTTTATTAATAACTGAAGGTTTAAAAGAATGAAATCATGGAGAATTTGACGTAAATAATTAAGGGAATTGTGACTTGAGTAGTAATATAGTTTCGGTTACAGACTGAAAAACACACAATCTCCATTATAATAAGATGTGTATTTATAAATTGGTAGAAATAATTTATGTGTATTAATATATACTAGTAGATGACCTTCAGCCACTGCCTTATAGTACCTATATGATAAAAAGGGGTGGGTGTTTGCCATAAGAACAATTTGAAGAATATGGCCGGGACAATCATATAATTGCTAGGGTTTGACATGACCAGCCAATTGATCGGATGGGGCCTTTAAGACAACCCTTATAGCCCCAGTAAGGGTCAAAGTAGAGTGCTGCAAATCACAAGACCATTTAGTACCTGGGTCACAGACTGCTCAGCCACCATTAATCTTGTCCTCAGGCATTACAGCGTCAGCACTTACAATCAACAGGTGGCCCCATGGGGTTCTAATATGGGCATGTCTTTGAAACATGCTACTTGGTTATTAACCCAATGCACAGATATGGTGCAACCATTCTAATTGTGGGAAAACCAAAGAGTTGCATAGACAAAAATTGTGCTTTTTTATTTACATTTAAAGTAATTTTTTTTAGAATTATTTATCCAAATACTGATACATGCTGGACAATTCATTCTTCTATGACAAGGTATGGTAGCACTATTAACATGTTATTATAATTTCACTCCTTTTGAGTTTTTCACAACCAGCGTTAGCTGATGGTCTTTCACTGGAGTCTGAATGACAAGTTTCTTCAGGTCTCCAGGATTCTTCTGAGTATTCTAGCCAATTTCAGCAATGCTTATGTCTGGATAGTTCAATCTTCCTCTAATTTCCAGTTCCTCCAGTCTTTTTCCAAGCTATTTTGGGACCGTTCATAGCGCACGAACTACAATGGGGTATTCACTTTGACCGTCATATTCTACAGCTTTTCTCAATTCTCTTGCAAGGTCCAGGTATTGTCTTTATTTTTTGTATTTTCCTTCATCTTCACCCTGTGATCTGCTGGAACTGCAAAGTCTACCTGTTGACAAGTTTTCTTTTTTTTTTGTTTAATCAATACTAGGTCTAGTCTCCTGGCTCGGATAATGTGATCCATCTTTATTCTCAAAGTCCCAGAGAATTTTATGTGTTCATTCTCAAGAACAGATTCTGGTTTATGCATATACCATTTTGTTGTATTGGTCAAAATTTAGTTTTATTGCATAATTCCCATCATAATTTACAGAAACAGTCATTTTTTTTTTAGGGGATTCTAAAAATGTCACCTTTCTTGCCACTCGTTGCAAAATTCCTTCCATTGATATTAGACTTAACAAGAGAAACTGTAACTGTGAAAGAAAGAACAACATACATTTCATTATGTTTATGCCAAATTCAAATTCAATAATTATCTTCTTGAGAAACTCTGATTAGGGGTGAGTGAAAATGCCAACCCCACACAATTTCACACATTTCCCAACCCCACACTATTATTAATAGTGTGGGGTTGAAAAAATGTGTGAAATTGCAAAATTGATTGGATATAGCTTTATTGAACTAATAAAAATCGGTTAAATCCTACTTAACGGACATAAATTCACCATTGTATTCACCCCGCTAAAGAAAAAAAATACTAAAAATCAAGGAATTTAACCGAATTTAATGAAACTTTCAGTGTTGATATATAATGAATAAACAATATAATTCACCATTATTTTATTTGAAAACTCTTCTTTTTTTTTTTTTTTTTTCAGGTCAGTTAACTTTGAACCACGTATCATTTCAGGCATAACACAGATTCACAAACATACGTGGTTCAAAGTTAATTGACCTGAAAAAATCTATAAGTTTTTAAATAAAATAACTGGTGCATTATATCTTTAATTCCTTAATGTATCAACACTGAAAATTTCATTAAATTCGGTTAATTCCTTGATTTTTAGGGGTTTTTTGGGTTTTTTTTCGGTGGACTGACATATGATGGTAGAATTTATGTCCGTTAAGTAGGATTTAACCCAAAAATTTTACAACAATGTGCCATTTAAAGTTCAAATCCTGAACGAGGCTGTTTTCATTTCTCATAGTGCTAATACCCTTCCGAAAGCTATGCATCCAACTATTCTCCCTTAAGCTATGGGTAAATAGTAGGACAGACTGGGCTCTTTAACCATGGCATGGCAATTAATCTAGGGGAAGGAAAACTATGGATTCAAACTTGATAGCTCGGTCAGTAGAGCAAATAGCTAGAAACCACAAGGTTCCTAGTTTGATACCGGCCTTCGCCAACTCAGCATATGAGTAGCACAGGGATCTGTGCAGTAAAGTAAGGAACTGATGGTAGGTGTGGAGCAAAAACAATCTCCTTGGTTTAGCACTAGTGAAAAGGGGATAGACTCTCTCGCTGATTGGCTGATACCGACTTTAGGCCACCCCGACAACTTTACTTTTTTACTTTATACTCTATTTAAAAATTACCTTGTGTCACATCCTGCTTATGTGGAGGGGGTTGGGTAAATACATTACAATGTACTTCTCACTGTTGACTTATAATAACATAGATAAATCCAAACATTATTGTTATTGCTAAAATTCTGTGTGTTTATTATACTTGTGTTGAAATCTCATATTTTGAAATCCTTTTTGATTTTGTTTCCTTCTAGAATTAGTGAACTCACCAGAATTCTATGTTATGACCTCACGTTCTCCCACCTGATGGCAATTTGCCCAGTCTCAAAACCTCCAAAGATCCAAGAAAACCAACATGACTCATTCTCTTACCTGTAGGTGTTTAGTAATTTGCCAGTGGTGTCTGGTATGGTTTATGTTTTCACACCTCAAACTTAGTAGAATGCAGTTGCTATTAATTCCGGCCCAGACACATTTATGATGAAACCATAAATCTTATTGAAGGTTATTACAAAGTCTTGGTTGTGTTTAGAAAATTGAATATAGTGGCATGTAAAACTCTTTGGAATAATCATTTATTCTCGTACTAATTCTGGTTTGATACTGATTAATTTGGTTTTGTGTTTTATGAAAAGTTATTTCTAAATATATTTGTGTGTTAACTATTAATGTCCTATACCGCCTCATTCCACCCAACCAGAAGTCACATTCATTTTCCTAATCTATCCCAAATGATAGCCTTTGTTTAAATGTAATATTAAACATATTTAGAAGTCTTTAAATTAAGGGAAATAACAGGCAGCTTTAAATGAAAAGGTCATTTTTAGCCATTTACTGATAAATCCTTATAGGAATGGGGCTCTGGACTTAGAAAATTCTCAACAGGATGTTAAGAGTTAACAATATAATGCTTCAATCACAGCTAGTTATTTTCAATTTTTGTTGTTAATTAAAAATTTACACCAAACAGTAATTGATATATAAGATAATTCATAGAGCGGAAAGAAAAATTTTTATTATCTTATGAAGCGAACCCCCAGCTCAGTGTAGAGCATCCGCCTCGAAACCACAAGTTTCCAGGTTGATACCGGGCCCTCGCCCACTCAGCATTATGTGGTGGTAAAGTGGAAGCTGATGTAGGTGCGGCGCGCTGCCTTCAGATGCATGAAATAAATCTCCCCTGGTCAGTGCTAGTGAAAAGGGGATAGACTCCCTCGGCTGTCCGGCTGATACCGACAATAAGTCACACCGCCTTACTTTACTACTTTTTTTTATGAAGTTAAAATAGTTCTATGAAATTAAAGTTTTGTAGAGAATTTATTTTTATTTATTTAAAACGAGTAACATTTAAGAGATTTATAAATTTAAACATTTTGTTTTTGTCTGGATTGTTCTCCAAAAACCCACCCGGTTTCGAACTGGGGTCCAGTGAGCTTCGGCCGCTGCCGACAGTTATGTTGTAATAATAACGTCGATCCAGGAGCCATCCCCCCAGGCAACACCTGCCCCCTCGATTTAAAGGGACAGGGCTGGTTTATTATGCCCGGTGCCTGAAGCGCCCCCCTTGAGGGGAATGCCGATGGATACACGCAGTTTTTCACCCGCCATCCCATGAAACTTCGGTTTGTGGGTGGATCCCACGTTAATAGGGCCTTTGTGCCTGACCTGGTATGAGTGGGTACTAGGAAAATAAAATATAATGTTATGTAATTATTTTACATCTCCAGCTTGAAGAAATACGTATAACCTAATCAGTAATTTTTAATGATGATGTATGTGAATTAATCTTTTATCAGGACAAATAATTTTGTTAATTTCTATTTCTTTTAAAGTCTGGACATTTAAATTCTGTATGCTTAGATTTTACAGCAATGTCAAACATTGAATACCCTATTCTCTCTCCAGCTATCGGTGAATAATAGGCAGACTGGGGCACTTTAACCTTTGGTATGGTAACTAGTCTAAAGAAGGAAAACTCTGAATTCCAACTAATTGTAAACCGGCGGGAGGGCATGAAATCCTGCCAGCTATTCCTGCCCAAGACATGCAACATGAGTAGCACCCCCTTCCTCTTCTGACCAAACCAGATTACAGAATTTTTTTTCTTTTATAAAGCCTTACACTATAAAAGAGAAGTTAATCTTACAGAAAACACCTGCTACTTTAACTTTAGGTTGTGTTTCATTGCTCAGGCAGTGAAATAGAAGTTATAAAAAGATATTAATTGCCTCTACATGTATTGTCGATTTGTAGAAAAAGTAATAGAAAACTTAGAAAGCGTTATATATTTCTTATTAAAATAAAAATCAACTGACTCTCAATCACTATTAATTCTAAATAATGAATACCAATATGTAAATATAGTTTTGAAATTTTTAATTTTTTGATTTACTGAAAAAATTTCAACTATCGAGACAATGGACTTTCTCATTCTATTAAATTTCTGTTTTCTAAAGGTGCTTCTAAAAAATGTTTTTACTTATATACGTGAATAGATAAAAAAAAAAAAAAAGATTACATAGAAATTAATGAGACTTGAAAATATTATATGGTTACTAATAAGGAAAAAATATAAAAAATGTTAACAATCCATGGACATTATTATTGTTTCTTAAATATCTTGTATAGAATATTTCAGAAACCACTTTCGGAGGCACATACTCATGTGATCATAAAGATTTCATTGTAATAGAAAACCATTAATTGACGGTGGCGATGTGGTGCCCACCTCAGAAAAAAAAAAAAACCCAACAATCTCCCTGGTCTAGCACTTGCAAAACAGAGGATAGACTCCCCATTGTCCTACTGATACCAACATAGCGTTACTCGCCAAACTTATTTAATGCTGGTCAAAAAAAAAAACTATTTGACAATGAATGTTTTGATGATGTTGCCATTAAAGGGTGGAATGTTAAGTCACAATGTTTGAAAATTGTTGCATTTTAAATAAGTTTGGTTTGGGCTCAGTTTGATGAATTTTTCATATATACTGTGGGATGAACATAAAACAAAAAAACGAAAATAAAATAAAAATAAAAAGAACCAACAAACACGATGGGGCCTTGACAGAAGAACCCCTTTGCACATGTCGACAAAAAGGACTGTCTCCCTTACCCTAAAAAGGATACCTCAGCCATTTGAATCTTAGGCTTGCAACTGAGTGTGGTCGCTGCCTGCCTAGTCAGGGGTATGTTCCCTTGCTACAGCCGGAACTATGCCCCTGCTTCAATAAAAGCCTAAGTTGTAAAAACTACCCTCTTGCCTTTGTCCTTTCCTCTTTCATTCCTTAAATTCCATTTCAGCTACCAGAAGGAACAAAGAACGAGCTTTTATTGGGGGACAAGCTACCAGTACAAACGACGAAATTACTTAGCCCATAATACCTTCGACGGAGGCTTCTATCTATAGAACATTTAGCCCTTGTTGACTCACATTGAAGGGCAATACAGTTTGAATTGTTTGGTTTGGAATTGGAATTGGAATTAATGGTTATCTTCTCGATGGCTATTTAATTCTTCATCAATAGGACACCACCCTTTATGAATGTTGTGTAAGCAGTAGTTTCCATATCTGAACTATCTGAATCCTGGGCAACATGACTATAAAGGCTCCTCTCCCTAGCATCAAGCTGAAGTACTACTGTTAAACCCACTTTTGGATTAAGCCAACTTACTTCAACATCCACCCTGCTGCATTCCTTGGTTCCATATAATATATAACTTGTTATGACTCGTTATAAACACCTTTCGTAAATAGTTATTACTATCTTATTATATTATTATAATGGAGATTGTGTGTTTGTCTGTAACCGAAACTATATCACTACTCAAGTCAAAATTCCTTTAGTTATTTAATCAAATTCTCCCATGATATTACTTTTTATTTTAAACCCTAATTATTAATTAAAAAATTGTTTTTACATTATTAAGTACTGTTGGCCTTATCTACATACTAATGACATGCATTGTATTTATGTATTACAACAAAATAGCAGTTTACAGAGTAAATGGGAAAAGCGCTATTTTGATTGATATTAAAATTTGAATTTACTTAATTTAAGAGTTTGGGTATTCTTGGATTTCCTAGTGGTTTGGTTTTATCTTTGATAAATAGAGCAAAAAAATCTCTGTGATTAAATCTAAAAGAAATCATTAACAAGAAGAAATAACTGTGATTATTCTTTACTTCCTATTTTAACATAAATAGTTAAAATTAGGGAAAATTTTAGCAATGAAAGATGGGAGTGATGGAAGATTAAGTTTTCAGTTGTTCATTCGATGTATACCCACCGCTGTTTCAAACTTTTTATCTGGCATTCTATTTAAAGTTGTTCATTAATCTTTTCTAATTTAATATAATATAATATAATAAATATTTATTACATTATAAACTTAAAATAACTTGCACCCGGAGCAGTGCATATATATTGCCTAGTAATTGGTTAGCTCAGTCGGTAGAGCGATCGGCTAGAAAACCACATGGTTCCTAGTTCAATACCGCGTCCTCGCCAAAACTCAGCATAGAATAGCACAGCGGATGCTGTCGTAAAGTAAGGATCTGATGGTAGGTGTGGCGCTCACCTCTGAGCTAAAAACAATCTCCTTAGTCTAGCGCTATTGAAAAGGGGATAGGACTCCCTCGGTGACTGGCTGATTACTGACTTCTAGGCCGCCCCGGACAAACTTTACTTATAACATTATGGTTGTCGGGAGGTTTTCCCGGCCGGCCACCAGTATTATTTACTAGGATATTTTTATTTTGTTAAGAAAACTCTTGAAAAAAATGGGAAAGCACCAAACGTGATTAGCGACATTTAGAAAAGATGAAACTATTTAAATTCTTTTATGAATTTACTTGACTTACTTATAAAATGAGTGTTTAAAATTTCTTTCTTTTTTCACTGGGTTTTTTTGTTTTGTTTTTTTGTATTTATAGTTTTACATTCCTGAAATGTTACATCAACAAGGTGTTAAGGCTGTATTACTGAGTTAAATAAGCCTGGCTTCATCTTTGAATCTATTTACGTTTATGTTTAACAATAAAGAGATGAGGAAAATAAAGAATTTGTTTTAGTTATTGATATTACTTATTTCTGGACGAAAAAAAAGAGAATAATGCTGATTCTTATGTATATTTGCATCTTTGGGGTTTAGTTTCAATTGGAAATAAATAACAGAACTCTAAAAATATTTACTTATTCTGTTATCACATGGATGAATTAGTTTGTGAGATGCCAAAAAATCATTCATACCTTATTGAAATACATCCATCATAGGATTAACTAAACAGTTGGTTTGAAAACCACATAATGAAACCACATACATTGCTTGAAAATTATTGTCTTTAGATAGGGATTACTTGAAACCATTATAACTGTGCAAACAAATGACTATTTATTGGAATAGGCAATAGTTAATTTAATAATAATATAATATTATAATTATAAATTAATTGTGTATAAATTAATTAGTATTTAGATATTGAAGTACTTGATACCATATAACTATTACAAAAAAAAAGATTATTATTGTTAGTCAAATAAAAAAAAAAGGGTTAATAAAAAAAAGATAGCAATGAGAAACGTTGAAGATAAAAATTATGCATTGCAAATTGAATTTCCAGCATTAAATTCCCATCAGGAGTTGATTATACCATTAAACTTTGAAGAAAGTGAAGTGTGCTATTCTGGTTTGGTGTGTAGTTGGTTTTTATGTGGTTTAAGCTCACTTGTGGTGTCTAATCCCAATAATAGTTGCGTCTTTCTCTCTTGTTGGGCTGGTAGTTGAAAGGGAATTTAGGAAAAGCAAGCAAAAAAGAAACAAAGATAAGGATAACTTTAGGGTAAGGCTTTTATTCAGTTGATTCACATTATTAATTTGAAGGCAAATATGTTCCCAAGCAAGTCAATAGGGGTTCTTCGGTAAATTTATTGAGGAAGTGCGTCCAGTCCTCCTGCCTCAGAAAATTGCTACCCTGCTGAACTATTAAAATAATATCCCCAAGCATATGTCGTCTCCGGATGGTGTACTTAGAAAGAAAACAACCAACTTTAGGGCGTTAAATTGTATTTTTGTCATATTCTTATTCATTTATCGTAATTTGTTTAGAAATTTATTTATAGAAATTTGTCGTAAATTCTTGTTTATTTATAAAAATTTATCATAATCTTGTTGTAGATACTGAAATACCATATCGATCTGTAGTCTACGTGCTATCTCCATT
>CM042165.1:8319370-8536346 GCA_023376005.1 Doryteuthis pealeii
ACAAAATTGGATTATCCATTTAAGAATTGATTTATTTCCGGAAAACACCATTGTTGTGGTTCACGGAACTAATTAAAAAGAAGTCCCCATCCATAGGTTGGTATAGTGGGGACTAAAAAGCAAAACAAACTAAGAACAATTAAATAGGGAGTTCATGTTAGGAAATGTACCAAGTCATTCGCATTGAAAACATTCATCCATATCTAATTATCGAGATTTAAGTCAACGCCATCTCAGAAGAAGAGCACTCCTTTTTACTTTTGTGGATATCCAAAAGACAATTTCATTCACTGTTTGTAGAAGGTCGCAATATATTACAAGTTCCATATACCACTCCCCTAGAACTGGGAAGGAACAAAGGCAAGAGTACTGGGTATGGTAAATACCTTAATATCATACACCTTTCGCACATGTCATACAAAGTACCTACTCCGAGACAATGACACTGGGAGATATAAGTCAATTGGAGTAACTCCACAATTCCCATTTCATAGATCAAAGCAGCCCATCAGTAACTCCAAGTGATGGATGCCTCGCACACACCACCACAGAATTTTGGATAAGATGGAGCTCATTACACTGGATTTCTATAAATTAATAACAAAGTGATCCTTGAGACACTCTGCTTAAGTAGTACTTAAACCCTAGGCGCTGTTATTCAAAGACCAACATAGTTAAGAGGGCAACCTGACTTATCAATAGTTTGCATATAAAAAAATGTACTATCTTTTCAGCATAGTTTACTATGGCTCGCTTTTCCTTTCAATGTTTATCTATCTATATTTTTCTCATCTATAAATAACAATATCCACTGGCTTTGCATTTGCTTATATTTTTATTGTTAAATAATGCAGTTTCTTTATTTTTATGAATACCCATACAAAAACTTATAGAAGAGTCTGCGCGGCAATTTATTGACTAGTCCATCCAACATTTTCACTGTGTTTATAGATTTCCTTTAACTTTTTAATTGGCATAAGAGTAAAGCAATAGACGTCCAATACATTTAAAAACCATTAAATATATGGTGGAGGATTGGATCACCAAAACTTGTTCTACTTGATTGGCCAATGAATACAGGATACTAATAAAGATGATTTCACGTATTTTATATAAACAATTGGAAATATAATTTGGATCAAACCACACCATAACCTAACCTAATCTTGCTCTTGTTGAAATTTTGTTTTAATTTGCAGCTTTTTTATTTGTCCATTTCTAATAGATCACTGCAATAATTACCAACTTATGGACCCATTACTAGTGCAAGATGGGCGGTGCGGAAGAGGACCCTCTATACGTTTCAATTCGGTACTGGTCTACCGATCAAAACGACTAAGTACGGTTACTATGATACTCTTTCCATACCCTGTTATTTGCATCGTTTGGTCAAGCTCCGGCACGTCTTTATTATGGAGTCAAATATATATGGATGCTAGAAGGCTGGCCCCAGTATGGTTGGCTGAAGGGTCTCATCGGATGTCCTGGGAAGTTGGTGGAATGTTAAACTCTAATCTGTGTAGGGTGGGGTTATATAACAGCTATGTTTTGGAGGTTTGGGAATGTGGTGAGCACCCTTAACAATTCACCGGATATGCTCCCTGGTCACTCTGACTATTTCCTATCACAACGGAGACTCGTAGTAACCTCTGTCTAAGGACGAGTCACGAAATCGTATATTGTGCGAATATAACATAAATAAGAATGTAGAGAATGACTTTTATTTCAAAAGTTTCTATTGCATTAGAGAAGTGGGTACCGACACTGTAGGTATACGATAACTATCCGTAAAATAAACTACACCTAAACCATTTTATCTCGTTTGTTGGTTCACACTCGCGACGCTTTTTAAACTCTCTAGGAAAATTCTCTGTTCAAAAGACCCGAGAAGCCTTGTACCTTCTTTTTTCAGCCCTATCACACCATCATCATGGGTGGTAATAGTTAGGCTCAGACTAGTCTATCCTAAGGCAGATCATTACAACTGATAGCTTGAGTTCAAATCATAACGGTGGAAATGCTCTCGTACCTGCCGACCCCTTGTATGGTTCATACTAACCCATAAGGCAAACAGTTGGTTAAAATATACCAAAGACGTCCACATTGGGGTGGTGTAATGGTTATGCGAAACTAGGTATCGCACTTGGAGAACCCTTACTACCTATTAGAAAAGCTAAGTTTTGATGCTCTTTACTCTGAGCTCATATCAAATCTAACCCTGCTGGGGAATGGATTTGAAGTAAATACTAGCCATTTCTTAGAGCCCGATCTGAGAAGGATTGTTACTTGGTTTTAGGACTCAGTCTAATTCGTCCAATTTATTGAGATAGTAATCATGAAGCCCAATTAGAGACTCTCCAGAGACGAATTGCACTAGGGACACATTTAATCGAATAATTACTCCTCGCTATCACATATACTATGTGCATGAGTCGCATCTAATGGTTATTACCTTAAAACACCAACATAAAATAACAAAGGGAACCGCACTGATGATCTGAGAATGATTATATTTATTTCTCCCATTAAACTAAACGCTAACCTTGTCTTTTTTTTTCTAAGTAGATCAATAAATAAATAGATAATTTATCAGTCAAGAGTGGTTCCCCTTTGTTTTATCGTGGAAGTTATAGGAATAACCCCATTATGCTGTGTGTGTGATAAGGGAAATCCGTCTTTCAAGACTGTATTTCCCTATCACAATGCATCCACAGAAGGTAATTCAATACAATGGTTTACTCATCTCAAGGGTAGATGAACACATTCTCTTTGACCTCTAGCGTCAAAATTTGTATTGCTCAATGGGCTTATGGTTATTTTAAAGTTATCGTCTCTTACGAGAAAAACTTATATTAATCGGTTGAGGTGAACACTGAACCCCACTAATTAAGATTTCAAATTTGGAATTGTTGCAAGTTGCTATTAATATTTTCTAAGGTTAGAGCATTATCTACACATATATGTGCTGTGCTACACATAATAGATCACAATGTTGATGTTGTCGTTTTTTTTTTTTGGTTTTTTTTTTTTCCCTTAACATTTCCTATTTTCTCATTGGTTGTATTTATGATGATTATGTTGTTAACTATTATGTAGATCATAATTTTGATCAGTATAACCAATTTAGATTCAGAACAGCCTTGAAATATACGTTTTTTTTTGTTTTTTTCCCTTGACATTCCTATGATTCCTTACATTGTAAAACCTAACTTTGTTTTTTACTTTAGGGCTATGCGCAGCAATCCTACCCTCACTCTAACACGTGGGTGTCAGCGCGACCGGTCATAAGAACACAAATCCTATTAACCGAGTGCGGGCTCCACCCATCGGCTGCGGAAGCAACAGCAACATTACAGCACGGATACGCTCATGTGCCGCGTTGGGAAAGAACAAAGAAACATTTCGCGTCCCTGACAATCGCGGTGTCAGTCGCACTCTCCCACGTGCCTCATAGGCAGCGAGTAGTGATAAGCCCTCAGCAGCGTGCCTTGCAGGCCTCAATAAACTCAGTCACAAGGGCGCGCTAGCCGCGTGTTGCTCTGGGGGTGATAGAGGCCGCCTTTCCCAACTGGGAAGTGGGACGCTGATCTAACCCAAATATAACGATGTTTGGGCGGGTTGTGGGTGGGTCCCAACGTGGCCCTGGGGTGGATAATAGACGACCTGGGATCGAGTTACGGGTGGCTTAATATAATTTAACATGATCCGGTCTTCCAGTGGGCCGTATAAATCAATTGGTGCTTAAAACTAAAATCTTATTCATTGAGCACAATTAAGCACACTAACTTATTTTATGTAACAAAGAATGATTCATTTTGAAGAATATATATAGTTTGATTTTTAACAGGAATTCCAATGCTAAATGAACAGCTTATTTTTAATTATGTGCATAAGAATATAACTTATCATTATCAAGAGATACAATTTAACAAAGAAAATATATGTAAATGTGTTTATATTTAATTATTGGAATTATTATATACGACGTGGACCATTAGTTGTATTTTTTTATTTTTATTTTTAAAAATCTTTTTCTTTTTTTTTTTCTTTTTTTTTTTTTTTCTTTTTTTTTTTTGGATGATGAAATATGTAGCATTTCCCAAGTTGATTATTTTTTTAATTAAGGTTTTGTTATTTAATCATATAGTTATATAGAGCTTTGTAAATGGAGTCGCAAACTGTTTTGAATTATGCAAATATCACCAGTTATTTCAAAAGTTATGAGAATTAATCTCTGAAATTGGGGTACAAAAGTGGATATGATTTTATTTTTTAAATATGTCAAATCACGGACCAATTCAGAACAAGAATTCGTCATTTCTTTATATTTGGAGCAGTTTTTTTTAATTTAGGTTATTGTTTTTAATCGCAATGGTTATATAGAGCTTTGTAAATGGAGTTCAGACCGTTTGAATTAATATAAATATCCCCAGTGGTTCAAAAAGTTTAGAGAATTTAAGCCCGAAAATTTGGGGTACAAAAAGGGACATGATTTAAAAAAAAAAAAAATCACATCATGGACTAATCGAAAACAAGAAATTTAGTAATTTCTTAAAACATTTTCTTTATTTTTTTGGAACAATTTTTGATAAACTTTGCAATTTTCTAAAAAATTGTTTTCTTTCTGATTCTGTACTTAAATTTTATGAATCCCCATCTTTTATGTTTTTTCGGCTTTTCGACGCAAATATCATTTTAACTTGCTGTAAAAAATAATTCAATGGATATAAAAACACATAAAAATTACATATTTTATAAGATTATTTTCTTTTCTTTCCAACCATATAAATATTTTAAGATTGGATCAGAAATGTCCCGAGAAATTGAATTTTAACCAATTAAAAGTGAAAAATTGTTTATGTCCAACATTTTAACGAAACAATCTGTTATTGCTTATATTATGTGATTAAAAAAAAAATTCTTTTTTTTTCTTAGGAGAGAAAGGGCTGGGACAGAAGACAGGAAAACCTCTTCACTACAAAGGTGCCCCATTCCATAGGGTCGTCAAAGGACTTCATGATCCAATGCGGAGACTTTACAAAAGGTTGGTTTCCTTTTTTTCTCTTTTCTCTCTCTCGTTATCTCTCTACTTTCTTCTGTGTCGTACTATTAATACAAAACAAAATAAATGGTACTAATAATATGCGACAGGTGTCGTAAAGCATATGTAGGTATGAGTATATCTATATGACTGCATATAAGCATAATGTATATGTAATGTATGCATGTTGGTGTGATGTATCTGTATGGATGTGTGTATAGATTAGTATGGAATGGATGTACATGGTGTAATGGCTAGAGTTTGAAGAAATGGACTCATCGACCCAAGTTCAAATCCTAGACTAGGGCTGTCTACATTTCATATTAGTGCTAATAACCTTGAGAAAGATATGCATCCACCTGCTCTCCCTCCAGCTATGGGTAAATAGCAGGCAGACTGGGGTCTTAACCTTCGTTAGGCAACCAGTCTAGGAGAAGGAAAAATTTGAATTCAACCGGTTTAAAAATTGACTTGTGTCACATCTGCTAGTGCAAAGGCGTTGGTAAATATGTAGATAGGCATGGATATATGAATATCACACAAGAGTGTGGGACAACAGCAAGCTCACTATCCGTACAAAGGTACAAGTGTATAGGGCATATGTTATCAAGCACCCTCATGTATGGAAGTGAAACATGGACCTTATACTCCCACCAAGAGCGGCGGCTAAATAACTTTCTACCTTCGCTGCCTTAGACGTGTACTGGGCATCACCTGGAGGGACAGGATCAACTAACACAGCATCCTAGAGAGAGCTCAACTCCCAGCCTGTACTCTTACTGAGACAACGTCGTCTCCAATGGTTGGGTCATGTACGTCGGATGTGATGATGGACGAATCCCGAAAAGACATCTGTATGGAGAGCTAACATCTGGTAAAAGACAGATTGGTCGCCTGCTGCGATTCAGGATGGTCTGCAAAAATGATCTCAGGTGCTTTTTGGTATGTCCCTTCTATACTGAAAATTTGGCTCAAACCGCCCTCGGTGGCGGCAGAATCTCCAAAGAGGACTGTACATGTCAGAAGTCACCCTGATACAACATCATGAAGCTAAGAGGTCCATAAGAAAGCAACGGGCAACAAAGCATCGGAACATCATCATCTACAGGGACAACCTAAAAATGCAAATCTTGGTCGAGAATGTTCTCACATCGGACTTCATAGTCACAGGAGGCGCTTGCAACTTCAGTGGCAGCACAAAAACTTTTATCATAGTCTATTCAGAAACTGAATTGCCAATGATGATGAATATAATAGTATAAAAGGATAGCTAAGATAAGTTAGGGAGGTCAGCATATTTTATAGATGCTAAAATAGAAGAGAAGGATTTTTTTCAATGGGAATGAAAGGGATAGTTTTTTTTTAATGACCCTAAAATAAAACTCAAGCCCTTGTGTTAGTCGGGTCAGAGGTCAGTATGACAAGGATATCATTTTTTAATTTTTTTTAATTTTTTTTAAAATTTTTTTTTAAGTACTTTAATTCTGGGAGGTCCAAAGCTAGTGAAGCAAATTGTGTTTTGTATGTTGTGTCCCATATGTTCAAGGGAGCAGTAAGGGTTAAATCAAAGAGTTTCAGCACAAAGGGGTTCAACATAGGTAGTAAGCAGCAGTGGACACCAGGAACAAAAAGGGTTATTTCCTTAAGTCTATAACATAACAAAGGAATGCTCTGAAGATAAATTATTATTATTCCCATTAAAACTACCTAACTTCTTTTTTCCTGTAGAATCAAAAATAATAATTTATCAGTCAAGAGTAGTTTTCCTTTGTTTATTTGTTAGAGACTTATAGGAAATAACCCCCAAAAGTTAGCAGTTTGGCTGTTTAGACCATTGATAAAAAAACTGCCCAAGTCCATATTAACAAGTGTCTGTGTCAGACCTGACCTGGATAAACAAGAGAAATTGGTCATACTAAAACGATTATCTTGTGTATTCATCTGAAGGTGAGGCTCCAGTTCTAGAGAGATTGGAGTACCCATTCATAGCCATTACTCCCGGGTCCACTCTGGAGTAGTAAGTAGGCCTATTAGGGTCCCATATATGGGTCAAATTATTCTTATTTAATAGGATGTGGCAAGGAAACAAAACCTTTAAAAAAAACAGTTATACAAAAGATGTAAATATGAACTTAAATGAAATGTGATTCCCTAACCTCTAGGCATAAGTAACGCTAAAACAGATTGACATGCCATTAAAATCAATTAATGCCACTTGTAAGGTTCAAGGTTATAATAATGTTTATACTGTTGAAACTAAAACTCCGACAAGGGTGTTAAATATATAACAAGATGGAACTTTAATTAAGCACATGGCTAACGATATAACATGAAATGCAGATACATAGTAGATATACATAATAGAAATACATAAAAGGAACATTCATGAATGGAAATACAATGTTTAGGTATAAAAGAGATACATAAATGAACATATAATATAGAAGTTAATGGATATCCATGCAGTTATAATTCACTACTAGTGATGGAGGGCAGAAGCCCCCCGAGAAAGGAGTAGACAGTGTCTAGCCCAAGCGAGTTCGTTCGTGACCAAGCACAAAAAGAGGAAGAAGAGTTGAACCTCGCGCTTAAATACCAGACCCCTGGTTGGTCAGCACGGAAACCCCAGCGGGGAAGATAACTCTTCCAGGCAAAGAGAAGATAATCCCAAAACATTTTTAGTGATGAATATTAATCATATAGATTGGTTATTAATTTTACGAACCTCTCCACAACGAGCAGGATGTGACAATGTCAATTACTTTGTGGAGTTTGACAGGTTTGAATTCAGAGTTTTTCCTTCTAGAACTGGTTGCCTAACCAAAGTTAAAAAGCCTCTATTTTGCCCATAGCTGGATGGAGGATAGTTGGATTCATACTTTCCCAAGAGTATTGCACTATATGAAATGCCAAACAGCCTCATCTAGGATTTGAACCGAAGTCGCTGAATCCATTACTTATGATGATAACCATTACACCACATGCCAGAATTTCGATATTATACAATAAAAATTTTCCTATAAAATTTCAGCTAATGCAATAGCTAGATATCAGGCTATATACTTACTGATCTAACATTTGCAGGTGTGATAATGCATGTATAAATGTGTGATATGTTATGCATGGCTGAATCCTGTTTGTGAATAATTAATTTTTAGGCAACTCTCTTATGTACTCTATTTATGCATTTTGTCCCATTCGTTAGTCGTGAAAGTACAAGTAACATTAGCAGTTATTTAGCTGAATTCAGTAACTCTACATAAAAAAAAGATACTAGTACATAGTGATCATATTTTTTTAAAAAAGATACTAGAATAGGGATATATTTATTTAAAAAAAGAATACTCGTAATAGTGATATATTTAAAATTTAAAAAGATACTAGTAATATGATATATTTAAATTTACAAAAAAAAGATACTAGTAATATGATATATTAATTTAAATGATACTAGTAAATAGTGGATATATTTAATTAAAAAAAGATACTAGTAATAGTGATATATTTAAAGTTTAAAAAAAGATACAGTAATAGTGATATATTTAAATTTAAAAAAAAAGATACTAGTTAATCAGTGATTATTTAAATTAAAAAAAAAAGATACTAGTAAAGTGATATATTTAAATTTAAAAAAAAAGATTACTAGTAATAGTGATATATTTAAAATTTAAAAAAAGATATAAGTAATCAGTGATTATATTTAAATTTTTAAAAAAGATACTAGTATAGTGATAATTTAAATTTAAAAAAGATACCTAGTAATAGTGGATATATTAAATTTAAAAAAAGATACTAGTATGTGATATATTTAAATTTAAAAAAAGATACTAGTAATGTGATATATTTAAATTTAACCAAAAGATACTAGTAATAGTGATTATATTTAATTTAAAAAAAAGATACTAGTAATAGTGATATATTTAAATTTAAAAAAAGATACTAGTATAGTGTATATTTAAATTTAAAAAAAAAGATACTAGTAATAGTGATATATTTAAATTTAAAAAAAAGATACATAGTAATAGTGATATATTTAAATTTAAAAAAAAAAGATACTAGTAATAGTGATTATTTAATTTAAAAAAAAAGCTACTAGTAATAGTGATATATTTAAATTTAAAACAAAGATACTTAGTATAGTGATATATTTAAATTTAAAAAAAAGATACTGTTAAATATGTGATATATTTAATTAAAAAAGATACTAGTAATAGTGATATATTAAAATAAAAAAGATACTAGTAATGTGATATATTTAAAATAAAAAGATCTAGTAATAGTGATATATTTAATTAAAAAAAAAGATACTAGTATAGTGATATATTTAATTTAGAAAAAAAGATACTAGTAATAGTGATATATTTAATTTAAAAAAAAGATACCTAGTAATAGTGATATTTTAAATTTAAAAAAAAGATACTAGTATAGTGATTAATTTAAATTTAAAAAAAAGATACTAGTAATATGATATTTTAAATTAAAAAAAAAGAGATACTAGTAATAGTGATATATTTAAATTTTTAAAAAGATACTAGTATAGTGATATATTTAAAATTTAAAAAAAAGATACTAGTATAGTGATAATATTTAAAAATAAAAAGAATAGCTAGTAATGTGATATATTTAAAATAAAAAAGATACTAGTAATAGTGATATATTTAAAATAAAAGATAACTAGTATATTGTGATATATTTAAAATAAAAAAGATACTGTAATAGTGATATATTTAAATTTAAAAAAAGATACTAGTAATAGTGAATATATTTAAAAAATAAAAAAGATACTAGTAAATAGTGATATATTTAAATTAAAAAAAAGATACTAGTAATAGTGATATATTAAATAATAAAAAGATAACTAGTAATAGTGAATATTTTAAAATAAAACAAGATACTAGTAATAGTGATATATTAAATTAAGATACTAGTAAATAGTGTATATTTAAAATAAAAAAGATACTAGTAATAGTGATATATTTAATTTAAAAAAAAGATACTAGTATAGTGATAATTTAAATTTAAAAAAAAAGATCTAGTAATAGTGGATATATTTAAAATAAAAAAGATACTAGTAATAGTGATAATATTTAAATTAAAAAAAAAAATACTAGTATAGTGATAATATTTAAATAAAAAGATATAGTAATAGTGATATATTTAATTTTAAAAAAAGATACTAGATAATGTGATATATTTAAATTTAAAAAAAAAAAAAAGATACTATATAGTGGATATATTTAACATAAAAAGATACAGTAATGTGATATATTTAAATGTTTTAAAAAAAGATACTAGTAATAGTGATATATTTAAAATAAAAAAAGATACTAGTATAGTGATTATTTAAAATAAAGATACTAGTAATAGTGATATATTTGAATGAAAAAAAAGATCTTAGTAATAATGATATATTTTAATAAATATATATACTATGTAATGGTAATGTATCTAAAAACAGATATTAGTAAATTATAAATAAAAAACAAAATTAATTATTAAGATTTTAAGTAGATAAGCAGATTCTGTTTCTTGATGTTGAATTCTCAACTTGAGACAGGGACCATTTAATAATAATCTGCTTTTTTTTTCTACCAAATCAGTTTTCATGGCTTTTCTTGATTTTATTTCCAGGGAATGGTACAGGGGAGAATCTATATATGGAGGAGTGTTTCCTGGTACGGTATTGCTGGTATGTATTGGATATTTTTACTACTGGTCAATTTAGTCTGGTGGTATATATACAACCCATAATATCTAATGTATATGTAATATATCTTATCTCTCTCTCTATATATTTACTATATATATTATATTGTACACCATTTAGTGTTTGGTTGTCTCAACTTGATCGACTTTGACTTCAGCAGTTGTTCTCTCCCCCTTTTTCCCATCTCATTTATATTAGAGTGGTGCAAAAATAATTGTTTTTTTTTTCAATATAAAGTAATATAACAAAGTTTATATAAAATTTATTAATCGAAATAAGAACCATTAGTACCAACATGTACCAACAATAACAAGTATATTCATTCTGGTAGAATAGTTTTTGTAGTCCTGAATCGGTGAATTCTTCAAAGGTTTTTTGAGGCTGCTTGGTTGTTGATGTTCACTTACAGAACTTGTCAAGTATTGGCTTGAGGGGAAGATTGGTGAGTAAAACAAAGTAGGGTAGTTTGTAGTGTCCAGTTTTTGTCATGGAGAGAATCCCCCCCTTTTTTGGGGGGGGCGGTCATTATTAACCAATGCTGGACATAAACATTTCAGTTCTGAATATTATGGATTTTTCTGGCAGAGGTTTTTTAGTTTGCCAGGATTCAAGAAGTTCTGAATGCTACTGCTTGCCAATCCCAAAACAGTGAGCGCCCTGTCGGCTGGGACGTTAGAAATGCACTGACTGCACCTCTGCAGAGAGGTAAGACTCCCCCCAATGGGGCACCTGTTGGCCGTTGGTGGCGACCCGTGATGATTAAGGATAGACCCAGGTGGATGAACAGTTCATGACTTGCAATACTCCACTTTGGCCCTATCTTGGGCTAGATGGCCGGTCAGAGAGGCCAACCCTCCGATCATCGCTGTCACATCAAGCCCTAGGACCTATATGATGCCCAATCCTATTGCCCTTATGCAGCCCACCCCTTTTTATCATATGGGTGCTAGAAGGCCGGTGACTGAGGGTCTACATGTCCTGGGAGAATGACGTTAACTCTATCTGATGGTGAGGGCCAGTTTTGGAGGTTTGGGGAATGTGGAGTACCTTCATCACCATTGCTCCCTGGTCCAGTCTGAACCGGAGTGGGTCCCATCTATGGGTTAAATAGAAAAACATGAGTTGATAAACAAAATTTGTGTATCCATTAAGAATGAATTTATTTCAAAACTTTGTCGGCATTAAATGAGCCACTGAGGTTGCTATGCCGTAAAACAAAACAAACCAAACCAAACAGTGACTACCCTCTTAGTGGGGCTTAGACTATGCTGATTGTATCCCGTGCTGAAAGATAAGTCCGGGGGGTGGGGTCTTGAGTATGACACTAAACCGATGATGATGATTGAGTCTCCAGTCCTGGAGTCTCGAGAGTGTAGGGTAACCCCTTCATTGACATTATTCCAGGTTCACTAACCCAGAGGGGTAGTACCTGTTCTGGTCCCAGCTATGGGTCAAATAGACCCGTTTGAAAGTTATTCATATTTGATAGACTCTGTGGAAAAAGAAAAAAAAAACTCTATGAAATAAATCACCAAAAATGTAAATATGAACGTACAATGAATGTGATTCCCTAACCTCAGGCATAAAATAACCCTAGAAAGGTTAACAATGCTGTTGAAATTAAACATGAAGAGAGGTAGACTCTGACCTGGACTGGTAGTATCTGTTATAGTCCTATCTTATGATTCAAATAGAACTGTTTTGAAAATCATTTGACTATCTAAAATATGTGCCCTCTTGGCACAACTATTTGACTTTTATGTAATAAATATTTAATTTAGAAAGACTAACAAAACTAAACTAAGAACTCATAAAACGATTATACTTTTTTATTATTATTTAAACGATTAATATTTTAATTAATTTAATTAAATTTTAATTAATTTAATTAAATTTTAATTAATTTAATTAAGATTTAATTTTAAAAATTTTTCAACATAATTTAATTAATTTAATTAATTAATTTAATTAAATTTTAATTAATTTAATTGATTTTAAAACAATATTTTTCATTATTAGTAAACGATTACACTTTTATTATTATTTTAAAATTAAAAAATTTTTTTTTATTGATTGCTATATAAGTATAATATAGGGTTGCTTTGTACGTTTAAATCAATAACACCAAGTGAATTATTTATTAAACCGGTTTTGTTAAAACCAGTATGCAATATATCCACACTATGTATTATGTAAGACTTTATTCCTTAATGCATACATAAACAATTGCAGGATTTTTAATGCATTAAAAACATGGGCTGTTTTGAGGCAAATCTAACATTTGCTAAACTTTAATAGAGACATTGTTAATAAATAAGGTGCAAATTAAACTACATAAATGATTATTTAAAATCACTGAGAATAAAATGTAAAGTAACTAAAGGGAATTTGGAGTTGGCGGTGATGTAGTTTTTGGTTACAGACCCACACTGACACACAAGCTCTATTATAAATATGATGGTTAGATAGAATTTTGATAACATAATGTGTGGCAAAAAACGTTTAGAAACTACAAACAAAACTGTAATATAAACATAGAATGTGCACAATTCCTTAACCTCTAGGCATAATATAAACCCAGGCAGTTTGACATTCTGTTAAAATCTATCAATTTTAAAACTGCTTCACTTTGCTCTAATCAATTTATGGAACCCGATTGGCTGTTATATCCAATCAATTTTTGTCATCTGTCACAATGTAATCAAGAAAATAGATAATTTTAATGCAATAGTCGTAGAGCAGACTTGATTATGAAACCTTTTCTCTCGCCCCCCCCCCCAAGTCTGTATGTGTGTGTATGGCATTCACCCAATGTTGGTTAAGCCGGCACACGTGAATTGGGCAATGCTACATACTTGACGATTGGAAACCTCAGCTCTTGGATGTCCAGCCCATTCACAGTTCATAAACGGACACAGTAAAGATGTGGGCCAGATATGAGCTCCAAGTTCTTAGCTGACACCCTGGCATTTTCTCTGTCCGCAAGAGGGGTTGGTGAATTGGCCTTGTTGTTTTTGTTATCTAGGGCACGCACAAACCTATCCCACACCCATGCAAAACCTTTGGCATCGAGCACTCCTTGAAGATTCTTTATTTTGCATAACCATACAGCTCATTGTTTGTATATTGATCATTGGGTCAAACTCCAGGAATGTGACAGAGGCAGATTATTGGAAGACCCCTAGAATTCTCTGGTCACAAATGGCAAATATTCACAGCCATAGAGCAGATCAACCAGGTCTAATGCTTAATAAATGTGGCACATTGTATTGAGGGTTTTTTTTTTCTAGGATCTTCAGTCTATTTTCCATGTCTTCAATTCAAACTCTTACAATAAGACATACTTACCTTGGTTAAGGAGGATCAAAGTGTGTATCTGTTCAGATTCTATGCTTTGGAAGATCTTAGCTTCTATACCCGGCCTCGCTTGGGGTCAGTGTGCTTCGGCCTCTGGACCGTGAAGTACAGTTAATGGATCCGATCCAGGGGGGCCATCCCCCTCAGATCCTTGCAATTTTTAATGTGCCCACGTAAAAACGAGACCTTGTGTCCAGCCTCATAGGTGGGATGAGAGGCAACTACCCTTACCTTCTATAAAACCCGGCCTGCTGGGGGTCCAGTGTGCTTCGGCCTCTGGACCCGGTGAAGTAAAAATTATAGCAATCGATCCAAGGGGCTATGGCCCGCCCTAGATCCTTCGCAATTTTTATGTTGCCCACTGTAAAAACGAGACCTGTGTCCAGCCCTCATAAGTGGGATGAGAGGAAATACGCCTTACGTTTCTATACCCGGCCTAGCTGGGGGTCCAGTGTGCTTCGGCCTCTGGATGAGTAAAGTACAATTAATATGTCGATCCCAGGGGACCTATCCCCCGATCGACGGCAATTTTTATGCGCTCACGTAAACGAGACCTTGTGTCTCAGACCCTCCATAAGTGGGATGAGCAGCAAAATATCCTTATAAACAAAAGTAAAAACAATGAAAACATGTTATTCAAATCAAGTATAGTGAAACTTCACAATTTAGAAAATTATATTTATAGGAACGTACTTTACAGTTCATTCTAAGAATGCTTCAAAGTTTATAAACAACAAAAACTGCAAATTATTTTTGGCACCAAACGCTTTAAAGCAGATTCCATTCAAATTGTTGATCTGCAATTTCATATTTCTCATCTTTAATTCAGATGAAATTTTATTCTCAAACATGATCAAAAAAGTTTTTACTAGGACCTTGTGGTTTCTAGCTATTTGCTCTACCGACTGAGCTATCAAGCTTGAATCCATATTTTCCTTCCCATAGACCAATTGCCATGCATGGTTAAAGAGCCCAGTCTGTCCTACTATTTACCCATAGCTTAAGGGAGAATAGTTGGATGCATAGCTTTCAGAAGGGTATTAGCACTATGAGAAATGCAAACAGCCTCGTTCAGGATTTGAACTGTAAATGGCACATTGTTGTAAAATTTTTGGGTTAAATCCTACTTAACGGACATAAATTCTACCATCGTATGTCAGCCACCGAAAAAAAAAACCCCCAAAAATACTAAAAATCAAGGAATTAACCGAATTTAGTGAAATTTTCAGTGTTGATACATTAAGGAATTAAAGAATAATGCACCAGTTATTTTATTTAAAAACTTTTAGATTTTTTTCAGGTCAATTAACTTTGAACCACGTATGTTTGTGAATCTGTGTTATGCCTGAATGATATGTGGTTCAAAGTTAACTGACCTGAAAAAAAAAAAAGAAGAGTTTTCAAATAAAATAAATGGTGAATTATATTGTTTATTCATTAATATATCAACACTGAAAGTTTCATTAAATTCGGTTAATTCCTTGATTTTTAGTATTTTTTTTCTTTCAGCAGGGTGACATACAATGGTGGAATTTATGTCCGTTAAGTAGGATTTAACCGATTTTTATTAGTTCAATAAAGCTATATCCAATCAAATTTGCAATTTCACACATTTTCAACCCCACACTATTAATAATAGTGTGGGGTTGGAAATGTGTGAAATTGTGTGGGGTTGGCATTTTTCACTCACCCTAATCAGAGTTTCTCAAGAAGATAATTATTGAATTTGGATTTGGCATAAAACATAATGAAATGTATGTTGTTCTTCTTTCACAGTTACAGTTTCTCTTGTTAAGTCTAATATCATGGAAGGAATTTTGCAACGAGTGGCAAGAAAGGTGACATTTTAGAATCCCCTAAAAAAATGACTGTTTCTGTAAATTATGATGGGAATTATGCAATAAAACTAAATTTTGACCATACAACAAAATGGTATATGCATAAACCAGAATCTGTTCTTGAGAATGAAACACATAAAATTCTCTGGGACTTTGAGATAAAGATGGATCACATTATCCCAGCCAGGAGACTAGACCTAGTATTGATTAACAAAAAAAGAAAACTTGTCAACAGGTAGACTTTGCAGTTCCAGCAGATCACAGGGTGAAGATGAAGGAAAACACAAAAAATAAAGACAAATACCTGGACCTTGCAAGAGAATTGAGAAAAGCTGTAGAATATGATGGTTAAAGTGATACCCATTGTAATTTGTGCGCTAGGAACGGTCCCAAAAAGCTTGGAAAAAAGACTGGAGGAACTGGAAATTAGAGGAAGAATTGAGACTATCCAGACAATAGCATTGCTGAAATTGGCTAGAATACTCAGAAGAATCCTGGAGACCTGAAGAAACTTGTCATTCAGACTCCAGTGAAAGACCATCAGCTAACGCTGGTGTGAAAAACTCAAAAGGAGTGAAATTATAATAACCATGTTAATAGGAAGATGTGTTTCCTTTGTGCTACCATACCTTGTCATAGAATAATGAATTGTCCAGCATGTATCAGTATTTGGATCAAATAATTCTAAAAAAAAATTACTTTAAATGTAAATAAAAAAGCACAATTTTTTGTCTATGCAACTCTGGTTTTCCCACAATTAGAATGGTTGCACCATATCTGTGCATTGGGTTAATAACCAAGTAGCATGTTTCAAAGACATGCCCATATTTAGAACCCCCAATGGGGCCACCTGTTGATTGTAAGTGTTGACCTGTAATGCCTGAGGACAAGATTATGGTGGCTGAGCAGTCTGTGACCCAGGTACGAAGCGCGTGGTGTAATGGTTAAAGTCATGGGAAATGGACTCGTCGCCCCGAGTTCAAATCCGGGACGTGGTAATTGCATTTCATTTAGCGCTAATATCCTTGGGAAAGGTATGAATCCTACTCTCCCTCCAGCTATGGGTAAATAGTAGGGCAAACTGGGCTCTTTAACCTTGGTTAGGCAACCGGTCTAGGAGAAGGAAAACTCTGAATTCAAACCTGTTAAACTCTGCTAAAAGCCCCATCCAATCAATTGGCTGGTCATGTCAAACCCTAGCAATTATATGATTGTCCTGGCCATATTCTTCAAATTGTTCTTATGGCAAACACCCACCCCTTTTTATCATATAGGTACTATAAGGCAGTGGCTGAAGGTCATCTACTAGTATATATTAATACACATAAATTATTTCTACCAATTTATAAATACACATGAAGTTAATGAAAATTATTTATACCAATCTGAAGATATCAAGAACATGAAACATAGAGATTTTTATCAAAGTGACTTCATTCAGAATTAAATGACCCAAAAAGAGTTGATATGCCATAAAACAAAACAAACATATTTAAATATGATTCCAATTGTCCAGTAGCTGAACCTAATATCAGAGTTTAGAAAATTGGTTAGTTACAATACAGGATAATATGGTGGGTGTGATTAAAGTTTAATTAATTACACACACCATATTGATCTACAACCAAAAAATGGGATAGCAGTTTAATTTAAACTGCTATCCAATTTTTTGGTTGTAGATCAAATGATTGTCTACTTGATGGCTAGTGTGTAATATCTTGAATTTTCACTTGGTTAACCATCCATAAACTATTTTACAGTCTATAACTTTTCTTCCTCTGAACGTCTGGTTGATTCAGAACCCCCAAATTCAGTTGAACTGGATTTGTATTTTGAAATCAAATAGCAAACATGTTCTTATCTGCAAGTAAGAAATCATTTTTCTGCACTTGAAGATATTTTCACCCAACTGAAATTGATATTTTCTCAAAGTCAAGAGCTTCTTAGCATATAGACTTATCAAATAACCTAGTTTGATTGTGGGGGTGCAACTCATATAGTGTATCTTGGGTAAGAATAACCTGTCAGAGCCCACCCATCTTTAAGTCTGGTTTGAATTAAGAGTTTTTTTTAACTTCTAAATCAGTTACCTTACCACAGAGCCTAGTCTGCCCTACTATTTATCCATAACTGGAAGATATTCACGTTTAACATGAGAAAAAAAGTGCAATGGAACCAACATTGATGCAAACCTATTACAGGAACAATTGGTGAAATTTAAAAGCAGAGATTTTTAGCTCAAGGAAAAATAACTTAGAAGAACACAGGATTTAAAAACTGATAAACCACTGAAAAAAAAAGTGCTAAACAAAATTTTAATTTAATTAAATCAAATTTCAACTTGCAAAAAATTAAAGGTGAATCAGTAGATTTGTCTTTTTAGTCTTATTTGACACATGGAAAAGTCATTTTTAGGCCAGTTAGTTACTTAAGACATCCTATAAGTCATGGGGGTGCTACCAATGTAGTGTGTCTTGAGAAGGATTAGCCTGGTAAAGTCCATTCCTCTCCAGGTCTACAACTGGTTTGAATTCAGTTTTCCTTCTCCTAGACGGGATGCCATACCAAGATAAAAGAGCCCAGTCTGCCTTACTATTTACCCATATCTAGAGGAGAAACAGTTTGATTCATACTTTTGTCAAAGGTATTAGCGCTATATGAAATGCAAACAACTTCATTCAAGATTTGAACTCGGTTCAACTGACGATAACTGTTACACCATGTGCACCTCCTACTAACAAGAAAAAAAACAAAAGATTTATTACAAGAATCAAAAAAAAGAAAATTGTGGATATCTCCAAGCTTCCTGTAAATGGTGTATACTGGAGAACAACATTTTTTTTTGGTAGGATTCAAAAATTGATGGAACCTGAACAAACTGCCACTGTGCAATACTACAATGAGCAATTGGCTCATTTGAATTACGTATTGGAAGAAGGGAAAAGAGCTTTTATCTGGACAAGGAAGTTGGCAGGTGATTTTGCTTCATGAGGAGTTCATGACCTTTTTTGCAAATCAGATTCAGCAAATAAGACGTTCTTATGTGCGACATATTTTCCAAACTTGTCACTTTTAAACAATTACTTGTTTTATTCCAGGCAACACTCTTAGTTCTAAAAATATTCAAAATATCAAGAGAATTCCTTAAAGAATTCAATGAATCAAATTCACAATGATAATGATAAAATAAAAAATTTAGCTGAAAGATGGCATAAGGTCAAGTAATTTAAGTTATTTGGTGCCAACACACCCCTGAACCCACTCCAAAAAAACCCATTTATTCAATGAAGTTGTAGTGAGATAGCCAATGGCGTGTTATCTCATTTACATATGTGCATTACAGCAGGAGATATATAGAGACAGTCTAGAGGACATGAGGACATTAGCTACGAGAAGCTAACACACAGAGCTAAGATACGCTCGGAGAATTACTACTATTAGTACAACAAAGAATACGAAACCACACATCACAACAGAAGTGATACAGAGATGTGTTGCTGTGATGTTTGAATGATGATAGTATAGATTCTTAGAAATAAAAGTTTTTGTCAAAAATTGATTGGAGCTTTTCATCATCAATTTGAAAACAAAGAGAAAGAAAATTCTTATCATTTGTAGAACATGTGCTATACCTGCATTGGAAAAATAAAGTATAAAAAAGTTCACATTCGGGTTGCCCATACCGCGCTTTTAATCTGAACTAATAATAACGTTTGCTATTAAAGGGACATAACTCTTCCCTTTATATCATGCAAATGTATGTGAATTATTTTCAAATGCCACAATCAAAATTTGCTTTAAAAATATTACTATCTTGTGATATAAAAATTTAATATAGTAATGTTTTTTTATAAATACAAATATGAATAATTAAATTAAAAAAAACAAAACTAAATAAGTGTTTTATAATAATATATATCTTTTAACTTATATGAATGTGAATAAAAGATTTATATATATATATATATATATATATATATATATATACTAAAGCTGAGTTAATCAACTTTTGCTTCCTAAAGGCTTTTTTACTGTTTAGTTTAATGACACGAAATTTATACTAAATTATTTCTTACTTTTAGGATTGAATTATGTTAGAAAAAAATTCTGTTTTAATTGGTTCTAATTAGTCGTAATTTGCAATTAAGTCAAAAACCAACCAATCTCTTACTTTACTCTGTGTCTATTTCTTTCTTACCCTCTATGTATCTCTTGACTACCTCCTCGTTATATGTTAATTTTCTCTGGAGAGAGAGAGAGAGAGAGCCGGGAGAATTTGAAATGTATTTCTATGTTAAATTTCACAACCAGCAACCTGAAGCTTAAATGAGGTCAAACATTTCCTTTCTTAGAAAGCTAACAAAATGATTTTAAGGTTATATATATATATATATATAATATACTCATATATTCATTTCCTTTCTTTTAACTATATATATATATATATATGAGGAAGAATGAATAAAGAAAAGAAAGTACAAAATGGATAATAAAAGATGAATTTAATCAATATCACTTACACATGTGTTTCGTCAGTTTATCTATGTGTACACGATTCAAACTATTATTATTATTATTAAATAAACAAATGAAATGAAATAATAATAATAATAGAAAAATGTAAAAATATTCGTACACAGAGAAAATTCGACCTTCATCAGAGTGAAATTTTATTTTTGAAATTCTTCTGCACAAGCCTCCCATGTGATGGTGTTGATGTGGCATGTCTTCATGTTTCTCTTGCAGACATAAACGACCCAGTCAAATATCTTTGCTAAATTAACAGAAGCTATTCTGATAGTATAACAAACTATTTGTAAAAAAACAAAAAATCTCAAGAATTCTTATAGTGTTTTGAGGATGAGATGCTGGATAAGAGAAAATTATGATTTCTATAAATATTTCTATTTGCAACATCAGAATTATCAAATCCACCCTAACCTCTCTCATTCTTCTCTAAATGTATTATCAGAAAATTTGTAATTCTTGCTATCGTAAAGGATCTATTAGTTAAAGCAAGTCATGAGGTTATCTCATTAACCATAGGAATATCTAAAAGCAAATAATGAAAAGTTAGAATTAATTAATTTTAAAAAAATAGCAATATCTCCATTAAAATATACAATCCCAGGGAAGCTACTTCTGTTATTGCACTACTGAAGTGCTCTCCCTTGTTCTTATTACTTAGCTAGTGGGTTCACCGTAGATATTTTATTAAATGTAGTTTTTTGTCTGGCATATATTAATTATATATCATACTATACTAATATATATTATCAACTCACTAACAATAGTAGAGAAACACAGAGCTCCATAAATAGCAAGACTTACTGTATATACTCGTATAATGAACGACTTTTAAGACCAATTTTAACCTAAAAAACAAGGGGCCATTCATTATGTTTTTTAAAACGTTGAAGCTTACCTTGTTTCAAGGCATAAGTTAGCTTTAAATTTGATCAAAAGTGTTCCTGCATAGCCAATGCCTAAAGAAAGGCTATTTGTTAAGAAAGTTTTTACTTAATATTGTTTACCATTTATAACACCTGTGCATATGATATGTACAAATATTATAAATAGCAAACAAACTCACATAAAAACTTCATTATTTTAGCTGCTTGGAATATCCAGGTAAACACGGTAAGCTACATCTAAGTCTAGACTACATTGTTTATTCATGGTATTGCATTGATTTTAATTGTATTAAAATAGTTGTGAACATACAAATAAGTGTTTGAATATTTTCTCTTTATGTCATTGAATGTTAAAGAAATATTTTTTGTAGGCTAGCAAAGCCAAATGTTAGGGGTGCAATATATGATTGTAAATGCAAGAGAATTATCTCCCTTGCTTTGCCCGGCTATCCTATTGTGTGGGTACAAAACACTGTTCGACACTGGTAAAATGTCACATGTGCGTGTGGTGCTAGTTTTTCAATTCTTATTAGCAGGTAGGAACTGGGGAGACAAGAAGGTAAGTGCGAGTACGGAGCTTTTCCTCCTTTTCAGTCGGTAGAGCGTTCGGCTAGAAACCACATGGTTCCTAGTTCGATTCCGTTCTCGCCAACTCAGTGTATGAGTAACACAGGATCTGTGCGGTAAAATAAGGAGCTGATGGTAGGTGTGGCGCTCCACCTCAGATGCCAAAATAATCTCCTTGGTCTAGCGCTAGTGAAAAGGGGATAGACTCCCTCTCTGATTGGCTGATACCGACTTTAGGCCGCCCCGACGACTTTACTTTACTTTACACAATAAAAAAACCTGTTATTATTTCCAAAATGCCTTAAAATAAATCTAATTGATAAAATCTAATTCAACAAACAAGAAGAAAAAAAAATTATGAAGGTTTTATTATTGAATTAATTCTTTTCTTTTTTTGCTTGGGACTGAAAGAATCAAAACATAAATATAATCCAGAAAAAATTCGTTTGCAATAAATGCTCATTAGAAATTGAAACTAGGATTTTTTCATCAAAAAAGGGGAGATAATTATTAGTTTCCATCCCCATATGCTATAAGCCGTGTGTCTAATTGAAACTGGTTATGATTAACAGGAGGTGAGAGGAGGCTTACCACAAGTCACCACTCACAACGTGGAGTTTGCAAGTTCTATCTCTGTAGCCTGCCGCTACATCATCCTTAGTGCACTTCCATTTAGAAGTGTTGCCAAAAATTTAGTGAATAAAGAAAATGTGCTTGTGCCTTCTGTCAACCAAACATACAAATTTAAGTATTTTATGTTGTAAGGGAAGATAGCAACCTGGTGCCTCCTCGTCAAACAAGGAACAAAAAGAAGTGAAGAAGAGAGGAAAAAAGCTGCCACAGAAAAGAGAGCTAAAAGAAAGGAGAAACAGCAGCACCCCCAACACCTACAGAAAGCATCACCTTTTGTTTGCAGCCATTGCACCAGAGACTGCCATTCGAGGATCGGTCTGTTCAGCCACTCACGTAGCTGTAAGTGAGAGAGAGAGAAGAAAAAAAAAAACTATGCCATCGTCTAAAATAGACGGAATGTTGCCAACATAAGGGAAGATATTTTCCCTACAAGAGAGTTGGATTCATCCAATGAAACACAATAAAGATACGAATTTGCAAGTTTATTCATAGTCGAGTTATTACATAATCTATGCGGTTGCATAAGATTATTGTCAATCCCCTGTATTTCTAAGGGATGGCCCTTTTCATACCACGGGCGGGACTTTCCATGGAATAGTACAGAAAGCCCGCCAAATTACGTGAAGTCACGTGGGACCTGGTTGGGTCCTCAGTTTTCAGTTGGATGTCAGGCAGCGAAGATGTCCTGCCTTAACTGGAACTCACCACATACACGCGCTATGTTAGTCAAATGTTTAGTTAAGTAAATAAAAGCTTAAGAAAATAACACAGTTTTATGGTTGGTGAATGTCTTGGTAACAAGACTGATCTAGAAGAAGAAATGAGTTAAGTGTGACCGACCACCAAGACGAAGTCCAGACGCTAGAAGAGATGTTAGAAGAGACGCTAGAAGACGTAAGATAGAGAAAAAGAACAGAAGAAGAATAGAAGAAGTAATGAAAAGGGTATACAACAGAGTTAATAGTAGTATTTGTAGTTAAGTCACTACTAATCGAGTAGCTAGTCATACTGTAGAAGACCTGTGGGTAATTTATGAGGAAGTGCATCCCGGTCTCCTGCCTCAAAAATTGCTACCCGGTGACTATTAAAATAACGACCCAGTTCAGTCTATTCAAAATTATCCATCTTCATATCTATCTATCTATCTCAATTTGTTCATATTTATCTATATTACTTTAAATACTAAGATTTTTTTTTTATTCATGTTAAAATTCAGTTTTCAGTTTAATATCTTGTTTTTGTTTAAATAAACAAGAATTACAACAAAAAAGAAGCGACCCCCCCCACAAATACATTTACTTGGTGAAAATATCTATCTATCTATCTCCATTTGTTCGTATCTATCTATATTATTTTTTTGTTTATCTATCTATCTATCTATCTCAGTCTATTCAAAACTATATATCCATCTTCATATCTAAACAAGAATTATGACAAATTACGATAAATAAACAAGAATTACGACGAGTCCCCAAGACGAAGTCCAGACGCTAGAAGAGTAGAAGTAAGAAAGTAAGGAAAGAGAGTATACAATATTTGTTCATGTGTATGATTGTATGTTTAATGTTTATATGTATTCATGTATGTGAATATATCTATAAGTATTCGTGTATGTGAATGTGTTTATATGTATTCGTGTATGTGACTATAAATGTTTGTGTGCAAGTGTTGAACTTTAAATAAAAATAGAAAGATATTTATTTGTTGCCACTTACCAAAGTCTGTTGAGTTTCTTCGACCTTTCCGATTCCCATTGCAATTTGGTCTCTCAGTCTTCGAAATTCTTGAAAATCTGCAAATTCTGATGGAAATTCAAGACTTTGGCAATATTTATCTGAAAGATCTTGTCTTGGTAGTTGATAGATTATTTGTAAATCTCGATTCCGTTCACCTTGACAAGAAATGCGGGGCACTTTGTGATTGGGAAGTTGATCCATATATTCCTCAATCTACAAAGATAATTTCATGCAAAAATGAACCAAAATTTAGAGAAAAGATTATCGATGTTAAGCTATAAAAATTCACACAAGTAAAAAAAAATATCAAGAGAAATTAATTTTTACATTTTAAAATGAATTGATTAACATTGTCTTATATAAAAATGTTTAACAAAAACTGTTCTGCACTGTTAAATGTACTTTATAGAAAATGATATATCACTTAGTCTATTCAACACGGTCGTCCGAAAGTATTGTCATCGGTACATATTGTTTTAAGTTTCAGTTTTTGTTTTTGTTTTAATAATATAATATATGATATTAATCAAAATAATAATAATGATATGATTTTATATTTTATTTTTAACTGCTTATTTCAGGTAATTATCAGTGATTAATTAGAATTTATATTTTGGTGAGGGGATGACAAGACTTTCGAACCACCCTGTATTCTAGTTGGAAGGTATTTTATTAAATAATTCTTGTAGATGTTTCTATAATTAAAGTTAGATAATTGCCAAATTTTATTTCATCTTAACTTCATTTATATTCCTACTTCTTCAAATAATTAAACCAACAAATTTTAGTGAATCTAATTTAAAATTCTTGTTTATTGGTTTAATTTTCATGAATTTATAGTAAGATGAGTCAAAAATTTTGCAATGTTTGCATATGTGTTAGTTTCCAGAATAATCTCCAGGAACTTGAGGGAATTGAATTGATTCCAGACCCAGCACATAGTCTGAACCTAGCTCCTTTGGATTGTTACTTGTTCCAATCCATGGCTCACTTCCTGTGCTTATGATGCTTCCACAACCAAGAGGAGGTGGAAGCTTCAGTAAAGAGTTCTTTACCTCAAAGGACAAGAACTGGTATCAGCATGAAATCAAAGAATTGTCAGAAAGGTGGTTTCAGACTGTGCAACATGATGGTCTCTACCTTGAATGCTAGATTGCTTTTGTTGTAACTTGAAGAATAAAGTAAATAAGTAAAGTCGTCAGGGTGGCCTAAATATCAATATCAGCCAGACAGTGAGGGAGTCTATCCTCTTTTCTCTAGTACTAGACAAAGGAGATTGTTTTTTCAGCATCTGAGGCGGAGCGCCACACCTACCATCAGTTCCTCACTTTACTGCACAGATGCCTGTGCTACTCATACACTGAGTTGGCGAGGGCCGGTATCAAACCAGGAACTTTCAGGTTCCCAGCCAAACACTATCAAATAAGTTATTTTTATTTTATTTTATTTTGATTAATGAAACAATTATTCTTATATAAACTCTGCATGAATGACCCCCCCCCATTACAAAGTAATTAATGATTGCTAAATGGAAAAGAACAAAACTAATTAAAAAATAATTTCTCCCACCTGTAATTGGTAAAAAACAAAACTAGTAAAAGAACAGAAGTTTCTCTCACCTGTAATCGGTTAAGTCCATCTGGTATCCATGTGTAACCTTCACGCAGAGTCTCTTCTTTCAATGTGGCTGTGGGTCGGTCTTGTTTCCAACCTAACCGTTCTCGAATATCTATAAACTCACAATGATAAATGTCATGGGACTCCCGTGGACAACGACACAGTTTGCATATATTTCTGGAAAAGAATATTTGAGTTTTTTAGGAAAGAATTTCCAAAAGTGTATGTTGTGAAAAAGTGGAGGAGATGATTAACAGAAAGGGAAAGGAAGGGATGAGTGTAAGTCAAAAAGTAATGCCATTTTGTTTAGGAC
Source organism: Doryteuthis pealeii (assembly GCA_023376005.1). Classification (NCBI taxonomy): domain Eukaryota; kingdom Metazoa; phylum Mollusca; class Cephalopoda; order Myopsida; family Loliginidae; genus Doryteuthis; species Doryteuthis pealeii. Next base: position 8,345,594 of record CM042165.1, read on the forward strand.
AGGTATAATTACCAACACAGGAACATGTATCATACATTAAAATGAAGCTGGTCCTTGATAGATCACATCCCCACTTCTCCATATAGTCACTGTTTCTCTCAATAGCAATGTTCCACCTTTGAATGAGAGCATGTATCCCTGACCCGCAAAATTCTGTTGACTGTTCTTTGAGCCAATTTTTCACTACGGATTTCACTTCCTCGTCACTGGAATAATGTTTGCCTCTCAAACCCTCTTTCATTTCAGTTGCGATCTGATGAGTAAAGTTGTCCACCCGATTGAGGCAATTTTCTCCCTTGTCCTGATGCTTGTGTGTGGTCGAGCATTCTCATGCAGAAGGTGGACTTTGTCGATTGGCAAGTTGGGTCTTGCTCATCAGATCCTTGCACTGAGCCTCATTAGTTTTGTAAAAATTTCACATGAAATAAATAAAATAGCATTACTTTTTGACTCACCCTTGTGCTTTGTTAGATGTTTACAGTTTTAGATTGGATGCCAAATCTTAGAAATAAGTCCAATTACAATTGTTGTATACCATTTCTTTTCTTTCTCTCTACTTCTATTCTTCTTCTGGCGTCTTTGATATTTTAAGTTCTTCTAGCATCTCTTCTAACATCTGGACTTCGTCTTGGTGGTCGGTCGCACTTAACTCATTTCTTCTTCTAGATCAGTCTTGTTACCAAGACATTCACCAACCACAAAACCGTGTTATTTTCTTAAGCTTTTATTTACTTAACTAAACATTTAATGTAACTAAACATAGACTAACATAGCGCGTGTATGCAGTGAGTTCCAGTTAAGGCAGGACATCTCTGCCCGACGTCCAAACTGAAACTGAGGACCCAACCAGGTCCCACGTGACTTCATGTATTTCGCGGGCTTTCTGTACTATTCCATGGAAAGTCCCGCCCGTGATATGAAAAGGGCCATCCTTTTAGAAATACAGGGGATTGACAATAATCTTATGCAACCGCATAGATTATGTAACACAATTAGTAAAAATGCAGTTTGGTTGATCTCAGTTTAATTTGTGATATGACCCTTTACATTTCTAAGTTGATCTATTTTGTGATGTTGACCCTTTAGTGACCCAGGCTGAAATCTTAAATATTTTTAGTAATATGAGGCACAATTCAACAGCTCCAGATACTTTTGCTGAGGCTGTGAAGGTGATGAACCACACTGGATTATGAGAGATGCTGAGCTCACCTGATACTCTCTTAGTACTACTCGACGGATTTGCCTCTATGGCTTGATATTAATATCAATATATAATGTAATTATTTGTGTATAAGACACACAATTTTTCTGGATTTTTCAACCCAAAACAGGTTGCATTCTAACAGGTTGGTTGGTTGATTTGTTTTACAGCATATCAACCTTTTTCGATTCATTTAATTCCAAATCAAATCATTTTAATATCAGATTGCTTACAGTAAGTATAGTCACCCACCAAAGTATTGAACAGGCTTATCGCTGCTTAACTTCAGCAATCTTATGGGAACCAGTGTGTAGGGGATTATCTTCCCTTTTCCTGGAAGAGTTATCTTCTCGCTGCGTTACCGTTTGTTCCCACTAGGGGACCTCTGGTATTTAAGCGCCTGATTTGAACTTGTCTTCCTATTTTTAGCTGGATCTTCTCAACGAACTGCTATGAGCTAGAGTCTATCTACCCACTTCTCGGTGGGGCTTTTGCCCCCCCCCCCTACATTACTGTAAGTCCTTTATACAGCATGGACTATCCTTTAGTTCATTGTCTGTAACATTTATATTTTACATACATTTGGGTATCTTGTTTATACCTAAATAGTGTATATGTATTTACATGTTCTATTTTCCTGTACATTATGTATCTTATCGTTTCCATGTGCGGTTATATATATTAAATGTTTTGTCTCACAACGTGTTTTGAATCTTACAAGTGCTTTCAACATGACTTAACCATAAACAATAATTGAGATAATAGATTAATAGAGGCATAATTGCTTGATATTATGTTATTGGAAAGATGTTGTATTGTGCCAATAAGTGTTTTATAAACATAGAGAATTGCAAATGATTTGTACTGGAACAATATGGCAGCTAGAAATTCTATAAGTCTTTCTAAGATTGGTTTCTTTAATTGATTTTTTGTTAAGCATCCATTTTAGATTTCTTTCTTACCGCCAAGCATGGGGCTTGAAACCAGGACATCTATCACCACATCCCATACATGGTTGGTCTTCATCAATTTCATAAATGGTAACTCCCTGAAAAGAGAAAATGAATAAAATGCCTAAATTTTTAGAATGATAAATATTTAAATATATATAAAATAGAAAAAAAAAACAGAAGTCATTAAAGATGCTTGGATTGGGTTGTTTCTTTTATAGCATGTTATAGAAGGGGGGAAAATATATGGGGGGAAATAGATATTGAATCAAGAAGTTCCTGCTGAGGGGGGACCAAAAACAAGCGAGTTCACCGTCTTCTCACAAGCCAGACTTTTTTTGGTCAACACATTCTTCGTTTTCGTCTAGCAGCTGGAAAATCCGTCGTCGTAGTCAAAATAATCTTTAACAGTTCAAAATCGCAATTCCTATTTAGTTTTGTTTCTGTTGGACTAAAATCCATTTCTATACTGGGTCGTTCGCAAAGCGCTTCTTTGTCGTTGTCGACTTCTTCTGCTGCTGCTGACACCTAGCGCTCGACTCGCTTGTTATTTATGGACATATTTACCCAAACATCCAGGCACATCAGTTGAAACTCGTGTCCGTCCAGTGCCCAAATTGCATTTGTTTTTGCATGCGGAGGACGCGAGTTCGATCCGGCAGGCAAGACAATGTCTTGCTCCCTTTCCTTTCTCATTCTCCGTCACACATGTCAACCCTTGTTGGGTTATTTAATGCTGAAGTCAGTCTTTTTTTTTCAAGCAGTTATATAGTTTCAAATAACTATTTCTATTTATGATTGATTTTAATGGCGTGTCAACTCATCTAGAGTTATTTTATGCCAAGAATTCAAGGAATTGTATTTAATTTACTATTTAATAGCGGTAATAAATTGTCCTAAAAATACTTGCTAGACAGACTGCTTAAAGAAATGACCAACAGGATAAACTCAGATACAACTTTCTACTTCAAGGAGAGATCAACAGACAAGGATTATATCTAATACATCTTCTACTTTGAGAACAAATGAACTGACAAAAATTAAATCCGATTCTACATCTTTCTACTTCAAGAAAGATTTAAACTTTCTGCCATAAAGAATCTCCATTGTAAATTTGCATTCAGCTACAGCACTAAAATGGCTGTACGAATTGTAACAATATCCCTAAAGATAGAAATCTTTAGCCTGCATGGATGAACTGAATCCTTGCTCTGTGTGAGTTATTAACACATCTAGGAAGACAATTTGTTGTCTTGTTCTTTTTCCATAGTGAACTGTATAGATGATGGATTGAGTTCACATGATCCAGTAGTATTTGAACATCTTCCTGATGGGGCCAGAGAATGAATGTGTCATCTATGTATCTAAGCCACATTGATGGCTTTAGTGGTGTAGATCATAAGGCCATCTCTTCAAAGTATTCCATGTATATATTCGCCAACACCGGGGATAAAGAAGGCCGGAGGGCATATCGGCCGAAACGTTGTACAAGTAATAATGAAGATGGGGACAATAGTCTGAATAACGCAGATAATACTAATCTTCAAGCCTCATCTCAAACATTCAGAGAAATAATTTCATTCAACTCTCCTTCATTTGATTCCAGACAAAATAGAAAGACGTTCAAAAGAAAAACTGAAACAGAATCATCAAACTTCAATAGTTAAATCACTCATCATCATGTTGCGCAATTAGCACAGATATCCATGACGATCTCTCACCAACTTTCCCTATCATTCATTGTCCCAGGGATGTTTTCTGTGCAGCATCCAGCATCCACGCATAGTTGGTCAATGTAGGTCCTTGTTGGGCGGCTCACATTAGCATGTCCATGTGTTGGCTTCCATAGGGAATGTTGCTTATAAAATTGTCCTTGCTTCTCCAGTAGTATACAGCATGCCTTGTCTGTTGGTCAAATCACTACACAAAACAGATTAGACACCTCTACAACATATAGGCATAGACCCTACCTTAAACCTCTCTCACTATAATTTAATGATAATAAATTCAGTCAATTTAGATTCTTCATATCCTGGCCCTATGAAGCACTCCACACCTTTCACCACTTCTTGAAAATCTTTACTTGACCCGACATTGGTTACTACCCTTTTTTCATACACAACCAACCTTTCTCCCATGTTTTGGAAGTCATCCATCCTTACCACACAACATCTCATCCACCTTACATCCTGATGAAGTATTATCTGCATTATTCGGACTATTGTCCTCATCTTCATTGTTATCTGTACAACATTTCGTCCAATGTGCCCTCTGGCCTTCTTCAGGTATTTCTTGTCGGACTCGGGAACCTTCTTGTCATAATTGGGAGCCATCACAAAACTTTGAACCTAACCCTTTATTCATTCCATGGGGGTATCCTGTTCTCATTCCATTAACCATAGCTGGGGTAGAGGCATTAAGCTGTATTAATTATTATTCTGTTACTACTGCTCCTGACCAGGAGTGAACCTGCAGTCTAGAGATAACTGTTACTTAGAACTGTCTTAACCTAACTCCTTTATCCACTAGGCCATGTGTCCAATTGGACAATCCAGTATGAATTTTGGGAACTTATAAACCTAATGTCTTCTTTTGAATAAAGGTTTGTTAAAAAAAAAAACGAAATGTTATAACGTTGACTTCACCATCAAGAATAAACTCATCTTTTTGTATTTTGATTTTCTATATATTAAATTATGTAAATAAATAAATTTCAAAACGAACGAAGAATGTGGAATTGGCAAGCTAGTGTAACGGTTAGAGACTTCGCCTGTCAGCTTGACAGTCGAGGTTTCGAGTCACACATGGAGCAGTCTCCCATGTCTATAACCTTGCTGATGAGACCTAATAGGTCGAAATGTACATTCAGGGATTGACATTTTCTCAATTCGTTTAGCCTTACATTTGAACATATATGCCCGCCTAAAATTCATTAATTATTAACTAATTAATTTTCAAAATTAGGTATGACTTCAATTAAGCACATATCCTCCAAAAATATTAAATTATGTAACCTCATCTGTAGCCATTGGCAATTTTTGAAGAAGAATGGAATAACCTTATTATTTACCAACTAATTTATTTAAATGAACCTTTGAGCTATATTATTAAATAATTACTTAGATGATACTCCTATGCCAAATTTATATTTCAATAAGCGTTTGTGAGTAAGAGAAGAATATGGTGTGTGTGTGTGGGGGGTGTGGTGGAAGAAAATGAAAATATGAAAAGGAAGGAATGAAAAGGTTTGAGGGCAAAAGGAGAGAGGAGAATCAAAGTTGGGTCAATTATATACACCTCTGATATTACAATCAACTTTTGGGCCAATCTATTCAACAGACATAAGAAAAGAGAATGAAAGTTTTTAGGAAACACTCCAATGTATCAATTACAATCAACAGAATTGAATGGTTGGTAGTAAATAGTATTATCAGTACTAGCAAATATATGCACCCTCTGGGTGCAAGTATTTATGTTTTGTTGTCATCCTTCCGTCTACTAAAGACGATGGCGTAGTGTCCACATTTTTAAAAATTTTTTTAAAATAAAATATTATATTAAATTAGAAAGGCTAATGAAACTAAATAAGAATGCAGATAAAAAGATTTGAAACAGGAGGGGGGGTATAATCGAAAAATAGAACAACTGAAACTTACTCTTTCATCACTCCCATCTTTCATTGCTAAATTTTCCTAATATAACTATTTAGTTAAAATTGGAAGTAAAGAATAAAATTACAGTTATTTCTTCTTGTTAATGGATTTCTTTTAAGATTTAAACCTCAATATTTTTGCTCATATTCATTAAGATAAAATCAAACAATTAGTAATCAATAATACTAAGCACATATTTATTAAAATCAAAATTTTAATATCAATATGCAAATTAGCCTTCCCGTTCACAGACTTGAGTAGTAATATAGTTTCGGTTACAGACAGACAAACACACAATCTCCATTATAATAAGATATCTCATGTTGCTGGTATGAACCAATCTTGTTTCATTAACAAAAAGATTGATTGATTCTAAAGGATCAATGGGATTATTTCATGCCAAGAGGTCAGGGAATTGTGTACATTGTATATTTACATTTTTGTCTTGATTCTTTCAGATCTATTTGACCATGGAACCCTAAAGGTACTACCACTTCTAGTCAGAGTGGACCTAGGAGGGTAATCTATGAGGAAGTGCATCCCGGGCTCCTGCCTCAAGAGTTGCTGCCGGTGACTATTAAAATAACAACCCAGCTCAGTCTATTCAAAACTATCCATCTATCTATCTATCTCAATTTGTTCATATTTATCTATATTACTTTAAATACTAAGATTTTTTTTATTCATTTTGTTTAATGTCTTGTTTTTAGTTTAAATAAACAAGAATTACGACAAAAAAAGAAGCTGGGGTTGTTATTTTGATAGTCACCGGGTAGAAATTTTTGAGGCAGGAGACCGGGACGCACTTCCTCATAAATTACCCCTAGGAGTAATGGCAATAAATCGGTACTCTATACTCCCAAGATCTCCAAAAATAGAGCTTCTCCATCAGATGCATTTAATGTCATACCCAAGACATCCTGGGGGTAGGCGCCTTAAAAAAATAACTTTCTCTTTTTTCTTTCTGAATTATACCCTGAAGAAAATTGTAGAATTGATTGGCTAAAATATCATGGTTACATCAGTAACACCACAACAAGGAATTCAGTTGTCTGAAAAGCATTCGGAATATATAATGTATTTGAATGAATAACATCATTTCTAAAAAAAACTTAATAATAATAATAATATCAAAGCGAAAATTGATAAGACCCAACAAAATAGTAAATGTAGACTTTGCGGTAATAGAGATGAGACTGTAAACCATATACTCTGCGAATGTAGCAAACTAGCACAACAAGAATACAAAACTAGACACAACTGGGTTGGGAAGGTGATCCACTGGGAATTATGCAAAAAATTAAATTTTGACCATACAACAAAATGGTATATGCATAAACCAGAATCTGTTCTTGAGAACGAAATGCATAAAATTCTCTGGGACTTTGAAATAAAAACGGATCACCTTATCCCAGCAATACGACCAGACCTAGTGTTGATTAACAAAAAAGAAAGAACTTGTCAACTGGTGGATTTTGCAGTGCCAGCAGATCACAAGGTGAAGCTAAAGGAAAATGAAAAAATGGACAAATATCTGGACCTTGCCAGAGAACTGAAAAAATTATGGAACATGAAAGTGAAAGTGATACCAATTGTAGTTGGTGCACTTGGAACAGTCCCAAAAGGATTGGAAAAGGGTCTGGAAAGTTTGGAAATCAGAGGAAGGATTGAAACCATTCAGAACACTGCACTGCTGCAATTTTCCAGAATACTTAGAAAAGTCCTGGAGACCTGAAGAGACTTGTTGTCACTCAGACTCCAGTGAAAGACCATCAGCTAACACTGATGTGAACACTCAAAAGGAGTAATAATAATAATAATAATAATAATAGCAGCAAAAAGGAAATTCATATTTTTACTCATCAAGATTTTGAGTTGATTTCACTGTATCAACTTTACAATTTATTTCTTGTCAATCATGATTGGCTAGAATATTTAGAAGTGTTCTGGAGATCTGAGGAGACCTGCTGTCATTCAGACTCTAGTGGAAGAACACCAGATAAAACTGGTGTGAAAAACTCACAAGGAGTGAAATATTATTATTATTATATCATTATTGATGATGATGATGATGATGATGATGATGAGCCCCATCTTTTGCTCTTCCTTATTGTAAAGGATTCGATTTTCATTGCCTAACACAATGTTCCAAAAATAGAACAAAATTCAATATGGCCCAGCAAGAGTGAACACTCTAGTAACATGTTGCTTTTCATAATTTAATTGTATTGTAAATTATCACATCAAAACACAACAAACAATGCTTTTTTTTTGTGATGTCTTGAAAGAAAAGGACATTAAATGTATCACTATGACAACATAGGAAAAATAAAATGGGACTATTTATAGGGACAGAATGTTGCTATGGTTGTGTGTCTTCAATCAGACAAAAAGCATAAAAATACATTGCACTAAAATGGGATAGTCCATCAAGAGCAATGCAAATTTTTAACTGTGATCAGCAAAGTAGATTAATAGCAGATCCTATGAGGCCCAATCCAAACACAGTGAGAGAAATGTAAAGAGTAGAGTTTGTATTAAGCTGTCTACAGATAATGATAACAAATATGAAGTAGCTGATCAAAAATTCTTTTTTTTTTTCTTCTTTTTTTTCCATCATGGCTCAGTTGAGTTCTTTTAGTGTAATTATATATAAAGTATGTCTGCAACATTACAGAGCTGAAAATAGAAGGTGGCCAAGAATACAACAGCAAACAGAGAAGCAGCAAGTAAAACAGAAACTTTTGAAAAAAAAAGTGCCGTAAGAGTTGGTTACTGGATTAAAAAACACTGGCTGTTTATATATCACAGACTGTGAATACAAAGAACCATTGATTAAACAACAAAAAAAAACTACAAAAATAAAAAAACAAGTATGCTTTTAGAAAGAATACAAAATTATTTACTTGAAGAAGTAACAAGTGGTTTAGGTAAGATTTAAAAACAAACATTTAGATGAACGTTTCCACAATGTACACTCAGATCCACAACAATTTACTCTAGGATTATATACGAGCTGAAAAGACTAGTGTACTACTTAAATGTGGTCTTATTCATTTAGTTGAAAAACAAGAGATTTTGTGAGAAATGCAAGCATGAAAAGCAGACTTAAAATTAATTGGGACTTACAAACAATAGATTTCTGTCTTAAAATATGTGTAAAAAGCTTCTAGAGAAAATCTAAAGTGGAATATCATTCAGAAGGAATTGGGATCAACAGAATTCATATCATAAACAGGGAATTGAAAATAAAGAGAGAAATTTTGACCAATTTATTCTGCTGTGCATTGTTAAAGTCAAAATCTTCTTCAGCAGATGAAAGAGAAAGAGAGAAAAAGAAAGAGAGAGAGAGAGAGATAGAGAGAGAGAGAGAGAGAAAGAGAGAGAGAGAGAGAGAAAGAAAGAGAAGAAGAGAGAGAGAGAGAGAGAGAGAGAGAGAGAGAGAGAGAGAGAGAGAGAGAGAGAGAGAGATAAAGAGAGATAGAGAGAGAGAAAAAGAGAAAGAGAGAGAGATAGAGAGAAAGAAGAGAGAGAGAGAGAGAGAAAGAGAAAAAGAGAGAGAGAGAGAGAGAAAACTTCGTTAACCCTTTTGGTGTGGAGTGCAACTTGAGTCACCATAACATTACTAAGAGCAACATGTAACTTTAATTCACATTACTTAAAAATTTTGGATCTTGTTCGATATTGTTAAGATTCTTGTGGCCATTTTGATCCATTTTGAGTGGAATCCTATGATCCTTGTGTTGAGTGGAATCTTTATGTCTTTTCATTGTTTAAATAGAATCCTTGTTTCCTTTAATGTTAAGTACTTGTGTCCTTTATATCCTTTAATATTAGACAGAATCCTTGTATCCTTTAAGAAGAGCACTTGTGTCCTTTAGAGTTAAGCATGAGCAACTGAATGCTTTTCCGTGAACGCCTTTAAACAGTTAACCAACCACGTTATTCAACCGTGTTGATTGGTTGATTGAATCCACGCGGCCATGAAGTGTCTATAAGTTTAAGTTGGAACAGCCAGCGCACCTCATATACAAAATTATTTCAACAGATATAACCCCTGAAAGTGATTCTTCTTCTTCTATATAACCCCTGCTCTAAAGTCTAAAAAAAAAAAGAAAAAAAAAAAAAGCTTTGAGATTTCTAAAACTTTAGTAAAATAGTTGATTTTAGAAGATATCAGAGAATAAAAAAATATCTTATAAATACATTTGTACGATGTAACTTCATGCCAATAGTGTTTTCTGTTTCTGTGACAACATTCACTCTGGGTTGGTTGAGCAGGCTCCATCTAACGAATTCACCTGTGGTGAATTTATGGAAGGAGTAACAAGAGAATAGGAAATTCACAAGCCGTCCTCAGACCCTGCATGCATATCCTGGAAGGAGGAAATTTGTTTGCATTAGATTTTCCACAGACGCAGTGACAAGTACGCCAAAAGCCAATGACGGAGACACCTTTTGGATTTTCACCAGAGCCCCTTTGGCGGGGTTGTGGCCCTAATACCACTGGGTGCCAATAGTGCATTGTACTATAGTAACTGTGAAACTGCAATGAAAATTTTTATTTGTAAGCTTTTTTATTTTATTATCAAAGGTGCATTCCAGTCATTTGTTGCCAAATGTGCTACACTAAAAGGGTTAAGTAAGAAAATACATCAGAACAAAGAAACCAGAATTATTGCTTTCTAAAGATGCTGATTTTTTCATACAATAAAGATCATTTCTTTGAATTTTTGAGATGAGGCTTGATGATTAGTATTATTTGGACTATAAGGACTATTGTCCTCATCTTCATTGTTATCTGTACAATGTTTTGGCCAATGTGCTCTCCAGCCTTCTTCAGGTATTTCTTCTCGGACTTCTGTTATGGCTCCTGATTATGACAAGAAGGTTCCAGAGTTTGAAAAGAAGGTTCCTGAGTTCGAGATGGTTCCCAAGTCCAACAAGAAATACCTGAAGAAGGCTGGAGGGCACATCATCTTATTGTACAGATAAGAATGAAGATGAGGACAATAGTCTGAATAATGCAGATAATACTAATAGAGATGTACTCTTTAAGAATGAAATAATACACTGGTACATTCCATAAAAACATTCATTAATTACTATATAGTTTTTACAGAATCCAAAATAAATCTAGAATATCAAGTGGATTGCTTCAAAGTATGAAACGATACATATCATGATATACACTGCTCATGATATATATATCACATATACCTTAGAAATGATACCAACTGATCGTTAATACATATATCTTTATCATATTAAAAACATATGATAGAAATATATAAAAAGAAACATTCATACTGTATGCTGACAAGAAAATATAAAAGAAAATGACACAACATGATTTTTGCCATGTTTAGATGATACCTTGCTTTATTTTAATGTATCAATTCTATAATAAAATAACTTTTAACTGTAAGAATATATCTCAAATAATATTCTCAGAACATTTAAATTTTCTTTCTAAAATATCATGGGTTCTTTTAAAAAAACATGCTATTTGCACTATTTTACAACACCCCCCACCCCTGGATGCCTAAACATTTATTATAAAAGTTAAATTCATTGGAATTAATGGAAAATTGTTTATCTTTTAATTTGTCACTGATCTGAACACTTTTTTTTCTAATAAGAAAAAGAAAAAGAAAGAATAAACTTTTTAAAACATTAGAGTTTAACCTCAGATAAAACATCTGAAAAAAGAAGAAAAAAAAGACATCAATAAAATCAGTGTATTATCTTTAATTGCACTCATATTGCAAAAAGAAAAAAGAAGTTGATATTCATCACATGGCAAAACATCTTAGAATCCTTTGTATCATAGATTAGGGGTCATTCATTCCTCAAGTATATATGGTATGGGCCGGTTTAGCTCAGTTGGTAGGGCATTCAACTAGGAATCACAATGTTCCTGGTTTAATACTGGCCCTCGCCAACTCAGCGTATGAGTAGCACAGGAATATGTTTAAAAGGAAGAGTGGATGTCAATTATTTCCATTTCCCCCCTGTTGTACTCAAATCACAAATAATTCCAAACAGTAGATTTATATTGGATTTTGGGTGCCATTATAGTATGTGGCCTACCTTTTGAATGTGGCCTATGAAATTATGTCTCTCTTATAGTATGTGGCATACCATAAAAAAACATATTATAAAGTTATAATAATAACTCCTAACCTTAACCCTATTTCAGAATTTTAGAATATTTTATAATTAAATAGATCTCTTATTCATGTAAATTATGGATAAATTCTTTTTTAATTATTCTTAATTACTATATACAGCTTATGACTGAATTGCATTTCTTGAAATTGAATATATGTGAAAAATAATTAGGTTCAATAAATTGCCTACTACTTATATCTATAAATATACTCTTACTGAGGTAGGACACATTCAAACCGGGTAGGCCACATACTATAACAGAATCAAAAAGGTAGGCCACATACTATAACGGCACTGGATTTTGTACATTATTTCTAAAATTATACATTTTGAATATACTGTTCAGCCATGAAGATTCCGTCTTTAAGCATCACAAGTTGCCACCCATGGCCAATAGGTGGCCAAGGTGCAGTTGGTGTATTCTCCCCAGCCGTCAAGACTCTAGCTTATTTAGTTTGATTTTCCTCTCCTAATAGCAATTGAAACAGCTTGATATCAATTTATTTTATGCAAGAGGATGAAATTTGAGATGCTTAAAGAGTATTGGAACAGTCTTTCTTATAAAATGTATTTTAAAACTGTTTTTCCCACTGTTTGGAAATATCCAACAACTGGCTATTATATATTAATATTTATCTGCATGGTAATCGTCATAGGAAATGGACACGCAATGGTTGCAATCAATAGAGAAGGCTGAAGCTTCACTTCATGGGCTCAAAAGATCTTTTTTTTTTTAAAGAAGAGAGCTAGCACCTTTATTGTTTACTGACTCTCCTCAATGCTTCCTCTATTACAAGAAAGAGACCTATTTAACCTTCTCTGAGGTTACTATATCTTTTTAAAGGCAGTCTAGGAATGCTGAGATTAGGATTCACTATGGCTACACTTTATACACTAGTGATGATGATGATGATGATGCATGATAATAGCAACCTTTGCTTAAAAAGCATGCACTCAGCTTAAGGGTGAAAGCCTGCCAAGGAGCAAGTGCTGATATATCTTGAAAGTTCTTTCCTGGGTTACAATTGACCTCTTTGTTACCTAATAATTACTGATGATGCCATTATGTATGTCAGTGTAAGTGTTGGGGGCGGGGGTAGGAGGTAGGGAGTTGTTTGATTTAACTGAACAGCTTGATCTGACAAAAGGAAGAATACGGTTCTTTGTGATTTGGGGCACCTGCGCTGCAATGTTTTGGAATGCGCTCAGAGCTGACAAAGAGTCTTCTCCAACAGAACTGATAAGGATATTCTTACCATGATGCTCTGTAGAAACCCCGGAATACTGCTCCTTTTACTGTTGGATCATGTCTGTCATGGAAGCAATATAATACCCCACCAAGGGACTAAGATAAGTCATGTGTTTCTATACTTATTAGGGGCCAGTTTAACTCAGTTAGTAGAGCACCCACCTAGGAATCACAAAATTCCTGGTTTGATACTGGTCCCTGCCAACAGCGCATCAGTAGTACAGATTGGATAATCTGATCTGTGTAGTAGGTGTGCACTCCACCTCAGAAAAAAAACAATCTCCCTGGTCTAGCACTAGTGAAAAGAGGATAAACTCCCTCATTGTCTGGCTGATCTGATCTGTGTGGTAAAGTGGGGAGCTGAAGGTAGATGTGGCATTTCACTCAGCAAAAAACACCTCCCTGGTCTAGCACTAGCGAAAAGGGGATAAACTCCCTTGCTGTCTAGCTGATACCAACAATAGCCACTCTGCCAACTTTACTTATTTACTTTTACTATGCTTATTAGTCATTGTAAGAGTCATTATATAGACAACAAAAGAAATTGCATAAAGGTGGATCTTTCTCTTCTCATCAACTAATCTGTTTAAACATCTTAAAATAAAAATAAAAAATCAGCGTAAGGGAAGGATTTTCTTCAATGGAACTTTGCAAAAAATTGGGTAGATGTTTCATGCATTTGAAAGTTGATTTAACATTAAAAAAGTCGTCGGGGTGGCCTAAAGTCGGTATCAGCCAGACAGTAAGGGAGTCTATCTCCTTTTCACTTGCGCTAGACCATGGAAATTGTTTTTCTTAGCATCTGAGGTGGAGCGCTACACCTACCATCAGCTCCTCACTTTACCGCACAGATCCATGTGCTACTCATACACTGAGTTGGCGAAGGCCAGTATCGAACCAGGAACCTTGCGATTCCTAGTCAAGTGCTCTACTGACTGAGCTACACTGGCCCTAAGAATCTTGCAATCAAGAAAACATTTATCAGACAAGCCTAAAAAAGAATATGTCCATTATTGCTGAATCTTGAGGGCCGGTTTAACTCAGTCGGTAGAGCATCCACCTAGGAATTATAAGGTTCCTGGTTCGATACCGGCCCTTGCCAACTCAGCGAATGAGTAGCACAGGGATCTGTGAGATAAAGTGAGGAGTTGATGGTAGGTGTGGCACTCAACCTCAGATGCTAAAATAATCTCCTTGGTCTAGCGCTAGTGAAAAGGGGATAGACTCCCTCTAGCTGTATGGCTGATACCAACATTAGGCTGTCCTGTTGACTTTACTTTACTTTATAAAGCATGGACTGTTTTATAAATCAACCATGTGGAAATTTGATCTCTGATAAAGTAAAATGGGAATTCTTCCAAGGTGTAGCCATATCAGTACTATTGTATGGTTGCACCATTTGGACTTTAATGAAATGCCTGAGAAAAGGCTAGATGGGAACTAAACAAAGATACTGCTGTTTTAAACAAATCTTAGAGAGAGGATCTGCTGTTTGGGCAACAGCTCATCCTCCATAACAACCTGCCTAGGCTATGTAGTTTTCCACTACAAAATGGAGACGACCGCCTCGCTGATAGGAAAGCAACCGGGAGTGACAGCATACCAGCAGAGGTCTTGAAAGCGAGAGGGCAGTGCAGCTCCAATCACTATACAAACTACTCTGCAGCTGCTGGGAACAAGGACACATCCCTCAGGATAAGTGGGATGCTACCATCGTCACCTTATACAGGAACATGGAGATTGGAGCTACTGCAATATTTACTGGGGTATTTCCCTCTCAGCATAGTTTGAAAAGTCTTGTGCATATTACACTGGCATGTCTGCAGACTCTTGCATTTCACATCTATCCAGAGTCACAGTGTGGCTTCTGAGCAAACCAGGCAACCATGGACATGATCTTCTCACTATGCCAGCTGCAGGAAAAGTGCCAAGAGAAGCAGATGCCACTCTACACCGCATTCATAGACCTAACGAAGGCATTCGACCTGGTCAGCAGAAGTGTTCGCATTCACTGCCCCAGAGATTGCCATTCAAAAATTGGACTGTTTAGCCACTCATGCAGTTGCAGATAAAAAAAAAGTGGACACTATATCATCGTCTTTAGTAGACGGAAGGATGCCAACCAAACAAATCTTAGAAGTAGCACCCTACAAAATAGCAGCTGTATGGCCATTTACCTCCAAAATAAACAAGACATGCTGGGTACTTCTGTAGAAGTAAGGATGAACTCATAAGTGATGTTCTCCTATGGACATACCAGTGTTGGTTGACGAGCAAAAACTTACATTCATCAGCTTAGTAGAAAAATGGGATGCTGTCTAGAGAACCTACCAAGATCGATGGCCAATAGGGACAGATGAGGAGAGAGAATCAAGGGAATATATGCTGTCATTCACTTTGCAAATACTCAGCTCAATATTTATTCTTAATTTTTAATAACCCATCTTTTAACATGTCTCCTCATCAATTTAGATGATAGCAATGTGTTTTAGCAATGTAGTAGAATGTTTTGATAAAGGGACTCTTAAATACCCTTTTCTTAACATATAATATGTCTCCTCTCCAATTTAGATAATAGCAATGTGCTTGGGCAATGTAGTAGAATGTTTTGATAAAGCGATTAAATCCCCTCCTCACTGAATTTTTTTATTCGTAATCTAAGCCTCCATAATTATTCAGCTAGTTAACCTGTTTTTTTCTGCTATATTAATTTAAATTGAATGGGTTCTCTAACAAATCGTAAATAATTTCATTTTAGGGGTTAAAAAAACAACAACATTTTATCAACATCATTTAACACTAGAGATATCATAGGGGAAATGTTTTAAATTCCTTGTGAATCAGTGATATTATTTAAATGCAACACTATAACTGAATAAAATAGAAAAGGTTCCTAATCATGAAGAGAGCAGGTATCTTGCCATAATTACCAGACAAGGGAAAATAAAGAGAAGCTTGGAATAAATTAGGATATAAAAGTCGTCGGGGTGGCCTAAAGTCGGTATCAACCAAACAGCGAGGGAGTCTATCCCCTTTTCACTAGTGCTAGACCAAGGAGATTGTTTTGGGTGTCTGAGGCAGATCACCACTCCTACCATCAGCTCCTCATTTTACCACACATATCCATGTGCTACTCATACGCTGATTTGGCGAGGGCTGGAATCAAACCAGAAACCGCAAGATTCCCAGCCGGACACTTTACCAACTGAGCTAAGCCGGCCTATTAAATTAGGATATATAAAGCAATAACTTCTGAAATAGAGTAACCTCTGACATATATACATTTACCAACCCCTCTGCATGAGTAGGATGTGACACAAGGTCAATTTCTTAAGTGGAGATTAACAGGTTTGAATTCAGAGTTTTCCTTCTCCTAGACTGGTTACCTAGCCAAGGTTAAAGAGCCCAGTCTGCCCTACTATTTACCCATAGTTAGAGAGAGAGTAGTTGGATGCATATCTTTCCCAAGGGTATTAGTGCTATGTGAAATGCAAACAACCTCGTCCAGGATTTGAACTCATGTCATGAGTCCATTTCCTATGCCTCTAACCATTACACCATGTGCCTTCAACCTCTGACATATAGAAACAAATTGAAATCAATTCCTGATCAACTACACCTGCAAAATTGAAACCTAAGAATTTTAAACCATTAGAAAGGAAAGTAGGTCATTTAAAAAATAATCTCAAAAGGCAAATGTATCCTACACATTTTTTATTACAGAAGAAACCTATCTAAAAACGAACATTTTTTAAAAAACTTGCTTAAAAGTTAGAAAAGGCAACCTTTAAATTTGTTTGATCACTTCTTATACAAGGTGTGTCATAAAAGTATCGAGATTGAAGCTGTATTTACCAAGATAGAAATGAATGGAACGTTAATTTTTTTAAAGAATTTCCTTTAAAAGCATTACCAATATCACCAACATATCCAGAAATGCTAGACGTTTCCATTGGAGCAAATATAAAAATATTATGTGTAGGAGGTTAATAGAAAATCCTTTCAACTTGCAAGAAAAAGGGAAATTCAAAAGAATATTTGATAGCGTTACAGATTGGCAAGTTATATCCAATTTCAAATAATGTCTATAAAATTGATTTAACTGACCAACATTCTGATTGGTTAATTAAAAATAGTGCCTATTGCATATCTTTAGTGTGTGTGTGTGTGTGTGTGTGTGATGGTTTACTCAGAGGCAGCTTTTCCTTTCATTATAAATTCCATGACATGTTCATCAACATTTTTCTCTAACTATTATGCGTATTTTGAAAGATGGAATTTGAGATGTTGCTAAAAACTAAGTTCTTTAAAACATTTTTTACCCTTCAAAAGTCCATTCACATAAATAATAAATCATAAAGAATTGAATTCTTTAATATAGTGAGAGTAGGTGTTAAGTATTAGTAATATTACATGTAGATATATAAAATAAAGGGTCTCAGTTGATAGAGCATTGGCCTAGGAATCGAAGGTTCCTGGTTCGATACTGGTCCCTGCCCACTCAGTGTATGAGCAACACAGATTGGGTAATCTGATCTGTGCAGTAGTGGGGAGCTGAAGGTAGGTGTGGCGCTCCACCTCAGCAAAAAACATCTCCCTGGTCTAGCACTAGTGAAAAGGGGATAGATTTCCTTGCTGTCCAGCTAATACTGACAATAGGCCACTCTGCCAACTTAAAAGCCACCCTATTGGGGACAATTCTTGCTGCCATATGCAATAGGTAACAACAAACTACAAAAGAATTCAAAATTGATCACTGCATTTACCGTATTTGACGGCATATAAGATGCACGGACATATAAGACACCCACCCATTTCAGCAGGTCCATTCAGGAAAAAAAGTTTTTAGTGTATTTAAGCATATATTGTTGATTTTTACAAATTCATTTTTAAAGCAATGATACTATAATACCAGCACTAAAATAAGGATGCATGGAGTTTAGGGTAGGTAAAAGTACTGAGCGTAATATGTGTTAGTGAGCATCATAGAGAAGATTAGCCTAGGCCTACGGGAGGTCTCAAACTTCACCTATAATGTATAAGAAGCAGGCAATTTTTTGAGCAAAAATTTTGGAAAAAAAGTGCATCCTATATGCCGTCAAATACGGTAATATTTAAGCTTACCTTTCAAAAGTTCAATGATAATTTTCTCACTGCAACTTAATTTAAAGACAATTTGATGGATGTATATCTTTACTTTCCGTACAAACAATTATTTCTATTTCATGGGTGACTTTCATTTGATAATACATTTAATTTCTATTATTCTCAAATTTATTTAGAAATTATAAAAATTGTTGAAAAAAGAAAAAAAAAGATTTGTCCTTAAATGTTTTAATTGGCAGATGGAGTCAGTCTGATTCCAAAATGGTATGATATGTTGGGATACTGTCTCTTGGAGTAAAATTGAAAAACATGTAATACACTGACATTTGAATTTATTATTAAAGGTTACTTGCTATTTATGAATAATTAGTTGTAATAATATGCTGGTTTTAATAATATTGTAGCGGGGGTGAGGTGAGGCTACAGATTGAACTCACAATCTGGAGGTTGCGAGTGGTGACTCTTGGAAAGCCTCCTGCCACTCCTGTTGGTTGGAGAGGGTTTGGCCAGCGAGGATGCACAAAAGCCAAGGCAATCTCTCTTAGTGGCAAATTACTATTCTTAGCTGAGAGAAGTGCTTGTCCATGGCAGTCTTAACAATGATACTTATGTGAGAACACAAAGATCAGACAGGTTATTTTTAAATTACTCACAATAGAAATCTTTGAGAATTCTTCAAATAATCATTTCTCTTCTGATTGTTGTGAGAAAGAACCCAACTAAAAAATCTGAATAATATCAATTAATAATAACAGATTTCTCAACTAATAACTCATGTTCATAATCTAATCGGATCAACAGATTATTTCTAATTCAACGCACAGTTTACCAAATTATAAATATTGGAAATGTGCTTCTGGCATTAATATTCTCCAATTTAAAAAAAGAGAAAGTTAAGATTAGATAATAAATATTTAATAATCATTGAAAATATAAAATAAATAACTCAGGGAATTGTGACATTAGTGGTGATGTAGTTTCAGGTACAGACATACAATAATCTCCATTATAAAAAGATATTCAGCTGTATTTAACAGTGAGGGTTCTAATTAGAGTCTATACTTTAAACAAAGACATAACAATAGAGTCCCTGCTGCAGAATTGATGGGTACCTTTTCAATTAATATTATTCTCACTCTCCAGGAATTTAAGACATCTAAAAAAAAACTCCAATTTGCTTCCCAGCACAAAAAGTTAAAAAAAAAAAAAAGTCTCTTTGAAATTGGTCTTTCAATAACTCAAACATAATTCTATGATTGGCAATCTAACCCATTTTTTAGAAAACAGGAAAATGAGGAGAGACTCGTTTAAAATATAATAACATGCCAGCGCTCTAACACTGTCTACCATCTTACACTTCTTCCATATGTGCTGCCTTGCAATCAGTACTGGCTTATCAAATAAATTCACTTTTTTTTCATGGCCCAGGTCAACCGCAATGAGATGCAGTGATCTTTTCTTTTTTTCATTAGTGCACTGGTTACTAAGCTTATTTTTGTCATGGAACCAGAAGTGGAGCTTAGCAGAGCTCTACTCCATTTTGGCCATAAAATAAAGTAAAAATAAGAACCCCCTCCCCCCCCAAAAAAAATAAAAACAGGTGCATACATAAATTATTTCATGATATAAACTGACCAAAACCATCTAGTAAGACTTTTTCATATTTTATTTTATCATTTATACAAGTAGATTTATAAATGAAGTTGTAGTTGCTATATTATTGTTAATGCTTGAATTCTGTGCATATTTCTGTGTACCTCTTGATTTAATCATTTTCCCCATCTAGTTTTAGTCCTTGACATATATATATATATATATATATATGAAATGGAAAACATTTTATCAGCTACACCTGGCACCTAAAAATATTTAACACTACTTCAAAATCCATATCTATATTTTATGGAAAACCACTACCACTTTAATTTTGATAAGATATCGAATTAAACAAAACTTGTTTTAGGAGATATTTATATTTAAAAAAAACCCCCAAAAAACCATAATAATTTGTTATAAATACTAGCAAAATAAAAAAAAAAAAAACCTCCGGGCGATGTAAAAATAAATTTTGAAAGATATTGCTTGAGGAGGTGGAAGTTAGAAATTAAATGTCGGAGAGTTTGAATCATAAATCAGGAAATCATCAAATTTATTAAAGGAGTAAAAAAATAAAACAATTTGAAATCGAAACTAAGTTCTATTAACTTTGAATATCTATGAAAATAAAACAAACTATATATAAATATATGATACTGGGGATGTATCTATTAAAACTTGTTTTTAAAAACAATGAGGACTGTCTAATGTTGCATACTCAAATTTTGAGTGTATTTATTCTATGTTATGACAATTTCGGGTATAGTGACGTAAGCAGTGACATAGTTTTTGTTACAAACAAAAACCGGAAGCGAATCTCCATTATTAATAGATATAATTTTGTTTAAAAAAATTCACCATTAAAAGCAGATTAAAGTAAAGAATGTTGCTGCTTTTTTTTGACTTGATTATTCATTGAAAATTTGATTTAAATTAGATAATTGAAACTGAATATGTTTAAGAATCTATTGTGATAATTTAAATTTCATGCTAATTTATTTAGAAAAGCCAGATTCACACAGATATTTCATTGTAAATGGTAACACTACTTGAATAGCAAGTTTTATGGGCCTCAGTTTCTGAACCAGTGAGTCAGATAAAGTAAATCATGTTGTCACAGGGCCACACCCACTAAGCAGTACCTGACTCCTCACTTAAAGGGGCAGGGCTGGGTTTATTGTCCAGTGCCTGAGGTACCCCAAAAGAAGAATGCTGCCAGGACTATATATTTTTTGCACTGGCCACAACATGAGCTTTAGTTTGTGCATAGTTCCCTATGTTAAAAAAAAAAACAACCTTGTGTTAATCCAGAGGGAGACCAGAAAATTAAACTTGAATAATAAGTTTGATAAATCCAAATATTTATCAATTACTAAGATGAGTCAAAAGTTTTGCAATATTTTGGAAGCTTATTTGCTTTAAGGGCCGGGTTAGCTCAGTCGGTAGAGCGTTTGGCTAGAAACCACAAGGTTCCTAGTTCGATACCAGCCCTCGCTAACTCAGCGTATGTGTAGCACAGGGATCTGTGCGGTAAAGTGAGGAGCTGATGGTAGGTGTGGCGCTTCACCTCAGATGCTAAAATAATCTCCTTGGTCTAGCGCTATTGAAAAGGGGATAGACTCCCTCATTGATTGGCTGATACCAACTTTAGGCCACCCTGATGACTTTACTTATTTTTTTAACTTTTATTTGCTTTATTCTTCAATTTACTACAAAAGCATTCTAGCATTCAAAGTAGAGGCCATTATGCTGCAAGGTCTGAAGCCACCTTACTGCCAGTTCTCATGCTAATACAAGTTGTTGTTGTCCTTTGAGTTGAAGAACTCCTTCACTGAAACTTCCACCTGCTCTTGGTTGTTTAAGCCTCATAAGTGCTGGATCAGAACAAGTAATAATCCGAGGAAGCTAGATCCAGATTATATGCTGGGTGGGGCATCAGTTCCTGAAGTTTGTTTCAACATGTTCAAGCAGTATGAGGTCTTGTATTGTCTTCATGTACAAGAGCTTGCTTTCTGTAAACCAATGCCGGGTATTTTTGCCACACAATGGCAAAACTCCAATACTGTCTACCATCTTACACCTCTTCCATATGTGCTGCCTTGCAATCAGTACTGGCTTATCAAATAAATTCACTTTTTTATGGCCCAGGTCAACCGCAATGAGATGCATCTGCTTCAGCTATTTAGAGTACAAATTGGTATCGATCAATCAACTATCCAGAAAAAAAAAACTCATAGTGAATTACCCCCGCCATCGTCCTCCTAATTCCACCAGATGTAGAGCCTCACATTGTGGTTTGGTTTGTTTTACAGTATATCAACCTCAGTGGGTCATTTAATGCCAGCAAAGTTTTGAAATAAATTCATTCTTAATGGACACTCAATTTTTGTAAATTCGTATTTTTCTATTTAACCCATAGATGGGACCCTAACAGGTACTACCACTCCGGGTCAAAGTGGACCAGGGAACAATGGTGATGAAAGGGTGTTCCACATTACTCAAGACTCCAAAACTGGAACCTCACCATAGTTTGTCATTCCCAGGAACCAAAAGTAATTTGTTCTACAGCCGTTTTTATTCAGTATTGCAATTTATATGATAACAATACGACTTTATCTTTTGTTTTATATGATGATAATATTATTTAATCTTCCCTTGCAGAGATATAAAGGATTCATTTAATTTTACAAAAATATCAACTAAGTATGAAAGTGAAATGAACTACTCCAAACAAATACACAAAACAAATCTACATTCAACAGCTCTGTGCAGACACTGCATGCCGTCTAGAGGACTTGCCAAGAGTAATGACCAATAGGAACAAATGATGAAAGAGAGTCAAGGGAATCCAAACTATTAGCACATGATGATGATGATGATGCAATTATTGATAGCAATAACATATTTGTTAATCTGTCAGATATTTCAAATTTATGATGAATAAAAAATGTCAACAGTTCTTTCAAATATTCTCACAAAAGCCATCAAATTTATAACTGAAATTAACTCTAATTTCTTTTTTTTTTTTTTTCTAAATATTTTTTTGAGAACGAATGCTTAGCATCCTACCTTGTATATGTATCCAATATTGTCTGTTTATCATCCGGTCAAAATTGAGGCAAACATTGCGACAATGTAGCCATCCAATTCAAAATAAAAAGACGGTTACAGAAGATTCTTATGCTTAGCTTTCATTTTCTTCAAAATTCTATGTATAATTTTAAATAGAAATCAATTAAAATAAATTTAAAATAAGTATTATCTTTTCATATGCATTCTTATCGGTAATTTATGAGGAAGTGCGTCCCAGTCTCCTGCCTCAGAAATTGCTACCTGGTGACTATTAAAATAACGTCCCCAGCTATGTTGTCTCGGTGGTGTTATAAATTACCTTCTTATCTACTTTTGTTAGTTTTTCTAATTTAATATATATTTATTACATTAAAATCTAAATGATTGCACTTGGCACATATTTTTGCTAGTCTTTGTATTTGATATGGTAAACAGAAAACAAGTGTATACATCTCAAAAGCAAATGTTTTTAAAAGGTTACAATAATTACTTTAGAAATGCTCAATATTTACAAAGATGCAGTTAAGTCTAAATGTTAATGCAACCTCTTCATAAAAATATCTCAAACTTGTTATCACTTTGGCCATATGTGGCTGTCTACTTAAGTTATTCTGGTAGGCATCTGATTATGTCATTGCAAGATATTTATAAAAATTCACTCATTCTGTTACTATCAGATTAATAGTAATGGCTTCTACATTTCAGTATGCATTAGATTAATTGCAGTTTGTTACTGATCACTTGTAAAAAGAGATAAGAAAAACAAATGAAATAAAAATTTATAAATAGATTAAAAGTAAACAATTTTGTAAAGACAGCATCATAGCAACAAAAAATTTTTTAAGAGGCCTTCAAAAAATAAAATATATGAATAAATTGTAGGAAGTCTTCATGGTGATTTTTACTTTAGGTGTGGTATCCTATGTGTCCTGGGAATGTGCTGAAAATATTTGTATGTATTTTGATTTACTCTGTAAATATAACAAAAAAATAAATAAATAAAAAATTCAGTCTGATTTGAGAATTATTGGTGCTTCCAGAAAATGTTGACATTCAAAATTCAAACTATTGAAAAGAATGCACCCCCCCCCCAAAAAAAAAAATTCCAGATGAATTATACACCTGATCAAGAAGAAGGTTGAAGAATGTACATTAAATGAACGCTAACAGCCAAACTGAACGGACGTCTTTTTTTTTTTGTGCTTTGAAAAAGCTATGTATTTATCTACCGTTTCTAAAGTAAATAAGGGAAGTGATGATTTCTTTTTTTCTTATCCTTTTTTAATCTATTTATTCATTATTATTTAATTATTTTAATATTATTATTTATTGCATAAATCTAGAAAATGTTATATCTACTTCCAGAACTGCTAAGATTTATAATGTCTTCTCAATCACATGGGACCTGAAGTTGAGAAAATTCTTAAAAATCAAAACGAGTTTCAGAGAAATCAATCCACAATTTCTCAGATTCTGTTGAATCATTGAAGGTGTACGAGCAAAAAATCTCAAGGCAACACTTTTGTTACCAGATTTCTCCAATGCATTTGATTCCATATTCAGGGGAAAGATGGAGCAAATACTACTAGCATACAGTCTCACCAAAAAAAAAGCTGTAACTGCTATAATGATGCTCAACAGACATAAAATCAATACTTTGCTCACCAGATGACGACACAGAGTTCTTTTATATTGTCGCTGGAGTCTACAAGGAGATACCTTAGCACCATTTTTATTTATAATTTACTTAGACAATGAACATCATTAGATCTAATAAAGGAAAAAGGTTTCACACACAAAAATGCAAATAGCAGGCAATAACCTGCAGAAACTATTACAGATGTGTATTACACAGATGATCAAGCACTTCTTACAAATACAACTCCTCAAGCCAAAGTCCTGCTGGAGCAGGCAGCAAGAAATATTGGGTTCTATGTAATTTCTCAATAGAACACATGCGTTTTAAACAAGATGAGACATCTCTGCCTTGGATGGCAAGCCTCTGAAATTAATAGACTAGTTCACATAGCTAGGTAGCAATATCGCATCTACAGAAAGTAATGTCAATATACACATAGGAAAGGCTTAGACTCCTATAGACAGATTATCGATCATATAGAAATCTTATTTCTCGAATAAGATCAAACAGAAATTCTTCCAAGCTGTAGTTGTATCAGTACTACTGTATGGTGGCACCACTTGGACTATAACGAAATGATTTGGGAAAAAGCTAGATGGGAACTACCCAAAGAGTCTGCATGCTGTCCTGAACAAATCCTGGAAACAGGACTCTACAAAACAGCAGCTGTATGACCATTTACCTCCCATCTCACAAAGCACCCAACTAAGATGAAAACATGCTGGACACTGCTGGAGAAGTAAGGACAAACTCAGAAGTAATATTTTCCTATGGACACCTCCATATGGACATACCACTATTGATCAACCAGAAAAAACTTATATTCATTGACTCTGTGTGGACAATGGATGCCGTGCTGAGGACTTGCCAGGAGCAATGGCTGATAGGGACAGGTGGCGAGAGAAGTCATGGAATCCATGCTATCAGCATGATTTGATGATGATGTTAAATATGGCAAATTGAATGATAAAGAGACAAATATAAACAAGAAAACAATCAGTATGATGGGAAAAAATAAATCAGGAAAGTAATTTCCTTTCAAAAGAGAAACATATTCAAGATGAACTACCTTGAATTTAATTGGTTAAACAAACACTTTGGATGACAGGTTTATAAAAGACCTTTTTGATTCCAATCTATTTTATAATCTTATTAATTACTTCCCTGATACTGAAAACCAAAACTAACCAAGAAATGATATTCCACAGAGAATATGATAAAGAATAAAATTAGTGACCTCAAATGTCCTAATCATCAATCTGCCAACATTCCCCCATCCCCCAATCATCCTTGGGAGTGATCACACTCGGATTGCACAAGCAAATGGATTACTAGATTAATCCTAAAGCATCCTGCAGTGAACATAGAATTAGTGCACTCTTGTAGTAATTCATCAAAAGTAATTCCATGCCAAGGTTGATACACAAATATCAATCATCAGCACAGAATTGTCGTTCTCTTCATCCATCTGTCCACTGATGTGAAAAAAAAAAGAAGAAATTTTGAGCACAACTTGCAAGAAACATTAATTCCATGATAGGAATTTAGGATTAATATTTTCCTTTTTTAGTAACCTACAAAGTGTAGTGAACAAATTGTTGCCATTTTAAATTATTAATTCTGTGCATGCACTTTGTTTGTTTCAGGTTTTTGTCAACTGTGAGGATTTAAACTAAATAAAAAGTTCTGAGCGTCTGGACGCTAGCGTTCAGACTTAACGGGCAGATTAATAAAGTCTCCATCTATACTTCAAAACAGTTGTGTCTTGTTATTTCTCTTCATCTCCTCATCTCATATACCCTATAAATTGGTGATCTACTGACGTGATTCGAAAACACCACCATAAACCGATGTAATTTAACAAACCGATGTAATTTAAAAAAAAAAAAAAAAAACTTAAAAGTTTATTGCAGATTTTATTATCAAAATATCACATCATGGAAGCCGCACGACATCGAAGAGAATGCCTCCTGCTACAAACAGCAACAAAAAAAATTGACACCGATGAAATGTACATCAAGAAGAAAAGAAAGAAAGAAGAAACGAGAAAAAAAAGAATTTACCGACAAAAACAAAAAGAAAAAAAGAAAAAGAAAAAGGGGGCTGATAAAAAATTTAAAAAAAAAAAAATTTAAAAAAAATTTTTTTTTAAATTAAAAAAAAAAACGTGAGTATATAATTACAATTTGTCCTTGCACATAAAAAATAATAATACATAAAATTTTGTTCGTTCCGTTACTGTTTTTTTTAATCTCTTGACTACTCAGTTGCAAAAGTTAACCTTAACAAATTGTTGCCATTTTAAATTATTAATTCTGTGCATGCACTTTTGTTTCAAGTTTTGTCAACTATGCAGCAGATTAGAATGAGTTTGGTACTATCTATGTGAAAAGCAGCACAATGTTTTACTGCCTCGAAGAAAGAGATGGTATGACGCTTCTTTACTGATGTCATTAAGTTTATTTAATAAACACCGTTAAACTGTACAAGGAAAAACAAATAACATTCAATAAAAGGATGACAGCGAATACTTTTCAAAGAAATAGGAAATCCTCAAAGAAATGTGAGAGTGCTTATTGTGTCGCCTGTCCCGACCAGTGAAATAAACTCTGAAAGGCTTGTAAGTGACATCCCCCTACCACTTTTTCCGGTTAGGATTCATAGACCGCAGAAATTAATGGTTGGCACAAAATGGGATTAATAAAACCCATTAAACTACTCTAAATTGGATACTGTGGTTGTAGTTAATTTTATAGACAAAAAAATAACTTTATAAAAATAAGATATAATTAACTGGTCGGTTTAGCGGCAGTTACGCCATGATGTAATTCTCTCCTCCAGAAATTTGAAATGGCATACTGTACTGCTTGGTATTTACACCAGAAGAAACATGTCCTTTCTTAATTGAGATCAAAAAGGGGTGCCTAAAGGTAATATGGTCCAAAAAAATAAATAAATAAAAAATTAAGCAACTAGCAAGTAATCTATCTATCTATTCTATACATATATAAAGGGCAGTTGTATGTATGTACGTATGTACGTGTGTATTTATGTCCGGAGGAAACTACGAAAATAAAAACAATTGACGTCAAATTAATAAATAGATAAATAAAACAAAAAAACCTAACTCAGACCGGTCCATGTTTGACTATATAGTAAACAAACATTAAATAAACTAATCTTCAATTCCTTTACGATCGTCACTCCCGTGGAGGGAGATAGTTTAAAAGGACTGAATTATGTACTACTAACCCTACTCAGGGTAACTTAAAGTAAAAAAGTATTTTTTTAACTCAAAACACACTAGGAAATGGATTTTTTTGTCCAAATATCCAGAATTATCACTGCTTCAGCTTTTCTTAATGTTTTATTACATGTTATTATGCTACTGATGACTGACAAGTATAGATGATGCTAATGAATTAAACAAAAATATCTTGATTTCGGGACGGTCCAAACCCCATTTTGGACGGTCCAAACCTCATTCAGGACGGTTGATAATTTTTGTTCAGGACGGTCATGAAAAAAATTAGTGTCGGGGCCTGCTACACAGCCCCATACTCAAGATGGAGATGTACATCATCAAGTGCCTGGAGGAGAAAGTACTGCCATAGATCTAGAGGATGGTTGTTGGAAGACCTTTCATCTGGCAACAGGTCTCTGCACCATGCAAGACAAACAGGAGGATCCAGTTTTGGCTGTCAGAAAATTTCTGTGAGATCACCCCTAACATCTGGCTGCCTAACTCCCCCAATTGCAATCTCCTTGATTATTATGTGGTAGGCACAGTTGAGTAAGAGACCGGCAAAACTCTTTGCAAGACCAAAGATGAACTGAAAGCAAGGATAATGGCTGAATCTATTAATCTAAACATGGAGACTGTCAAAAGGCTTGTAGGTGATTTTGAAGTCATCTGGAAGATGTGGTTGAAACCAATGGTGATTTCTTTGAATAAATTGAATCTTTAGTATTTCAAGATATTTTCATGCAATTTTGGTTAATATATCTAGTCCGACAATATGAGGATCAACACATTTGACCCACACTCCAATATCAAATTTCTCTTAATAAAAAATCCCTACACACCAACCCACCCATCTTTACCTCACCCATTCACCTTTTAACTATAAAAGCGAATGTACAAGTACTTATGTTCAATAAAGCTCTGAAGAAGCTTCATTCAAAATGAGGTGAAATATCAATTGAATTTATGCTGTCTGTGTTGTTATATCCACACTTTCCTCTATTCTCAACCACATTAATATATCTAATGAAGTGAGATATCAATGTTATTTTTATTTTTGTATAATTTAGATGACAATTTAACCCTCATAATCTGTATATGCTGTACCTACTGATTAAAAAAAGTAATAAGAATTTTCAATTCCTCAAAGACATCTTCCAGTGTTTGCCTCCTTTACCAAAATATTTTATCTTTTAGTTATTGATGCAGATAACTTCAGAAAGAATCACCATAGTAACACAAACAACAACTTCTATATCCTTTTATATGTATTTATTATTTTGCTCCTTGGAAGTTTTAACATCGGCTCTAACTGGTAGCTTTTCCCTGGAAACTGAGGGACAGCAAGTTTGCTCAGTTCTCCAATCATTTCTGTATGAATACTGGATGCCGTGCGGAAGACCTGCCAGGGGTGATGACCTACAAGGACAGGTGGCGAGAATCATGGAATTCCATGCTTTCCACATGACATTATTATTATTATTATGAGTCTAAACTAGAATATAAAACCACAGAAGCAACCAAAAACATTACAGTGTTCGGTAGAGCGTTCGGCTAGAAACCACAATGTTCCTAGTTCGATACCGGTCCTCGCCAACTCAGCGTATGAGTAGCACAGGGATCTGTGCGGTAAAGTAAGGAGCTGATAGTAGGTGTGGCGCTCCACCTCAGATGCTAAAACAATCTCCTTGGTCTAGCGCTATTGAAAAGGGGATAGACTCCCTCACTGACTGGCTGATACTGACTTTAGGCCGCCCCGTCGACTTTACTTACTTTATTATTAGTAGTAGTAGTAGCTCTTTTTTCTTTATCAAAGTATTAAGTATTATTTTTTTTAATATGCAGCCAGCAGTAGAGTAAACAGAAAGATAACAAGTGGTTGATTTACTTATTAGATTATTTAATCAAACTTAAAACTACTTCAACAGTTGTTAACATTGAAAAGTGATAGGAAAAAAAGGGGAGTCATATGATGGGCATATTAGAGGGATAAATGGGTTTACAATTTTGTTTTCATTCAAGAGGGACTGGTATGCTACATTTTCTTGAAAAAAATTGTTGTATTAGGGTGAGTCAAATGTTTTAAAATATCTTGGGAATGTGATGCACAATTCGGCAGTTGAGTTCGTGAAGGTGACATACCATACTGGACTGTCTGATACCCTTATGGCATGGAGTATAGCATTGGAATCCACAGTTTTAGGCCAAACTGGCCTTGCCTGATTGTTAAGATTCTTGCAACCCAAGCAAAATTTGTTGAACCATCTGATTACTGAAATGTTTTTGGTTGCTTCTGTGTTTTATATTCCAGTTTAGACTCATAAAGCATAAGTTTCTGAATTAGATTATATTGCACATTCATCTGTGTGGCTTTCAAATCATACATGGAGTGAAGCAATGCAAAATGTTTTAGCAAACCAATTACCATAATACTAACAACCAGTGAGACCCTACCACAGCTTGAACAGCTTTGGTTAAGTGATATACACACTACAAACTAGCACTTACCAAAATATTGCAAAACTTTTGACTCATCCTAGTACTATTGCTAATGGTTTTCCAATGTTCTTTAAATCTCCATTAAAAGTATCGGTAGCGGTGTGAATCTATCCCCTGATATATTAAACGCTAAAGTTTCTCACTGACTTCCTCTACTTTAAACAAGAAAATTAGTAGTTGGTCAAAACTGAAAAAGTACATTTGGTTTGGTTTATGGCACATCAACCTCAGTGGGTCATTTAATGCCAACAAAATTTTGAAAAAAAAGTAATTCTTAAATGGATACTCAATTTTTTTATAAACAGATTTTTCTATTTAACCCATAGATGGGACCATAACACGTACTACCACTCTGGGTCAGAGTGGACCTGAGAGCAATGGTGATGAAGGGGTGCTCCACATTCCCCAAACCTCCAGAACTGGAACCTCACCATCAGATAGAGTTTAATGTCATTCCCAGGACTTGAAGAGCCACAGCCTTCTAGCTCCCATATGATAAAAAGGGTTGGGGCTTGCCATAAAAGCAATAGTGTTGGGACAATCATATAGGTGCTAGGGCTGGACATGCACAGCCAATTGATTGGAGGGGACTCACTGACCAGCCGTCTATCCCAAGTAAGGGCCAAAGTGGAGTGTTGCATATCATGGACTGCTCATCCGGAAGGATTCCGTCCTTAAGAATCACGGGGTACCACCCACGGCCAACAGGTGACCTCATTGGAGAAGTCTTACCCCTCTGCAGAGGAGCAGTTAGTGTATTTGAACGCCCCAGCCAACAGGGCGATGAAAAGGTACAGCATAGTTTCATCAAGGAAGGAAATGATCAAAGGGATCAGATGGTTGCCATGGCAATAAAAAAAATTAAAATGATTTTAAAAGATGAGATACTTTTATTCACATTGGGTTACATATAGTATGGGTTGAAAAGGAGGCTCACATAATGTAATGGTTATCACCATAGAAAATGGACACAGTGACCAGAGTTCAAATCATAGATGCTAATACCTTTTAGAAAGGTATGCATTCGACTATTCTCCCTTCAGCTATGGATGACATGTTGAGGACTTGCCAGGAATGATGATCAGTAGAGATAGATGGTGAGAGAGAGTCAAGGGAATCCATGCTGTTAGCACAAATTGATGATGATGATGATATGATGGATTACTGTTGTGAACATTTCTAGTGGATTATTTTCATAAAACCATTTATTATAGAAATCATTTACAGCATTTACGATAGAAATGCATTGGAAAGCATTTACGATAGAAATGCATTGGAAAGCATTTACGATAGAAATGCATTGAAAGCATTTACTATAGAAATGCATTTGAAAGCATTTATTATAGGAATGCATTGGAAATCATTTATTATAGAAATGCATTGGAAATCATTTATTATAGAAATGCATTGGAAATCATGCATTGGAATGCATTGGTAAGCATTTACTATAGAAAGGCATTTTACAGTTCATGGTATTGCCAATAGGATCTCTGTTGCATGTAGAAGACCTAGACTTTGTTGAAACTTGGATAAAGGTACTTTGCAGCTGTTGCTAGAGAAAGAAACTACAGAAGAAAATCATTGATTTATATTTGGCACAATCACAATACCACTTTATGCCATAAGCATGTTACAAAAGCCTAATACAACAAAAGGAAATGTTTGCCAAGTAGGAAGAATGGACCAGTTTTTATTTCTTTAATTATACACTTTTTCTCTTTTTGTACCATTGTTCCTGTTTAATAACACAAATAAAATTGATACATTATGAAAATTATCTCTTGGATTTTTTCCTGAATAGAACATTTTATTGTATGAGTAATCCCCCCTTACCCGACGGATGAATTCTCTAAGAGGTGACATAAGTAGTTGCCATAGTGACAAATAGCATAAGATAGATCTTTACCCTAAACATGTTATAGGAAGAACATAGTTTGGTTTGGTTTGTTTTATGGCATATCAACCTCGGTGGGTCATTTAATGCTGACAAAATTGTGAAATAAATTCATTCTTAATGGATAATACAATTTTGTTTATCAACTCATGTTTTTCTATTTAACCATAGATGGGGAAGAACATAGAATGTTTCATCTGCCCATATATGTTCCATTCAGGGGGGACCAGATCGAGACCTGTATATATCTGATCTGATCTGACCAGATGCAATTGATACAAGAACAATGCTACATTACACTGTCAACACATTATATAACAAAACAATCATTATTGCCAAGCAAAATGTTTATTTTCTGTTTCTCGGAATTTGGACATATATATATTTACCAACCCCTCCGCACGAGCAGGATGCGACACAAGGTCAATTTCTTAAGCGGAGTTCAGCAGGTTTGAATTCAGAGTTTTCCTTCTCCTAGACCAGTTGCCTAACCAAGGTTAAAGAGCCCAGTCTGCCCTACTATTTACTCATAGCTGGAGGGAGAGTTGGATTCATACCTTTCCCAAGGATATTAGCGCTAAATGAAATGCAATTACCACGTCCAGGATTTGAACTCGGGGCAACGAGAGCATTTCCCATGACTTTAACAATTATACCATGCGCTTCCTATAGAATTTGGACATATAGCCCAGTGGATAAAGGAGTTAGGTTGACAGTTCTAAGTGACAGTTATCTCTAGACTGCAGGTTCAATCCTGTCAGGGGCAGCAGTAACATAGAATAATAATTAACACAGCTTAACACCTGTACGTACCCCAGCTTGATTAGCAGAATGAGAACAGGATACCACAGTGGACTGAATAAAGGGTTAGGTTCAAAGTTCCGTGATGGCTCCAATTACGACAAGAAGGTTCCCCAAGTCTGAAAAGAAGAAATACCTGAAGAAGGCCAGAGGGCACATCGGCTGAAATGAAGATGAGGACAATAGCCCAAATAATCCAAACAATACTGTTTATTTTCTATTAAATACACACATATTTCTTTTTTGTATCTGTTATTGATGTGTTCATAGCATAATGATTATCATCACAGGAAGGGGACTCAGTTACCACAGTTCAAATCCTGAATGGGACTGCTTGTATTTCACATAGTGTTTAACTTGGAAAAGGTATGAATCCAATTATTCTCCCTCAACTATGGGTAAATAGTAGTGTAGACTGGGCTTTTCAGTCTTTGTATGGCAACCAGTCTAGGAAAAGGAAAAACTAATTTCAAACCAGACCTCGAGAAGAATGTGTTCTGCCAGATTATTCTTGCCCAAAACATGCTACCCCACCCCCATCAAACTAGATTATGCAATAAGTTTTTGTTTATTTTTTCTGTTTGTTTACATAAATAAAGTTGTCCATTTATGCGAACGTGTCTCCTAGATTTCTTCCTGAATGGAACTTTATATCTTATTGTCTGAATATTATTTGTTATAAATAACAATACCATAATAGAAAGAACCTAATATTCTATTAGTATAATAATTATAGACTGCATGTTTCTTTTTGTGACTAGACAAAAGTTGCTATAGTTTAACTAGGAAGTTTTCACTTTTTATTTTTTTTGTATACCAGATATTGTAGCTTCTGACTTTTCTTCATTGTCTTTCAGAGAATTCTCTGAATGAAAAATAAATTTCTTGGAAGATTGTTAAAGTTTCCTAAGGCAGAAGTTTTTTGCTGAGAAAAGATAAAAAGTCATAGGAAGATAGAATTATAAAGTTGATTGAAAAATGGCAGAAAAAAAATGGAAAATATTTTGTTTAATCTTATTATAATAGAGATTGTGTGTCTACCTTTAACTAAAACCATGTCACCACCAACTTCACAATTCCCTTAGTTATTTACATCAGATTCTCCATGATTTTATTTTTTATTTAAATCTCAATTATCAAGAAAATTGTCTTATAGTATTAAAATTGTTGACTTTATCTACATAGTAATAACATGAAATTATATTTATATATACAACCAAATAACTGTTTACAGAGTGAATAGGAGGAGGGCTAATTTGCATATTGATCTTAAAAATCTGATTTTAACAAATATTTGCTAAGTTTTATTTCAATAAATATCAGCAGAAATCCCGTCAATAAATCTAAAAAGAAATCCATTAACAAAAAGAAATAACTAATTTTATTCTTTACTGTCTAATTTAGTTAAAGAAAATTTAGTAATGGAGTAATGGGAAGAGATAGTGTCCAAACTGGTTTTTTCTTTGATTATACTGTTTTTTAGAAGATGGTTTGGTTTGTTTTGTTTTATGGCATATCAACCTCAGTGGGTCATTTAATGCCGAGAAAGTTTTGAAATAAATTCATTCTTAATAATGGATAATCAATTTTGTTTATAAACACGTTTTTCTATTTAACCCATAGATGGGACCCTAACAGGTACTACTACTCTGGGTCAGAGTGGACCAGGGAGCAATAGTAATGAAGGGGTGCTCCACATTTCCCAAACCTCCAAAACTGGAACCTCACCATCAGATAGTGTTTAACATCATTCTCAGGACATGTAGACCCTCAGCCACCACCTTCTTGCACCCATATGATAAAAAGGGTTGGGGTTTGCCATAAGGGCAATAGGGTTGGGAAATCATATAGCTGCTAGGACTTGACATGACCAGCCAATTGATTGGAGGGGGCCACTCCGACTGCCCGTCTAGCCCAAGAAAGGGCAAAAGTGGAATATTGCAGGTTATGGACTGCTCAACCATCTGGGTTCTATCCTTAAGCATCACGGGTCGCCATCCACGGCAAACAGGTGGCCCCATTTGAAGAGTCTTACCCCTCTGCAGAGGTGCATTCTAACACCCCAGCTGAAAGGGCAGTTTAGAAGAGGAAAAAAATAATACTAATTAGCATCTAAAGACGACTGGATATAATGTAGAAGAAAAATAATCCGAAATATTGTGTTGAATTATTTAGACTATTAAACATGTACAGAGACAATAAACATCTTCCATTGGATTGTGGGTGTGTCTATAGGTTATGTTAGGGGTTCCCAATCTTTTTCAGCTCATGGCCCACTTTGAAACCAGAATTTTTTGTGGCCCATGAAATTATTATAATAGAAAAAATATTTCCATTTTACATGAGATATTTATTCAATCAAGATACAACAATATTGACGCACACATTTTATCTCAAGTATTTAAACTACATGGACTTTTCAGTT
This sequence comes from Doryteuthis pealeii, assembly GCA_023376005.1. Classification (NCBI taxonomy): domain Eukaryota; kingdom Metazoa; phylum Mollusca; class Cephalopoda; order Myopsida; family Loliginidae; genus Doryteuthis; species Doryteuthis pealeii. The sequence goes on from CM042165.1 coordinate 8,381,097, forward strand.
CCAATTTAATGACTATTTATATTGGATTTTGTATATAAAAAGGATGCTCTGAAATCATATAGAATTATAATATTTCCTTGGCCCACCTGAAATTTACTGTGGCCCATTTTGGCCATAGGTTGGGAACCGATGAGTTATGTGAGAATTCAGAATCCCTTTTTTTTTGCTCTCTTTTCATTTCAGTTCTTTAACCTACTTTTATCTCTATTCATTGAACAGAAGAAAGAGACTGTCTCGCCTCAGACAAAATCTACATGGCTTTGCACACCAAAACAGACAAGTAACACTTTTTACTGTTTTTGTACCCCTTACATATACAGCTTGTTCAGAGAACACATTTTATCTGTTGGGACATATTTGTGCATGCGTGCAATATTTCTTGTATGCTTTATATATATGTATTAAATGTTCCTACAATGGTTGACTGAAAAGTTCATGGGCTGACTAGGATACTCTCGGAAATGGGACCAAATGAGGATATTTTTCAACAGTCTCCTTTGCAGTCTACATACTTTTTCCATTGGTGTTGCAGTGCTTGGATCCCATTGGTCAAAAAGTCATCAACAGCAGATATGATGTAATCAAATGAACTTATCAACCTATGACCTTTTCAGACCCCATCCCCCCATGTAAATAAGCTTATCTTTTCTTTTATTTATTCAGTGTTAGTGTATCAATGGATATACCAATGCTTGGTGAGTTGTGACACAACTAAATATTCACCCTAGCACCACCATTACTAATAACTGGTAAGTAATTCTAATAAATATTTTTCAAATTCTGTAACACTTGCTGAGGAATTTAACGTATTTCTGGTTATGATTTATTATTGCTGATGAATTTGCAACGGAGATGTGTGCATTTTGATTTGCATTTCCACATGAAGAAAGAGAAAGTTTTGACAAAAGGAATTCAAATATTTGGTTCTTATGGAGTCTGAAAAAGATTTAAACTCTACATGTGGGCAACTTAGTTTTTTTTTAAGGGGGGGGGTGCAAATGTTTTTTTCATTTTTGAAGACTAATATGATTTTTCCATAAATGGTTGACTCCTTCTAAGAAAACTAGTTTCCATTTTCTTTCTTTTTTTTAAAAAAAAATTTCATCTTGCCAAGGAATTAAAAAAATAAAGATAAAATTGTTATCTTCTCAACATCTATAAATCTAGAGCTGAAATTACAAAGAGGAAAAATTGCTTAATACTCCATGGTAAAAATTTGGTAAAGCTTTGGCCTATTTACCAAAACGTTTCTTGTTCCCCAATGATACTTGCATTGGAAAAATAAGATCTAAAAATATTAGTTTTGTGTTACCCTTACCATGCTTTTAACCTGGACTATAAATAGAAGCATAAAATCTAATTTCATGTAATATATATATCTATCAACCCCTCCGCACAAGCAGGATGCTACACAAGGTCAATTTCTTAGGCGGAGTTTAACAGGTTTGAATTCAGAGTTTTCCTTCTCCTAGATTGATTGCCTAGCCATGGTTAAAGAGCCCAGTCTGCCCTGGGGAGAATTGGATTCATACCTTTCCCAAGAGTATTAGCGCTATGTGAAATGCAAACAGCTTTGTTCAGGAATTGAACTCGGGTTGACGAGTCCGTTTCTTATGACTGACTATTAGACCACACACCTCCATTTCAATTTCATGTAATATATAAAATTCCTTTACTACAGCTGATCATAATGTTTATAGATTTTTATTTCTTCTTATGGTAGATCTTTTAATGGAACATTACCAAGATAAAAGTTGCATTTATTATCAAACTAGAAGCAGCTACCCAGTATCGCTTGGGTAGAGGGGTGGGGGTTAAAAAATGCTGGTGTATTGATTTGTTTACTTTTGAGATTTAAAATGCTGGACATTTTTAAGTAGAATTTCAAAGCTATTTCTACGTATATTTTAATTTTGAAATATCTTCAAATATAAATAAAATATTCATAATTTTTGCACAAATGCAGGAATCGGTGATATTTGATGTGTATATATATTTACTTTGTCGTTAATTGTTTTATTTTCACAGTTTTCTTCTGGACATACACCCAACTGTCCTATATATATATATATATATATATATATATATATATATATATATATATAGAGAGAGAGAGAGAGAGAGATAGTTAACAAAATAGCCATATATAGCTAAATAAATTTTTTTTTAAATCACATAATCCATAAATATAATAATAATCTTGAAATCAAATGCTACAAAAAATTAGGAAATAAATTGGACAGTTAAAAAAATTATAGTTGTAATGAGTTTAAAAAAAAGAATTTATGGCAAAATTAAAGATGAAAATGAAATTGAGAATCAAGAAGAAAAGGGTTTAACTCTTAACATCCTATACCGCCTCATTCCACCCGTCCTGAAGTCACATTCGTTTTCCTAAGTAGGATAAATAATTTTTACAGTTGTATAAGAAGTTGATTTTTTTTTTGGGTTTTTGTGTTTTGCAATTTGATAGATTGGTAAGACAGAAAAATGATAAAAATTCTAAACAAATCCATTCTAACAAAAAAGGTAGATGATGACTTTTATACATTAAAAGTTTGCTTTAATAAGTAAGGAAGAAATTTTTCAAAATTCTAACTTTATCAACCTTTTGGTGTGGAATATTTGGCAACAAATTTAATGGCTGGGATAGACTTTTAACCATAAAATAAAAATCTTGCAAATGAAAAAAAAAAAAAATTGGAGTTTCTCAGTTGCAATACAACAATACACTATTCGCATCAGAAATGCATCACACAAGTGCATTTATAAGATAATGTTTTACTGATATTTCTATTAAAAAAATCTTTTAATAAAGTTGTAGAAGTAATAATGTATATTCTTTTTTTAATCTTAAGGATAGGGTATACCAAATAAGAAGCACTTTAAGTAGGTATATCGCATGAGATCAATTTTTCTTAAGTAATGTAAACTAAAGTTGTATCTTAGCCTCAAACATTATGTATATTTGGGCAAATCTAGTTGCTCTCTTCACAAGGGTTAAACAAAATATTTACTATTTCTCTGAATTTGTGAGATGAGGCTCGATTATTATTATTTGTATTATTCGGACTATTGTCCTCATCTTCATTGTTATCAGTACAACGTTTCAGCTGATGTGCCCTCCGGTATTACGACAAGAAGGTTCCCGAGTTCAAAAAGAAGGTTCCCGAGTCTGAGATGGTTCCCGAGTCCGACAAGAAATACCTGAAGAAGGCCAGAGGGCACATTGGCCAAAACATTGTATAGATAACAAGGAAGATGAGGACAATAATCCAAATAATACTAAAATATTTACTGTTTTATTTCACTATTTCTGCTATTTTTCAGCCAACTTACTTCCATTCTGGGAAAACTTTCATATTTCTTGCTTTATGCAGTCTTCTAAGAAATTGAAATCATTGTTTTCAATAAGACTGGATTAAATGATTATCTAAAAGGTGCATTATTATCTGATGAATAGAGCAGACAAGTTGAAACTTGCTAAGCAATGTTTACCTGGTCACCAAAGAAACATATCTTGTAGAATAATCCTAATGCAATAATGAATCCTGGATGGACAATTTTTGTTGATCTCCACTTTCAATTGGTCCATTATTGAGAGCAGCACTTGTTTAAAATAATTGGTTGCTTCTACAAAAGGAGAGATTATAATAGATGACTTGCGTCCAATTCACATGATATCCACAACATCCCATTCTTTATATGAAGACCAACCTTTGTTAATTTCTCTTGCATTCCAGATTACTGTAAGTATTTTCTTTAATTTTATTACAATTTTTCAAAAATTTAAATGTTTTTTTATGCTTAACTCTTTTGTAGGCAGATAAAAATCTTATCAACTTTTTAAAATATTCCAGTTGGTTTATTCCAATAAGAGGTTGTCCTATACGAATATAGAAACAGTTAAAGTAATTATCCTTTTCAGATTTGTTTTATGCCCTTTTAAACATTTCCACTTATCAATTAACTTGTCCATTTCACTGAGGGGGATGGGGGTAAGGCAGATTTGTTAGGTGATCTATGGTCTCATTCTTACAACAAATCTTTTGGGAAAGACTTGATTATTTTGAAAAAAAGATTCCATTGAATTTGTGTTCATTTTTGTTTGCATGGATGTTCTTACAAAAAGTGTTTACTGAAATACTGAGTTAATAGACTTATTCCAAAAGACAAAATAATTCTAATCAAGTGTCTAAAATGTTTCAATTGTTTTTTATCATTTTTAAAGATTTTTCCTGAAAACTAAAAGTGCACTCAGTTTCTACTGCAATTCTTAGTTTGGTTCCTAAACCAATTTAGGAAATTTTTTAAAAGAATTTACAGGAAACTGATTTTTTTTCCCAGGTTTTCTCTGATATAATTCTAATACCAAAGCCAATATCAAACCTTTTTACTTTTATGAATTTTCTACACAAAAGAAAATTTGTCCCTTTTTCATCTTACCACATTTCCAGCAAAGCATTTTTTTGTTGTATTTTTTACCTTCTGGGTTTTTCTTTCCCTGTAGCACATGTATAATTAGGGAGATTCACTTTTTTTCTATTTCCAGTAAAATGTTTGAGATTCATCAATCTATGACATTTCTTAGTGATTGACTAGATTTACTGTAGAATCTTAAGCTTAATTTTCATAAGTATTCTTGTTCAAATAACTGAATCTCTATAGAATTTAAGAACCAGTACAAAAATCAAACATCTGAACTGGTTTTCTGTCAGTTCCTTTAACTTATTCAGGTTGACAAATAGAGAATAAGTGACAAAAGGTGTCATTAATATTTTTTCTTACTTGTAAGCAGTTAAAAAATAAATCTGAAAGATGCACCTGACCATATCATCAATGATGTGATCCTAGGATCATTAACAATTTTGAGTCTTTCAACCTCATACTCATTCACCCTGGTGTGGGTGTCTCATTGTCTTAAACATCTTAGTATGAATTATTGTATGATAAAAGATTATTAAAAGAAAAAAAAACTTAGTATGAAATATTGTATTGGTAATTTATGAGGAAGTGCGTCCCGGTCTCCCGCCTCAAAAAGCGCTACCCGGTGACTATCAAAATAACAACCCCAGCTCGTAGTAATTCTTGTTTATTTATCGTAATTTGTCGTAATTCTTGTTTAGATATGAAGATGGATATATAGTTTTGAATAGACTGAGATAGATAGATAGATAAACAAACAAAATAATATAGATAGATACAAACAAATGGAGATAGACATTTTCGACAAGTAAATGTATTTGGGGGGGGGGTCGCTTCTTTTTTTGTCATAATTCTTGTTTATTTAAACTAAAAACAAGATATTAAACAAACATGAATTAAAAAAATCTTAGTATTTAAAGTAATATAGATAAATATGAACAAATTGAGATAGATAGATGGATAGTTTTGAATAGACTGAGCTGGGTTGTTATTTTAATAGTCACCGGGCAGCAACTCTTGAGGCAGGAGACTGGGACACACTTCCTCATAAATTACCATTGTATTCTTAAAAAAAGAACAAAAAAAAACTTAGTATCCAAAATATCATATTCCAAGTAATGTTGAAAAAAAACTCAGCTATCATTGTTCTTTTTATTTAAACAGCATGCCAACAATGGTATCTTTTCATCGATAATCATCTAGAAGTGATTAGAATTGATGTCCTTTTTTTTCCCCTGCCTGTCAATTCTAGTTTGATTAGGGATTTACATAGTGATTACCCTGCAAAGCCAATTTCAGTCAGTACACAATGTGGCCACCATTTTCTCATTCTGCACACCTTAACAAGTTCCAAGTCTGAGGAGAGTGATGATAGTCTTCCTTGTTTGATTGTCTCTTTTCTCTCTTTTAACAAAGTTGATCCTCTTTCTCTTACCAGGATAAATAGATACTAGATTGAATGTATCTTTCAATGGTTTTCACAATTACTCTTCTTAGCATCTGATCACTACACAAGTGATAACACTCTTTGTATATACTCTCTGGTAATTTATGAGGAAGTGCGTCCCGGGCTACTGCCTCAGAAATTGCTGCCCGGTGAATTTTAAATTAACGCCCCCAAGCTTCGGCGCTACATCTGTGTTACTTGCAACACATACCACCTCTCTTGCCCTGGTGACTATAAATTTAGATATAAATAAAGTGAGTCCCTTGAAAGGGAGTTGTAGTGCATTTGTTGACCCATATAAAGCAGCACTGCTCAGGCTCCTTGGTAGGCCCGACCCACCTATGCAGATAGCTACTTATCTTCTTGTCATTACTGTCGTCATGACAACATATACCAGGGGGCGGGGCACAATATCCTTGGCAGAATGGTATGCTGGTAAATCTAGTCTTTGAACCACCCTGGTAAACCTTATTTATCCATATCTATTAGCCATGACACGAGGTCTTTAGTACTATCCTGGATAGCAAAAGTATTCTTCATGCTGCAGTCAAATAGCGTTCCCAAACTCTTCTACATAAATATATATATTCTATATCTTCAAGTAACCAGGGTTTTTTTTTTCAGAATTGTATGTGTTCTGTTGTACCTAACTTTGAGGGTCAGCTGAAAAGTTCTTAGGCTGACCAAAATACTCTCAAAGAATGTGACAAATGCAGTTTATTTCTCAACAGTCCCTTTTGCAGTCCACCACACTTCTTCCATTGGTGTTGCAGTGCTTGGATCCTTTTGATTAAAAGAGTTATCAACAGCAGATATGTCATTATATGAACTTTTCAGCCGACCATATTGTCAGGTTAATTTGACAGTCATCTTTAATATTTTTCATAAGTAAAGTCGTCAGGGTGGCCTAAAATTGGTATCAACCATGCAGTGAAGGAGTCTATACCCTTTTAAGTAGTATTTGACCAAGGAGATTGTTTTTTGGCGTCTGAGGCAAGCACACACCTACTATCAGCTCCTCACTTTACCACATACATCCCTGTGCAACTCATATGCTGAGTTGACGAGGGCCGGTATCGAACCTGGAACCCTGTGGTTCCTAGCTGAACACTTTGAAAATGAATTCACTTTGTTAGCTCAAAACTCATCAACCAAATTTGCTCTGGTGTGAAAGAAGATCTGGATGTCATTGACCAGAACTTTAATTCCAACAACCCCATTTGCCATTCAGAAACAATTTTTATACTTACCCCCCCCCCCCAAAAAAAACAAAAAAAAAAAACAAACTTATCCAACAAATGTTTCTCATTTTTTGAATCTATATTGCCAATGCTGTATAGTTTCTCTGAATGTTTGAGATGAGGCTTGAAGATTAGTATTATCTGTGTTATTCGGACTATTGTCCCCATCTTCATTGTTATTTGTACAATGTTTCGGCCGATATACCCTCCGTTCAAAGTTCTGTGATGGCTCCCGAATACAACAAGAAAATTCCCGAGTTCGAAAAGAAGGTTCCCGAGTCCGACAAGAAATACCTGAAGAAGGCCGGAGGGTATATCGGCCGAAACGTTGTACAAATAACAATGAAGATGGAGACAATAGTCCGAATAATGCAGATAATACTAATGTTGTATTGGTTAATCAAAGAATTTTACAAAATTTTCACTGCCCTTTTGCAGAGGTGCAGTCGGTGTATTCTAAAGCCCCAGACAACAGGGTTGGGGAAAATATGTGCAAACACTTTAAACATTTTCAGATCAAATGATTCAAACTATAAAAACTTTTTAATATAAGCAAATCATTTATTGAGGCTGACATGCTCTGAAACATTTTAACATACATCCCTTTCTAGTTCATTTGCTGTAGCGAGATGGAAGGTCCTGAGTTTTGTGAGGACTAGTATTAGAAAAGGAGGAAGAAGAAATAAGAGATAGTAAACGGTTAAAAAAAAGTGATGAACACAAAACGATTTGTCGGGAATTTGACCAGGGTGTGATCCCCCGAATGGAGAATCGAAAGCCAACCGGAAGTTTCAGGTGTTGACCGGAACCTGTGGTGACATGGAACGACAAAGAAAAATACCAGCCTCTTTTGCTTTCTGAGGCCTAGGGGAATGTATGGGCCTCTGGTGCCTAGTGTGGGATCACCGTAATTTAACAAGTGTCCTCTCTCTCTTTCTCTCTGCCTTTCCTCCTCTCCAAAACAACCCACAAGACGAGCCCGAAAATAAAAGCTAAGCAGCTTGTGACGATATATTTCTCGCATTTTACTTTTTTATCGACAAGATGACATCCCTTTCTAGTTCATTTGATTTTATGGTTTCTTTTTTTTGGGGGGTGAAGGTAAGGTCAGAATCATCTCATCGCCATTTCAGTCTCAGAAGACTATATAGTTCTTGTGCCTCTAAAGTTACAGCACCTCCTGTAACTGTGAAGTCCAATGTTTGAAAAATATTCTTAACCACAGATGTCACATGTGAAGGCTGTCCCTGAAGATGTTGATGTGCCGGTGCCTTCTTGCTGCCGTTTTTCTTCTAGACCTTTTGGCTTCATGGTGTTGTGCCTGTATTTCTATACATTCAATTTCAGCCATTGTTTCTTGGATAATATTTTCATATTGTTCCTCATTACAAGGATTTTCAATCAAATCAATTGAATGAAATTGTTAATCTTATCCTGAGAATATTTTAAGAAAAATATCAAACAATTTCTCAACTTGTGACAATCTATATCTATACATATATAAAGGGCAGTTGTGTGAATCTGTATGTCCGGAGGAAACTTCGAAAATAAAACAATTAATGACAAAGTAAATATATATACACATTAAATATCACCAGGGCTTGGTTTTCTATACATATATAAAGGGCAGTTGTGTGAATCTGTATGTCCGGAGGAAACTTTGAAAATAAAACAATTAACAACAAAGCAATTTTTTGATAATAAATTATCAGCTTCACTAAGTGTATCGCCTCCATTCCAATCTTCATTGTGAAGTAAAATATTTTGAAATAGAATTTTCAAGTTTTAACATGAATCTTTTATGGCTGACCTAGTTCTGTTTGGTTGGTTGGTTGGTTGGTTTTACGGCATGTCAACCCTTGTGTTATTTTATGCCAAAGACATTTTGTTTTATTCATTTTTGTTGAGTATTCTATTTTTTCTGAACTCATTTTTTTAAACACATTTTTGGTAAACTCATATTTTTATCTATTTAACCTATAGATGGGACCCTAACAGGTACTACCACTCTGGGTCAGGTAGACCTAGAAGCAATGGGAATGAAGGGGTACTATACACTCCCCAAAGCTCCAAATTGGAACTTCACCATTAGATGCAGTTTAAACACTGTTCTGTATTGTTAGCACCATCTTATGTCACCCAGGAAGGGGATGCTAATGTTAAACTCCCTTGAAGACATTCTTCTGCTTTGTAGATGAAGATGGAAATTTATTAAAACTGAATATATACGAAAAGAAAATTTTAACTCTATAACATTCTCAGCACTTCTACTTAAAACCAAGTTCATGAGCTTAACAATTAACAACATCATCAGAGTTAAACATTTTCTTCCACAATTTTGTTGGTACTCAGTTTTGTTTACCAGCCATTATAGCTACTTCATTGTATGTTTGACAAACCAATTTGGTTTTAGTATTAGTAAAAAGAGTCTAAAGCACCAGGTTCAATGCACTTTTATCACAGCATTTATAGCCAATACAAATATAGACATTATATTGTAAGATTCAAAGTTGATAATTGAATAACATACAATTCCGACACGTTGTGAGACAAAACATTTAATATATATAACAGCACATGGAAATGATAAGATACATAATGTACAGGAGAATAGAACATATAAATACATATACAATATTTAGGTATAAACAAGATACCCAAATGTACGTAAAATAAATGTTACAGACATGGAACTAAAGGATAGTCCATGCTGTATAAGGGACTTACAGTAATGTAAGGGGGGAGGCAAAAGCCCCACCGAGAAGGGGGTAGATAGACTCTAGCCCATAGCAGTTCGTTGAAAGATCTAGCTAAAAAGAGGAAGCAGCGTTTTGAATGAACACGCTTAACTATCCTGTGACTATTCCCTAGTGGGAACAAACAGCAACGCAGCGAGAAGATAACTCTTCCGGTAAAAGGAAGATAATCCCCTACAATATTAATACAAGAATATAAGCATTGTCATTGTATGCTTGACAAACCAATTTGGTTTTAGCTTTAGTAAAAGAGTCTAAATTATTTCTCTATCACATCAGATTGTCTCAGGGCATTTTATCATTACTTACATCCTAAAATCTTTCATTTATTTTGTATTCAGTAACATAATAGAAATCTGTGCATGCATGACACAATCGCTAGTTTTGTCTGCTTGAACTGAAATAAACAAAGCATTTTCCATTTTCAGTTTGAAGGAATAAACTACCTTCATCAGTAGTGAATGCCCCATCTCTAAACTCCTTCAAGGCAAAGCTGGATAATCTGTGGAATGATATTAAATATTCTGTGGATTTAAAATGAATATTTATAAGGAACAGTCGACAGGTTTCAGACTTAATATACTAGCTGAAAAGATATGATTATTATTATTATTACATTATCAATTGCAGATATAATATCATTCTGTATCATATTTAAAACTCATAAAAATTTCTTTGATCCTTATTTGATATAAAGTTTTGATGCAAAGTTGCTATTTCAGCAAAACAGTCCAATAACTGATGATAATTACTTTTGTTCAAGTTAACTTTTTTATTCATTATGACTATGCAAGGATAATTATTGTTTGCAAAGATATAATACTGTGTTTATGAAATGTTTTAAATAAAGTCTTTTCCTCCAACTAGTTTATTATGCAATTCTTTTTCAAGTTTTGCAGACTCACATAATAGCAGTCATAATGTCACAGACTGAATGTTCTTAACCATTTGTAATTAATAAATGGTTCATAGATTTAGAATGAAGTTTTCTCTTACTCAGAATATGTTTATAATCAATAGTAACCTCAATTGTTAAATGAGATTTGGGCTGAAAAGGCAAGCAAGGCCAGCAATCGAGTGTTTCTTCTGTTGCACTTGTACACAACCAATCAATATGTTCATATCATCTGTTTTGCAATGAAAAAAGAATGTGTATCAACTTTAGTTTTCAGAGGAAGATCTGGTCATCAGCCTGATTTGATAATTTCTTGCCTTTCACTAGTATTCTTTTGTCCAAATGATTATTCTTATAAATCGAATGCTACCTTTTTCTGTTACATATTCAATAGGCACAGCCTATCATTTTCATAATGAAGTGTAGGATTTAAATTTAACATTTAGCCATTAAATCATGGAAAATCACTAGGGATTTTATTGACAGGCATGGAACCCAATTTGACCTCAAATGGGATTTCCTGATTGGTTGAGGAAGTCATGTGACTGAACAACTCATAAGAAAGAAGATTTAGTTAGAGAATTGAATAGTAACTACATGCACATTTGCATTCTGTGCTGCCTTTCTCCTGTGCGTGCAAGTTATGGCTATTGGTAAAATAAAATTGTGTGTATACTAAAAGAATATGTTTCCATGTTCATCATTAAGAACTAAAATGGAAACAGAGACAACACCTGATACAACCCGATAAAGAAGATGTCTATGATGATCAGTAAGAGAAGATAGCAGACATAGAAAAGTTAGCAGATAAAATAAGAAGAATATGCAACACTTCTTTATTAAATTGATTTCATTGTCTATTTGTCAACAAGGCAACGTGTCAAAAATGCCTAAAACTTTTTAAATATCATGTTTTAAAAACTTTAAAAAATCATTGGAATTATAAGTAACAGATTTAGAAAAAAGGTTTAGATACATTTGTTCAATGTTTAAATAAAATGGATGTCAATAACATGCTGGAAAACGAAGAAGAATGGATTTCAACAGGTTGAAAAAAGAATATCCAAAATCTTTTCATATCTAAAGTCTAGTAAAGCTTCAGCTAAAAAAAAAAAAAAAAAGAAAAAAAAAAGCATTTTTTTAAATAAAAGTTTTAAGGTAGAATTCAATAAGCAGAGAAATTATTTACATTCACAGGTAAGTGGGAAAATAAAAATTTGTTAATGAAAAAAGTGTTGTAGAAAAATATTCATATTCCAAAGCAATAAAAGTCAGTAAGTTGAAATGATTATTCATAATGGTTTTGTAGGCGTTATTTTCATATTCGCCTGGGGAGTTGTCTGCCCGTTTAGTCTCACTGGTTCCCGCTAGGGGCCCTTGATATTTAAGCAGCTGATTTGAACGTCTCTCTCTCTTTTGCTGCTGCTCAACCTACAAGACACAATGAGGTAGTCTTATGACCACCCTCTTCTCGTTGGGGCTTTGGCCCTTAACACTGGCCACTCACTGCTAGTAAGTCTCTTGTACAATATATGACTATCCTTTAGTCATGTATCCGTAACTACGTTTTTATGTACATTTAGGTATCTCTTTGATACCTAAATATCTTGTATTTTACCATTCATGAATGTGTCATTATCTCTACTCTTGTATATGTATTTATACTACTTTTGTATGTATGTTTATGTACACCTCTATGTATTATGTACCCTGTTTATTCTGTGCTGTATATAAAAATGTTGTCTATCAACCTTTGTCTGAGTTTTATCTTCAAGTATTATCACTTTGAATCTTACAGTTTGAATCAGGATGTCCAATGAAAACTAAGAACAAATGACTGAGAGAATTTTTATTGCTTCAAAATTAATAGACTTGATTGGTTAACTTTTCAGACTGTGACCAAAAAGCCCTAAGAGTTGCCATTGATATATAAGACCAGAAACTGACAAATACAGTCCATCATAAGATTTATATATTAGTATGTGTATTTAGGAGATGAGGGTTGATATGACAAATTATGATATTTTGGTATGTTGTCCTCATCTTTATTGTGTATAAACACAACATTCAGGCCACTGTAACCTCAGTGAGTAGTAATGATTAAGCTCTAAAACTGAATTTGAATTAATGTGTAATCATCTGAAGATGACTTATTTTAAGGGAATTAAAATAATAAATAAAAAACACCTAAAACAAAACCTGAGTTTACGCTAGCCTGAACATTGTGTTTATACACAATAAAGATGAGGACAACAATCTGAAATATCATAATTTATCATACAATTTGTTTTATTCAAGCAATACACTTAAAATAATCTAATTTATAGAATAAAACAATGAGACATGTATTCTCACTGAATATTATTTAATTATTCAAATTCTTGATATAACTGAAATGCTAATTAGAATAACTTCACTCCTTCCTAAATAAAAGCATCAATATCAACATGGGAACCCAACAAATTATCTAGTTTTTCTTACAGACAAATTGAGACCGAATCTCCATCTATCTATCTATACATATATAGAGGGCAGTTGTGTGTATGTGTATGTCCGGAAGAAACGTCGCAAAATAAAACAAAGACAAAGTAAATATATATACACATTAAATATCATATAATTGCTTTGATCCATGAAAGTTATGGTTTTTATTAAAAAGGCTAACAAAAGTATTTTGTATGACATTCAGAGATTATTGGATACTTTTTATTTTTAATCATCTATAATATGAGAACTTTAACATTAAAAATCAATGTCAAAATTGAAGGGTGGCATTATAATTGAGAGGAAAAAATGGTATCAAACCAACAAACAGAACTTCATTAAATATTATATAAATTTTAATGGTAATCTGAACATTAGTTACACAAATAAGAGTAACCTCCCATTGTTTTACTTTGAGGAAGTGGTATGTTTTGGTTGGCCATTTTTATTACACCGTAAATCTACACTGAAAATACGAATTTGTTCAAATTAATACAACTACATGTTTTAACATGAAACTATCATAAAATGAATTCTTAATTGTGCTTGCGCATTATTTGAAATTAACTTTATTATTAATTGTTATTAAGAACACATTTTATGATATTTTTGTGTTAAAACATACAGTTGTATTGATTCGAACGAATTCATATTTTCAGTGTAGATTTACATTGAAATGAAAATGGCCGACCAAAATATACGGCTTCCTCAAAGTGAAACAAACAAGGAAGGGTTAATCTCATTTATGTTGGATTATCTTATGGAATAAGGTGTATAAGTTTATCAGTTTAATTGTATGCTTGTGGTTGTAAGTTCAATCCTTGAGTCAAGCAGTAAAATCCACTCTGGTTTATTGTTTTTAACAATGTGTTAGCACCATTAGGGATCTTGTTGTATGGTATTGATTAAGTTCATGTCTATATTCTATGGTATAATTTTGTTTCCCTCAAAAAGGACAGAATGTTCTCCATGTTGACATTTTCAAATAGATCTTTCATATTGTTTGCATTAAAATAACGGTTTCTGATGTGAGAAAAAAAAAAGTAATGAATTGGAAAAATGTTTGAAAGAAAATACGACACAAACAACATGTGAACTTTAAGATAAATTGCAAATGAATCAGTCATGATTTCAGTTTTATATCATTTGGAAAATTTCAGAAACTAGAAAAATGGATGCCACAAAAGTTTATAAAAACTAACATTAGTCAATATCTTATTGTTCTTGTTTGTAAAAAGTAAAAAGTTTTTTTTTTTCCTTTTTTTTTAACAAGATAATCAGCAATAATAAAAAAAAAAATGGATTTTTTATGAAAAACAAAAACAAAGAAAATCATAGCCAGATACAAGACAACCTTGAGTATATCAATCCATACCAAATTTATTATGTGCGGAGGAGTTCTGTGTTGTTTTTTTTTTGGTTTTTTTTTGTTCTGGTCAGTGGAAGGTGTTAAAGAATTAATTGAATAACAGAATAATTATTTATGATGAAATATATAATTAACTTGGAAGGTAGAGGAAAACCAGAGAAAATACGATGATGACAGAATAATGATGATATGAATTCATACGACTAAAATATTTTGACAAAAACTGCTGTATACTTTTGTACCAATCTACTAAATATACATATTCAACCTGAAAGTCATACAAAATCACAATTTAGTATTTGTGTAATAATGTAGTTGTTTAAATTAAATAAGCCAACAAAAATTATTGAGAATTCAGATATGAATGATAATAATAGAAAATAAAGGCCAAATAAATTGTTATATGAAATCTTTCAAGAAAAATGGTTATGAATTAAGATCATTTAGAATTAAAATCTTTCAAAATATAAATCAGCTGAAAATGTACTTTTATAAACAGATAAATATCCTGTAAATCAATAAATAAATATCTTATGAAATACATCAATATTTGTTTTGTAAGACAATAGTTTTTAGAAGTCAAATGTTTTTAATGTTAGGAACTTGTCTTGTCAATTGTATTCATGCACTTACACATAGCACACTGCATCAGCTAAATTCAAAGTTTTAAAAATGATCACTAATATTATTAGAAGTAATATCATATTATAAAATAATATAGTGAAATCACTATTTCTTTAGTAAAAATATATTTAGATCTACAGATATTTACTAAGTTTATCCAAATAGAGTAAAAGGTAGAAAAATTATCATCTATCTTTAAGTGAAGAGGGTTTGCCTTGAAAAATAAACCTTATGAACTCTAGTTTTTAGCTAAGGTTTAAAAAAGGAAATCAAAACAAAAAGATATAAGAAAATGTGAGTGAAATGATTTTAGTAGATAGAAGAAATCTTTAGACAATACAGTTTAGATTTATGTATTTAATTCTTGCCAAGCATAACATAATGTCCAGTTTTATTGATTTAGAAGAATTGAACTTATTTTACTCACTAAATGGAGGCAGATAACTAATAAAATAGAGAATAGTACTTGTCTACCAATCACTAGTTTGAGTATTGTTGACAAAAACATTATTTAAACATTTTCATATTTTCAATAGAAAGGCAAGTATGGAAATGTTTGTTTAAAACAAATATAAGAACCGTAAATTATATTTCAGTTAGAATAAACAATGAGATTTACAAAAAATAAATATATGAAAAGAAAGGAACAAATTGAAATAATAATGATGATGATGTCTGTTTTCCAATAAAATATAAATATAAAATATACCGCCCAACCCAAAATATATATATATATATATATATTATATATATATATATATATATATAATCCAAAAATCTGGAGAAGAAGTCTTACTTATGACATAAAAGTTTTTTTTTAAAGTGTCGTAGTTTGCAGAGCTCAATGTGTGCTCTTATTGTCAGAGTCACAGAGCCAAATATAACAGAAGATTTAGATTTTTAGCATAATAACCTATTTCATTTGGTCTAGGCTTACTGAAATAGGCTATAATATATATACCCTTCATAAATGTCTCATAAATTAAATTAATTAAAAAATATTTTTTTTGAAAATATATATTTTCAAAAAAAATGTTTTTAATTAATTTAGTTTATGAGATATTTATGAAGAGAAATAAAATTTTAAAATAAAATGAATTTAAATAATAAAGTTGTTTTCAAGAAATCAAACAATTTAAATATTTAGATTACTGATTTTTGAATGATGAGGATCAATGATTAAAAGATATATTATTTTATATAAACTTTTTCAAATTCACATTTATTAATAAAATTGGTTGTTGTTGGTCTATTTAATAGATTAATATTCATCAAGTGTTAAGTAGGTAAAGAATTATTGTGTGCGCACCCACACACATATCATATATATATATATATATATATATCTAAGTTAGGGTAATGTAGACATGGAATCAATGGCACTAGGTTACTGAAAGTTTCTCGTCTATGTGATTTATTCAAACCAAGTCATATATATATATATATATATATATATATATATATATATATATATATATATATATATATTAAGGGTTGTGGGGCCTGGAAGGAGGAGAATTAGTAGGAAAAGTGTAATAGGCATTTTAAAATGTGAGTACTGCATTGAAAATTAATCTTATTTAAGGATGGTTTGTATTGTTTGATGTATAAAGCTTCTAGTATTTGGAGTTTTTGTTTGTTTTTTCTTTATATATATATATATATATATATATATATATATAACTAATTATGATAAATTCATAAGAGATTAAATAAATTTAAAAAAAATAAAATAAAGTAAATAATGGGAGATTTTTTCATATAACAGAAGTATCAATAAAGAAATTTTGTTTGGAGGAAAAAATGTTTGTAGTTTTTTTGTATAAATTAATTCTTCAATAGAATATAAAACTAAATTACTAACAAGAGAAATGAAAAATGCATTTATATAAATAACAAGATTTTACTGCATTGACTGAATATTTGTGAAAAGTATTTCTTGTATAAAACTAAATTTGGAGAAGAAACAAATTAAATTTCGGATTTCAAATTTTAATTAGAATCAAATTATTTCTTTGTAAATGTATTTTGAAATTTAATATTTTTAGCTTACATTTTTTTATTTATTCATATGAAATTAATGTACATGTATTATTAAGTAAATTTCATGTTCAATTTCTGTACATTACATCCAATGATAAAAATATGGTTGATAATGATGTAACAGAAAATACCTAATAAATGGGGGGGGGTAGCGGGGGGTGTCGTGTGTTTTATAAATGACCAAGAATATTAATTTTTAAAAATTAAAAAATTAAGAGAAATCATATTTTTGTATTTGTCAACAGACTGACTTCATAAAAATTTTTAATTAAAAATCAGGCAAATGAAATGGGATATAAATTAAGTAAGATACATTTTAAGCTGAAGACAAAAATATTAAACTTATTTTTAAAACAATATGAAGAATCAAAATTTATATGCATTGAATATTACCAAGAAAAAAAAAAAAAAAAAAAAAAAAAAGAAATAGATACCGAGTCAGCCTTGTATTGCACTTTCCTTTGTTGTATACTTTTGTTATGACTAACAGGTAGTGGTTCAGACAACCACTCCAAGAGAATATCCAATTCAGACATTGTAGCAGAAAATTCTTAAAAGCAAAACAAAAATTGATTGAGGTAGAAAAACACTACCACTTGTAATTCATTTTGAACCGTGTCTGCTCTCTTGCCTTCCCCGGTTCTTTCAAATTGATTTTCTTACGGAAATGAAAAGAACCAGTACAATAATAAGGTAGTTGTTCTCACTCTACAAATGCATTAGACTCTTCCAAATCAATCAATATACACTCTTCTTGAGACTGTGATATTAACGCAGCTCACAATAATCAATAGGAAATTGAGTTCTCTGCATCATTTTACTTGAGGGGGGTAAATATAAAGCTATGTTGTAAATAAAATATTGTTTAAATAATATTGAATTCCGCTCACTAGTCTCATATCAAAGCTTGACAGAAAGTACATGGGAAAATTAGAATATATATTCTATGTTATTGATACACGCTTTTTAAAATGTTTCTTACACACATGAATCAATAACCTCTGCACCTACTACACGAAATTACAACACAGACAGATTTTATTTTTATGACAAACTCAAGGTTTATATACATAAATAGATACATCTCTCTCCCTTTATATATATATATATATATATATGAGAAGAAAGGGAGAGAGATAGAGAGAGAGAGAGAGAGAGCATATGCTCAAGATAAAAAAATGTCATTAAATATGTGCATATACAATATTCAACTTATTTTTAGCAATGCTCCAGCCAATGCTCCAATTGTATACATGCCATCATGATCGTGTTTACAAAGTGAATGATACTATTGTTATGTTTGACAATATATAAAAGATACAGGCATTTATTTTTCTTTAACCAATTCTCCAAGTACAAATTTCAATAAAAAAAATTATTGTAATTTTGATTTTAAATTTTAATAATAAATTAAATTGATATTTGTATAGATATTTATAGAGACAGAATTTTATTTGGAAAAAAAAATTTTTTTTTTCATAAACCTTGATGTTGCAATGAAAATTATAAGTATAATTATCATATGCATTCCACCTTATATTTTTACTGCAGAACTGTTGCATCAGATTTTTTACTATTAAGACAGAATAGAGATTTTTGTCAGCTTTTGCTTGTACAAACGAACACAGTGAATCAAGCAGCAAGTGGGCTTCAACTGGTCAATAGAAAATAACAGCAGTGTTTTATTTGTAGTATTCACTTTAGGGGGAGGGGGGGGAGGAGGAGGGGGAAGAAGGAGGAGGAGAAGGAGGAGTGTTTACATTTTATCAGGCAAACTGAATCTTGTTCAGACCCCTTTGCTATTATTCTTTTAGCGGAGTTTCTGTTTCTAACTCAAAAAGCGGACAGCTTTTCAAGGAGAGAGGTAAATAATGTTTTTCATGATTAAATTCTCTGAACTTTATGCAGCATTTTGTATATCATTATGACATAACAACAACTGCAAACAGACTAAGGTTGTTGTTGTTGTTGTTGTTTTTTAATGGGGAAACAAAATTGTCTTCTTTAATCAAATATTTATTCAAGCAAAAGATTTATATGAATAACATTGAACAATTCAACTCAGATAATCACTGATGATGATGCTAAGATATCTCTTACTTGAAACAGCAATTTGTATACAAAATGATAAACCTCTAAAGATATATCAATAAATTCATCAATATTTATAATTCTTTATTGATCAAGTTGTCAAAATGTTTCAAATCATTCATGAAAATGATACGGATATTTCTTGACTGTTAAAAATGGCAACGATAAGTAAATATTGTAACGAATAAAAATTCTAAGAGACAATTTTAAAGCAGAAAATATTGATTCCCATCGAATGTAGAGCTACTCATATATAAGGGGAGTGTCAAAAAATGTTGCTATATTTTGGTAATGTGAGGCACTATTCAGTATCACTGGATGCTTTTGCCTTGTGAAGGTGATAAACCACATTGGACTGTGAATATACCAAGCTTACCTCATACTAGAGTCTATTTCCTATGACAATAACCATTACACATGAGTGTCTCATTTAATCTAAGAAGAAAAGGAAGTTGAATAAATCTTATACAAAATCTTATATTGAAGCATAAGAATTAAATGAATTTGATACCGGCCCTCGCCAACTCAGCGTATGAGTAGCACAGGGATCTGTGTGGTAAAGTAAGAGCTGATGGTAGGTGTGGCGCTCACCTCAGATGCAAAAACAATCTCCTTGGTCTAGTGCTAGTGAAAAGGGGATAGACTCCCTTGCTGATTGGCTTATACCAACTTTAGGCCACCCCAACAACTTTTTTTCTTTCTTTAAGTGCTACCCACCAGATTTGCTTCTATGGCTTGGAGCAAAGCTTAGGAAAACGGTTTTAGGCCTACCTGACCTAGCCTGATTGTCAAAGTTTTGGTAACCTGAGCAAAATTTCTTGAACCATCTGGTTACTGTACTGTGATCAAATTCACCTTCATCTTTTGCACAATAAATGTTTTTAGTTGCTTCCATGGTATTATAGCCGAGTTTGAATAAGTTCCCAAATTCAGCTCAGTCAGTAGAGCGTTCGGCTAGAAACCACATGGTTCCTAGTTTGATTCCGGTCCTCGCCAACTCAGCGTATGAGTAGCACGGGGATCTGTGCGGTAAAGTAAGGAGCTGATGGTAGGTGTGGCGCTCCACCTCGATGCCAAAACAATCTCCTTGGTCTAGTGCTAGTGAAAAGGGGATAGACTCCCTCGCTGACCGGCTGATACCGCTTTAGGCCACCCAACGACTTACATGTTCATCTGTGTGGCTTTCAAATCACACACAAAGTGAAGCAGTATTCACAATATATCAGTGTTGCATAGCGCCTTCTTCGCTACTCTGAATCGTATACGTTGCTGGTATACTGTGGGTATCGTCTCTAACCCTTAGACGATATATGTAGGGTCACTTAAAGAAGACACAAGACATGCTGTATGTAGTAGATTGAACTTTTATTTCTTTCCCTCGGGTGCGTGTGTGTGGATGAGCTTGACAATGGGAACTGTCCAAGGGTTGACAATGCGTTGGTGAGGTGGAAGGTGGCTACGTGACGGCTCACAGGTGGCACCGTGAGTGCGGTCACTCACTTGTTCTCCGTTCGCTGTCTCCTGGCTGTTCAACTGACGACTTGACCCTCTGGCTTTTGTATTGACGACCGCCTATGCATCTTTATCTTGTGATCTGATAACTATTTCCAAACTTATTGTTACCCATCCTTCTTTTATTCGCTCTACCGGGAAAAAGTCCTTTGTCATTTTTGTTGTCTTTTCTTTGCTTTGTTTAATTTAACCGGAAATTCCTATTTCCGTTTGTACAATATCCAACTATCAGTACAAAAACTACCACAATACTACTAATGACACTAAGTAACTTTTAAGGTTTTAACTGCTTCAGTCACATGATATACACATACAACAAACTAGCATGTATCAAAATATTACAAAACTTTTGACTCACCCTCGTAGTTGAAATGAATTAATGTATGATAGAAATCAAAATAATCAGATTTTGCCAGTTGTTTCTATAAAGGGTTTAACTCTTAACATCCTGTTGAGAATTTTCTAAGTCCAAAGCATTCCTATAAGGACATATAAAAATAAAATGGCTAAAAATGACCTTTGCATCTAAAGTTACCTGTTATTTCCCTTAAATCAAAGATTTCTAAATATGTTTAATATTACATTTAAACAAAGGCTATCGTTTGGATGTATTAGGAAAACGAATGAGACTTCTGGCTGGGTGGAATGAGGTGGTATAGGAATTTAAGAGTTAATCACACAGAGGAAAAGTGGAGTAAATACTATGTGCAATGTTCTTTGAGCATATGGTCTCCACAAATAAATTGTTACCACTATAATGTTGCTCTATAAAGGCACAAAAGCAATGGTCTATTCACCTGATGGTAACACAGATTTCTTTGACATTGTCACTGGATTCCTACAAGGAGATACATTTGCACCATTTATATTTATGCCTAGATTACGTACTTTGAATGTCATTAGATCTCATGAAAAAAACTACCAACCATAGCAAGTACCTTCTAAGGTTTGAACTGTTTCAGTCACATGATATACACATGCCACAAACTAGCATCTACCAAAATATTACAAAACTTTTGACTCACCTTATGCTGAATTTGTTGGTATTATGAAACATTAATTATTTCATTCTTTAGGAAACTCTTTCTCTACTTTTTACAGTACATTCCTTTCTAATTTTCTAAAATTTGTTCAGATCAAATGTAAAAATTTTAAAAAGTAAAGTTGTCGGGGTGGCTTAATGTCGGTATCAGCCAGATAGCAAGGGAGTCTATCCCCTTTTCACTAGTGCTAGACCAATCTTTACAAATGGGTGAAACTTGGTTTTGCTCCTACGAGCCTGAGTACATGAAGTGGAAAACACACTGACTTTCCAGTAATGAAAAAGTTCCAGGCACAGTGGTCAGTAAAGAAGATCATGCTGACAGTCTTCTGGGACAATAAGGGTCTTATTTTTTCTTATTTTGTTTTATTTCAGTTTCATCTAGTCATACATACACCGACTGCCTTTATATAAGTATAATAAGTCTTCGTCGGCCTAATGTCGGTATCAGCCAGACAGCAAGGGAGTCTATCCCCTTTTCACAAGTGCTAGACCAAGGAGATTATTGTAGCATCTGAGGTGGAGCGCCACACCTACCATCACTTTACCACACAGATCCCTGTGCTACTCATACGCCGAGTTGGCTAGGGCCAGTATTGAACCAGGAACCTTGTGATTCCTAGATGAACACTCTACCGATTGAGCTAAACTGGCCTTATGTAGTAAGCATTTAATTCTTACCTCATTTGATTTGCATAAGATACAAATAGAGAAATAAGTTTTAATATATTTTACCAAACTTTTATAGTTCAACTATCAGATTTTCAGGTTTACACAAGGAGTTGTTGTTGGCATCCTTCCGTCTACTAAAGATGATGGCGTAGTGTCCACTTTTCTTCTTTTTTTTTTAATCTGCAACTGCATGAGTGGCTGAACAGACCAATTTTTAAATGGCAATCTCTGGTGCAGTAACTGCAAAGAAACAGTGATGCTTGCTGGAGTTGTTGTTATCTCTCCTTCCTTTTGGCTCTCTTTTCCGTGGCGGCTTCTTTCCTCTCTTTTTCACTTCTTTTCGTTCCTTGTTTGATGATGAGGTGCTAGGTTGCTTGGTCTGCTGCATAAGCCTCCCATGTGTTGGTGTTCATGCGGCATGTCTTCATGTCCTTCTTGCAGACATCTTTAAAGCGCAGGCTTGGTCTCCCTACCGATTGGGTGCTTTCTACTAATTTGCCATACAGTAGGTCTTTGGGTCTGCAGCCTTTGTCCATCCTCCTGACGTAACCAAGCCAGTGCAGACGTCTCTCGCAGATGATAGCGTACATGCTGTTCATGTTTGCTCTTATAATAATTTTAAAAATTCAAATGCTACTCTTTTGGGGTCATATAGTGTATATTGATATGGACAAATTGTTAAATTCAAATTTGGTCAAGCTAGTATTATTATCATCTCTACAGTTTAAGAGTTTTGTTTGAAAAGTTAAATCTGAAAGAACCTGATTTACAACAGATTTTATTAGAAAAGACCAAAGAATATTTGATAATGTAAACAACTTATTCTCTTTTAATATTTACTGAATAACATTAGCTCGAAAAGACAAACATATAACTGCAAATTCACTCAACTATTATATTCATTTCTGATTTGGGCACCTGCATACAGCAATAGAGTTAGCAAACAGATTTTACAAACAGACACACGCACACCCACACACAGGGAATTTGGAAGATATGATACAAAACAAAATGGATGGTCGCTAGCAACAGCTTCAGTTTCAGAAATCTTCTGTCGAAGAGATTTTATCTCAAAATATTAAGAATAAAAATTACAGGTTAATAAACAACACCATAGTTACCTTATTTTTCTTTATACTTGCATTGTAATAGCCTTCAAAACCAACCACCAAACCAATATAAACACAATGCTTCAAGCAAATTATAAAACACTTAGATTTTAATTATTTTTTTAGTGAGTTACATTCTCACTAGGTGGTTTTATGATTATGACTGAGTCAAAGTAAACTAAACTTAGTAAATACCTGAACACATTTCTGCTTTTATCTAATAATGCATCTACCCAACCCCTCTACATGAATAGGATGAGACATAAGGTCAATTTTTGAAAGCAGAGTTTAACATGTTTGAATTCAAAGTTTTCCTTCTAGACCAGTCACCATACAAAGGTTAAAGAGCCCAGTCTGCCCTGCTATTAACCCATAGAGGGGTTGGACTTTAGAAATAATATGCTAGATGGCCATTGAGCAAAGAGCTTCCTCTGCCTTTTTACAGGTAGTTTTTTCATCCTGCAGGGTATCTAGCCACCCTCCTCATCATTTGTGGGGTTACTGGTTTAGTCACTGATGATCTATGAAACAGATAGTACTTCTACAAATTCAAAAACATACTTTTGGATTTCGATGGAAACTACAACAGATATAAAAACAAAATAACAGTTAGATAGAGCAATTTTTTTAGTCAGGACTATTAGCAATTTGTTTTCACTAGTGATATGAACAAGAGCCTGGCTACTACACTCATGAATATCAATACCAGTGGGAGCGACCCATTTTTTCAGAACAGTGGTAATGACTGTCTTATCGCCAGGAAAACATTGTCTATGTTGTCCATCTTTTATCTGCCCAAACACACAGATGAGAAAACTTTCTATAACTATTAGATGTACAAAACTATGATAAAAATAATACAAGGGAATTATTATTAACTAATATTGAAAAATATAAAAATTTTCAATATTTAAGCCATGGTCTGCTATAGACAGATTATAATAATTATTAAACATATGTGATCTCTCTGATTAAGCAAGAATTTTTCCAAGCTCTAGCCATGTCAGTGCTACTGTATGGCTGCACTACTTGGACTCTGCCTTGAACAAATCTAAGAAACACCACTCCACTATATACTCTGAAGTTGATATGCCATTGGTCTGCTTTTTATTTTTTTCATCCTGCAGGGTATCTAGCCACCCTCCTCATCATTTGTGGGGTTACTGGTTTAATCACTGAGTTGATATGCCATTGGTCTAAAAGAAAACAACTTGCAAATCTCACGAGCAACTTTATTTATGAATTATTTTACTATTTACTTATTTTACTACAATTTATTAAGAAACTTTAGTTGGGACCCATCAAATTTCCTGGGACTCATTCAACGTGAATATGTGCGTCCCAGACTTTTGCAATAGGGACCCAGTTGTATAAAAATCCCAAGAAAATTTAGGTAGGCAAAGAGTTAAATAAATTTTTTTTTTCTGATAAATATGTCCTTGTATATTTATGAATTATTTTACTATTTACTTATTTTACTACAATTTATTAAGAAACTTTAGTTAGGACCCATCAAATTTCCTGGGGACTCATTCAAAGTGAATATGTGCGTCCCAGGATGTACTAAATCAAAAAGCTATTAGCATTCACTGGTTAGTGATATGTAAAACCTGTGATCAAAACTGTTTAAGCCGTAGACTGTATTGTGATAGTGCATTGACATGTAGTACATTGTTTCACTCCACATGTAGATTGAAAGTTGCACAGATAAATGTGCAATGTAATCTAATTTAGGAACTCTTTCAGACCAAGTATCCAATAAAACCCAAATCATCAACTTAATGAAAGGTTCATATTTTAACTCATCACCGGTAACTTCAACTTTCAAGTATTTGAAAATAAACGAACAGATGATTTTTTGAACTTATATTGTATCTGACAAATACAAATTTTACAAATTTTGTGATACTATTTCTGAACAGCATCCTTTTATTTAAATTAAAAATAACCTGTTCTCACCAACATTAGTATTTCTTGATCTTCTAGTTGTCAACCTACCCTTGTTACATAATCTATGCGGTTGCATAAGATTATTGTCAATCCCCTGTATTTCTAAAGGGATGGCCCTTTTCATATCACGGGCGGGATTTTCCATGGAATAGTACAGAAAGCCCGCAAAATACGTGAAGTCATGTGGGACCTGGTTGGGTCCTCAGTTTTCAGTTGGACGTCAGCAGTGAAGATGTCCTGCCTTAACTGTAACTCACTGCATATGCGTGCTATGTTAGTCAGATGTTAGCTACATGAAATGTTTAGTTAAGGAAATAAAAGTTTAAGAAAAATAACACGGTCTTGTGATTAATGAATGTCTTGGTAACAAGACTGATCTAGAAGAAGAAATGAGTTAAGTGTGACCGACCACCAAGACGATAGAAGAGAAGTCCAGACGCTAGAAGAACAGAAGAAGAACTTAAGAAGAGATGCTAGAAGAGACGCCAAAGAAGAATAGAAAGAAAGTAAAGAGGTATACAACACCCTTTCCATCACCTGTCATTGTCTGCGTTTATAGCAGACAACTGATTACTGTATGGGTTAAGTTGAACTGTCTTCCAATTTGTCTACAGGACAACCCAGTACATCTTAATAATTGGCCAATGTTGATTGTCACTAATTCTTTACCTCGACATTACACTATGATTACAAAAACGGATTTGTCAAGGTAGAATTATACCATGAAATGCCTTTGTAAAACTGTTAATAGAGTTCAACAGTAAATTTGCTATATGTTGGCAACTGTCATCACACATGCAAAGCATTAGAGGGACTTTTTTTTTTGCCTTTCATTTGGAATATGCAGGGGTCGATCTACTACGGAATTAATGGAGCTTAAGTTTCAGGACCCCTAATTTTGAAGAGACCCAGATGTTATTTTACTCCACATTGATTAAAAAGTTCAGATCTACTGTATGAGAAAGAGCACTAGAAAATATATTAATATAATTCAATATAAAATAATAGTTAAAATATAAGTAAAAAAGGTTATTAAAGATGTGAAACTATAGAAAGGGGAAAAATATATGGGGGGAAATTGATATTAGAATCAAGAAGTTCCTGCTGAGGGGGGACCAAAAACAAGCGAGTTCACCGTCTTCTCACAAGCCAGACTTTTTTTTGGTCAACACATTCTTCGTCTTTGTCTAGCAGCTGGAAAAATCCATCGTTGTAGTTGAAATAATCTTTAACAGTTCAAAATCGCAATTCCTATTTAGTTTTGTTTCTGTTGGACTAAAATCCATTTCTTTACTGGGTCGTTCGCAAAGCGCTTCGTAGTCGTCGACTGCTTCTGCTGCTCCTGACTGCCCAGCGCTCGACTCACTTGTTATTTATGGATATTTACCCAAACATCTGGGCACATCAGTCGAACCTCGCGTCCATCCAGTACCCAAATCGCATTTGTTTTTGCATGCGGGAGGACGCGAGTTTGATCCTGGCAGGCAAGACAATGTCTTGCTCCCTTTCCTTTCTCGTTCTCTGTCACAGAAACTTTCCATAACATTTCAAGTTTCCGCCCCCCCCCTCAAAAAATGTAGGTTTACCACTGAGAATCCTGTTTGCTCTCTTGGCAGTTGGTTATCAAGATATGCTATTAATTTATAAAGGTGAAACAATAAGCAACTGAGATGAAAGTTCTTAAGATCTTCTTGCCCTTTTTGTGAAGCAAGATGGTATTTGACTCTTTCTACATTGATGGTAATTTTCCCTTCTTCAAATTTTGTGGTAGAAGCATCCATTGTTGCTCCCTTGCACTCCCAAACATTTCTGTTATTATTTTCCATCGATCTCACTAATCAAAATTGTGTACCCATAGTTGTTTTAAGCACTGTCCCCTCTGACCTGTACAGCACCATTTTTTGTCTGCACTTTTATATTTTTCCTCTCCTCTACAATTTGAAGTAGCTTCATCTTTTTATCTCTCTCAAGGAATATTAGAAGTGGTCTTTAATATTTCTCTTCATATTCTTTTTTTTGTTTTTTTTTGTTTTACGGCATATCAACCAATGCCAGCAAAGTTTTGAAAGATTCTTAGTGATAGTTTAGAAGGAAATTTTTAAACAATTTTTTTAAAAAACAAATTTTCTATTTAATCTATAGATGGTACCCTAACAGGTACTACCACTCTGGGTCAGAGTGGAACTGGGAGCAATAGTGATAAAGGGGTGCTCCACATTTCACAGACCTCCAGAACTGGGACTTCACCATCAGAGTTTAACATTATACCTAGGATATTAGACCCTCAGTCACCGCCTTCTAGCACCCATATGATAAAAAGGGTTGGGGCTTGCCATAAAGGCAATAGGTTCAGGACAATAATATAGGTGCTTGATGCTGATTGATTGGAGGGGACTTCTGCCTTACCCTTCTGCAGTTCTAAGTGACAGTTATATCTCGGCTGCAGGTTCCCGTGTTCAAAAGATTGGAGTAATATTCTTATGATTTGTAAATTAAGGAAAGCAGTATTGGTCCCTTGCAGTCATCATTATTAAACAAAATGTGAAGAATTTGGGGTTTCTTAGCAATCAAAGGATAATGGGGATGGTCCAGGTATTTATTCCTTTGATGAAATTTTTGCTGCTGAGCTTGGTTTCTAGGAGTTTTCTTGTTCTCCAGGTATTCTTTTTTAACTTTTATTTTAATCTCCGATTTGCTTGATATTGTCTGCTTCTAAAATTCCTAAGTATTTGTAACTTTCTTTTTCTTCAAGTGATTTTATAGTGTCCTGATTTGGTAGTTGTATTCTGTTCATTAGTTTTCTTTCCCCCTGTTTTATTACTAGCAAAGCACATTTTTTTGATTCTGAATTCCATCCCTATGTGATTTTTGCTGATAATTTTATTTGCTTTCTGAATGAATTAAACTTTTGTTGTCAATTTGAAATTCTAAAATATTCCAGCCAATTAAAGATAGTAATCTCACAGACCATTACTTACTATTCAATTAACAAAGTGACCCATTATGGAAACATAAAGAAGCTCTAAAGTTTTAAGTTATTTATTAGTCAAAAGAACTTAATCAGTAAATATCTATCATTTTTTTTTCTATTACTGAAGGGCAACACTTATCTATCGTAAGCTTTTAACACAGTGGTCTTCAATCTGTGTAGTACTTACTGTCCACTTACATTTTTAGGTCAGGTGGGTGGAAGTAGGGTTAAGAATAATTACAGTCTCTATTAAAAATATGTAAAATCAAAAATATCAAATTTGTATTAAAAAAATTCATGCTTGCCTGATATTACAAACATAATTTATAAGTAAACTTTCAAGGGTAGTAATATACAAAGTATCCCAGTTAAAGAGCTCTGCTATGACTTGTAAAGATATATTTCTACATGAAACCTAACTCTTAAAATAAAGGAATAGTTTCAAACTAGGAAGAATGAAAAAGCTTGATCAGAGCTAATGAAAAGGGGATAGACTCCCTCATTGTCTGGCTAATACTGACTTTAGGCCATCACGACACACACACACATATATATATATATATATATATATATAAAATCATCCACAGACACGTGTTTCGGCGTTTCATGGCTCTTCAGTGTGGCTAGACACAACTACCTCTGGCTAGGAGCGAACTCCGACTGACTTTTTTCAGCCTGATTTCTTAACCTCTCAGCCATTTGACAGCTCCTGTAATGGGGTGGTGTTTAAACTATTAAATACATACATTTGTTTATATATTTTATGATCACCAGAGAGATCCAGTCTGCGAGCAGACGATCATTGCTTCATATATGCTGGCAGTGAAAGTTAATTTAAATCAAGCTTGCTAAAGTCTAAATCATATTTAACTCCATTTAGTGTGAAAGTCATCTATTAATAATGGAGATTCGCTTCCGGTTTTTGTCTGTAACAAAAATTACGTCACTGCTTACGTCACATTACCCAAAATCGTCATAACATAGAATAAATACACTCAAAATTTAAACATGCAACATGAGACAGTCCTCATGGATTTTTTAAAACAAGTTTTAATAAATACATGACTGGTATTATATATTATATATAGTTTGTTTTATTTTAATTCATATTTAAAGTTTAGATTTCAAATTGTTTTATTTTTTAATCCTTTAATGAATTTGATGATTTTACTTACTTAGGGTACAAACTCGCTGAGATTGAATTTTTTACTCCCACCCCTCAGGCAATGTTTCAAAAATCTATTTTTTCATTTGTTTTTTATTTTGTACTAGTAAGTTTAAATATAAAATTAGTGTCAAATATGAGATGTAGAGTATAGAACAAAAAAAAAAAAAAAAAAAAGAAAACTGTAAAAAAAAAAAGTTGAATAATTTTTTATTATTACCACATCTTAAGTAAAAGTAAAGTTGGCAGAGTGGCCTATTGTTAGTATTAGCCAAAAATCAAGGGAGTTCATCCCATTTTCACTAGCACTAGACTAAGGAGATTGTTTTGGCATCTGAGGTGGAGCACCACACCTACCATCAGCTCTTCACTTTATCACACAGATCCAAGCTGTGCTACTCTTGCGTTAATTTGGCCAGAACTAGCATCAACCCATAACCTTGTGGTTCTAACGCAGATGCTCAACCAACTGAGCTTAAAACTTCAATGGCCTAAACACACATAGGAAGTGATTATTTTTGTCAATGTTCTCCTGAGTTTGAAAAAAGATCAAATTGTGGTGTACACTGATTGTGGACTGTCACTTCAAATTGTCATCAGGATTTGTTTATTTCTTCAAAAATTATAAGAAAACTAAATTATCATCAAAAGAAGATTCTGAACACAAGAGAGAAAAACATTGCATCTGGAGATACAAATAATTACAAGGGAAATTTCACAATTTTGACCACTATAATCAAGTAAAATAATCACTTCCTATGTGTGTCTAAGCTATTGAAGTTTCATTCAAATTTGTGGAAATTGTTCAGTTCTTTTCACTCTCTTGTTTTTGTTTTGAAGTGCAGAAGCCATTTTTATTTTAAGTCGATCCCAATGAACATTTTCTTCAATAATCAAGGAAAATAATCACTTCCTATGTGTGTCTAAGCTATTGAAATTTCATTCAAATTTGTGGCAATAAGAAAAAATGGTTCAGTTTTTTTACTTGTTTTTTTTCTTTTGTTTCATTCAGTAATGTATTAAAGGGTTGTTTTATGTTGTTTTTTTTTTAAGTTGCAAAGTTAAATGAATTTGATTGATAGATATTTTCCTCTCATCCCACCTATGAGAGCATGACACAAGGACATTTTTATGTGGGCCCACCCACAAGCTGAAGCTCATGGGTGGTAGGCACAAAAAATGCGCTGATCCCATCCGCATTCCCCCTCAAGGGGGACACCTCAGGCACTGGGCAATAAACCCAGCCCTGCCCCTTTAAATCAAGGCTCAATGATGTTAACTTGTAAGGTCAAGAGGCTGAAGCTCACTGGACTCCTGGTTGAAACTGGAGTTTGATATGTTGAACGAATTTGGGGGATAAATGTAAAAATATTTTCCCAGTTTTTTGTATTAAAAAAATTAAAAAAAAAAAAAAATTTTAAATAAAGAAAATGATTTCACGCATTAAAAACAAATATTTAAAGATGACATTCTTTTTTTTATTGACTGGCAGTTTCATTGTCATGAAATAATAAATGATAATCACAAAAAAAAAAAAAAAAAAAACAACCAAAGAAACAACACAAAAACAATTAACAATAGATATCTCAAAGAAAATATACATTTTTCTACATTTTCTTTTTCTCAAACTTTATTTATGTATGTAAAAGTTTATCAAGAGAAAATGTTAAATTATTAAATACTGAAGTGGGGGGTTCCATCTATGGGTTAAATAGAAAAAATGTGGTCATAAAAAAACTGAGTACCCATCAAGAATAAATTTATTCAAAAACTTTGTTGTTATTAAATGAATCACCAAGGTTGATATGCCATAAAACAAACAAACTACTTGTTACCCATAAGGTGATGCATTGATGAAATGTAGGTTAATATTGAAAATAATATTATTGCTATTCTTCAAAATTCTTTTTTTTTTTATACAGTTGGATGAGTGAACCATTGATAGAAATAATGCTTTATTGATCATGATGAAAACAATTCACTGCAAGAATGGGAGATGTTATTTATTGGAAATCTTTTTTACAGATACAAAAGAAAATATCAATATTTACCACTATGGTATTTATAATGTGAAAAAAATAAATATCTTTGAACAATATTGATAAATTGAGTACCATCAATGATATGATGGTTTTATTGTTTATTTGAAGAAGGAAGTTGGTTGTTATAATAAAGTTTTTCAACTGGAGTCTGTTCAATTGACAACAGTAATCCCTTTCATTCAGCAAACTCCTCTCACAGTAACCACATTCATCTGACTTTCGTTCTTCTTTACCCAAAATACAGTAGTTTGCCGAATTTCAACTCTCTTACAGTCACTTGCTTCATTCCTGTCGTACATCAATGCCTTCGTCAGCAACTCGAACGCAACTGCACCATGTGTTAAGGCAGGCCTTAAATAATAACACTAACATCCCAAAACCAGGTCAATCGCACAGTGTAGCAATTTACATGCGCGCCAACGAGGTAGTCCGATGTCAAGCCACAACTCACGATCAAGAGCATGTGAGTTCAATCTCCCTAATCGCCTGCTACACTCCCCCCAATCTCATATTACACGCCAGACATAGTCATGTATGCTTTGAACTACTACGTGCATGATTTCTATCGTCACAGTTGTTTTATTGTTTGTTTTACGACATATCAATCCTTTTCAAGCCATATTATTTGGTTGGTTGGTTTTATTTTATGGCATATCAACACTTTTTGGGTCATTTAATGCCAAAACAAGTCATTTTGATATTAGGTTGCTGGCAGTATCTGTTGTTGCTCAAGTGGTCACCCATCTAAGTATTGAACAGTCTCATTGCTGCTTAACTTTGGTGATCTTGCAGGAACTGGTTCTTTTCAGGTGACTGAAGAAGGAAGTATGAAATGTTGTTGGTAGCCATTGTAAAGCATAGAGGTAAAATCTTGAACAAAAACATTCAAGTACTAGATTTTATAGATCATTAAGTATAATAATAAGGGTGTAAGGGACTAAATGGAGTAGTCTCCCTTGTTTCAGGGTTATGGTAATCTCCAGCGTCAGGAGCCCCTTTTTGGTCACATGACGCAG
This sequence comes from Doryteuthis pealeii, assembly GCA_023376005.1. Lineage (NCBI taxonomy): Eukaryota > Metazoa > Mollusca > Cephalopoda > Myopsida > Loliginidae > Doryteuthis > Doryteuthis pealeii. Next base: position 8,413,951 of record CM042165.1, read on the forward strand.
GAACCTGAGAAGATCACCCTTTTTTGCCGAAGTGACTAGACAAGTCCGGATGTGCTGGTCACCTCTCTCCAGCACACACATGGTGCATACCAGACAGTACAAGCTCTACATACAATAAGTGGTTCCCACCTATTTTGCCTCTATTACACTGCTATGTATGTTTGAACACTTGTGACATTGTATAGCCTGGGGAACTTCATTCCCCTATATATGTTAAAATAAATGTTGTGTAAATGTAACTAATGCGTTTGTTGTCCAAACTGAAGTATTCCGTATTGGGGTATTTTTCCTTTAAGTAACCTAATGCTTTACAAGAGCTGGAGTTCATACTCTGTGAACCTTTTATAAGGGCTATAAGTAAGTAAAGTCGACGGGACGGCCTATAGTCGGTATCAGCCAATCAGTGAGGGAGTCTATCCCCTTTTCAATAGCGCTAGGCCAAGGAGATTGTTTTTAGCATCTGAGGTGGAGCACCACACCTACCATCAGCTCCTCACTTTACCGCACAGATCCCTGTGCTACTCATACGCTGAGTTGTCGGGGACCGCTATCGAACTAGGAACCTTGTGGTTTCTAGCCGAACGCTCTACCGACTGAGCTAACCCGGCCCCTTTGCTAAAAATGATAGAATGTTTTGCTAAGATGGTCATTCCATCATGGTGTAATGGTTAGCAAGCAAATCTCGCTAGATTGATTATTACTGAATAGCAAGTTTGATCCTCACTGGATGCCCCATGCTTATGACCTTATGTCACACAGTGAACAAGTTGGGTAAATACTTACTGTGCCAAGATAATAATGAGCTAATTAGTTACTGTAACACACACAAGTTTGCTTTCAAAAAGTTTATGCCTGATTCCTTTTTTTTTTTTTGATTATAACAATGTCCTACTGTTTCTTGAAAGTTTAAATGAGATCGATAATTGTCAGTAGTTGAAAAAAAAAGTCTTAAGTATCTGGCTTCTATCCTTGGCCAGTTGTAAAGAACTTAAAGTAAATAAGTAAGTCCTGAATTATAGAATCCTTTGGTAAGTGAATAAGCTATAGAATCCTTTGGTAAGTGAATAAGTCCTAAGTTTTGGAATCCTACGTAGTGTCAAAAAGGTCCAGCGATATATGATCCGTCATCCATGAAATCCAAGTGGTTGTGAGTACCTAAGATTAGAATCAGTCAGTACAAATAATAATATCAGCAGCAGAGCACTGCCAGTGATTGGACAATAGGTTGGTCACATGTATATCGGCGAGTCTATAAGTAGAAGTGGGCCCTTGTCACACGCCTTATATCTTAAAAATTCCAACATATTTTATTTGGCAGGTATCTTTAAGTAATTTAATGAAATTAATTTGCAATTGCAAAGAACTAATATACTAGGATGAATAAAAAATTTTGCAATATTTTGTTATATGTTAGTCTATGGTGCATATATCACATGAAATATATCATATGAATCCAATTCTCCCTCCAGCTATGGGCAAATAGCAGGGCAGACTGGGCTCTTTAACCATGGCTAGGTAACCTGTCTAGGAGAAGGAAAACTGAATTCAAACCTGTTAAACTGCTTAAGAAATTGACTTTGACGCATCCTTCTCGTGCGGATGGGGTTGGTAAATACATATATCACATGACCAAAGCAGTTCAATCTGTGGAAGGTATCAGATGTGGTTGGTGTGTTGACATGTTGTGCATTACTTCACTCCATGTGTGAGATTTGAAAGCCGCACAGGTTAACATCTAATTCTGGAACTTATACTTTACAAGTTTGAATTGGGCCATAATGCTGCAGTTGTGCTAAAAATGAATGAGCATTTGATCCCAGTACAGTAACCAGAAGGTACAAGAAATTTTACTTTGGTTGCAAGAACCTTGACAATCAGGCAAAGTCAAGTTGGTCTAGAACCATGGATTCCAATGAGTAGCACTTGGAGAGTATCAGGTGAACTCAGAATCTCACAGTTCAGTGTGGATTGTCACCCTCACAAACTCGCCAAAAGCATCTGGAGCTGCTGAATTGTGCCTCACATTAACAAAATATTGCAAAACTTTTGAACTCACTCAAATGATAATTATCAATTGCAAATATGTTATATCATCTATTTTCTCTCATAATTTTTTAAAAGAGAATTTCTTCAATTATATAAGTAAAGTAAAGTCGTTGGGTCGGCCTAATGTCAGTATCACCCAGACATCGAGGGAGTCTATCCCCTTTTCACTAGTGCTAGACCAAGGATATTATTGTAGCATCTGAGGTAAAGTGCCACACCTACCATCAGCTCCTCACTTTACCACACAGATCCCTGTGCTACTCATATGTCGAGTTGGCTAGGACCAGTATTGAACCAGGAACCTTGTGATTCCTAGATGAACACTACCAATTGAGCTAAACCAGCCCCTGACCAATTAAAGATGATGTGATTGCTGAGGAAATGTTTAGAAGTTATATCCAAATGGGAAAAACCCCACAAAAAAAATTTTTTAAATCAAAAAAAAAAAAAAAAAAAAAAAAAAAAAATTTAAAGGAAAGTATAAAAAATATCAAAAAAATATTTGAATACTCGGGTTTTAAAAACAAGAATTCAGCATTTGTTTTATGTAAACTCAATTTTAAGTATTTTTTTTTAATCTCTAGAGATCAATTCATATAATGGCTAAAAAAATTGAATAGAAAATGCTAAATATAACTGAACACAGTCTTATTGTATGTGAAATGATTATCAATGAAATCAGTCAATAGAAAGGAACAGACAAAAAAGAAACCTGCTGGTCAATAGAAAAGCCAAGATATTTTATTGATTGAAAAAGGGGGAAAAAAGTGTTGTGCGATTTGATGCTAAATATAGAAAAACACTAGTCTTATTATATGCAATGACTGCTGATTTAGGAAAGTAGACAGCTAAATGGAAGGACCCACACAAAAATATGTGATACTATAAAAAAAATAAAAAATAAAAAATATTCTTTAATTTATGAAAAACAAAACAAAACAAAAAAAAAACATACTTTATAGAATGACATTCCTAATATCTGTATTATGTATGATAAATATTGTAAGAAAAAAAAAGTATATGTCATGATTAATAAGGAATAAAATAAACCATTTAAATTGCTTTCTGTCCTCCTCATTATTATGTTACATAATCTATGCGGTTTTATAAGATTATTGTCAATCCCCTGTATTTCTAAAGGGATGGCCCTTTTCATATCACGGGCGGGACTTTCCATGGAATAGTACAGAAAGCCCGCGAAATACGTGAAGTCACATGGGACCTGGTTGGGTCCTCAGTTTCAGTTTGGACGTCGGGCAGAGAAGATGTCCTGCTTTAACTGGAACTCACTGCATATGTGTGCTATGTTAGTCAGATGTTAGTTACATGAAATGTTTAGTTAAGTAAATAAAAGCTTAAGAAAATAACACGGTTTTGTGATTAATGAATGTCTTGGTAACAAGACTGATCTAGAAGAAGAAATGAGTTAAGTGCGACCGACCACCAAGATGAAGTCAAGGCGATAGAAGAGACGCTAGAAGAACTTAAGATGTCAAAGTCGCCAGAAGAAGAATAGAAGGAAAGAGGTATACAACAATTGCATCTCAAAATTGTTGTTGTTGTGTTCAATCTGTTTGCCTGTTTTCTAATTCATCTCATTTCTCTCTCAATCACTTTCAACATCTCTTGAGTTACTTCTTCAGATCTCAGTCTTTTTTCATTTTCTGCCAATTTCTTATTACTAATTTCTAATTAAATACTCATTTTTCAGTACCATTATGCAACATTCCTGATAAACACATTCATCTCAATGTACAATTTTCAGTACTATTATAGTATGGGGCCTACATTTTGAATGTGGCCTATGAAATCACGTCTCTCTTATTGAATGTGGCCTACAAAATCATGTCTCTCTTATAGTATGTGACCTACCATAAAAAAGCATATTATAAAGTTATAATAATAATTGCTAACCCTAACTATTTCAGAAATTTAGAATATTCTAGAATTAAATAGATCTTTGATTCATGTAAATTATGGATAAATTCTTTTTTAATTATTCTTAATTACTATATACAGCTTATGACTGAATTGCATTTCTTGAAATTGAATATATGTGAAAAATAATTAGGTTCAATAAATTGCCTACTACTTATATCTATAAATATACTCTTACTGAGGTAGGCCACATACAAACTGGGTAAGCCACATACTATAACAGAATCAAAAAGGTAGGCCACATACTATAACAGAATCAAAAAGGTAGGCCACATACTATAACAACACCCATTTTTCTTATTGCCTTTCTTATTCAAAATAAGCTGTTGTTCTTTTTGAAAAATATATAATATATATCTAGGTAATGCTATGCATTAACATTAAAAATAATAATCAGTGAATTTGGTTAAAGTTATTCACAGAGAGAAAATAGATTATTTTATTGTTTTTTTTTTTTTTCAAAAGTATAAAAACTGTCCAAGCATTATAGTGGCCATATAGAATGGGGACAGAGAGTGGGTTATCAGGTGGGGAAAGTTAGAAAGGCAAATAGATTGTTTTATGAAGATATAAATATCATTTTCACTTCCCCAAACACCTTACACTTTTAGGTAGGTAGATAATAAACTAATATAGAGATTTTACTTTTATGATTTCTATATATCCCAGCTTGAAGGTTAAGGAGCTATGCTCTAATCCTAGATAGAAATTCTGGGGAGATATCCTAGTCAGAGGCTACAGATATTACACTAATTCTAGGCAGAAATGTAAATTTAGGTGGAGATAATCCTCTTGTTTAGATGAGAGATATGATAGTATTAATACAATAATGCAGGTTAGATGTTTATATTTCTATCATTTTAGATATTTGTCATCTTGCTGTCAACCAAATCATTCTGTTTCTTTTTATAGCAATCATTGAACTATTTTGAATAATACAACCTAATAGAATAACAATTAAAATATGAGGGTGTGTTGAAAAATTGATATGATGTTGTCATATCAGCTGTTGATGACCTTTTTACTAATGGGATAAGAGCACTGCAATAAGAAATGTAAGGACAGTAAAGGGGGCTATGTTATAAAATAAACCTCATTTGGTCACATTCCATGAGAGTATCTTGGTCAGCCTATGAACTTTTCAGCCAACCCTTGTATGTTGAAAAATAAACCTCATTTGACCACATTCCATGAGAGTATCTTGGTCAGCCTATGAACTTTTCAGCCAACCCTTGTATGTTGAAAAATAAACTCATTGGTCACATTCCATGAGAGTATCTTGGTCAGCCTATGAACTTTTCAGCCAACCCTTGTATGTTGAAAAATAAACCTCATTTGGTCACATTCCGTGAGAGTATCTTGGTCAGCCTATGAACTTTTCAGCCAACCTTGTATGTTGAAAAATAACCTCATTTGACCACATTCCGTGAGAGTATCTTGGTCAGACTATGAACTTTTCAGCCAACCCTTGTATGTTGAAAATAACCTCATTTGACCACATTCCGTGAGAGTATCTTGGTCAGCCTATGAACTTTTCAGCCAACCCTTGTATGTTGAAAAATAAACCTCATTTGACCACATTCCGTGAGAGTATCTTGGTCAGCCTATGAACTTTTCAGCAAACCCTTGTATGTTGAAAAATAAACCTCATTTGACCACATTCCATGAGAGTATCTTGGTCAGCCTATGAACTTTTCAGCCAACCCTTGTATGTTGAAAAATAAACCTCATTTGGTCACATTCCATGAGAGTATCTTGGTCAGACTATGAACTTTTCAGCCAACCCTTGTATGTTGAAAAATAAACCTCATTTGACCACATTCCGTGAGAGTATCTTGGTCAGCCTATGAACTTTTCAGCCAACCCTTGTATGTTGAAAAATAAACTTCATTTGGTCACATTCCATGAGAGTATCTTGGTCAGCCTATGAACTTTTCAGCCAACCCTTGTATGTTGAAAAATAAACCCCATTTGACCACATTCCATGAGAGTATCTTGGTCAGCCTATGAACTTTTCAGCCAACCCTTGTATGTTGAAAATAAACCCCATTTGACCACATTCCATGAGAGTATCTTGGTCAGCCTATGAACTTTTCAGCCAACCCTTGTATGTTGAAAAATAAACCTCATTTGACCACATTCCGTGAGAGTATCTTGGTCAGCCTATGAACTTTCAGCCAACCCTTGTATGTTGAAAATAAACCTCATTTGACCACATTCCGTGAGAGTATCTTGGTCAGACTATGAACTTTTCAGCCAACCCTTGTATGTTGAAAAAATAAACCCCATTTGACCACATTCCATGAGAGTATCTTGGTCAGCCTATGAACTTTTCAGCCAACCCTTGTATGTTGAAAAATAAACCTCATTTGGTCACATTCCATGAGAGTATCTTGGTCAGACTATGAACTTTTCAGCCAACCCTTGTATGTTGAAAAATAAACCCCATTTGACCACATTCCATGAGAGTATCTTGGTCAGCCTATGAACTTTTCAGCCAACCCTTGTATGTTGAAAAATAAACCTCATTTGACCACATTCCGTGAGAGTATCTTGGTCAGACTATGAACTTTTCAGCCAACCCTTGTATGTTGAAAAATAAACCCCATTTGACCACATTCCATGAGAGTATCTTGGTCAGCCTATGAACTTTTCAGCCAACCCTTGTATGTTGAAAAATAACTTCATTTGGTCACATTCCATGAGAGTATCTTGGTCAGCCTATGAACTTTCAGCCAAACCTTGTATGTTGAAAAATAAACCCCATTTGACCACATTCCATGAGAGTATCTTGGTCAGCCTATGAACTTTTCAGCCAACCCTTGTATGTTGAAAAATAAACCCCATTTGACCACATTCCATGAGAGTATCTTGGTCAGCCTATGAACTTTTCAGCCAACCCTTGTATGTTGAAAAATAAACCTCATTTGACCACATTCCGTGAGAGTATCTTGGTCAGCCTATGAACTTTTCAGCCAACCCTTGTATGTTGAAAAATAAACCTCATTTGACCACATTCCGTGAGAGTATCTTGGTCAGACTATGAACTTTTCAGACCCTTGTATGTTGAAAAATAAACCCCATTTGACCACATTCCATGAGAGTATTGGTCAGCCTATGAACTTTTCAGCCAACCCTTGTATGTTGAAAAAATAAACCTCATTGGTCACATTCCATGAGAGTATCTTGGTCAGACTATGAACTTTTCAGCCAACCCTTGTATGTTGAAAAATAAACCCATTTGACCACATTCCATGAGAGTATCTTGGTCAGCCTATGAACTTTTCAGCCAACCCTTGTATGTTAAAAAATAAACCTCATTTGACCACATTCCATGAGAGTATCTTGGTCAGCCTATGAACTTTTCAGCCAACCCTTGTATGTTGAAAAATAAACCTCATTTGACCACATTCCGTGAGAGTATCTTGGTCAGCCTATGAACTTTTCAGCCAACCCTTGTATGTTGAAAAATAAACCCCATTTGACCACATTCCATGAGAGTATCTTGGTCAGCCTATGAACTTTTCAGCCAACCCTTGTATGTTGAAAAATAAACTTCATTTGGTCACATTCCATGAGAGTATCTTGGTCAGACTATGAACTTTTCAGCCAACCCTTGTATGTTGAAAAATAAACCCCATTTGACCACATTCCATGAGAGTATCTTGGTCAGCCTATGAACTTTTCAGCCAACCCTTGTATGTTGAAAAATAAACCTCATTTGACCACATTCCATGAGAGTATCTTGGTCAGCCTATGAACTTTTCAGCCAACCCTTGTATGTTGAAAAATAAACCTCATTTGACCACATTCCGTGAGAGTATCTTGGTCAGCCTATGAACTTTTCAGCCAACCCTTGTATGTTGAAATAAACCTCATTTGGTCACATTCCATGAGAGTATCTTGGTCAGACTATGAACTTTTCAGCCAACCCTTGTATGTTGAAAAATAAACCTCATTTGGTCACATTCCATGAGAGTATCTTGGTCAGCCTATGAACTTTTCAGCCAACCCTTGTATGTTGAAAAATAAACCTCATTTGACCACATTCCATGAGAGTATCTTGGTCAGCCTATGAACTTTTCAGCCAACCCTTGTATGTTGAAAAATAAACCTCATTTGACCACATTCCGTGAGAGTATCTTGGTCAGCCTATGAACTTTTCAGCCAACCCTTGTATGTTGAAAAATAAACCTCATTTGGTCACATTCCATGAGAGTATCTTGGTCAGACTATGAACTTTTCAGCCAACCCTTGTATGTTGAAAAATAAACCCCATTTGACCACATTCCATGAGAGTATCTTGGTCAGCCTATGAACTTTTCAGCCAACCCTTGTATGTTGAAAAATAAACCTCATTTGACCACATTCCATGAGAGTATCTTGGTCAGCCTATGAACTTTTCAGCCAACCCTTGTATGTTGAAAAATAAACCTCATTTGACCACATTCCGTGAGAGTATCTTGGTCAGCCTATGAACTTTTCAGCCAACCCTTGTATGTTGAAAAATAAACCCCATTTGACCACATTCCATGAGAGTATCTTGGTCAGCCTATGAACTTTTCAGCCAACCCTTGTATGTTGAAAAATAAACCCCATTTGGTCACATTCCATGAGAGTATCTTGGTCAGACTATGAACTTTTCAGCCAACCCTTGTATGTTGAAAAATAAACCCCATTTGACCACATTCCATGAGAGTATCTTGGTCAGCCTATGAACTTTTCAGCCAACCCTTGTATGTTGAAAAATAAACCTCATTTGACCACATTCCATGAGAGTATCTTGGTCAGCCTATGAACTTTTCAGCCAACCCTTGTATGTGAAAAATAAACCTCATTTGACCACATTCCGTGAGAGTATCTTGGTCAGCCTATGAACTTTTCAGCCAACCCTTGTATGTTGAAAAATAAACCTCATTTGGTCACATTCCATGAGAGTATCTTGGTCAGACTATGAACTTTTCAGCCAACCCTTGTATGTTGAAAAATAAACCTCATTTGGTCACATTCCATGAGAGTATCTTGGTCAGCCTATGAACTTTTCAGCCAACCCTTGTATGTTGAAAAATAAACCTCATTTGACCACATTCCATGAGAGTATCTTGGTCAGCCTATGAACTTTTCAGCCAACCCTTGTATGTTGAAAAATAAACCTCATTTGACCACATTCCATGAGAGTATCTTGGTCAGCCTATGAACTTTTCAGCCAACCCTTGTATGTTGAAAAATAAACCTCATTTGGTCACATTCCATGAGAGTATCTTGGTCAGACTATGAACTTTTCAGCCAACCCTTGTATGTTGAAAAATAAACCCCATTTGACCACATTCCATGAGAGTATCTTGGTCAGCCTATGAACTTTTCAGCCAACCCTTGTATGTTGAAAAATAAACCTCATTTGACCACATTCCATGAGAGTATCTTGGTCAGCCTATGAACTTTTCAGCCAACCCTTGTATGTTGAAAAATAAACCTCATTTGACCACATTCCATGAGAGTATCTTGGTCAGCCTATGAACTTTTCAGCCAACCCTTGTATGTTGAAAAATAAACCTCATTTGACCACATTCCGTGAGAGTATCTTGGTCAGCCTATGAACTTTTCAGCCAACCCTTGTATGTTGAAAAATAAACCTCATTTGACCACATTCCGTGAGAGTATCTTGGTCAGCCTATGAACTTTTCAGCCAACCCTTGTATGTTGAAAAATAAACCTCATTTGACCACATTCCGTGAGAGTATCTTGGTCAGCCTATGAACTTTTCAGCCAACCCTTGTATGTTGAAAAATAAACCTCATTTGACCACATTCCGTGAGAGTATCTTGGTCAGCCTATGAACTTTTCAGCCAACCCTTGTATGTTGAAAAATAAACCTCATTTGACCACATTCCGTGAGAGTATCTTGGTCAGCCTATGAACTTTTCAGCCAACCCTTGTATGTTGAAAAATAAACCTCATTTGACCACATTCCGTGAGAGTATCTTGGTCAGCCTATGAACTTTTCAGCCAACCCTTGTATGTTGAAAAATAAACCTCATTTGGTCACATTCCATGAGAGTATCTTGGTCAGACTATGAACTTTTCATTATACCCTCATATGTCAATGAAAAACATAAATGTTAATAAATGGCCTAACTATAATTTCATTATACCCTATAATTTGGTTATCTCATTATATATATATATATATATATATATATAATATATATATATATATATAGCCAAGAACTGATTATTGTAAAATGTTTCAATGGCCAATTCCATGAATTAGCAAACTAAATATAAACATTTCATAGACTCAGGTTATTTAATTACCCAGAAAGTATTAAATTCATGTTGAGCAAATTAAAAAAAAATTAGTTTCTATTGAAACAAATTTTCTTAAATTTCTTATAAAAGAGAAATGTATCTCTTCTTCACCTTGGTTTTATTAGTAAAACTATAGCCATAAAATATATATATTGGTAGATTTTAGCCTTCTGTTCAAGAATTTAAAAGGCATTAGCCTCTTCTGATTAAAATAACTAGAAAAAATATTATTTCTTTTTTAAAAAAAAAAATGACTCATTCATAAGAATTCTAGCAAAGATACCTGGCATTGCCCAGGGAATAATAACTGCAAATATGCCAAAACAGTTCTAACAAAACAAAACAAATTAAAAAAAAAAAAATTTTTAATTAAAATAAATTATCTGCGTATGAAAAAGTAACTGTTAGTGAAAAATATTCTGATTGCCAAACTGAAACAAATGACGTAGTCACTTAATATATATTTACCCAACCCTTCTCAGATTGGCAGGATGTGACACAAACTCAATTTTAAGTGGAATAAAGCTAAATTGAATTCAGAGTTTTGTTTTCTCCAAGACTGGTAGTCAGACAAAGCTAAAGAACCTAGTCTAGCCAACTATCTATATCCATAGCTGGGAGAGGAGAAAAGATGGATACATGCCTTTCCCCAGGTCATTAAAAATGTAGTCTCTTAGTATTTCATGGTTATTGGATACAATTGTAGCCACAGATTTTTAGAAATCATCCCTATAAATGTTCATAACAAAACTGATTACAGTTAAGTCATGCTGAAAGCACCGGTTTCCACTAGATCACCAACAATGAGCCTGTTCAATACTTAATTGGGTGACCACTGAAGCAACAGTGGGTCCTGTAAGCAACCAGAGTCCTTTGTTTACCAAAATTACTTTTTGGCATTAAATGTCCCAAAAAGGATTGATATGCCATAAAACAAAAGAACCAAATAACAAATTGAGACTTATTTAGAATTGAAGTTGCTTGAATTAAATCAGCAAGTCTTCAATGTGAAAAATATTATGAGTGATCCCAAATGTCAACCTCATAGTAGGGCCTATGACAAAAATGAAGGCTCTTGTGTCTTCATGTAAATACTAATATCAATAGTCCTAGTTGTTTTAGTATGAAAATATAATAAATGAATAGAAAATCTGTTGGGTTGGACAGCCGGATCTCTCCACCGAAAAAAAATGTTCTCCCAGACACCAAAGTCCCCTGACCAAGTCTTTGTCACCTGCAACGATCTTTTCTAGCAGTCCTTCGCCAAAGCTCACCCACCTCTTCTTCCTTGTCATACATCAGTGCCCTCGTCAGCAAGATTGGAATGCAACTATCCCGGTGTGTTCAGGCAGGTCTTAAATAATCATTCACTGCCCTGACTGAAATTCCACATCCAGGTCAATTGGGCAGTGTAGTAATATTCATGCACGTCAACGAGGTAGTCTGACGTCAAGCCATGACCCACGTTCAGGAGTGTGCGAGTTCAATCTCTCTTAATTGCCTGCTACACTCCCCCCTGATCTCATTTTGCACCACAGACATTCGTGCACGTTTTCAGCTACCATGTGCGTGATTTCTCTTGCCACAGAAAATGACATGAACAAGCAACACAGAACCATGGGAGGGGCTTATTTACTAGCATAGATTAGAAAACTAATGTACTTAAATTTTTATAAATACAGTTATTAAAATTCTTTTTCATCAATTAATGCATTATGATTTAGCAAATGACAAATTTAAATAAGTTATGAAATAATAATGAGATGTGTGGTGTAATGGTTATCATTGTAAGAAATAGACACGGTGACATTAGTTCAAATCCTGAACGAGGCTGTTTGCATTTCACATGCTAATACTTTTGGGAAAGGTATGCATCCAACTATTCTCCCTCCATCTATGGCAGTAGGGCAGACTGGAGTCTTTAACATTGATTAGGTCACCAGTCTAGGAAAAGGAAAACTGATTTTGAACCTGTTAAACTCTGCTTAAGAAATTGACCCTGTGTCACATCCTGCTCGTGCGGTGGGGTTGGTAAATATGTAAAGGAATAAAGAGCAAATATACATTTCTTTAAAAATAGACAATAGACATTCATCAATATAAACTCAATTCTCACTTTGTTATAATGAGGCCTTAAAAAATATTCAGATTCTGAAATGAAAAGATAAAATGAAAAAAAAAAAAAAAAAAAAAAAAAAAAAAAAGAAGTAAACTTTATTCTTCTATTAGGCCAGGTTAAAAGCATGGTAAGGGTAAATGCCAAAACCAAATTTTTTTAGACTTTATTTTTCTGATGCAGGCATCATTGGGGATTGAGAAAAGTTTTGGTAAACAGGCCAAAGCCTGGTCTGTTTACCAAAACTTTTCTCTTTCATACAAGGTATGTCATAAAAGTGCCGAGTTTGAAGCTGTATTTACCAAGATAGAAATGAAGAATGAATGGAACATTAATTTTTTCAGAATACAAGGGGTGTCAAAAAGTACAAAAAATCTCAATACTTTTTTGACACACCTTGTAGATCAATTCAGTTGGTAACAATTAGTAAAATGAAATTAATTCAAATGCTTTCTTAATAAGAAATGTGCAATAAGTACTTGTTATGTTAATGAGCATCTTGTTATATGCACACTTGAATATTAGTGAATAGAAGAGTGAGAATAATAATAATAATAATAATAATACACAGATCTCACTATAAATCATTACTTATATAAATGTCAATCATTAAGGACAAAAGGAGAACTGATTCATATTCTGACTACTTGCCATAAACACATGTTATAAATAAAAAGTCACAATTAAATGTACAAGTAGACATTCATTAAATTTACTATTTAAAACACAATAAAACTTAAAAAAACAGAAGTGGGTTAAAAACAGGAACATTACACAAGAACCAAATTTTACTGCAAACAATAAGACATGCATTTAGTCATGAATTGTTGTTGGTTGGCTTGATTTTTTATGGCATGTCAACCCTTGTTGATTTATTTAATGCCAAAAAATCGTTTTATTCATTCTTGTTGAATATTCACATTTTTCTGTTTTTAAATTCAATTCTTTTTTTTTTTTTTAGTATTATCTGCATTATTCGGACTATTGTCCTCATCTTCATTGTTATCTCTACAACGTTTTGGCCGATGTGCCCTCTGGCCTTCTTCAGGTATTTCTTGTCGGACTTGGGAACCTTCTTGTCGTAATTGGGAACCTTCCCATCGTAATCGGGAGCCATCATGGAACTTTGAACCTAACCCTTTATTCAGTCCATGGGGGTATCCTATTCTCATTCCACTAACCATAGCTGGTGTAGAGGCATTAAGCTGTGTTAATTATTATTCTATGTTACTGCTGCCCTTGATCAGGATTGAACCTGCAATCTAGAGATAACTGTCACTTAGAACTATCTTAACCTAACTCCTTTATCCACTAGGCCATGTGTCCAATTTTTTTTTTAAATTCTTTTTTTAACACATTTTTTTAAAACTCATTTTTTATCTATTTAACTACCACCCCGGGTCAGAGTGGACCTGGGAGTAATGGCAATGAAGGTGTACTCCACACTCCCCAGAGCTCCAGAACTGAAACTTCACCATTAGATGCAAATTAACGCCATGCCCAGGACACAGTGAGGTCTTGTAGTTTTAAATGCTAAATTTATGGAAAATGTTTAAAGTTTGGTTTGGGGTTTTGTTTAATGATCATTAACCTTTGTAGAACTGACCTGGTAAATGCTCATAAGGTCATTAATCATCTTAACAACAGCAACCTTTTTGATCTCCATGTTTCTAACACATGTGGGCATGCTTACAAAGTCAGAAAACAGCATAGCTCACATGACTTTCAGAAACATTTTTTCACGCTCATAGTTGCTGAGGCATGAAATAAACTGCCTGCATCCGTTGTAGGCTGCAGAAACACTGCATCTTTCAAAGCCTCCATACTTCCTATAATCTGTCAAAACTATACCTGATACCCCCCTGCACACACGTGTACACATAGATGTATATTATTACTGTACACTATTCATGTTCCTGGCACTAATACATTATTCTATATACTAGACATCAGACTTTGATGAGTTGTGATGCACCTGAGCACTGTACACAATAAATTATCAATGGCAAAACCATTCATATAGAAGTGGCACTCATATTTAACTCATAGTTTGGAGAATAAGGGGGTTCATACAGGAAAATGTTTAAAAGAGAATTAAATAGTTAAATGAAAAAAAAAAAGAAAAAGTTTTCTGTCCTTCTAAAATCTTATTCCCAATCAAAGAGATTGAAAATGCAAACTCACTTTGTTATTTGATAGTTTTCAAACAATTTGTAACCCAGCAGCTCAAAATTTTTAATGGTTTTTGCATTTTAGGTCATAAAAAAACTATAAAAAAAAAACAAGAAATAAACAGATTTTGTGCTTATTCAAATACTTATTATAAGTATTTCCTATAGAAAACTCTGCTTATAGATATTTGAACAGTTTTATGATTGGGAGGTAGTTTAATTACTCTAGTTAAATCTAAATATACACTGCAACTGGTGGATATATAATATGTGTTATGATAAAAGAAAGAGATAAAAGCAAACAGGATGGAGAAAAAAGAAAGAAAATATTTTAATCTCAACAACACCAGATGAATCCCAGATGTATATTTGGGAATTAAAATTCTTAATAAAATTTTTAACAAAAACACAAGAATGCAATGACAGAAGAAATCGGTGTTACAAGAAAAAAATGATTAGAAGATCTGAAATAACAATAGAAAAAAATGTTGTCAGATGCAGTTCCACATCAAGATATTGACCTTGCTATGAAAAAAATCAAAAATCATCAATAACTTAAAACTAGTTGACTTTCAGGCTTTTTCAATAGCATTTTTTGATTCCTAGGGCTAAAATGCTTTTATAAATCGATTTTGAAGAGTAGGGAAGTTCTAGAACTGATTTTACAGACAAAAATAGATTACAAAAAGTTGTCATTTTTCACGAACCCCACCAAATTTGGAGAGCTAAAAATCGACATAACTCTGCCAATTTTTTTAATTGGAAGCTCAAATTTTGGGGACTGTCTAACTTTAACATAGTCCACACCTGTACAAAATTTCAGAAAAATTGAAGGGGGTGGGTGACAATTTTACTTTTTTCTAGATGATTTGACATGGAATTGCCCAAATATTAAACTATTTTAGCTCCTCTTCTTGGCCCAAAAAGTTTAAAATTAGGCAAAAGGTCAATATTTTTTTGCAGAAATTAAGTTAAGAAAAAAAAAAAAAAAAAAGATCATAATTCTATTAATAATGGAGATTCGGTCTCTATTTGTCTGTAACCAAAACTATGTCACTGCTTACATCACATTACCCAAAATTGTCATAACATAAAATAAATACACTTAATATTTGAGCATGCAAACTAAAATGATCCTCATTGTTTTTTAAAACAAGTTATACTAAATACATGCCTGGTATTATATATTTATTTTATTTTAATATATATTTTAAGTTATCAGAACTAAGTTTCCATTTCAAATTGTTTTTTTTACTCCTTTAGGGGTCGGGTTAGCTCAGTCGGTAGAGCGTTCGGCTAGAAACCACAAGGTTCCTAGTTCGATACCGGTCCTCACCAACTCAGCGTATGAGTAGCACTGGGATCTGTGCGGTAAAGTAAGGAGCTGACGGTAGGCGTGGCGCTCCACCTCAGATGCTAAAATAATCTCCTTGGTCTAGCGCTATTGAAAAGGGGATAGACTCCCTCGCTGACTGGCTGATACCGACTTTAGGCCACCCCGACGACTTTACTTACTTACTTATGGTACAAACCCTCTGAAACTGAATTTTGAGCTCCCACCCACCTTAGGCAATATTTTTCAAAAATTAATATTTACACCACCCAGAGGGTGATTTTTTTTTTTGATTTTTTTTTTTACTAGTTTAAATAATATAAACTTACTTCAATTTAACAAAGTTACATTAAACAAAAATTCGTTTAAAAAAGTTATGGTTTTTTCAATGACCATATTTGATGGCATATAAGACGCACACCCATTTCAGTAGGTCAGATTCAGGAAAAAAGCTTTTTGGTGTATTTAAGCATATATTGTTGAAAACAGTCTAGCTGTGCATTACACAAACAGAAATATACCAATACCAGCAATAAAATAAGGATGCATGGAGTTTAGGGTAGGTAAAATTACTGAGCATAAGCTGGGTTAGTGAGCATCATAGAAAAGATTAGCTTAGGCCTACGGGAGGTCTCAAACTTCACCTAAAATGTATAAGATGCAGGGCAATTTTTTGAGCCAAAATTTTGGAAAAAAGTGTGTCCTATATGCTGTCAAATACGGTATTCATTCAGTTTGATGATTTTTTTTTTCTAAAGGAATTTGTGTTATTTTGATCATCTTTGTAAGTTATCAATCTTTCTATAATTATTTTGATATATCAGATGACTTGCAAGGCTATCACTATTAACAGGCCTGGCAAGCTGGCAGCTGGGGTTCATTGACAAGGGACAGGCATATGGTGACCTAAATTACTACTAATCTACAGATGTTAAAATAATTTTTAGCAAGGGACTTGTTAGTGATAATCAGCTAATTAGTAACTTTTAACTTTTACTAGAAATCAATCATTTTTTATTGATCAGAAAGCAGAAAAAAAAATGTACCTGTATAAATCAATTAGTGATTTTAAATTTTACAAAAATACTCATAATAATCTTAATCGGTTAAATCCTACTTAATGGACATAAATTTCACCACTGTATGTCACCTTGCCGAAAGAAAAAAAATTACTAAAAATCAAGGAATTAACTGAATTTAATGAAATTTTCAGTGTTGATATATTAATGAATAAAAGATATAATGCACCAGTTATTTTATTTAAAAACTTTTACATTTTTTCAGGTCGATTAACTTTGAACCACGTATGTTTGTGAATCTGTGTTACGCCTCAAAGATACCTGGTTCAAAGTTAACTGACCTGAAAAAATGTAAGAGTTTTCAAATAAAATAACTGGTGCCTTATATTGTTTATTCACTAATGTATCAACACTGAAAATTTCATTAAATTCGGTTAATTCCTTGATTTTTAGGATTTTTTTTTCTTTCAGCAGGGTGACGGTGGAATTTATGTCCATTAAGTAGGATTTAACCTCTTAATCTATATAATAATACTGGTGTTCCTAAATAATATGACCATTATCATCTTGCTCTCTTGTTAAAAATGAGACCGTCCAAATCATCCTAAATGAAATGCAAAAATGTAAATCTTTATAATCTGGTGTTGCTTATACACCAAATTCTTATTTCGTATGAGTGTCATCACCTCAGCTAAGAAATTGACCATTCCATTCTTATTATAAAGAAAGGGAAGAAAAAGAACATGCTACACAGAAAAAATATGATAAGAAAAAAGAATGAAAGAGAGTAGGGAAAAGATAGATGGAGGGGGAATGAGTGCACGGAAGCGATAATTCTAATCTGTTTTAATCAAACATAATGAAAAGATGAAATAATGATAATAATGAAATTCATTGTGTACAATGCTCAGGTGCACCACAACTCATCAAAGTCTGAGGTCTAGTATATAGAATAATGTATTAGTGTCAGGAACATGAATAGCATACAGTAATAATATACATGTATGTGTACGCGTGTGTGCATATGTGTGTGGATGGGGGTATCAGGTATAGTTTTGGCGGATTACAGGAAGCATGGAGGCTTTAAAAGATGCAGTGTTTCTGCAGCCTACAACGGATACAGGCAGTTTATTCCATGCCTCAGCAACTTTGAGCATGAAAAAATGTTTGCGGACGAAAGAAGGAAAGAAAGAAAAAAAAAATAGTGAGAGAGTTAAATCAAGATTACTATACATTTTATATATTGAACTATTTTCAATAGCTCTTAAGTGAACATATCAAACGTAATAATTAAGTTATCATACTGTGATATATGCACAGGTCCTGCTAGTAAAAATATAATTCACTTCAGAGAAACAAAATTTTATTATAATTGAAAGTTCCCCGATTCTTTTCTCATTTTTAGAGTCTTAAATTTCACACACATTATTTTGCTTTTGCATCATTGAATATGAAGATAATATTTAACAGGCTAAAATTCTAAGACAAATTCAAAACTTTTAATGCTGTTTTTTTTACAATTGTCTTAAAAGACTTTAACAAACAATATAATAATAATAATGATAATAATTTTATCATTATCAAGATTATGTAACCGTCTGTCTGTAACCAAAACTACATCACCACTGATGTCACAATTTCCTTAGTCATTTAAGATATTCTCAACGATTATGAAATAGTTATTTAATCTTAATTAGCATCTTATTTATCAGTGATGTCTCTATTAAAGTCTATCTAAGTTAGATTTGCTGCAAAACTGCCCATATTATTTATGCATTTAAAATCCTGAAATATGTGTTATATATCTCTAAGAAATAAAGATTTACATAGTTTATGGTGGGAGTAATTTGCATAATGATTATAACAAAACTGGGTTTAATAAATAATTATTTGCTGTTACTGATTTCTAATACTATCATGTTATTCTCGAACGTATTAAAAGCAATCCTATATATAATCTCATATAGAAATCAATTAAAATAACATTAAAATAAGTGTAATGTTTTTATATTCATTCTTATTTAGTTTTGTTAGTCTTTCTAATTTAAAACTTGAATAAAAACTTAAATACATGTGCCCAGGGGGCTCATACTTTTGCTAATTGATATAATGAATATGTAAATACCTTGGTGCCCCCTTACTATAATCTGATTGGACAGTGTCATGTATAAATAGTCAACACTGTGTTGATTCTATACCTAATGCCTACAAGCTAACTTTACTCGCTAGACGACACCACGACTGCACGACAGACGGATTGCTATTCGATGTACCAATTACTACTGCAATAATATACCAAATACAAACTTCCGAATATATCCCTTAACCCGGATATATCACTAATAATAATAATAATAATAATAATGCTGTTGTGAAAAACTACTACTACTACTAATAATAATAATAAAATTATTGTGTACAATGCTAAGGTGCACCAAACTCATCAAGACTCATGTATAGTATATAGAATAATGTACTAAAGTCATAAAAATGAATAGCATACAGTCATAATATACATGTATGTGTGTGTGTGTGTGTGTGCATGCAGATGTTTATGGAGGGTGGATATCAAGTATAGTGCTGTTGAATTACAGGAAGCATGGAGGTTTTAAAAGTGTTTCTGCAACCTACAATGGATGCAAGCAGTTTATTTCATACCTCATCAACTCTGTGCATGAAAAATTGTTTCTGAAAGTCATGTGAGCTATGCTGTTTTCTGACTTTGTAGGCATACCTACGTATTTAAGAAACATGGAAATCCCAAAAGGTGCTTAAAGGTTGCTGTTGGTAAAAATCGTTAATAACCTTATGAGAATTTACCAAGTCAGTTGCTATATTTCTTAGTATGTTTGACAATATAATTCCATGTTCTCTTTTCATATTGAAATGATACATTTTTAGAAACTAAAGATTTTTGTGAAATAATTTCTATAAGCCTTTAATTTGAAAAATGTAAACAGAAAACGGAAAAATATAAACTGAATTATGGTATGCAGTGAAATCTTTGAATTAACGTTATGGATTTCTTTCAAAACATCGCAAATACATAAATTTTAATGCAATAAAAAGTTTATCAAATTAGAAAGACTAATGAAACTAAATAAGAATGAATATAAAAAGATTATACTCATCTTCATATTATTTCTATATAAATTAGAATGTTAAACTTATTTGAAACAGAGAAGGTATAATCAATGAACAGAGCAGCTTAGATTCTAGTACCTTCCCATCACCCCTACCTTTCATTGCTAAATTTTCATAATTTAACTATCTAACTATATTAGACAGTAAAGAATAAAATTACTGTTATTTCTTTTTGTTAATAGATTTCTCTTAAGATTTATCAACAGGATTTCAGCTCCTATCAATTGAAATAAAACCAAACGATTAGAAATCAATAAAACCAAGCAAATATTTATTGAAATCAAATCTTTAAGATCAATATGGAAATTTTCCATCCCATTCTCACAGTAAACTACTATTCTGTTAAATTCATAAATGCAATTGAATCTTATTAGTATGTTGATAAGACTAACAGTATTAATAATATAAAACCATTTTATTAAAAATTGAGATTAAAAGATAATATCATGCAGAATGGGACATAAATAACTAAGGGAATTGTGACGATGGTGTTGATGTATTTTTGGATACAAACAGACAGATGATGTCCATTATAATGAGATATATATAGCCATAAATGCTCAAATGATACATATCACTGGTAAGTAGTAAAATGTTTGGTATACTACTTCATCCAACAGAATTATTTTTTTCTGAGATTCATCTTTGTTTTTTTTTCTAAAATATTGTGTTTTTTTTTTGTAGGTGAATATTTTTCTAAAAAGCTGAAATCACTTTCTGATTGATTTATACAGCTACATTTATTCTTCTTTCTGATCAATAAAAGATCAATTACTTTCAAGCATTAATTATAATTGCTAATTACCTAATCATCAATAACAAACCATTTTTTTCTCAAATGTTTCTCAATATTTGGAGATTAATAGTAATTGCTAGAGGCGTGTGGTCTAATGGTTCATAGGAAATGGGCTCATCGACCAGAGTTCAAATTCTGGATGAAGCTACAGTTCACATAGTGCTAATACCCTTGGGAAAGGTATGAATCCAACTACTCTCCCTCCAGCTATGGGTAAATAGTAGGACAGACTGGGCTCTTTAACCTTGGTTAGGCAACCAGTCCTGGAGAAGAAAAACTCTGGATTCAAACCTCTTTAATCGCCGCTTGGGGTGGTCAATACTAGAATAGGGTCAGTCCTAATTAGTGATCTATTTCACTAATTTAATTTATTTAATAATTTACTTCTGATGATATTCAATTTTTATTCCAGATTTTTCAAAACATATTTATAGTCTTAACTATAACATTATTTGTCTTTACTTCATCAATAGTTACGGCCAAAATTTCATGTGTTTTTTTAGCATGCCATAAATTAAAATTCAACAAAACTTGAAAAAAAAAATGAATGAGACATAACATAAGTTTTGCTGTACCGTGAAGAACAAGGATTAAAAAAAAATCACATGTAAAAATTATTTGTTTTACAGTCTTTAAAACAGAAGAAAAAATACTGTGACAGAATTCTTTACAAATATATTTTTCATAAATTTGGTAATGTACAAAGTTTTTTGTCAATTAAAATAAGATGGTGTTATCATAACATCTAAGAAAATAATTGAATATATATATATATATATATGAAAGTACGTAAATAAACATTGTGTTTATTTGATATGGCTTTTAGCCGACAATTTTTGGAGGATATGTGCTTAATTGAAGTCATACCTAATTTTTGAAAATTAATTAGTTAATAATTAATGAATTTAGGCTGGCATATATGTTCAAATGTAAGGCTAAACAGATTGAGAAAATGTCAATCCCTGAATGTACATTTCGACCTATTAGGTCTCATCAGCAAGGTTATAGACATGGAGACAGCTCCGTCTATGACTCGAAACCTCGACTGCCAAGCTGACAGGCGGAGATTCTAACCACTACACCAGCTTGCCAATCCCAAATTCTTTGTCCGTTTGAACTTATTTATATTTATATACTTTTTATTGACTTGCTACAATATATATATATATATATAACACACACACACACTTCATTGAGTAATAGGAATTACTATTGGTTGGTTCAAAAGATAGAGAAGTAATCAAATGCCAACAAAAAAGAGGTCTAGTCTCTACTGTATATTTAAAATTAATAAACTTTCTTCTTTAAAGAATTACTGTTAAAATATTTTAAACCTATTCAAACCTGAAAACCTATAAAATAGCAGGGGAAGTCACAACTAGAATAGGCTCAGTCCTAATTAGTGATCATCCTCCACACATTAATCATTTGTTGTGTTTTTTGTAAAAAATCTCATGTGTGAAAATAAACATATTTCTTTCTTTCTTTCAATGTCTTCTATAATAAATTTGACAATCGAAAATAAAACAAAAAGGGAAAACTAAAAAAACTATTAAAACTTTTTGAATTAAAAATTTCCTTTCAAAATAAGCCCATTAAGTATAAAGCTTCAACTCTAATCAAACATTCCAGTCCTTCTTAATGGGGATAACCTTGGTACCTTGACATTTAGTAGAAACCTAATGTAGTCAACCCATTTATGCATTTATTAAATCTACAAGTTAAAAACTATTATCTTCCTTTCCATTCTTGACATTTTATAATCCTATTTGACCAGAAATATTAAGATTTTTTTATTTTCTCTTGATATCTTGAAAAGAATCTAAAAAGTCTTGCTTAGAGAAAAAGAAGAAAAAAAAGATTGAAGTATTATACTCCAACCTAACAGGTTAGAAAATGAATTACAATGTAGATGTAAGTTATTGACGGAGTGACCGATTGTCGGTATCAGCTTGACAACGAGAGAGTCTATCCCCTTTATGCTAGACCAGAGAGATAACTTTTGCTGAGGTGGAGCACCACACTAACGTCAGCTTCCCACTTTAGTGCATGGATCGGATTACCCAATTTGTGCTACTCATACGGTGAGTTGGCGGAGGCAGGAATTGAACCTGGAACCTTGCGATTCCTAGGCAGGTGCTTTACCAACTGAACCCTTTCACTACCAAGTTAGAATGAAATAATCTAGCAACAATTTGTTTGTTTTTTTTATTAAATTTGTGTGTGACTCATCTTTTACAGATAAGCTCCAGCTTTAACCCTTTCACAACCAAGTTTTTAAAAAAAAGTTTTTGATATTCAAAATTACACTTTGGTACAACATATCAATACAACTGCATGCTTTAACACGAAAATATCATAAAATGTGTTCTTAATAACAATTAAGTTCATTTCAAATAATGTGTAAGCACAATTAAGAACACATTTTATGATATTTTTGTGTTAAAACATGCAGTTGTATTGATTCAAACAAATTCGTATTTACAGTGTAGATTTACGGTGAAATGAAAATGGTCGACCAAAACAAACGACTTCCTCAAAGTGAAAGAAACAAGAGAAGGTTACTCTCATTTATGTAGCTAATGTTCAGATTACCAAATTTGCTTAGTAAGTTCTTGTTGCTGGTGGAGTGGCTCATTGTTGGTATCGGACAGCGAGGGAGTCCATCCCTTTTTCACTAGTGCTAGACCAGGGAGATTACTTTTGCAGAGGTAGAGCACCACACCTACCATCAACTCCCTACTTTACCATACAAATCAGATTACCCAATCTGTGCTACTCATGTGCTGAGTTGGCGGGGACCTGTATCTAACCAGTAACCTTGCAGTTCCTAGGTGGGTGCTCTACCGACTGAGCTAAACCAGACCCTATAAATAAGTAAGAAGTTAAAATTTAACTTCATCAATGAAATGTTATCATTTTCTATTTTTCACAATGACAAGCAGGGTGTAAGTGTGAATGTATATGCAAGATAAAAATAGATCCTGACAACTGAGAAAAGCTGCCATTGAAGAGAACTGACTAGAGAATTCATGTGGATGGTGGCTGTGCCAGTTTTGAGAGTGAAAGAATTGAGCATGAAAACCTCAAGCGTCAAATTTGAAAGGGATACACCTGTCATATTAGAGAGAACATGCAGGGTTGGAAATGTCAGACGTGTTCGAATTCTGCTTTCTAAGGCTGGATATGTCAATCATAGGAAATCTCATCAGGGATAATTCATGCAAATTCCAGGAACAAACAATGTGTCTTGTGCAATCTGTAACAAAGTCTGTAAGTCAGCTTCTGATCTTAAGAGATATATGGTGTTGCATAAGCATCAAATTTTATCATCTGATTCATCTGATACAACGGGAAGGACGTCCTTCCTATGTCATATTTGCATCAAACTTTGTAGATCTGCAGCGAGTTTGATGAGTCATTTGAGGGCTCATGAGAGGAAAGGTTCTGGTGGTGGGGTCATAAGATTGTGAGGGACAGCAATGATCTGTAAAGATTATGCTATTGCTATACATGCAAGACATTAACTGAAAAATGGTTCAATAGATTTTGACAAAGTTTTACAGACTGCTTCATGAAGTACTTAAATTTCTGCATGTGTGTGCTCAATCCTCACTGGGGGATCTTCTACTTGAAATCTTGTGCCAAAACCAAACAAATCTCAGTTAATAATTAAATTTTAGCATTAATTATATTATTCAGACTATTGTTCTCATTTTCATTGTTATCTGTCCAATTGGACACATAGCCTAGTAGATAAAGGAGTTAATTTAAGACAGTTCTAAGTGACAGTTATCTCTAGACTGCAGGTTCAATCCTGGTCAGGGGTAGCAGTAACATAGAATAATAATTAACACAGCTTAACACCTGTACCCCAGCTAATGTTAGCGGAATGAGAACAGGATACTCAAGGGTTAGGTTCAAAGTTCCGTGATGTGACCCTGGGATGAGAAATGGAAGAGGAGGAAAATCTTCCTTTTTTTGACTGGGCTCTGGTGGGAGTCAGACGTGGCTCCTGGTTCCCTGTATGGGTTTGGGATAGTAGTACTGAACATGGCTTGTGATAGAATAGTTTGACCATACATTCTCTCTCTCTCTCTTTCCTTCTCTCTGAATAGAACTCATAAACCTAGGAAGAAATAAACAGCCCCCATCTGACTATAAGACTGCATATGTTGTTTCTGAACTAACAACCATTGTTACATAATCTATGCGGTTGCATAAGATTAATGTCAATCCCCTGTATTTCCAAAGGGATGGCCCTTTTCATATCACGGGCGGGACTTTCCATGGAATAGTACAGAAAGCCTGCAAAATACGTGAAGTCACGTGGGACCTGGTTGGGTCCTCAGTTTCAGTTTGGACGTCGTGCAGAGATGTACTGCCTTAACTGGAACTCACTGCATATGCGCGCTATGTTAGTCAGATGTTTAGTTACATGAAATGTTTAGTTAAGTAAATAAAAGCTTAAGAAAATAACACTGTTTTGTGATTAATGAATGTCTTGGTAACAAGACTGATCTAGAAGAAGAAATGAGTTAAGTGCGACTGACCACCAAGACGAAGTCCAGATGTTAGAAGAGACGCTAGAAGAACTTAAGATAGAAAAGATGAACAGCAGAAGAATAGAAGAAAGTAAAGAAGGGTATACAACACCATTACTACTACTAACGACTACAACTTGAATTTGGCCGAATGCAACATATTTTTACAAGACAGATTAATAAATGAAAAATATATTCCTCTACTAATCTGTACTTATTACTATCAGAATACAAAATATTTTGATTTCTGTTAATTCATAATAGCATCCTGTAAAATGAACAGAAATAATTGAGATAATAACCAGTCAGCATTCTGTTGCCTCAAGTGACTTATTTATCAAGACATTTAATCAGCAAAATTGAGTTTTAGTAAATGAATAAAAAGGTCAGAAAATCTCATAGAGAACAAAAAAATGGAATAATTTTGAGCATACAAATAACTGAATATTGCATTAGAGTTTCAATGAATTAAGGATGATACTTGTTGTAGAACAATGGTTAGAAAACACCTTTGATAAATTATTATTGCATAGTGAATTGTCACTGAATACTCCACAAATCATGGCACTTTTGTTAGACTAAACTATTTCAATTAATAAACCTACATAGAAACTATAAAAAATGTAAACAAACATCATTTATCAATAACTGTTTACAAACTATTACAATGACCATCCAATTTGAAACAAAGTTTCTTACAAGTGACTATAAAAGTTTTTAACTTATTTCCTATGATTTTATCTTTACATGTAAGAACACTGCCTAATCCAATTAAAATTTTGACACAAAAGTATATTTTCTTTACAGATAATTTTGGCTAATCTATTTATTTATGTATTTATTAAAACTTGTTTTAACAAACAATGTGGACCATTATAAAGGGTTCTTCTTTATTCTATGTATTAATGATTTTGATTATGAATTAAATACTCATTGATAAACTTACACAATTCCTGAGGGTATTATGACATAAACAGTGATGTAGTTTTGGTTACAGACAGAGACACCGATTCTCCATTATATGAGATTTACAAGACTGAAAAAATTCATCTGAAAATGATTTTTTAAAAAACCAAAAAAAAAAAAAAAAACGAATAATGTGTGAATAAAATAAATGCAACAATATCTTATGGCCTTCTTATTAATTTCATCTGCTGCTTGAACCTGTTATAAAAAATATTCTATATATATAAATATTTTAATAATCTTGCCAAATGTTTTTCTCACTTTGTAATCTTGAAGTTCAATCCTTACAAAGATTTTAACCCACTTTTCCCACTAAATGGTAAATTAAACTTTTAGAAAAATATTTCATTTAAACATTTAATACCATATTTCTATATGATGTATTTTCTTATTTATAATGAGAAAATCAAAATAAAAAAATGCAAATTATTCAGTAAGTAAAAAGAATGACAAGAAAAATAAATACTAATATAATGATACTAACAGGACCTGTGGATATACCACAGTATGATAATTTCATTATGTTTGATGTCTACTAAAGAGCTATTGCAAAATAGTTCAATATGTAATAAGTATAATAATCTTAATTTAACTCTCTCTCACTCTTTCTTTCCTTCTTTTCATCACGTTTGATTAAAACAGATTAGCTGCCATGCACTCACCCCTCTCTCTTTCTATTATTATTTTTTTCTGTGTAGCATGTCCTTTAATAAAAAGGACATGCTTTCTTTCTTTATAATAAAAACGAAATGCTCCATTATTTAGCTGAGGTGAGGTCAGTCATAAGAAATAAGAATTTGGCAGATAAGCAACACCAGATAATCAGGATTTACATTTTTAACCATTTCATCTTAGATGATTAGACAGTCTCGTTTTTAACCATTTCATCTTAGATGATTTAGACAGTCTCATTTTTAACCAGAGGGTATTGCTAGGTGATAATGGTCATACAAATATGGAACACAAATATCGATATATAGATAGTCTTTAAATTGAGACTAAATACAAACAGCTGATTGGTTGGTTGGATTTTATGGCATGTCAACCCATTGGGTTATTTTATGCTGAAAACGTTTTGTTTTATTCATTCTTAATGGGTATTCAATTTTTAAAACTCAATTTCTTTTAAACAATTTTTTTAGAACCGGGTTAGCTCAGTCGGTAGAGCGTTCGACTAGAAACCACAAGGTTCCTAGTTCGATACCGGTCCTCGCCAACTCAGCATATGAGTAGCACAGGGATCTGTGCGGTAAAGTAAGGAACTGATGGTAGGTGTGGCGCTCCACCTCAGATGCTAAAAAAAAAACCAAAACAATCTCCTTGGTCTAGCGCTATTGAAAAGGGGATAGACTCCCTCGCTGACTGGCTGATACCGACTTTAGGCTGCCCCGTCGACTTTACTTTTTTTACTTATTCTATTTAACACATAGATAGGACCCTACTACTTCCTACCACTCTGGATAAGAGTGAACCTGGGAGCAATGAAGAGGTACTCCACATTCTCCAGAGTTCCAGAACTGGAATCTCACCATCAGATAGAGTTTAACGTCATACCCAGGACATGAAGACCCTCAGCCACCACCTTCTAGCACATATGATAAAAAGGTTGGGGGGTGAATAAGGGCAATAAGGTTTTGACAATCATATAAGTGCTAGGGTTTGATGTAACCAGCCGATTGATCGGAGGGGCCTCTCCAACCAACCATCTAGCCTAAGAGATAAAGTAGAGAGTTGCAGGTAATGGACTGCTCAGCCACCAGGATTGCGTCAATAAGCATCACAGGTGGCCACCCATGGCCAACATGTGGCCCCATTGGGTGGGTGGGGTCTTACAATCCTGCAGAGGTGCAGTCGGTGTATTCTAAAGCCCCAGCTGATAGGGCTTTAAACATCTGAGCATACAACCATCATTGAAAACACCAAGTCAAACTTGATACAAAAGACTAGTATATTTCGAAACTAAAATAGGAATGGCTGAAAAGATAATCCAAGATAGTAATGGCTGATTGATGTAATAACAGCTTGGTTTATTTCCTAGTTGAGTAACATGAGTGACCCAGAAAAAACAGAACCCAAATTATTTATTTATTTTCCCATTAAACTAACCCTAAACCCCAACCCTAACCCATAACCCTAACCCTTGTTGGACTTAAACTTTAAAAAAAAAAAAATT
This sequence comes from Doryteuthis pealeii, assembly GCA_023376005.1. NCBI lineage: Eukaryota > Metazoa > Mollusca > Cephalopoda > Myopsida > Loliginidae > Doryteuthis > Doryteuthis pealeii. The sequence continues at coordinate 8,442,506 of CM042165.1, forward strand.
AAAATTAACAGTTTTATTACAAAATGTGTGGGGTTTGTTTTTTCTGGGTCACCCTGCAATATTATGTTACTCAACTAGGGTAGGGTTAGGGTTTAGGATTAGTTTAATGGGAAAATAAATAATTTGGGTTCTGTTTTTTCTGGGTCCCCCTGTAATATCATGTTACTCAACTAGGAAATAACCACACCTTGTTTAATGAAAAGTGGAGATTAAAAAAGACATTTGTTAAGGAGAATGTATTAAATAAGAATCTAGGGGCACAAAAACAGCATTGGTTCAAGTTTCCAATATGTGATCTACTGAATAGTTTCTAATCCAATATGTGATCTCCTGAGTTGTCTACATTCCAATATCTGAACTATCCATTATTTTCCCATTAAACTAACCCTAAACCCTAACCCTGTCTTCTTTTTTCCTAGTAGATCACATGCCATAAATAGTAAATCAATAGATCACAAACCTTCGGTAGATCACATATTGGAAGGGCACCTTCAAGTTGATAGTGCAATAAGGGTAATATGAAGCTGAACTTTTTTAGACCTTATTTTTCCGATGCAGGTATCATTGGGGAACGAGAAAAGTTCTTTGTCCAATAATACCAAAAAATGTCCGGCTTTAGATTACCATGCTTTTAACCTACTCTATAATAAATTATCCTTTTAATTAATGATAGGCTCCAAATTTCTGGCCTTGTGCCGAATTAACTTTAGCTTAACAAATGACAACAGATTATGTATAAATTTTTAAAATATCAACTCGTAATTAGCTATTTAATCATAAAAGCTCTTATTCTTTACCAGTTTTCTTTGTTGAGGGTGCATGGTGTAATGCTTAGAGTCATAGGAAATCATCGACCAGAGTTCAAATCCTGGACTAATCTACAGTTCACATAGTGCTAATACCCTTGGGAAAAGTCAGAATCCAACTACTCTCCCTGCAGCTATAGGTAAATAGTAGGGCAGACTGGACTCTTTAACTTTTATTAGGCAACCAGTCTATAAGGAAAACTCTGAATTCAAACCTGTTAAACTCCACTTGAGGTGATCACTACTAGAATAGGCTCACTCCTAATTAGTGATCTATTTAAAACAAATAAAAAAAAGGGTTGTTTCTAGCAGTAAGTGCAAGGTGGTCCAAAAGTCTAGTCACTTCTACACCCCCCCCCCTTTAAAAAAAAAAAAGAAAGTAAAACACTTACATAATACAACCTTAAATTCTACATTTATAAAGATTCTTTTTTTTTTAAGTAAAAATATTGAACATTAAAACAATCTGTTGAGGGTGATCTTTCGGACCATCCTCTATTTTGTTTACTGACTTATAAGACACATGGAACTTCATTTTTCTAATTAGTTGAATGGGAAGTTCTAACATCTTTCTTTTCCCTGCCCCATCCGGGGGTTCAGTGTGCTTCGGCCACAGGACCGGGTTAAAGTACAATTATTAGTGTTGATCCAAGGGGGCTTTCCCCCCAGGCATCACCTGCCCCCTTGGCTTAAAGGGGCAGGGCTGGGTTTATTGCCCAGCGCCTGAGGCGCCCCCTTTGAGGGGGAATGCCGAGGGGATCGACGCAATTTTTGTTATTTCCCACCCATCAGCTTCGGCTTGTGGGTGGGCCCACGTTAAAACAAGGCTTTGTGCCCAGTCCATACAATGGGGTATGCGACAAATACAATCTTTCTTTGATATTGTGCTGGGTGCATAAGTGTTGCAAAAATTGAATGTACAAAGATATTTTGTAACTTATGAAAAAGATTCCAGGTTTTTAGTCTAAAATAAGCTAAGTCCACAAGTGGAAAATACAATAAAAGTATCAAATTTATTTTAAAATATGTAATTCAGACAAAATACCAGCACACTACCAAAAATTAAATGAATGGTTATCTTCATCAACAAGCATCAGTTTATTTAATGATAAACTTTATAAAATTGTTTTATAATTTGGTTGAAGCATTGTGTTTATATTGGTTTGGTGGTTGGTTTTGAAGGCTATCACAATGCAAGTGTAAATAAAAATAAGGTAACTATGGTGTTATTTGTTAACCTGTAATTTTTTATTCTTAATATTTCGAGATAAAAATCTCGTCTACAGAAGATTTCCGAAACTTTATAATTAATATTTTAAAAAATCTCTTCTGGCTCAGTGAAGTAGAGTCTATTAAAGTTTGTAAAATAGTGAAAACAAGAAATTTATGAAAACAAAGATGCCATTAATATATATCTTTTTTAATCACACGGCTAATTATTTTAAAGTGACAATATATCTTAGTATATTCCGATAAAATTTAACAACCCCGCTTTAGTCCTGAATTTCATGGTAGCAAAAAAAAAAAAAAAAAATCCTAAGTATAAGTCTTATACTTAGGATTTTTTTTTTTTTTTTGCTACCATGAAAAAGACTGAGTTGATTAAGTAAAAAGGAATGTGTCACCCTAAAAGAATTAAATGAATGTTTTAAATCTCGATAGCCGAAACCCACTTTAGGCATTTTGGTGAGTTCTATTAGTTTGTAATAATCCTGATAATGTCCAGTGTGACTATGTAAATAAGAAAAAGTTAAATTACAGTAGTTAAATCGCTGTTCAGCTCATTACCAGTTGGACTTCTTACCCATTTTAGCTCCAAATCAAAGCTTGGTGTTAATGAAAAGGAGAGAGAAAAAAAATGCATAAAAACGGGAGTCTTGTCTTAAAACGTGGGATTTTAAAACAATGTCTTGATAATTTGGACAGATAGGAACTGGAAAGGTTTTATTAAATTCAAGGTTTCTATATATAAGAGCAGTGAAATAAAATTTGAAAATTACTCCGAAAGTATTCTATCGTTTTAACATCAAGATTTGTATTTAACAAAACGTGATACTTTTTAAAGTGTATGAATGAGAATAAAACAAAAAATAAAATAAAAACCCGATCTTAATTTCAAGATAATCATTTTACAAGACAAAATGCAATCAATTAATTCTCAACATTATTTCCTAATTCTAATATCATCAAAAATCAATGAATGAGTCCAATTTTTTTTACTTTGGTTTGAATGTTGAAAACTTTCAAACCTCGTCGCCGATTGTCAGAGACTTTTCTGCTAAGAAAACTAATTCTAGTAGTAGGCAGCGGCAAATAATTTACTTTTTTAGGGGGGGGGGCGGTCTTTTCTGACGAAAGGTATATATTTTATTGTTCCATATTCTATAAAGTTTATAGTATGTTGAACAACAAAATTCACACCTTTGTTTATAGTATGAACAACCAGAATTATAAACAAATCTCATGGTTTGTATCCATCGCATTTTAAAAATTCTTCAAAAAAACAAATCAACAAATGATAATATATAGCTGCTTCCGTACTTCTTTAATTTTTAGTGATTATTCAAACAAAACATTGAAGCAAGCAAATTTTCTTATTCAAATTATACTATGCGCCACATTTAGGTATTAAATTCAATAATTTAAATTCGGTTACATTTGCCGCCTTAGTAAACATGTTTTTACCATTATCTTCTTCCAATATTAATGAAAAATAAAATAGCCTTGTGGTAATATTCGTATTGAAAAGAATTGTGACAATTTAACTTCTTCCGAAATCCATATGGAATTGGATTTTAAAAATTAAACATTTTTATCTTGGTTAGGATTAAATGAATGAAAGGAAAAATATCGGGAAAAGATAAAAGTAATGTTCACTTATTTTGTAAACAAAACAATGAGTAAAGGAATACAATTTATTTCATTCATCAAAATACCGTTAAAATTGTTTGTTTTTGTTTTTTCTGTATAAATAGTGCTAATGACTGTCAATGTTTCCTATTTAATAGTTATTTAGGAATCTTTGCCTAAATAAAAATAGTCTAGAAGCTTAGAATATATTTTTTACAGAAAAAAAAAAAGTTTCGCTGTTATCGTCCTGGTATTGACAGGAGAAAAATAAATAAATAAATAAAAAAGGAAGAAGCAAGAAGAGATAAGGTGGACGAAAATAGATTTGCTGCTGGAATTTAAAACCGACCTACTCAATCTTTTACAACCAAGAGGGAGTGAAAAAATAACAAAAAACCTTTAAACACAAAATACGGACATCTCTTGTTTAGTATTCATTCAACGACTTCTTACTCATAAATTGTTGTTGGAATAGTTTTCTTCTTAGACATATTTTAAAAAAAAATACATTGCAACCGTTCGATTAACTAAATACTTTAAAAAAATGATAAAATTTTTAAAAAAATTCCACCGTTTAAAAATATCATGTCAATATTGAATGTTGTTTTAAATCCGATAAAGATAAAGTAAATCGGATTTATTTAACAAAATCCACCGCATCCCGTTTGGCAAGAATTGATGAAGTTTATCTTTATCGGGTTTAAAACAACATTCAATATAAGTCCATTCTATTGAAATGACAAACAAAATTAAAGTTTTTAGAACATATGATTCAAAAGGTTTCGTGTTCGAGTCCACGAGAAGGCAGTCTGGTCTTGGGAAAATATTTCTCTTCAGCCAGCTGTTAGTGCTTTTTGTTTACGATTTAGTTTTCGTCTAAATCTGAATCGTTAGTGTAGTAAAAAAAAAAAAAGAAAGATTTTTAAAAATATATCCAATTTAAAATAGAAAAAGAAAAACCGACAAAAACAATTAAATCTTCAGAGTTTTTGTTGTCATTTTTTAAAAAATCAACACCTTTTATTTTCCGTTTTATTTTTGAAATGGTTTGAAATTGTTGATGATGTAAATATTTACAACCATATAACCACATTAAAACAAGTGCTAAGAGTATAAATGATTAATAATGGTGAATTCTTGATTGCAAATCGGAATCGGAATATACCAAACACGAAACCGCTTCAAAAAGGTTTTTTTTTTAATCTTCGAGTAAAGAAACGTAGACTTTTTCAGTAGTTTTTTTTTTTTTTTTTTTTTTTTTTTTAAACTTTGTTCGTACCGATGCCAACGAGAAGTATTTTAAATGAAATATAACTGTTAAATGTTCTATGTTTCTCTATTCAATATCTTGTTGAAGTAAATAAATAGAAGAATTTATTAAGTAAAATGCCATTTTTTAAACATAAAAAAAGAATTCTTCCTCAGCCATGCAGACGACATTCTCATTCTCTATTTACTTCTCTCTATTAAACATTCTCTCTCTTTCTGTTTCTATTTACTTCTCTCTATTAAACACCGGTGGCGACGGCGGCTATGGCGAGGAGGAAGAGCAGAACTAAAAGAGAAAAAGGCGGCGAGAAACAAAAATGTAAATAGATGAAGAGACGAAACTTGCAGTTGTTGAGTTTGAATAATTTACATGCTTTAAAATTTACCTTTGAATGGTCTCCACTTTCATCTTGGTATGTAACTTTTTTCATGCCGCTGCAAGAGTCCGTCTGATTGTCCTGTTTCGCATTGTCCGCCATTGTAGGATTTTTTTTTTCGGGAGAGAGAAGGTGGCGAAGGTAGCTGCAATCCTTCCCCACCACAGTCCCATTCCCCTACCTCCTACCCCCACAGGAAAAAAAAAAGAGAAAAGGAAAAAAAAGCCACAAAGATCAAGAGGAGAAAGTCAGGAAGGTGAAGAAAGCAAAAAAGAGAGAAATTAACTAATAGACAAAGAGGGGTGGGGCAAGAAAGAGTAGGGAGAGAGAAAAGAAGGGGAGAAATTATGAGGAAGGAAAGTGTAGTTTAAAATATTTCAGAAATAAGAAAAAAAAAACTTTTAAAAAGTAAATAAATAGAAAAAGAAAACTAGAAAGGGAAAACGAAATGATGACTTAAGAAATAAAGCTATTCAAAAAAAAAAAAAAAAAGTTCCCCCACACAAATTGAATCAGTTCGTTAATATATTTTTCAGGTTCTGCCTAGTAGAAAAAAAAAAACCCAATTCTTTCCTTTTTTTTCTTTTCCTGCTTATATTGTTATTGTTGCTCATTTTGGGAAAATGGTTTCAAATTGAATAATCGAATTACGCGAAAAAGAACCTTATAATAAAGTTCAAATCAATGTTGCTTTTTTTAAAATTCAAATTTACATTTGGACTATTGAAAGAATTTGCTCTGACGTTTGATCCATCCACATGTTAAATTTTTCTATTGATATTCATTTATATTCCCATTACGACATCTAAATGCGAAATACCAAAAGCTAACGAATTTAAAAAAAATAAATATATAGTTATTAAAACTTATCTTTTATGGACAATTTCTGCATTTTAAGATTAATTTTGTATTTTAACGTTTATTATCCATTATTCAGCATTTAAACAATCAACAATCGATATTGAAATGTGCAGAAGGTGGTTCAGAATTTTAGTTCTTTCTTTCAAATCAAAAAAAGGCATAGTTCCAATGTTTATGTTTACAGGTAAAAGTCGGTTAGAATCATTCTTAGAAAACCTACATTGATTTTCTTTTTCTTTAATATACAGACATTAAATTCTCCTTAATAGATTTTTTAAAGTGAGTTTTTTTTAGTCCAGGTTAAAAGCGCTGTAAGGGTAACCCGAAATTGAACTTTTTTATACCTTATTTTTCCGATGCAGGTAACATTGGGGAATGAGAAACATGTTGGTAAATAGACCAGGCTTTAACCCGTTTATCCAAACATTTCTCATCCCCAATGATACCTGCATCGGAAACATAAGGTCTAATAAAGTTCAGTTTTCGGGTTACCCTTACCACGCTTTTAACCTAAACTATTTAGTTTGGAAAAATTCTTTATTTTCCTTTTTTTTTCTTTTTTAAAAAAAGATTTTACAATTGCGTTAACTTTAAACAATTGTTTCGGTTATTATGTTTTTACCTGTACCTTGTAGATGCGCCAAGAGTGGTGTAATGGTTAGCAAGCTTGACTAGCAAACTATTATTAGTGAGTTCGAGTCTCACTGGGTGCACCGGTTTTATGCCACAACTAAGCAAAGCTTAGGTAAATAAAGTGTCAGAAGAAGGGAATTAAAACCACAGATATGAAAATAGGGAAAATTTCCAATTTATTTACATCAAATGCAATAACTTCAGTTGAGATTCTTTTTTTATGGGTCCTATGTATTGTGGTGGGTAAACGCTAAAGGTTTGATTCCATAGGGCCTTCTCCAGGCAACACTAGCTCCCTCGTCTAAAAGGGGGTAAAGACTGGGTTTATCACCCGGAGCCTGAGGCGCCAAAGGGAAATGCCGACGGAATTTAATAAATTTTAAAAGCCGCCGCCACTGAAGTCTTGCTTCCTGCGTGGCACCCCACATTAAAAAATAACCTTGCGTCTATTTTAGCTCGGTGAAAAGCTAAACAAAATATCAGACACTTCGGGTTATGCTCCAGCCATGAGAATTTATGAAGATTTGGAACTATCTCTAATTATTACTGTCAGCTGCCAACAGCGATCCAACCTTTTATTGCTGTTTTATGGATTTGTTTTTAAGCGAGATTGATGAACCAATTTAAAAAGAAAGTAAACTGATGGTGTAACGGTTATCGTTATAGAAAGTGGATTCAAATCCTGAGCGTGGCTGTTTGCATTTCACATAGGAAAATGTATGAATCCAATTATTCTTCCTACAGTTATGGGTCAATAGTATGATAGATTGGACTCTAACTTTAGTTTGGCAACAAGTCTACAAGGGAAACTTAATTCGATGCCATTATAGTATGTGGCCTACCTTTTTGATTCTGTTATAGTATGTGGCCTACCTTTTTGATTCTGTTATAGTATGTGGCCTACCTTTTTGATTCTGTTATAGTATGTGGCCTACCTTTTTGATTCTGTTATAGTAGTGTGCCTACCCGTTTGAATGTGTCCTACCTCAGTAAGAGTATATTTATAGATATAAGTAGTAGGCAATTTATTGAAACTAATTATTTTTCACATGTGATCAATTTCAAGAAATGCAATTCTGTCATAAGCTGTATATAGTAATTAAGAATTAAAAAAATGTATCCATAATTTACATGAATCAGAGATCTATTTAATTCTAAAATATTCTAAAATAGGGTTAGGGTTAGAGTTATCAGTTATTATTATAACCGTATAATATGCTTTTTATGGTAGGCCACAATACTATAAGAGAGACATGATTTCGTAGGCTACATTCAAACGGTAAGGCACATACTATATTGGTACCAGGGAAACTTAATTCAAACCAGACCTGGGGTGGGGGGGGGATGTCCCCGCCGGTCTATTCGTGGTCAAGACACGTTACATTAGTAGCGCCCCCCCCGCCCCCAACCAAACCAGGTTGCGGAATAAATCCTTTTTTTAAGCTAGAAAAATCGTGCAAATTTAAAATTTGTTTTTAGAATATCGATTAAAACTAATTAAAAATACTTTATGCATCATATAAAGTAGTCAAAGTTGGCGAAGTGTCCCATTGTTAGTATCAGCCGGACAGCGAGGTAATCTATCCCCTTTTCGCTAGCGCTAGACCAGAGCGATTGTTTGTGCTGCGGTGGAACGCCACACCTACCGTCAGCTCCCCACTTTTACCAGCCAGATCAGATTACTCAGGCTGTGCTACTCATGCGCTGAGCTGGCGAAGACTGGTATTGAACCCGGAATCTTGCGTTTCCCTAGGCGAGTCCGGGAAGAAATGGGCATACGTTTTTGTTTATGTTTGTTTTAATCTGGTGTCAAATTTTCTTGCATGTGTCTCAGAATAAACTTTGAAGAAAAAAAAAAAAACTTTAAAAAGTGACTGACAATTAGTAGGTACCACCAAAATACGTCATGTGATCAGTTCAGGCTATATTGAAGGAAGAAACGTAAATATTTTTGAACTTTTTGAAATAACGAACATCAAGAGTTGCTTCAAAGAAAAACAGTTAATTCAAAGATCAAATTATCCGATTCGGAAAAAAATTACTCATCATTATCTTGAAAAATAAGTACAACAGTCCGTTTTTTTTTTTTTTACAACAGGGTCAGTTTCTTTATTGATATTTTTTTAGCAGAATTCTGTATTCATGGTTCTTTTACTAAAAAGCTCTCGCATCGAAACTTATAAAAATCTTCTGATATTATTATTCAGACTCTTGTCTTTTTAGACGAAAAGTAAAAATCGTTTTTTGTCGGTTCATTTTTTCACATTTCATAAAATAAAATGGGGGAGGGGTAGACCTTGTAAAAAATATTTTCCCCAATATATTTTAGGAAAAACTATTTCAGACATGTTTACATCAAAAGGTAAAATAATTATGGAAATTTTCGTGAAAATCAGACCTTTAATTTATTTTTCATAGAATTTTTAAAAAGCCACTAGTCATAACTTGTTTTTAGTTAAGTTAAATTTCAGTTGATTTATTGGTGCAAAAATGTAGACAATGGTTTTCGTTCATAATTTTCATTATTTCCGTAAGCTGAAAAAAATATTTAAAAATCACCAGGAGTTTGTTTAATGTTTCTTCTTTCGAATGGACAAAAATTCTCAGGATAATATTAACCTTTTATGCAAGTTTCATTGTCTTAAATATAGGGGGGGGGGTATTTCACAGGGAAAATTGGTGGTACCTGACAATTAAAAATGGGAGTGGCAAATACCTTTTATTTAACAAACGCCTCGCCATTACTCAACACAACTAAAAATTCTTCTACCTGGCAGAGTCTACCAAGAATAAAATTAATGGAGATATCAGTTGATAAGCTTTCTTTGAAATTTGGTTGTAAACTGATAGCAATCAAAAGTTGATACTACTCAGCATCTACTTAGTAACGGTTTCCATGCAACTGAAATGGGCATTTTGCATAAAACTAACACTATTAGAAAATAGTTATACGTTTGTTTGTTCCCGGATGAGGATGAAGAGGATAATGTTATTCTTTGTTTTTTTTACACCAGGACTTGTTGTTGGCTATTCACTGAAGTCAAAGTGACAACAACTCTCCTCAGTTCTCCAGGACTATTCTCAGTATTCTAGCCAATCTAAACAGTCCTGTCGTCTGCACAGGTTCAGCTTTCAATCCTTCCACGGATCTCCAGCTTCTTTTCTGGGTTCCAAGGGTTTCGTGGTTTTGTTCTGTGGTGAAGTTCACTAATTGATAAGTTATTTTGGTAATCTGAACATTAGCTACATAAATGAGAGTAATCTTCCTTGTTTGTTTCACTTTGAGGAAGCCTTATGTTTTGGTTCGGCCATTTTCATTTCACCGTAAATCTACACTAAAAATATGAATTTGTTCGAATCAATATAACAGCATGTTTTAACACGAAAATATCATAAAATGTGTTCTTAATAACAATTAAGTTCATTTCAAACAATGCGCAAGCTCATCAGATCACATTTTTTTACGGCATATCAACCTAAGTGGGTCATTTAATGCCGGCAAAGTTTTGAAATGAATTCATTCTTAAGGGATACTCAATTCTTTTTATAAACACATTTTTCTATTTAACCCATAGATGGGACCCTAACAGGTACTACCACTCCGGGTCAAAGTGGACCTAGGAGCAATGGTAATAAAGAGGTGATTCACATTCCCTAGACCTCCAGAACTGGAACCTCACCATCAGATAGAGTTTAACGTCATACCCAGGACATGAAGACACTCAGTCATCGCCTTCTAGCAGCCATAGGATAAAAACGACTTGGGGTTTGCCATAAGGTTGAGGCAATCATGTGTGCTGGACCAGCCGATTGACATGACCAACCGATAGATCGGAGGGGGCCTCTCCGACTGCCCATCTAGCCTAAGTACGGGTGGCTAAGCAGTCCATGACCTGCAACACTCAACGTAGAGTGCAGGTCATGGACTGCTTAGCCACCAAGACTCCGTCCTTAAGCATCACGGATCGCCACCCACGGCCAACAGGTGGCCCCATTTGGGGGAGCCTTACCCTTCGGCAGAGGTTCAGTCGGTGTATTCTAATATCCAAGCCGACAAGGCGGTGGATCTGTGCGGTAAAGTGGGGAACTGATGATAGGTGTGACCTGGGTTCTTCCCGCGTCTAATTGACATTGGTTTGATCTCAGTCTTTTTTCTCTATTAATTTATGTAAATCGGCTCTCTGAAAGTGAATCTAAAATTTAAAGTGAATAGATCTGATTAGTGTTTTGTGAATTTTTATTTATGTTTAATTTTGTATTAATTTGAAGCCACTTCCAGTCAATTTTTAGTTTACTTGTCATTATTTTAAACACTTATTCATGGAATGCAGGTTTTTTGCTCACATCAGAAACGGTTATTTTAATGCAAACAATATGAAAGATCTATTTGAAAATGTCAATTTGGAAGACATTCTGTCCTTTTTGAGGGAAATAAAATTATACCATAGAATATAGACATGAACTTAATCAATACCAGACAACAGGATCCCCAATGGTGCTAACACATTGTTAAAACCAATTACTAAAAAGTATAAAATATAAATACACAACATATATTACTTCCTAACCGTTAGGCATGACATAACCCCAGACGGGTTAATATGCCGTTAAAATCAATAAACCAAACCAACCATCAACTTTTAGGCTTCGCAAGTAGATATTTCCTGAGATCTCGACATATTCCCGAACTCTATAAAAGACAATTGAGAAAATAATTCCTGTTTGATCGTAATTGTTTCGACCGGTAAACGATGATTCTATTGAGAAAATGTTTAAATTGAAAAATACTTTCATATCTACTACATCTAAGAGAATACATCATCACACAGAAATTCTTAATTACAGCAAGTAAAGAATAAAGAACTTCCTTTAAAACAAGTTTTTTTATTACGTGTTTTGTAACTTTTCCAGATGACACTAAATATCAGTAATAATCCATTTAGTTATTTTGATGTCGTTTCTTACATAAAGGTTTTAATGGCAATACTAAAATACGTTATTCAGTAGTAATAGATTTTCGAGACTAACTTGTTACACCACGATGGGACACTTCTATAGGTGTAGAAATTGTTGAAATATTCAGACGATCAGAGAAGCCATGTATATCAAAATTTAAAACGTGAATTTGTTCACTTGTAGACCATTTTGATAATTCTTTAAAGTTTGTTTTCTGTTTCCAAGATGCAAATTATTCATCGTCTGAATGTTTCAACAATTTCTACACTTATAGAAGTGTCCCATCGTGGTGTAATTGCTAGCAAGTTAGTCTCGAAGATCTATTACTACTGAATAGCGTATTCGACCATCGCTGGATGCCCTACATTTGCAACTTTGTGTCACATCCTACCCGTGGCGAACGGTTTGAGTAAATACCTACTTTCTACACTTATAAATTAGGGTGGAATATTTCAATGATAAACACAAATGTCATTTTTGAAATTAAACAAATTAAGTGTCAAATTGGGAAACAAATGTGAAAAAAGAAAAAAAAAGAAAGATTTTCATTCTAATTGTATGCTTAAAATAAAAAAAGAAAAGAGTGAGAGAGTTAAATCAAGATTATTATATTTTTTACATATTGAAATATTTAGCAATAACTCTTAAGTAAACATATCGTTCGTTGTAATAAATTATCATACTCTGGTATATCCACAGGTCCTGCTAGTACTATAAAATGCAATATAAATAATTGTCAATATTGTTGAAAGATTTTATTGAAGAAGTAATGTTTGTCGGTTGTTAGATCTAATTTGTATTGAAGTTTTTGTGATAAAATGTTCATGTTTTAGCGATGAAAAGTTTTTAATGCGCAAAATTACAATTAGAAAGTGTGCTTATATAGTGGATATTATCCTCGTACCCCACTTGTACTAGGTTAGGCACAAGGCCCTATTAACGTGGGACCACCTACAAGCCGAGACTCATTGGTGGCGGGTTTAAAAATTGCGTCTATCCCCTCGGCATTCCCTCTCAAGGGGGGCGCCTCAGACACTGGGCAATAAACCCAGCCCTGCCCCTTTAAATCGAGGGGGCAGGTGTTGCCTGGGGGGATGGCCCCTGGGATCGACGCTCGTGATTTTAACCCGGTCTAGTGAGTCTGTGACATTTTGAGATTTTGTGTGGCGTAGAGTCGTGTAGAAAACACAGTGTAATAACCCGATGTATTTCTGTATTTTTACTAATTGACTTTTACCTCGGATACTAAAATCATTCTTTGGTACACAGTGTCATTTACACAGCCGATAGAGTAAATGTAGAAATATATCTTCTCTTATTTGAAGACGTTTAACTAATATATTTAAGTTATGTGAATTGTCAGCCATATCAGCTGGTGCTTTAGAATGTTGCGGGGCCGATAAGGATGTCGACCCCACAGACGTTTGAATAAGTGAAACGACTGGAGACAATGACAGAGACAAGGACAGAGGAGTTTGGATGGCAAAAGTAACTCGGTGGTCAATTTATTAGCGAGAATTGACAGAAACGTAAATCGGCTAGTTGAGGATTCGACGTTCGAGGTTGGTCGCTCAACGTTCGGTCAGTCTTTTGTTGATCTGGGTGGACAGATCGTCGGTTGTCGGATAGGCAGCTGGAATCTGGAATCGGGATAGCAGTGCGTCTACGGGCGAGGTTGACGTTGTGGTCGGTCGGTAACAGTTTCGGTTGACGTCGTGGTTAGTCGGTAACGGTTTCGGTTTCGGTTCCGCAACAAGAATACTCCGACTGCACCTATGCCGAGGGGTAAAACCCACACCTAATGGGGCACCGTGGGTGGTGACCTGTCTTGCTTAAGGAAGGAATCCTGGTTGCTGGGCAGTCCATGACATGCATCACTCAACCTTGGTCCTTACTTAGTCTAGTCGGTCGGTCGGAGAAGCTCCCTCTGATCAATCAACAGGTCACATCAAGCTCTAGCATCTATATGATTGTCCCAACCGTATTGCCGCCATGGCAAGCCTCAACCCCCTTTTATCATACATGTGCTAGAAGGCGGTGGCTGAGGGTCTTATTGTCCTGGGTATGACGTCAAATTCTCTCTGATGGCGAAGTTCCAGTTCTGGAGATCGGGGAATGTGGAGTACCCCTTCATCACTATTACTCTCAGGTCCACTCTGACCCGGAGTGGCAGTACCTGTTAAGGTCCCATCTATGGGGTAAATAGAACAAAATGAGTTCTAAAAAATGTGTTTCCAAAAATTGAGTTTATAAAAAACGGAGTACTCATCAAGAATGAATAAAAACATCTTTGGCATGAAATAACCCAATGAGTTGACATGCCGTAAAATTATACCAACCAACCCACCCACCAACCAAAAATCATGCGAGTTGTAATAAATAAAATAAAAAAACACTCAAATTTCTGAGCCACACTGCAAAAATCAATTAATCATCAACGTTGTATGTAAATGTCCGTGTATGAATTATAAAAGGCAGTCTGTATACAAGCTGAAAATGCTCTTTTCATTCATTTGGTTGAATACTGCCACACGTGTTTTGTTCGCGTCCATTCGATGGAACAGAACAATCAACACGTGACCATTATCACTGTTGATTATGGCGCACAACTCTGGCTTACCTTTCCTCAGTATTTTTCTATGGTCTCCTACGTACGCATTCTACACGGTAACCACAAAGTCTAGCTACATGGGGATTATTGGATCCTTTCCCTCCAGTAAGGACAATGGCGTAGTGTCCAGGAAAAAATAAAATAAAAAATGAAAATCTATCTGCATCTGCGCAAGTGACTCTGCAGGCTAATTCTTGAGTGACACTCTTTGGTGCACTGAATGCACACAAACTGTGATGCTTTCTATGCCTGCTGGCTTTTCTCCCTCTTTCTGGCTCTCTTTGCTCTCGAGGCTACTCTCCTCTCTGTCCCATCCCTTGCGTGCCTTGCTTAACGTTGAGGCGCCAGACCGCTCTATTTTTTGCATCTACCTCCCACGTGTTTGTGTCAATATGGCATATCCTCTTAGCTCTCCTGCGGACATCTTTAAATCGTAGGTGTGGTCTACCAACCAATCGGGAGCCTTTTACTAATTTGTCGTACAAAAGATCTTTTGAAATGCGCCCATTTTCCATTCCATGGGGATTAACACATACTTTTAAAACAAAAATAGGTTGTCTATTAGGGTGTCGAAGGTTAAATTCTTCCGCAATTTTGCGATAAGACCATCCCTCTCGTCCACTTAAGAGAACTAACTCGATTCGTTCTTCTTTAGACACAGCCATCATTCGATCTGGGTAGAAAAAATAACATAAATAAATTTAGAAAAGTTAAGTATTTTTTTATCTAATTTAAACAAATGTAAAAAAGTAAAATTATTATTACATACATTTAATTGTTTATGTTATGATTTTATTTACTGTTAAATTATCATATCTGTCTTTTTGAAAAAATAATATAAATAAATACAATAGTGAAATCTCCTTGTACCCAGACGTTGTGAACATCCTGTAGATTACATGTATACATTTACCAACCACTCCGCACGAGCAGGATGCGACACAGGGTCAATTCTTAGGCAGAGTTTAACGGTTTGAATTCAAAGTTTTCCATCTCCTAGATTAGTTGCATAACCAAGGTTAAAGAGTCCTATTTACCCATAGCTGGAGAAAGAATAGTTGGATGCATACCTTTCCCAAGGGAATTAACGCTATATGAAATGCAAACAACCTCGTCCAGGATTTGAACTCATGTCGCAGAGTTAATTCCCAAGCCAAGCACCAATACACCACACGCCTCCATTTGTAATAGTATGCATGGCAGAATCCTTGAGATACAATTGTTTATATAACAAGACACGGATTGTTTACTTAGCAAGACTCAGATTGTTTACATAGCAAGATTCGAATTGTTTACGTAGTAAGACTCGGATAATGTAACAAAATTCTACTTCGATGAAGTACGCATACATTACTTAAATGTATTCATCACCTGTACTAATATATGATAGATACAGAGAATTTACCAGATAAACTTTGAAGGTCTATTGTGTATCTTCCGTTGCGCACTTGTTAGTTGATTAATTTGGAGCCAAAAATTCGCGATCGAAAATATTGTTTGTGAAATAAGTACTCCCGTAACAAAGATTTATTTAACTTAGAAATATTAATTCAAAAGTTATGTTCTAAAGTACAAACTAAAAAGTCCCCAAATAAGGGGCACTGCTATTGATCAGTACACACACACACACACACACACACACCACACACATATATATATATATATATATATATATATATATATATATATATATTTTAATATACCAAACTTGTTGGTAAATCCTCGCGGTGAGAAAAAAACCAGCAAATAGTTTGATTGTAAAAATATACTACCAAACATCAACCGGGAAGAAAAATTTTTTTTATAAAAAAGAAAAGACCAAGATAATCGTACCAACAAAAAATAATCTATTAGTACAATATTTGGGCCAAAAGAAAAAACAATTTATATGCATATATATATATAAGATATATATATTCATACAAACCCGCCAGGAGACTAAAGCTAATAAGTAAAAAGTGCTCAATACCTAAGTAGAGCAAATAATAAAGATTTATCTTTATATATTCGGCTAGAAACCACAAGATTCCTAGTTCGATACCGGTCCTCGCCAACTCAGCGTATGAGTAGCACAGGGATCTGTGCGGTAAAGTAAGGAGCTGATGGTAGGTGTGGCGTTCTACATCAGATGCTAAAAACATTCTCCTTGGTCTAGCGCTATTGAAAAGGGGATAAACTCCCTCGCTGATTGGCTGATACTGACCTTAAGCCGCCACGTCGACTTTACTTTACTATATATATATATATATACTGCTCCCTTCCTGGTAGAGCACTGTAGGGAGACATTAGTTGAACTCTCACCGTTTAGCGTAACGCATTTACTCGCCTGTTGTTTACAGACTTGAGTTCTCTGGTGATTGTAAAAACATATATCCTGTAAGTATGTATCAATTAATTGTTCGTCCCTGACTGACAGTCTCTAATAGCCGAATAGGTAAGGAGCTTGGTAGATGAAAATTCTGTCGGGTTTCGCTCCCGGCTAGAGTTAGCTGTTAAAAAAGTCGTGCTGCACTGATGAGACGTAAACGTCAAAACACATGTCTGTGGATAATATATAGTATTTGAGATACGCCTGACTAAACGGCGCTTGGTAGCGTTGTCAGTTATGTTATTAAATGGTTTCATTGGGGGGGGGGTTCTGGTCTTCCAACATATTACCCCCCTTGCCAGTTAGACCCCATAATAAATGATCAAACCCTAATGCGCTACCCGTTTGTTCAACGCCAACAGAAAGAAATGGCTTTAAATAGAGTATACCAACGCATATATATATATATATATATATATATATATATATATATATATATATATAATTTTTTTAATTATAAAATACTTTCAGTGAATCTTTCAAAAATATCATTAATTCAAAGCGTAGCCGATCGAATATCAAATTATAATAGGTAATAAGTTATTCATTTAGTTACACTTTTGACAAAAGTGTAACTAAATGATTAATTCTTTAATTGTTCATAAAAATTGTATAATAAAAAATAATTTAAATAAATGATTGTTTATCCTGTACAATGAAATATTTACTACAACTTTGAAAGAGTAAAAATGTAGATTTAATATTTAAAAAAATTGATCGAGCGTCTGTTATATATTTGTTTACTTTTAGAAAGAACGCAACAATGGTTGTGTAGAATTTTAATGCTATTCTATAGTTGTTTAATTTTAAAATTTATTCGAAAATATAAATCAAACCATCATTATTTTGGGTCTAAAACCTAGCCATGGTGATATTTAATACGTATATCTATTATCGGAATTCAACAGAGAATTATCTTCCCCTGCCGCTAGGGGGAAAATCGCCAACAGGAGGTTGGCGCGAGAATCAAACCAAACCTCACTTATCACGGAGCAGTTATCCCGAAGAGTCGCAAAAATAAGCGATCCCTAGACTTTACTTATCACAGAACAGTTACCAAGGAAGGGCGTGAAAATAAGCGCCTCCAGCCACCTTGCCTATAACCAGCAAACTGTCTAAGGCGTTGTATCAGCATACTTTCTAAGGCTGATACAATAGCATACTAACAGAAGGCTGAAGAACGAGAAACGACCTGACGAAGCGTCTTAACAATATTCCACCCAGCGACCAGAATACCCCTGTTATCACCACTTCTCCAACGAACAGTATTTAACCTCACAGATAAGTCTTGTAGCAAATGCCAATAAAATTAGCAACAAGTTCTTGTATTATTTGTCAATACATGTATTAAATTTCCATTGTGTATTTGTCTTCTTTCGTCCGAACAATTTGCCTACAACTGGGAGATTTAAGAGGCTCCCCCCTTTAAACCCGCAGTTCCTCTTACTATTTACTTTGTCGTTAATTGTTTTATTTTCGAAGATTCTCCAGGACACACTAATTTGAAATTCCTTTATCGATAGATAGATAGATAGATAGATAGATTTTATTCTATCTTTTGTATTATATAGTTTCTACTCTTTAGCAATGTGTTAAGCATTTAATTTTTCTACTGTGCAATTTTTAATGAAAATGATATTCGTTTTATTCTACTCAGTCTTCATTTCTTTCAAGAATATTGTTTTTTAGAAAAAGTAAGGGTAGTCCCCATGACGTAGAGGCTAACGTGATGGACTGTAACATCGTTGTTAGTGAGTTCAAACTCCAGTCACGCTATTACATTCGGACTAATACCCTTGAGAAAGGTATGAACCCTTTCATCCTTCCAGATATTGGTTAAATAGTACCACTACTGTTCTTCTACTAGGATGGCTTTGGCATTAAATAACACATGAGGGTTAATATGCCATTAAACAAAGAAAGCAGACCAATCAGAAAATGTAATTCTTTCAAGAAAATAAGTAAAAGCAAATTCATTGACGTGGCCTAAAGTCGGTATCAGCTAGACAGCGAGGGAGTATATCCCCTTTTCACTAGCGCTAGACCAAGGAGATTGTTTTGGGCGTCTAAGGTGGAGCACCACACCTCCCATCAGCTCCTTACTTTACCGCACAGATCCCTATGCTACTGTTGTATCGTTGAGGTAGTAAAAGATACACAGAGAAATAGTGTACTTGATATATATTTTATTCAGCTCTTGTATCCTGTGCTAACAGATACTTATAACATAAAACAAGAAGTAGTACAATTCACAAGACAAGCGTACAAGAATGAGGAGGGTCAAATGTCTGTAGTCAAACGCAGTGATTTAGTCCGAATATATTTTCCCCGACTTTATCACTGCTACGTCGACTCTTATAAGGCTATGAGCCAGTCCATCTTGTAGAGGTGTTAACTCCTCTACAACAGCTACCCAGACGCTGAGTTGGCGAGGGACGGTATTGAACTATGAACCTTGTGGTTTCTAGCCGAACGCTCTACCGATTGAGCTAACCCGGCAAATCCGTGATGCCCTTTTGAAAATGAAACCAGTGTTTTATCTTTTTTCATTTGTTTTCGTGTTTTTTGTTTGTTAAAATACAACATGGATATAAAATGAAAGTTTTTACGTCAGTCGGTTAAAAAAACCGTCTATAATAATAAGGATGGCTTGTTCTCTTACTTCTGTCCCATATAAGAAAAAGAATAGGCCTTTTTTTCTTTCCCTAGATCGACAAATGATTAGGCGAACATCAGATAATGAACAATTCTTGTGCAAAGATATCTATCAGCATCGGCCATGGTAAGACATGTGGAAGATCGCTACCATTACTATGATGATGAATGCTGCCAAAATTCTTCCAGGCAAAACGTAAAGTCTTCTTCTTCTATTCAACAAGATCATTGTGCTGTATCATGAAAACGTTCAGCTAGAATTATTCTAATCTGCCAAGAATTAATTATTCACTTACTTTCTCTTTTCGTCAATCTTTGACTTGTGTTACCGAAGTTTCGCAAAGAGTTGTATAAATCTCATGAAAGAATTAAAGTAATTCTGACAAGCATTCTTGGTAATTTATGAGGAAGTGCGTCCCGGTCTCCTGCCTCAGAAATTGCTACCCGGTGACTATTAAAATAACGTCCCCAGCTATGTTGTCTCGGCGGTGTTACTTGAAAGAAAACAACCAACTTAGGGCGTTAAATGTATTTTAGGGGGGGGGGGCTTCTCTTTTTTGATATGAACAAATGGAGATGGGTGGATAGATATACATAAACAAAGTAAAAAATGAACAAATTGAGATAGATAGATAGATATCCATCTTCATATCTAAACAAGAATTACGACAAATTTCTATAAATAAACAAGAATTACGACAAATTTCTATAAATAACTTTCTAAACAAATTACGATAAATAAATAAGAATTACGACAAAAAAAAAAGAGAAGCCGGGGGGGGCTTCTCTTTTTTTTTTTTTTCCTCAAAATACATTTAACACCCTAAGTTGGTTGTTTTCTTTCAAGTAACACAGCACAGACGACATAGCTGGGGACGTTATTTTAATAGTCACCGGGTAGCAATTTCTGAGGCAGGGGACCGGGACGCACTTCCTCATAAATTACCGCATTCTTGGTAATATGAATAAGAGGATGATTATATTCTTTGAGTTTTTATACCAGGACTAGTTGTTGGCCTTCACTGAAGTCAAAGTGACAACAACTCTCCTCAGTTCTTCAGGACTATCCTCGGTATTCTAGCCGATCTAAACAGTCCTGTCGTCTGCACAGGTTCAGCTTTCAATCCTTCCACGGATCTCCAGTTTCTTTTCTAGGTTCCAAGGGTTCCGTGGTTTTGTTCTGTTGTGAAGTTCACTAATTGATAAGTTATTTTGGTAATCTGAACATTAGCTACATAAATGAGATTAATCTTCCTTGTTTGTTTGACTTTGAGGAAGCCTTATGTTTTGGTCGGTCATTTTCATTTCATCGTAAATCTACACACTATTGTTCGAATCAATACAACAGCATGTTTTAACACGAAAATAAAATGCCTTCTTAATAACAATTAAGTTCATTTCAAATAATGTGCAAGCACAATGAAGAATACATTTTATGATATGTTCGTGTTAAAACATCCAGTTGTATTGATTCGAACAAATTCGTATTTTCAGTGTAGATTTACGGTGAAATGAAAATGGCCGACCAGGACATAAAGGTTTCCTCAAAGTGAAACAAACAAGGGCGATTACTCTCATTTATGTAGCTAATGTTCAGATTACCACATCCATGTTTGCAAGAATTACTGAAAAAAAAAGTTAATCTTCAAAATCCTTGGGAATGTTATTCTTTTGTAAGGAGATTTTCGGAACAATAGGAAAAAGGGTCAAAATCGAAATGAGAAAATATGGTGAGGGGTCGGTTTAGCTTCGTCGGTAGAACGTCCGACAAGGAATCACAAGGTTCTGCATTCGATACCGGCCCTTGCCCACTTAGCGCATGAGTTGCACAGCTTTGATCTGTGTAGTAAAGTAGGGAGCTGATGGTAGGTGTAGTGCTCCACCTCAGACGCAAAAACAATCTCTCTGGTCTAGCGCTAGTAAAAAAGGGGATAGACTCCCTCGCTGTCCGGCTGATACCGACAATAGGCCAAGCCACTGAATTCCCTTTACACCAGTTCAGCACAAGACCCCCAACAAAGAAGGTATTACATTGAACTCAAAATTTATTATGTTGCATACCTCTTTCCTTACTTCTTACTTCTATTCTTCTAACATCTCTTCTAGTGTCTGGACTTCATCTTGGTGGTCGGTCGCACTTAACTCATTTCTTCTTCTAGATCAGTCTTGTTACCAAAACATCACCAACCACAAAATTGTGTTATTTTCTTAAGCTTTTATTTACTTAACTAAACATTTCATGTAACTAAACATCTGACTAACATAGCGCGCGTATGCAGGTGAGTTCCAGTTAAGGCAGTACATCTTCTCTACCTAACGTCCAACTGAAACTGAGGACCCAACCAGGTCCCACGTGACTTCACGTATTTCGCGGGCTTTCTGTAATATTCCATGGAAAGTCCCGCCCGTGATATGAAAAGGGCCATCCCTTTAGAAATACAGGAGATTGACAATAATCTTATGCAACCGCATAGATTATGTAACAATTACATTAAATCTGAGTCTGTATGATTGTGGTATTTGATTTCTTTAGATGTGAGGGTTTATGTGGGTGTTTTTATGTTAGTGGTTTATGTCCTTGGATTTAGGAAGTTTGTCGGAAAAATTATAGTTGAACTATCTCACCCTGGCACCCGAGGGTGAATCGCTAATATACGATATTGGCGCCAAAATTAAACTCCTTGACGAAAGTCACTTATCGTTTGGGCATTCAACAGGCAAGACGCATTTTTCAAGCACTCCCTTTACCTTGTCAACCAGCGAGTGGAATAATGTTCCAGCGCTCCCTTTAACTTGTTAACCAGCGAGTGGTTTAATCCAGCGCTACCTTACCTTCAACCTCTGCAAGATAAGTCTGGCGAGCAAATGCCACAAATTTGCAACCCTTTTTGTATCTTTTGAATATATGTTTCTTTATCTTAAATTGTTGTTCTGGTCTTCTTTCATCCGAAATTATTTGCTTACCACTGAGAAATTTTAAGAGTCCCGAAATATCTCTTAAGCTATCCAACCTCGATTACGTCTTGTTTATGTTTCTTAAACTGGATGTTAAGTGTCCTCCTCCTTTCTGCGATTCCTAAATAGTCAGGGTCTAGTTTCTTCCCTTTAACTTGGGTTAGTGATGCACTACAATAATTAATGTTAAAACAGTAGTTAAATTTCGAACATCCACATTTGAAAAGTGTGTCCTTTTGGATCTCTACTGTTGTTTGTTCGATCATCCTGTTTCATCGTTTCGTGATCAATACTGAATTAATTTACTTGAATAATGTTGGCAGTAACGAAATCAAAGGGTGACTTTTGAAAGTAGTGACTTTCAGTGAATTGATAATTTAAAAAAAACTTTTATTTATTTATTTATTTATGTTTTGCAACCTAGCAATGGCGACTACAGATTGTGATCAGAAACTTCAACTTTAACTTCAACAAAGTCCTGGACGAAGATCGACGAAACGGTGTTAGCGACGCGCGGTTCGTCTTATATTCAAATTACAGACAAAGAAAATCAAAGAGATACCGTGGTGGTAGCCATGGTTATTTGAGCATGACTCTTCAACTTAAAATTTTTTTCAATGTTGTTTTTGTTACACACTAAATACTTCAAAAAATTCATAGCGTCTACCAAAAGAAAAGGAAATCTCCTTTAAATTGGTCAAAAAAGTCAACAGCAGATATGACGTCATCATATGAACTTTTAAGCTAGTGATGTGCAAAACGAGGACTTTCAAAAAGTCCGCTTAATTGTTAAAATATTTTTTAAAACGTCAATAAAAAATGGAAAATTAACTTTTGAATGTTTTCTTTTACGTTTAATATAAAGAACAATTCCAGTTTATGTGTTATAAAAAATAAAAAAATAAATTTCTCTTACATAAAACCTAAATTTTTACATTATATTAATTTTTAAAAATCCCTGAAAAATAAAATAAAAATGTAGACAATAGGAACTTTTAGTATAAATTCTTTTGAAAATAATCTAACAATTAAAAAAAAGAAAAAAAGAAAAAGATACATATTTTTTCTTATTTACGAGATTTAAGTTTCAATGTTTAAGATGCCCTATTTCCCAAACCGGTTTATTAGCGAATTATCTTTTTTTACATATGTTCCGTCATTAAATTGTCTTTCGAAAAATGTAAAATTTATTATGTACAAAAAAAAAAAAAAAAGAAAAGATCTTGGTACGGGGGATCAATGCGCGAAACAAAAACTAACGAAAAAAATTATTAGCCTTTTCAATTTAGTAAACATTTATTTACAATAAAAGTTCGTCTTTTATTACTTCATATACCGAAAGTTTTATTAAAATCGGATAGTTAGTTTATTTTATATGATTTTTAGAAGAATTTCCTGTGATCACCCTTTTATAGAGTCAGTGATATTTTGCACATAGCTATTTTAAGCCAATGAACCATTGTATATATATAAGAAGGAGATTCTTTGCTTATTCACTGAACCTTAGATAAAACTTAAGTGCCGATTTGCTTAAAGAAACCCAGAGATATCTCATCTGAGTACAAAATATGTTTAAATGGGTCAGTACAATAAAAAAACTGAAAAGAAAAAGCCAATAATAATAATTATGATGAATATATTTCAACTTTCAGGTCTAATCTGATCGTAGAAATGAGAATTAATGAAATAGATTTTACTATAATTTACCTAATGTCTTTTTTTCTCTCTTGTATGTCTGTCATCGAATAACTCAAAGACGACCAACAAATTTTCTGGGATTATTAATGGGACCATAGAGCATAGTTTTAGGACTTTTAGTTTTTGAAAGTTCTTGGATTTAAAAATTATTTTTGTGAATCGGTCGATTTACAATGTAAGTGTAATGCTGTATACTGTGTATTCGCCTAATTTTCTTTTTTTTGGGGGGGGGGGCTGTATAAAGTAGCCATCTAACTGGATGTTTCCTTGTAAGAAACAAAAGTTATAACATTTTTGTCTTACTTTGTTCGTATAACTTTTCGTCTGGTCAACGGAAAATCAAGACTTTGAAAAATCGTATTGTGTTTATAATTGTAACAATGGCTATCAAGGGACCAATACAGACCAGTCAACTAGGGCTTTAGAATACACCGACTGCAATTGGCTGTGGGTGGCGACTGGTGATGCTTAAGGATGGAACCTTGGTGGCTGAGCAGTTCATGACATGCAAAACTCCACTTTAGCCCTTACTTAGGCTAGACAGGCAGTCGGATAATCGTTCATTAACGTCAATCCCTAGAATCTATATGATTGTCCCAACTCTGTTGCCCTTATGGCAAGCTCCAACTATTTTTGAAGGTCTTAATGTCTTGGGTATGACGTTAAACTCTATCTGATGGTGAAGTTCCAGTTCTGGAGCTTTGGGGATTGTGGAGTACCCCTTCATCAACGTTACTCCCAGTTTTACTCTGACCCGGAGTGGTAGTACTTGTTAGGGTCCCATCTATGGATAAAATAGAAAAAAAATGAGTTAAAAAATTTTTTTTTTAATTGAGTTAAACAAAACTGAATACCCATCAAGAATGAATAAAACAAAACGTCTTCGGCATAAAATTACCCAAAAAAGTTGACATGCCGTAAAATTCAGCTAACCAACCAACAATCAGAGGACCATAAACGTTAACCTCTCATTAATGTTTATCATAAATCCTCTTAAAGGAGAACTAAAAAAGAACAATTAATTAGTTTATTTGAAATATCTTTATGTTTGAATAGTACATATTATCAGCAAGTATTATACATTTTAAGAAAAAGTCTAAAATAAATTTTCGAAATTCTGAAAACGTTACCACTTACGAAAAGTACCTGAAGGAAACTGGAGAGTACAACGACCGAAACACTGTGACTATGAGAAACAAGACAACGGTTCGAATAAATCAGTATATGATAATATTATAATGGATGAAGAAATGCTGAAAAATGTGTACACTGCATTGGTAAGACCTCATTTGGAGTTTGCTAATATGGTTTTGAGCCCAAGACTCATCAAGGACACAAAACTCATTGAGGGATTCCAGAGGAGAGCTACTAAATTAGTGAATAATTTAAAATCCTTTTCGTATGAAGAAAGACTTAGGAACATTGACTTACCAAGTCTGGTTTTCCGACGTATAAGAGGGGATATGATTGAAGCCTACAAATACACACATGGTTTTTATTCGACAAACTCTGACCTACTAAACATTGCTCAAAATACCTATACAAGGGGACATAAATTAAAACTCCTTAAAAAATCTTGTCAAGCAAACGCAAGACAAAATTATTTTAGCTACAGAGTGGTGAATACATGGAATAAACTACCTTCATCAGTAGTGAATGCCCATCTCTAAACTCCTTCAAGGCAAAGTTGGATAATCTGTGGAATGATATTAAATATTCTGTGCATTTAAAATGAATATTTATAAGGAACAGCTGACAGGTCTCAGACCTAATATACTAGCTGAAAAGATATTATTATTATTATTATTATTATTATTATTATTATTATTATTATTATTATTATTATTATTATTATTATAGTTCTTTATTGTTTTAAATGCCTCAACAACGATGAAAACAACAGAAGCCGAAGAGATCATATTTAAAGTCTGTACTAAAAATACTTTGTTGATTTTAAATCAGAAAAGAAGTAGCTGTTTCCGCTAGAAGCTGCAAGGAAGTGGCTGTTTCATGAAGATAAATGGATAAAAATTACGTTATATGATGTTTCAAAACAAACAGATTTATTATTCGAATGATTTATTTTGAATATTAAGACACGTATCCAAATTCTTGCATTTATTTTCAACCGATGATATGGTTCTATCAAGTCGATGATATATTGTAGCCAAATTAAGAATATGGTAGTAAGATTCGTTTGACCTTTATGCTAGAGAGACTGGACAAAATTCAGTAGTTTTCCTGCTGACCAAGTGAGAGAGTTAAACGAGCGAATGGAGAAATAGAAAGGTATGTGCCAACAGCACGGTCCCGATAACACAAATAAATGTAATAATTTTACCGCGACAATAAAAAAAATGGTAATTTATTATCCGAGGCGAAATTGATAAATGTTTAAATCCTAAAAAATTTTGTGTGCAGGTTTATTTAAGTGAGAAAGTCCTTACAAAAGAAAAAAAAGTCTTTGTAAAAAGAAAATGTTGTATGTGATCCCTTAGTGTTGTAGCGATTGTCTGTCCCTGTTTGGTCTGGAAGAGTTACCTTCCCTTGCCGCAGGTTTTCTATCGCTAGGGGGCCACGGTATTTAGTCAGCAAAGCGCGAAGTTTGAGTTCTCTTTTCTCTGGAACAGCAAACAAGACACATAGGTTAGACATTTGCGTCTATACCTTTTATGTGGGGGGGGGGATTCGCCCCCCCCCCAGCCTAAGTAAGTGACATTCCTTCTTGACTCTCCATCACTTCTGCAGGACGAAGCCCTATTCTCTGTATACACGTCTATAATTGTGTTCTTTATGTATCTGTTTTGTATACCTATCTAGTACCTCGTAATTGTATATGTATTCCTGTTTAAATGTATTTCTATGTGCTCACACTATTAAAGTCTCTGTGTTGTTTACTCTAACTCTTTGTCGGAATATTTCTTGTGCTTATATGTACCTAAGTTGGAAGGTCACTCTAAGCCTTCCAACTAATTATAATACCTTTAAATCTAACAGTGTGTTTTGTTGGCGATAATAATGGAATGACTTACACAGTGAGAATCTTGCTTTTTAAAAAAAAATCTGCTGTATAGCCTGTCCACGAATGAATGTGCGCCTTTCGTTGTTCTTGCGTGTGAGGCAGCTAACTGTAGTTGACCAAACGGCTACAAGGATACGTTGGTAGATTATGGGTGATACGTGTCTTTAGGCAAGTTGCCGACTGTAAACTTCTGTTGTTTACTCTCTCTCTCTTCTTGGTGTCTACCGTAGTCTGTTGTACCTAACCCTGGTGTCTGTCGTGATCTACCGTGGAAAGTTCCGTTACATGAAGGCTCAGCCCAACCAAAGTTAAGAATTTGGGGCTTTTATCGCCATTGATTAAGATGTCTTCTTTTGAGGATCACGTGGTTTGCAAACGGCATGGCTTGTCAGTAAAAATAACCATGACGTTATCGATGAAGTAAACAAGCCACGCACAAAACGGCTCAAATGACATGTAGGCATGTGCATTTTCTCGCTGGCTCTAAAAAGGGTGATCACAAGAAATTTTTCTAAAAATCATATGAAATAAACTAACAATCCGATTTTAATAAAACTTTCGGTATATGAAGTAATAAAAGACGAACTTTTATTGTAAATAAATGTTTACTAAATTGAAAAGGCTAATAATTTTTTTCGTTAGTTTTTGTTTCGCGCATTGATTCGCCCGTACAAAGATCTTAGTAATTTTTTTCTTTTTTTTTATATGAATAATTTTTACATTTTTGGAAAGATACTTTAATGACGGAACATATGTAAAAAAAACTAAATTGCTACTAATTCGGTTTTGTTAAAAATTAGGGCAGCTTAAACATTGAAACTTAAATCTCGTAAATAAGAAAAAATATGTATCTTATTTTTTCTTTTTTTTTTTTCTAAATTGTTAGGTTATTTTCTAAAGAATTTTATATTAAAAGTTCCTATTGTCTACTTGTTTTTTGTTTTTTTCAGGGATTTTAAAAAATTATAAAATGTAAAATAAATACTTTTATTTAGCGGATATCAAAATCGTATTTATTAATCAAAGAAAATATTGTATAAAATATCTTGCTAAAAATAATGACATAACATATTTCGGTTTTTATCTTTTAAAATTTTGAAAATAATGTTTGAATTACAAATTGTCGTCATTCTTATTAATGGATGGATCTAACGGAAATAATATCTGCTTTGTTTTTTTATGAAAACTCTTGTAGTTAATGTTGTTGTTTTTGTTGCAGCGCTGTGTTGTTGTGGTACATAAGTTAAATCGTGAGACATCAAGGAAAGGCAAAATTGGTAATTTGTTTTTGCTTCAGAAAAGAAATTATTATACGTACGATTCTCCATACAAAGAAATCGTGCACACGTCAAATGCGATAACTATGTCAACAAAGATTAAGAATTTACGGGAATTTACTTTTAAATGCAAAAATTTAGGTTTTATGTAAGAGAAATTTATTTTTTAATTTTTTATAACACATAAACTTGGAATTGTTATTTATATTAAACGTAAAAGAAAACATTTAAAAGTTAATTTTCCATTATTTATTGACGTTTTAAAATATTTTTAACAATTATGCGGACATTTCGAAAGCCCGCGTAAAAGTATTTACGGATCGAAGGGGCTTTTATTTCTCCGTAGTCGTTGGCAAATTGTCGGACAAAGAACAAAAAGTAGAGTGCAGACACTTGTATTACAAAATTTACAAGGATTTACATAAATTGGTTAACAACAAAAAGGGTTTGCAAATTAGATGGAATTCGCGACCAGACTTATCTGTTCTAAGAGTTCTTGGTGTCGTGGTGTTAGGTGTTCTTTTGTTGTAGGGAATGGCTCTAAGCGAGCTTCTCGGGTCGTTTCTAGTTCTAGGGTTAGTTTGCTATTAAAACAGCCTTTACAGTATGCTGGGTTAATGCCTGAAGGTTTGTTGAAGGTTTAGGGAACGGTAATACCGCGACTACCCTTAGTGCGTGCTCTGTGATAAGTAGGCCCTGACTTTGGGCTAAGTGAGAGAGCGTGGTTTTAGACGCCTCTCTCCAGTAACAGATCCTTGATAAGTGACGTAGGGTTTTGATTTTGGCGCCAATATGCCATTGGCGATTTGTCCCCCTAGTGGCAGGGGAAGATAATTCTCATGGAATTTCCAATACGCGTTTTGCACATGCCTACAGTTATGTATACTGATACCAGTTTCCCTTTTCTTTTTTCTTTTTTTCTTTTTTACATAGAAATCTGGGATCTATTCTATTAGGCATGTATAAAAATATGCATTTTTATCGGCAATGTTTTTTATTTATTACTGACAGGCCACGCCCCTTTTCTTCTAAAGTATAGATTACCAAGAGCATAATAATCCGTGTTTGTATGTTAATGAATTCTCGGAAAATGTTTATCTCTCTTAAGCGACATTTTGATATTGGTTCTCTTGTGGGCCTTCGTAGAAAAAAATATCGCCCAATAAAAAAACACACTCAAAATATAAAGACTAAAAAAGTATTACTTAAATAAAATACTTTTTAGCTAATCAGTCACATTTATTTATTCAGTATTTTTACATTAATTTACAAAATCCCAATTACCTGCTGTAAGTGGAATAGTTTAATCTACCGATATCAATATTCGACATCTAAAAAAAAATTTAACCTGATTTTTTTCTCTTTTATTAACCGTATCCTTAGAAGATTAAGTCACGAAAACGAATAAAGTAAAAAAAAAAATGTCTAGATGAGCAATATTGTACCTTATCTTACCGGTGTTTTTTTTTTTTTGGTTTTTTTTTTTTATTTTTTTATTTTTTTATAAATCATATATACATACAAATAGATAGGCCTTCATTAAAAAAAACTAGCTGCGGCTACCCGGCGTTGCCTGGGTAGAGGGTTTTTTTAAGTTAGTCCCGCAGATCCATTATTACTGAATCGTGAGTTGAATCCTCGTTGGATGCCCCATTTAAATCCTTATGTAAAAAAATAGACCTTGCATTGATCTAGCTACCCTGAAAAGAAATGTTAATGTCTACTATCTAAAATATTATATGAAAAAAAAATCCATTATGTTATTATTTAAATTTTATTTTTTAATTATCTTCACGAATATAAATCAAATCTCTATTATTCTTTGCTCAAAAACCAAGCCCTGGTGATATTTAATGTGTATATGTATTTACTTTATCGTTAATTGTTTTATTTTCGAAGTTTCCTCCGGACACACATATACACACAACTGCCTTTTATATATGTATAGATAGAATAGATGAAAACAAAATCTAATTATCCACGAAATCATCTTTAGAACATATAAAAATAATTTACATGCGCCTGATTAAGTGAGTTAAATTAACAAAATGATTGAACGGGGACGCTCATGACTGTTTTATACCCCTTTGCATCGGGTATATAAATAACGAGACAGACAGACAGACAGACCGACAGAGACAGAGATGCGGAAGGTGGGAGGCATTTGTATAATCTCTCCCACATTTTAAAGTATTCATCTCTTATTGCTTGAATAGTTCGAGTTGCTAGCGTTTAGTTTTGTCTGTCTTTTGCTTAGCTGTGACATTTCTAAAGATGCTGGTCTAATTTCATTATTTCTTCGTAGATCTGGTTCTGTAGAAGCTGGTTCGCCATTATTCACAAAGACGACATAAGGCTTATATTTTGAGTGATCACATATTTTATTTTCATCCAACTTCTCATCCGCGACCGGTGTGAAGCAAAGACGATCTCTACATCATCGTGTTTTCCGCTAACTGCTGACAAATTAGGCTAACTTAACTTTCGATCTCAAGTTTCCCAGTGACAGAACACGGGAGGTCAACTACAGGTCATTACATATCAATAATCTAACCCCTCCGATTTTGACTTTCAACGAATTTTAATTCAAAATCTAACTACACTAACCGCCCCAAAAACAACGGTTTATCAATATATAACAATGACAACAAAACAATAAGAACAAAAACATATCTTTAGAATTTTGAGGAAAATAACTTTTTAACTGCAAGAGGGACATGGAGACATGCCACATCAATACCAACACATGGGAGGCTTGTGCAGATGACAGTGCGACCTGGTGCCTCCTCGAACGAGAAGGAGTGAAAAAGAGAGGAAAGAAGCCGTCACATAAAAGAGAGCCAAAAGGAAGGAGAGACAACAGCAAATCCAGCAAGCATCACTGTTTGTTTGCAGTCACTGCACCAGAGATTGCCATTCAAAAATTGGTCTGCTCAGCCACTCACGCAGTTGCAGATTAAAATGAACACTACGCTATCGTCTCAGACAGGTAATAAAACATTTAGCCGAACGACGTGTTTCGTGTGTCATTCGTGTCTCAAAAGTTGTAGAATATTAATGGAGAAAGACAAATGGTCAATGCGACCATCAACAAAACCGAAGCACTGAAAATGTCTAAAAATCCTTCCTACCGGCACCGGAGTGTTCATGCAGAGTCCCATTGTGCCATTTAGAGGGTCCCAGAAAATTCGACGCAAACGATCTGAGTTCTGGCTCGATAGGAATTGGGTACTCCAATATGCAATATACTCGTTCAAAGTACACTGAAAATGTTTGAGTTATTGTGGCGTACAAGCACGATCTACACATCTTCACGACGCCCCGGTTTTGGTTTCCTCTGACTTATTCATTTTCCTCAACTTAAAATTCTAGATGAAGGATCACCGTTTTAACACCATGGGCGACCCGGCGCATATATTGCATATGATGCTTGACGTGTTTAAAGGACAAGACTTTCATGGAGCTTTCCAAGCGTGACAGAAACGCTAGAAGTTGTGTATTGTTGCAATATGTGACTACCTCAAAGGAAATGGCAGCCAAGTATAGCGTGTGGTGTTCTTATATCAAGGTTGGGAGGCTTAGAGTAAACTCCAAGTTGGGTACAAGTGTGTACATAAATCACTCCGACAAAGAAGTTATATATAATAACAATATTATTCCGTGAGCGAAGGAGAAAATGCATTCAAGGCAAACATATAAACAAAACAGATACATACACGTATAATAGAGGAAATAAATGTAGGAATTGCATCGTAAGGAATGTCACTTATTGGTGGCTGGTTGGGATGGACAAAGCCCCCCCACACACACACACACACACCTAAGGGGCAGAGGCGTCAGGCGGCTAACCCATGTGTATTCGTTGCCGACATGAGAGGAAGAGACAGGATTCAGAATTCCCGGCTTCTGGCCAAATACTAACGCCATCTATCGGGGGACAAACCGCAGCAAGGGAAGATAACACAATTTTGGAATTATGTCCACCCAGCTTAACGTCTTACTGACCCAACGCAAGTTTAAATAAAATACAAATAAAGCTTTTCATAGAAGTTTTGGAACTTTTTGATCATAAAATTAACTCATTATTGGTGTTACTGGAAAAGCCATGGTTATAGCCATTTAATTATGTTTTTCGATATCAATTACATATGCAATTGTGGAAAAAAAGGCTTGTTTATTAATGACGGTATTTATAATTCGGTTTTGGGCGTGGAGTAGATGCATCGGTCTGCTCATTATATGGTAAGGTTGTGGAAGAGAATTGTCTTTTTCTGTTGTTTTTTTTTTAATGTTTTTATTTTTTACATCTATGTAGCGGACTCTAAGGCCTTCTTCGAAGATAAAGCATGCAGGACGTTCATTATGCTATGATAAAAGAGAAAGATTTTTGGCGAGTTTTTCTTGTATGTTTCCCATAGCAACTGCGGTCATTATATCCTCTGGTGAGGTAGTTCTGATCAAAGGTTAGATAATCTAAAACTCTGTATGTATATGCACAACAAATTATTGTCGCAACTTTTCACGGTATAGGCATTATTCTGGGCAAATGAATGTGTTTCTTTTTATTAAGAAATTATGACGAAGTAATGTAATGATTGAAAAGTCTTTAAAACTGTGTTAGATTTTTAGAAATTCTTTGTGAAATGGTTTTAACAATATACAATATAATATATACAATATATAATAATGGATTACCAATTGTAGGGATATTATCACAAACAACCTTATGTTATCACTAACAACCTTAAAATAGTCAATATAAATACTCATGAGTGGGAGAGGTTAGTAACGAATCGTGTGGCCTGGAGGAGACTTGTTTATGGTAGCTGTAAGGGGTTTGGGTAAAGCAGCTCGAGCACTCCATCCTGAAGCGGTCTCTACGTAAGCGGCATATGACGGACGTCATGGACACATTTCCCACATTTAAGCCTGACCATATATGGCTTGTGTGGTAGTACCTGTCTGTCGAGGGGCTGGGCTTCTCAGTCACGAGAGGAAGCTGGGGAATGGGTTTATATGTGTAAAAACAAAGTTGGACCCGTGGGCCTCTGCGTGCTCACAGCCGAACTACTTGTAGAAATGACCTTCTTCTGTGAAGAAGTGGCAATCACCATAACTAACAGGACCTGTGAATATACCACAGTTTTGATAATCTAATTATTGCAACGTTTGATTTCCAACATCCATATAGATTAGCTGAACCATATATATATATATATATATATATATATATATATATATATATATATATATATATATATATATATATATATATATATATATATTGGTATTTTCTCTATGATGGTACGGGTTCAGCTAGGTCTATATGGATGCTGGTGAAAGATGCATCCGGGTTACTAAATGTCTGTATTGGTGCCTTGATATGATTTGTCATTTTATTTACTTGTCACTGTCAACTATTCTTAGCTCAATTTCGTATATCGATCGCCATGTCCAGCCAAACAAATATCCGTGTTATCAGTCTGGCTGTAACCTGAATGCTCGACTGTCATATCCCATTAAAATGTTGCGTGAATATTAGTCAAATGGTTTGTGTAAAAAAAAGAATCAGCCTTCTACGATGTCTGACAAAGAATTTATACTGTTGACCGTTAGATGGTGTTGACAAAGCAGCATATACAAAGGAGGCACGAAAACCTCATCTTCTTGACTCCTAGAATTCCTTAGAGACAATATCTGTCTTGTACACTGGGACACAGACTTCCCCCCCCCAAAAAAAATAGCACACAACAGACAGTAACCGAGGTTTGCTTACACACGAGCATGTCTGATAATTTCTACAAAAGCAACTCTTCTCAAATATGTAAGTCTCTCACAAACTTTGATTTATCTTAGAAACTTCACTCACAGGCACGTACGATAAGGACATTCTTTCTGTTTAGTTTGCAATAAAACGTGTTGTCAATTGATGTATTTGTTCTGATTGTATGGGGCTAGAACTCTCCTGTGTCCAGGGGACAGGAAGTAGGGAGAGTAACGCCCCTTGTCAGGTTGAGAGAAAGGCTTCTTAACTGGTTTCGGTACCAACGTTTAAGCCTCGTAGAATCGAGCTCTCGTCGCTCAGTCAACTGTGACTGAAGAAACACCCCACTCAGTGAGAGAACAATAGCCGACTACACCACCTGAGCACCCCCTCAGCGAGGGAGATAAATAACTGTAATAATAACAGCTATTCCTACATCATATTTATTCTTGAGGGGATGCAACATTTATCCAACTAATATTCCTTAACAATATGCGGAAATTCTTCACCGCTTGATATATATATGTGGTGCTAAAATCGTAGTGTAACAGAGGGGTGTGTAAGTTCTGTAGTATATTAATCAGTCAAACAAATCCACAAAGTTGACGTAATGAAGTTGGTTGCGGAAAGTTGGCAATCGTATCAACTTTGTATTTGTCTATTATCAATGAAATACCCCCATTGGAAATAGTTTGACCAACGAAGTTCATTTTACTAATTCCGAAAACTAATTTCTTCATATTCATTCTTAATCCATATTGTGTAAGTCTCTGAAATGCCATGTGCAAGTGTTGTAAATATTCAGTCTTATCCTTAGATATATATTGTCTACATGTGAAAAAATAATGGATAAACATTTGAAAACCTTGTCAATAAAGTGTCAGAATATTTGTGCAGCATTAGGAAGACGCGACGTCATTCTGATCAATTACAAAAAATGAAGGCGAGCCAATGTCTTCCGTTTTGTAATGTCTTCCTCTGCTACAGCTATTTGATATTAAGCTTGTAAAAGATCCAACCGAGAAGAAAATAGTAATCTCTTGTAAGTTTGCAGTGAAATTATTACCATAAGGAAGCAGGTAGCGACCCGGTGATGCAAACACATTTAAACAGCCCAAATTACCACATAACGAGCCAAGATGAATTATTCTTGACAATTAAGTATATTGGTATTGACCAAGAACTTTTTTGAAATTCTAATAAAACCTTTACTTCAGCTTTGAAGTTTCTTCTTAGTAAATTTGTTTCAAACTGAGCACCGTAGTCTACGTTGTGTAGAATAAACTAATCGGCCTATACTTTGTATATAGGTGTCTAGTTGTATGTTTAACCGCATATAAACAAACGGGTGATGTCCGGATATTGACGTGGTACATCTGTGAATTCGTTGTTTTGTTTTAACGCTGCACTAATGCACCCAATAGAAACTGTAAAATGTGCAAACCCCAGTTCTTTGTAGCTGTATTTTGTTATACGTTTCAGCTCTGTTAGACACATTAACTGATAATTCAAAACTTGAAAGAAAATCCGCGCCGAATATGAACGTACTTACGTTTGCTATAGTAAAATTCGTAATAAATTGTCGTTGTAACCACAGGAGAGAGAGAGAGAGAGAGAGAGAGAGAGAGAGAGAGAGAGAGAGAGAGAGAGAGAGAGAGAGAGAGAGAGAGAGTGTGTGTGTGTGTGTGTGTGTATCTTACTGACCAGTGAGAGAAACGCTGTTATCGGCCACCGTTTGTGATAGTATGATAAAATGAATGATAACCATCAAGGGTTAAAGAGAAGGAAAACTGTATTTATAAATCTATAGAACAAGCAATTTATACAATCAGAGAGTTCGTTCGGCGAAGTGTTTTGGTTGATGTTTCCGTTTGTGCACAATTAGAAAGAAAACAAATTTTGGCGCTCAGGGCTTAGGTTTTCTTGTTTCATGTTGCGGTGTAAAAAGGTCGAGTTAGGACGTGCTTTGAAGCAGTTTCTTTGATGACGTAATTGTCGGATGGACGAGCGTTCTTTTTGGTGACACAAGTGATGTGGATGGGCCTTCTCTTCTTGAATAGGTTGCTAATAGATCTATAATGAGAAGTCGGTATGTGGCACACGGGGGCGAGCATATGACGTTGTACAGGATATGGCCATGTAAGGGCCTCTTGCACTGCATGTGTTTACGTGGGAAGATTACTGTAAGTGAAGGCTCATGGGATGCGCGAGTTTGACATAGGAGGGCCAAGACCATTTAGGAGGAGTCTTTATGCTGCATCTGCTGCAGTCGGTAAGACACTTATAGCGTCGTTGTGCTGCACATTTATACGACCAGGACTGTTGTGAATACCTGTGAATAAGCCGCGAAGTTGAGAACGACCATGTGTACTAACTGGTAGCGTTGCGTTAAGGGTTCTATCTTGAGTTACGTCTTGTATATGTCTGCCACTTTAGTGGTATTGTGTTAGTAAGGCATTTAATTCTAAGACTAACAAAAATAAGAAAGGAAATAATACTTCCTTTAATTCAACCAATTTATTGGCTAGCACATGAAATAACAAATAACAATATAAAGTCCTTCCTGTATATAAAGTTGAGTTTAAGGGACTTACCGGCGCTTTGGAGAAGATAGCTTAGGGTGATTTCTTGGAGCCCTTCAAATCGCTGCCTCGTGGTACCGCTGGTGGAATCTATCTGCTGGGCTTTTGGATATTGCGCCTAAAAACTCTGGGCTATCACGTGATTGGTATATCCAGTCACAGAGCCTCTCCATCACTCACTCTATATACAGGAATAACCATTTTACTGACCCAACAGTGGCAATATTAGATGGTAAATTCTCTACCACGTGCGCAAATCTGTCCTTCTCTTAATGTGATACGCATCACATTGTATTGAAAATTCCGCTCTAATCAGACAAACACTTAGTTAAATAAAGTGTTCAAAGTTATTTACTCTTAGTTTCCTTTGTGGTTGTTACGCGGGTGTTCTGTTGTGTGGTCTCTAATAAATAAAATAAACTACTGAGTTTATTAACACGGTACAACATATATCTATTTCTTTATTGAGATTTGCCTGAAATATAAAGTTGAATACCAGTATTCAACCAAACACAGGGTATATCTATGTTTGCTATCTAACTTAATTCGTAAATTTCTAAAACTTCAAACACAGTTTGAATTCGTAAGCACCATGTTTTTACATCCAAATTATTGAACGAAGGTAAACGAATTCTTATGATATTCAGATGGTTGCATTGCTATTCTGTTTAGTTTATTTTGTTGTGTATATCTAGAAAATGTGTGGAAAATGTTTATCGATGAATAAACCTGCATTTATATTTTACCTCATTAGCACCAAGTGGGCAAAGCGATTCTGACATAACCTCAGTATTTTAGTAACTAAGCAAAAATTCGGCATGACCTGGCCGCCTTAAAGATCTATTCAAAAAGGAAATTTTACGATTCTCTACGAGTCTCTTAAATAAGGGCCAAAATTCATGCGCCCTAAAAACAGAACCAGTCAACTTTCTATCGTTTATATATCTAAGACTTTTTCGTGTACTTACTGCCCCTTTCTTACACTATTTACTTCTAATCTTGACGAAGTAATATTTCCCCTATTTTCTTTAAGCCATTCTAAACTATTCAGAAACTATGGGGATTATTTTCTTTGGCGAAAATGGCCTGTGAGTGACCAGGTCACTGGTGGTTTCAGAAATGAGATGAGGTTGGCGAAACGAACCTGTTGATTTTTTGAAACACTATCTGGCAGCAGCAGTCACAACTTCCTCGTGGTCTACCGTGGTCTGTCGAGACTTCTTGGTATCTGTCGTGGTCTACCTTGTCTTCTTCATAGTTTACCGTAATCTTTCATGTCTTCTTGGTGTCTCAGGGTTTATCATGCCTCCTTGATGTCTGCCGTGATCTGCTGTAGAAGTTTTCTTTGGCTGTTTTATAGTAAATCTGTTGACCCAACCTGAACAAAATTCAAACTTTAGGTCTTTTATTGATATTGGATGAAACATGATGTTTTTGGAATTACTAGGTTTGTTTACAACTACTTCCGCGTCAATTTAATTTTCCCTCCAAAATTGGCGCCTGGCTTTCTGTAATTTATGTTCTATTTCTTTATTTAATACAAGGTTTATTTTCATTTATTTTCTTTTGTTAAAGGGCACTTTAACTTATTACTTAATTATTAAACATGCGATACAAGGTCAATTTCTTAAGCGGAGTTTAACAGGTTTGAATTCAGAGTTTTTCTTTCTCCTAGACTGGTTTCCTAACCAAGACAAGAGTCCAATCTACCCTACTATTTACTCATAATATAGGAGAATAGTTCGATTCATACCTTTCCGAAGGGTATTAGCGCTATGTGAAATGCAACCAGCCTCGTTCAGGTTTTGAACACGTCTCGGCGTGTCCATTTCCTATGACGGTAACCATTACACCACGCGGCTCCATATATATATATATATATATATATATATATATATTGGGTCACCCAAATTATCTATTTATTTTCCATTAAACTAACCCTAAACCCAACCCATTCCCTAGCCCTAAACTCTAACTCTATTATTTACACCGCTTCGGCTACGGACTTCAATCGTAGCTGGTGTTTTTTTTTTGTCAGCAGTCACTAGCTAGCAGTTTTTGAGGCAGGATTCCAGGACAGAACTCCGCAAATATTACCCAAATAATACTCCAAAAATTATTTTTTATTTTCATTTTATTTTTCGATTTTTGGTACTTATTTACTACTCGAGCAGATTCTTTAAAAAAAAAATCGGCACTCTTTGGGGAGAACCAGGAGGCCTGCCTAAAAAAACGCTAGCCGGTGGCTGCTGAAAAAACAAACACTAGCTACGATTGAAGTCCGTAGACGAAGCGGTGTCACTTGCAAAAAAGAAGAAAAAAAAAAACAACCAACTTTGGGCATTTTTCCCGAAAAACCAACCTCAACCTAAACTCTAACCCCACCTCTGGTTAAAATTAATAGTTTTATCACAAAATGTCTGGGTTCTGCTTTTTCTGGGTTAGAAAAAATAGAGCCCAAATTATTTATTTTCTCATTAAACTAATCCTAAACACCAAACCCAAACCCTAACCCAATTTTTTTTTTATTCAAGTAACACCGCTTCGGCTACGGACTTCAATCGTAGCTGGTGTTTTTTTTTTCTTTCTTTTTTCTTTTACAGCAGCCACCGGCAAGACTTTTTTTGAGACAGGGGGCCCGGGATGGTTCTCCGCGAAGAGTAACAACCCCCCCCAAAAAAAAAAAACCTTTTTTCTTCTATTTACACCTTCTGTCTTTAGTACTTTTTATTTATGCAGAAAATAGTATCAATCACATATATACACACCGATATTTTGCACCCCAAACTTGAAAAAAATCAGAAAGTTTTAAAATAAAATAAAAATTAATTCATTGCTAAATCAACACTGAAAATTTAATTATAATCGAATATTTCCCTGATTTTTAGTACATTTTTTTTTAAACGTGGGGGGTCAGAGTTGTATAAAAAAAAAACAATTGACCTAGTTAAAATTGAAATAGACAGTTTTATTTGCGGGCGGATTTTGCTCTTCAGTCACCTATAGAGAGGGACAAGCGAAGACAAGCGAAGTGGGTGTTGGAGGAGAAGATGTCTGACTGCTGATTTTTACATGCTTTGCACTCCCCTTCGATGCCAGGAAAGGGGAGTTAGATGCCTTATAGAGGGGGTAAAAAAGAGGGGGTGTATAAGCTAAAGACAGAGAAGAGTCAAGATTTGACTTAATTGCAAATTACGACTAATTAAACCAATTAAAGTGGATTTTTTTAAAACATTAAGTAGAGCTAAAACTAAGGAATAATTAAAGACAAATTTCGGGTGATCAAGGTCACGAACAAAAAAGCCTTAACACATTGCAAGCAGAAAATCTCAGCTTTAGTATAATAATAATAATAATAATAATATATATATATATATTATATAATATATATATATATATATATAATATATATATATAATACATGATACATTTACTATACAGGTAAAAGTAAGTTTTTTTTACCGACCAATTACATTTAAAAAATCACATCTTAAGCTACATTTCACCTATCCGACAGAATTCCTTTTCTTTCTCTCTCCTAGCCTTTCTCTCCTAATAAGATGTTGACCACCGGACGATTACCGGTATATATATATATATATATATATATATATATATATATATATATATACAAACATCCCTACATTCCCATTCCCATGTGGGTTAGCTATTCAATGTACCCGAACATATTCGAGACATCATTATCATCAGGTCGCACAAGCAGCACAGATATCTATGATAGACCCCCCCTTTCTCCCTCTCTCACCCCTCTCTCTCTCATCGATCCTGGGATGTCCTCCACACAGCATTCCCACAGAGCCGACTGATGTAGGTTTTTGCTTGTCGGCCTATACTGGTGTGTCCGTGTGTAAGTGTCCGCAAGAGAACATCACAGTGTCCAGTATGTATTGTTTGTCTTGGTTTGTGTGATAGGAGGCAAGTGGTCGTATAACTGATTCCTT
Source organism: Doryteuthis pealeii (assembly GCA_023376005.1). NCBI lineage: Eukaryota > Metazoa > Mollusca > Cephalopoda > Myopsida > Loliginidae > Doryteuthis > Doryteuthis pealeii. Next base: position 8,483,152 of record CM042165.1, read on the forward strand.
GTGGGGTGCTGCATCCAAGATTTTTCAAGACAGCGCGCAGCATTCTTGTATAGTTCCCATCTACCTTTTGGTCGATTTCTATGAAACCCGTTTTAGTTTTTCCTAAGGATTTTCTCTACTTCAGGTCGATTAAGAGGGGAATTATAAATCTTAGCAGCTATGACAATAAAAGTTATGCTTCTGTACTTCTTAGGGATTCCGAGGTCACCTTTTTTGTGAAATGGTAGGATACAGTCTTTCGTCCATTTCTCTATCGTATTTTGTTTATGAACTGCATTGCACAATCGTAAATTTCCTTGTTTTTCATACTTGAGGTAGTAATTCGTCGAGGCCTGTGGCTTTTCTAATTTAAAAAAAATTGTTTTTAGGACATCATTGAGTTTGTCCATTGAAAGTGTGCCTTTCTGATATCTTCTGAAGAATATCGAACTTGTTCCTTACTGTTACCGAATAGTTATTGCATATATCGCTTTTTGCAAGTGAGGACCAGTCATATTGTACAGATTTACTGGTTTTCCTTTTGTTTCAGCGTAGACTCGGTCGTAAATTTGCTTAGACGATTCTGTGATCGGTGGATATTTCTTCAAAATAGGAGTATTCCTTTGTGAGAATCTCTGTTCTGCACTCTTGGAGAGGTCTGTGATACTTTAGCGGTTTATCTTACTGGCTGACTATCGGCTTCCACTCTACTGCTACCGGCGACCTTCACACCTCGACAGCCCGGGCTCAAACTGGTCAAGGGATAGATCTCAGCTGAATTTATGTAAAATTCTCCTCCCCCACCCATCTTCTCCGGACCACACAGATGGCCAGTACTAAAATTCAATCGCCGACTCTTAGACGACATTAACCCTTAAAATTAAAGCAATTAAATTTTTTTCCAGACTTAGTGTCTTCAACACTTCGACCATTCATTTTTTCAAAAGAGATTTTCTCATAAAAATCCTTTTTGCTTATAGTACCTAGATGCCTAAAGATATCACCAAGTGGTCCCATTTCACGGTGGTCGTATAACCCTCTCAAACTTTACGGCCTAATCTTTTGGGTTCGTAAAAAGGACAACCACCTACCCATTTACTTATGCCTGGCTTTAACATATTCTATTCTTATTCATTTATTTATTCTGACCATGTTCTCCTTCCATTATAGTATCACACCTTGCAGTTCATAGCACTGTTTATCCACTTCTTATTCATTAAAATGCTAGTGTTATTTAGTTAGGAGTAGATCGATAGTTTAGCTTCACCTTTTCTGGTATTTGGTGTTTAAGCACACAAGTCTGTTCCCAAGAGAGAACTCTGTTAGAGGTTCACCATTACTGCTTGTGAAGTTGTGACAGGAGAATTTATTGTTTTCATTTGTGCTTATCTATGCATTCATGTCTTTCCCAATGATAAGAATGTTGTGTTTAGGAATGTGTCGAACAAGGGAAGATAACTCATTGTAAAATGTATCGATGTCCGTTTCATTGCTGATATTTGTGGAGCTGTAGCAGAAAACGATAGTTGTGCGGGGGTTGCTATTAAATATGGTACATGATTCTCGGTTGGATTTTCTCTATGTTGTTTAGTGATTTTAAAGAACGAAAGACTGGGAAGCATTCCTACACCTCCCATAGCTGCATTGACGGGTTTTTTTCCTGGCAAATACTGACACAAAATCCCATCCATTGCCGCTTTCCTGATATTTTAGTCTTAATTCGCTATGGTAATACCTGTGTTCTTGAACATATATAATGTCTATATTCTTATCGGCTGTAGACGCCGTTCGGTTAATTGACTTAAACAAACTATCAAATGTATCCTAATAGACACAGGATTCTGTTCTGTACACACACGTAGAAAACAAGAAAGTAAATGGATACACAAATTACACACACACAAACATGGACTTTTTATATCGGTTTCTTAAAGGGATACGAATACTACTTAAATGAATAATCCAATACACTTCACGTAATAAATTCGCTACAATCCAAATAAATAAACAAAACGGATTTACAAATTGTACACCTACAGACTTAATATAGATATAAAATTACGATATTTCCTTAAAGTGACATAAAAACATTTTAGCTACAAACCTCTCCAGATAACATAACATTGCAATTCTCAAAATACCAAAAAGGAAATTAAATAGTTACATCTCAGATACACACTAACGGCTCGGGTATCACCAAACAGATACAAACGAACATTAACACTTCAACTCGATGACTTCCTGTTGAAAAGAATGTGACAATTTTATTTTCATTTTCACTGCCAATTGAAGCGATAGGATTCCCTAGATATAGCAGAAAGGGGGTTATTTGCCTCTCATCCCACTTATGAGGGCTTGACACAAGGACATTTTTATGTGGGCCCACCCACAAGCGGAAGCTCATGGGTGGTAGACATAAAAATTGCGTCGATCCCGCTGGCATCCCCCCTCAAGGGGGCTGCCTACTGAGATCGACGCTATTAATTTTACTTTACCGATCCAGTGGCCGAAGCACACTGGACCCCCAGCCGAGGCCGGGTGGATAGGTAAGGATATCAGAGCACAGCACCTGGAACAGATACAACACTCTGATCCCCCCTGTGCCAGGGTATCATTATAGTATGTGGCCTACCTTTTGAATGTGGCCTATGAAATCATGTCTCTCTTACAGTATGTGGCCTACCCCCCGCCAAAAAAAAAAAAAAAGAGAGAATATTATAAGGTTATAATAATAACTGCTAACCCTAACCAGAACCCTAACCCTATTTCAGAATTTTAGAATGTTTTAGAATTAAATAGATCTCGGATTCATGTAAATTATGGATAAATCCTTTTTTAATTATTCTTAATTACTATATACAGCTTATGACTGAATTGCATTTGAAAAATAATTAATTTCAATAAATTGCCTACTACTTATATCTATAAATATACTCTTACTGAGGTAGGACACATTCAAACCTGGTAGGCCACATACTATAACGGCACCGCAGAAAGAAATGTTCATGCTTAATTCCAAACGACCTTTAATTGTAAGTACATTAAATATTTTCAATATTTTCTTTTAGTTATTTCATTTACATTATATAAATATATAGACTATGGCATTTGCAGATAATTTAACTTAACTGAAACTTAATTTAACTTCAGTTTTCCGTATAAAAATTAAGGAAATGACTGAAACTTACTCTTATGACTGTAAATAAGACATTTGAAATGTAATACTTACTGTCACCATTGTAACATTTCTATTCACATTTTTTGGTAGAAATAACGGAGATTTTTCTTTGTCGTGAATTGTGGACGAGTACCGACAAGGAAATCACAACTGAATATAACTACTTTATACTACTTTATACATGTATTGTATGAAGTGAGTGAGCCTAGTTAGTTGTTCTTCAACCTCTGTCTTTAAGTAGAAGGTGAGGTTAGATTGTTATATTCTGATATGAGCCAATGCAGGAAAGAAAGTTTAGGAGGAAGATAGGAAACAAGGAAATGGATTAAGTCTATTTACATTTGGCTAATCAGCTGGTTGGGTTTGTTCAGCTGATTGTGAGCGAACTGAGTGCATTTAAATTATTTTCTGGTTACCCCCCCCCCCAAATCAAACGAATGTCTTAGAATACTATGCATTTAATTTCATAGTGAGAAATAATTTTCCTTATTAAAAAATGAAGTTAGGAATACATGACTACTGGCTATTTCATTAAATATTGGTTATGATTCTCTCTTCCCCCACAAAAAAAAAAACAAAAAACAAAACAAACATATACTTTGTGATGGCTTGAAAATAATCCTTGTATATAGTTTGAGATTCGTATGATGCAAAACAAAGTTTATGCAGCTGAAATTGCTCATGGAATTCCGTCGTGGTGTAATGGTTAGCAAGCTAGTCTCGCAGATCCGTTATTACTAAATAGCGAGTTCGATCCTCACTGGATACCCCATGCTTGTGATCTTGTGTCAAATCCTACCCGTTGTGAACGGTTGGGTTTGAGGAACGTGTTCAGCAATAAATCACACATTAAAGTTACGAATCCTCATGGAAGACTTAAATCTCAAGGAGACGAGTAAATGTTTGTTGTTGTTGGGTAGTAAAGAAAAGAAATAAATATCTTCAATCTTAATTTACACAGCATCATTGATGCTGAGGCATTTTGTTGCGTATCTTTTTATATGTGGATGTGCGTACTCACGCGCATGCGCGCGTGTAAAGCCTTCCCTGTAGTAAATTATTGACATTGAAAATAATCAATAAATATTATGTTGTTGAGAGAATTACTTAATTTTATAGATAAAAATAATTTTTTGATCACTTGCCGTTGACTAGTTTCGAAACCCAATCATTGGTTAGTCAGTGCTAATAATAAGTTGGTTCCTCACCGAGTGCTGAGTGCTGAGTTGCCGAGCGCTGGAGGTGACTTTTTTTTAACCGAGAAAATCCTACATAAACTATCTGTGCGTGTCTCTTCTCCACATTCTATTCCTATTGTAAGATTTTTCATTTTTACTACCAATAATGATGTTTAAGTGATGTTTACACCTTTAATGACTTGAAAAAAACTAAAAACAACGAACGAACTATTTCATCTAATTTGGCGGATTATTTAACCGAACAACGCAATGCGCGGATTCAGTCTTTTAAAAAATGTCTATTTTGTGCATATTACTTATCGGTCTTCTGTAGGTGAGTATTTAATTCATTTTTATTACTTTTTGCTTAAAATTCTCCCTTTTTTTGATTAAGATTTCATTCATAGGGATGTCCTTTAGTAAGAATGACCTTGTAGATCACAAAATAAATAAGCCAAAAATAATGAATTAAATCTTTAAGCCGATTTTAATTTAAAATTTGCGATTTCCCACTAAAATTGTAAACTTACTTATATTTTTGATTCATCGAATTTCAAATGATAAAACCAAATTTTTGTTGACAAGGACGAATTTTTGTTTCCCTAAAAACTGACTCAGTTATTGACAGTAACACTGATTTTTCGTATATTGACTTTTAATTAATTATTTTTTTCTGTCTAGCATATTTTAACCAACATTTTTTAAGTGTCGTGTCAAAATTGGAATGAAAAAAGAAAAAGAAAAAAAAAAAAAGAGGTGTCTACAAAATCAGATAAAAAATCATTCAATCTTTTCAGTTCGAAGGTGTGTCATTATCGCCGCCTCTTTTGTTTTTTTTTTAATAATGAAAATTAAAAAGACGGTTTAAAAACTACATTTTTGAATTTAACACGCGTTTCATCGATTTCTGCTCAAAGAATCAATATAATAATAAATGATAGGATAATAATTAATTGGTAGTTTTTTTTTTAAATCTAGTTATTTGACGAATCTGTAGACATTTTTTTTCGTTATTAAATATCTTTATTTATTTTAAGTTGAAAAACAAAATTTTTTTAAAGTACCTTTTTGCTTTGAAATTTAAAATTTAGAATAAATGTTAAATGAATAAAACGTGTTCAATATTTTCTGAACATTTCTTGTAGTCATTAGTTGTGATTAAATCAACAGTATATTTTACTTACAAACAAAAGCATTTAAGTAATAAATAACACAATAATAATAATAATAATCTTAATTCTACAATTAAACTCAGTGGTTGTTTATTTTTTTTTATTTTACTGTGATAGTAAAAGAAAAGCATGATTGATAAAATGCAAGACTAATTTTCTTTTTTAGATTTTCAATTTTACAAATTTTCTATTTCGAGTTTTTTAAAAATAAAAGCGAATATTATTAAATGAGAAAATTTCAGCGCAAGTAAACATTAACAAAAACAAATCCTAATGATTGATTCAATGATTTTTATTTTAAAGAAATCCGTTTTATTACAATAGTATTTAAGTAATTTAGTTACTACAATAAACTGCATTTGTGACGTGCAATGTTAACAATCATTTTTATAATACTTCCTTGCCAGAAAAAAAAAATCCATGTGGTTTGTTAATTTTCTCTGAAAACAATGATTAGTGCATCTTTCTCTCTTTCTCTCTCTTTCTTAAAAAAAAGCAAACTTTTAAGCTTTAGGATTTGGTAAATAATCGTATAAATTATGTTTTTTTGTTTAAATAATTATAATTTATTGATTATGTTGGCAAATTAAATGTAGGCCGGATTAAATAAATGGTGGGTATGCAATCTCACCCAACACCGGTAATTGTGTTATCTATACTTCAATTGCTTTAAAAAAAAGGCGTTTAATATGCAACATTTTTATTTCCTATTTCCGCGTACATCCATACTTGAAAAAGATTAAAAAAACATTTTTTTTAATTCAAAATCGGCCACACTTGAAATGTTTTATATGCTTAACATTTTACAATAAAAAGACAGAAAACGGTGAAAAGATTATTTCATTGAAATTTAGACAATTTATTCACCTTTTGCACTTATTTTTTTAAAAGCTTTTCTTAAATGATGTTTTTGAGAAAAATAAGTAAAAATAAAACATTTAACTTATTTAAAAAAGGTTGTTGTTTTTTTTTTTTTTTTTTTTTTTTCAATTTTTCTTAGAGAAACAAACACCAAATTTTAATGAGATTTTTATATTAGACTAACATTATTAACTTGTGACTTTTTCCCACATTTTTGCTAATGAGTTTGTAAGTTTAGAAAAGCAATTGTTGCTTCATATCACAGATTCTCAGAGATTGACTTTGTTAAAAAAAAAAAGAAGAAATTAAAAGAAAGGGACTTTTAAACTTCATCCTGATCCTAATTAATGAAATTTTGTTAAACTAATACTTAATTAAAAATCTTTATAATAATTGTAATATAACATATTTTCTTAAGTTGTGTATAGATAGGTCCTTTTGTTTTAACATGTGCTGTGTGCATGTATACATTTTTCACTGATTTACCAATTTGTAGCATAAATATATCTACACATGCATGTTTCATCAATTACAACTTAAACTGTTTTCATTATAGATCTATGCATCCAAATCAAGTAGAGTAGTGGCTAACATTCATAATAGAAATTTTTTTTGGGGGGGGGGGGTTATTAGCTCAGTCGGAATTACAAAGTTCTGGGTTCGATACTGGTTTCTGACAACTCAGCGCATGAGTTGCACAGATTGGGTAATCTGATCTTTGTGGTAAAGTGGGGACCTGACGGTAGGTGTGGTGCTCCTCCTCAGCAAAAACAACCTCCTTTGTCTAGCACTTGCAAAAAGAGGATAGACTCCCTTGCTGTCTGGCTGATACTGACTATAGGCAAGACCGGCTAGAAACTATATCGGTGGCCTCGCTATAGGCCACTCTATCAACTTTATCTCTACAGTGGTCAGTAGTTTTTTTCCTGTGTTAAAAACATTTTTCCATAATTTCAACAATTTTTTTCTTTTGAACACCAATCTACTTAAATTTATATATTTTCATTTCATTTTTTTCCAGTTATGATTGTTTATTCAAATATTTTCTCATAAAATCTCTTATTTTCCACTAATTTAATGTCAAACTAAATTCTGAATTTTAATTTAGGTTATTAATATTGTGACAGGCTAGGATTTCTTTTGAAACTTGGTTTCTTGAGGATAAAACTATGTTGCTTTTATATCATTACTTAAAAAAACTGGTTATTAGCCATTATATGTTTAGTAAACATGTCTTTTTTAATAGGTTCCCTTAAAAACTACACCATAGAAATATATCAATTTTGACTTCTGATTGCTCTTACACTACTCATTCATATTCATATAGCAATGTTTATTAGTAACATTATAATAGCATGAGGTAGTGAGAAAGAAAACCTTTATCTTAGGGAAAGATGTTTTTTAAGCAATGAAGGTTGATTCACATTTAGAACATGGATTAAAATAAGTTTATTCTTAAAAATGATGTCATATGTGAAGTTCTGAAAAGTTATTATAAACAATAAACAGATCTTAGCCTAACTATAGAATCTGAATATACATTTAATATTTCTATGTCAATTGTTTTTATACATTTTTTTGAATGTCATATTTTTGTAATAAAATAAATTTATTGTATAAAATAAGACAAGTTTTGCCTAAATTTTTGTAATGAAGTGTTAATATTATACAATGACTTTTTTGTCCTGTTTCCTCATCTTCTTTAGATTTATTACATTTTAGTTATTGTATTCTTCAGATTTCCTTGTCATATTCAGTAAACTTTCAGAAATGTTGAATAGAAGATTAACTATCACTTCTTAAATGATCAATGTAAATAATTACAAACAATTCAAGCAATATATAATTCCATTTCAAGGGCCGGTTTAGCTCGGTCAGTAAAGTGTTCGGCTAGGAATCATAAGGTTCCTAGTTTGATACCAGCCCTCGCCAACTCAGCATATAGGTAGCACGGGGATCTGTGTGGTAAAGTGAGCAGCTGATGGTAAGTGTGGCACTCTACCTCAGATGCTAAAATAATCTCCTTCGTTTAGTGCTATTGAAAAGGGGATAGACTCCCTCGCTGTTAGGCTGATACTGACATTAGTTTACTAATTACTGACCGACGACTTTACAATTATTGCTACTCAAAAATACCCTTCCACCAAAATTTGTTTTTCATGTTTTCAAGGGCCAACTGTAAACATTTGCCTATCCCTTTTTCTTTGTAACATAAAGATGATAAAAGTGATGAGAAGAAACATTCAGAATAAGCTTGTTTTCACTTTAACTAAAATTAATGTGTGCGTGTGCACTTAAAAATAAGACAGCAACATGCATGCTAGTAATCTTAAGTAGAAAAGAGTAATTTTATTAATTACATGTTAGAAGCCTTCAACAATTCCCAAATGGGAAAAGAAACAATTTAAATGCTATCAAGCCATATATATATATATATATATATCTCCATAACCTAAATAATATAAAATCCTAAAGAATAGACCCATTTCCACACAAAAATGTAAATGCCTAAAAAAAAAGCAACAAAACAAAAAGTTTTAGATAAATTAAAAGCTCATCAACTAAAATATCATTAAGAGTCTCCAACTCCAACCCCTCCCTTCCCCTCCAACCCCTTCCCTTCCCCTCCAACTCCAACCCCTCCCTTCCCCTCCAACTCCTCCCTTTATTTATCTGTAACTTTAAAAAAAATATTTAAAAAAACATTATTGTGGTTAAACTTTAAATAATTAATAAAGACTTAAAAAAAAAAATCTGAATGTACTCTAAAAACAGCCATTATTTAAAAAGAAAATCTGTGACAATTATTGAAAAATAAAACTAGACTAAGAGTAGAAATTCAACTAGTTTGAATGTTTGAATGATATCACTGTATTTATATGAGATATCTCTTCATATATACTTAAAATTATTTTTTTAAAATACATAAATATAAGAAATAATATCAACAAATATACAGTGTAAAGAGTGGGCCACAGAAGTTAACAACACCCCCCCCCCAAGCAACACCTGCCCCCTTGATTTAAAAAGGCAGGGCTAGGTTTATTGCCCGGTGCCTGAGGCGCTCCCCTTGAGGGGGGATGCCAACGGGATTGAGGTATTTTTTTTACTCGCCTACCATGAGCTTCTGTTCGTGAGTGGTCCCACATTGATAGGGCCTTGTGCCTAACCTGTACACGTGGGGTACATAGTAAATACTCATAGTGTAAAGACAAAAACACTACATCATTAAAAAAAAAAATTGACATTGTTTAATTGGGGGAAAATATGTTGTGAAATCAAAATTAGATCATTGAAACTTATAATGATTAAGTGCAAGAACATATTTGATGAATTTAAAACAGGAAAATATGACCAAAAACAAAAGACAAACGATGCTCTGAATAACTCAAAACATGAAAACAGTAGAGAAAGCTTTTGAAAATACATTACAAATAATATGTTAACTTTCAGAAGAATTGGTCAACTCTTCTGAATGATGCAATGTCACTTTCATGTTGGTTGGTTGGTTGGTTTTTATGGCATGTCAACCCTTAACCCCTTCAGGATATAACATTTTACACTCTACAACATTCCTTGTCTGATCAGTATTTCCAACAAATACAACATATAAAAAAACAAAAACAATTCTTATCAAAACTAGAACAATTCTTTTATGATGGATTATACAATTGTAAATGAGTATTGGATTATAGAAAACCAAATAAATACTTATCTGAGTGAGTAAGAAACTGAACCCTTTCTCTTTCTTCTTCCCCCCCTCTCCCCCTCATTGGAGTGTAAAGAATTATATACATTAACCAAATCAAGATGGATACTTTTCTTTCCCTCTTACAATTCTTTTTCAAATCATGTTAACTTAATTAAGACTTTTTGGTGAATGAAGAATGCCTGTTTTTTGCATTAAATATTCACGTTTGTTTGTAGAAAAGTAAACAACTTGTCTTATAATTTCTTTTTGCTTCAATGTTTATCAAACCAGAATGACATCTTGTTAGTTTCTGTCTTAATTTCTAAAATGGAGAATTATCATTTATTATACATTTGATGCTTACAACAACAAAAAGATTGAATCAATCTTAGTTGTTTTAGTCAACATTCTTTTATTGTTGTAATCCTAATCTTTCTTTGGGGGTTTGTTGTATTTGATAATGTTCTAGAGATTTTGAAGCAAATGCTTTATTCAATTTATAAGGGTAGATGATTTTCATTCAAGAGATACTCCTATTCATTCTAAGATGGTAACTTTGGACAGTTCACCCAAAGTTCCCATAAATAAGTGTTGTATACCCTTTTCATTACTTCTATTCTTCTTCTGGCGTCTTTGATATCTTACGTCTTCTTCTAACATCTGGACTTCTCTTGGGGACTTTGTGTCTGGTCTTCCATTGGGGATTTCTCTTTATCAGAAGCCCTGTGTCATTGGTAGTTTTTAGATAATAACACAAGACTTCGATTTAACTTAGATCATATTTATTTTGAAATCCCCACCAGACTACCTGCGCAGATCGAGTTGGAGCGTGCAATACACGACTCACCACCGTCGTGGTTTCTGTCCGACTGACTAAAATCTATCTCTAATCTAAACCGGAAGAGGGTCTCCTCCACCGATTCTCACGGTATCCACCAGAAAGGATCAGGATGAGGTCAAGCCTTGTCACTCATCCTTCAAGGCCGTGGGCTGCAACTTATAACAGCCATTTTGATTTCTACACTACTGTACATAATATTAGGAATCTAATAATTATGTAACATAAGGTGCTATCAGTGGTTAAGAATATACCAAATAACCTAATAGACACAGCTACTAAGAGAGCTGTTGGTATTCTGTTTACAAATAGCAGACTTCCCTGTAGGAGAGTGTATCAAATATCAACAGAAAGATGACATGGCTATGAAACTGTTATTGCTGTCAATTATATCAATTAAATACAAAGAAGGAGACTTTGATGAAATGGCTTTAAGAACAACATTATTGAAACCAATTGTCTAACTGAAATATATGGATTATATTTTCTTCCTCTAAGAGGAAGATGTGAAAGTAGTGAAATCAATAAAATCTTTAATACAATTCATTATGGAAATAACAATGCTCACTGCATCCTAAAATATTATAGACATTTTCATTCTTAGTTGGTTCCATCTGAAAAGTGCTTTATCAAATTGTTATAGACTAATAAAATCCTGTCAAACCATATACCAAAAGAAATTGATTTATCTGAAGTTTATCATATGTAAGAAAAGGTGGAATGAAAACATCACACAATGCTGTTAAAGAAAAACAATTTATAATATAATCATAGCTGATACTGATCAATATTTCAATTTTTACCTTTCTTACTCATATTGTCGGATTCATTTCCTTTCTTTAACTTATATATATTATAATAATGTTGTATAGTGAGAAATTTGAAAAACACAGGTTTAAATAAAATGAGTGGTAAGTTTATTAGCTGACGCTGCAGTGTTTTGATCTGTGAAGTAGATCTTCTTTAGGGCTTTTGTTGATATAAGGAAGAGTAAAAAATTTTTATCACAGAATAATAAAGAAGGCTGTGATAGTCCTTGTTTATCAATCTGTTCAAAATTTGAAATTTGAAGAGAATGCTGGAAAGGTAGATGGTTTGAAATATGACGGCAAATATTCTTCTTTTATGGTGTGTGTGCACGTATGTATTGAAAAATGACATTGAGCATTTTTTTAGGTGTTTTGTGTGAGCGTGTGTGTATATATTTTACGAAAAACGACATCGAAACAAACCTCAATATTGTGTGTGTGTGTGTGTGGAGCGTAAATGCATATTCATTAAGAAGAATGTTTGTTTCAAGTAAGTGGCAAGAAAATATTCTTTTAACTTTTAAGTTGCTGTGTGGGGGTTGTAAGTAAGGGGATGTTAGGGAGAAAGACATCTGTGTATGTTTATATGTATACGTTTGTGTTTTAAGTAAGTGATGAGAAAAAAGGGGTGAGTGTGTGGAGGGGGTAAAATTTATAGTAAGAGTTGTGTAGTTAAAGTTGTAATTTTTAGAAATTATTTAGTTTGTCATCAATTGGTGAAACAGATTTTTATTGATTTTTCATATATTTTTTTTATATTGAGCATGAAATTCTGTCTTACAAATCAGATGAAGTCATTCATCTCAAACAGTTGTGAATCTAAATATTCTCTAATTATTTCACTTAAATATCATGATGACTAAGAAAAACACTTTTCACAAGTTAATATATATTATTTACTTATCAAATTATAATGTCATTTAACCAGAAGATAATTACTGTATAGAGAACTAAGTGAGAATTGAATTTACTATTTGATCTAAAAGACTGGCTTGTTAACTGTCACTTTATAGCAAGTATCCATTGTGCTTTAAAAAAAATTGAAAACAAATTTTCATTTTTTATAAGTTGAAAAAAAATCTGTTAAATTGAACTTAACGAACTTAAATTCCACCGTCATATGTCACCCCGCTGAAAGAAAGAAAAATACAAAAAATCAGGAATTAACCGAATTTAATGAAATTTTCAGTGTTGATATATTAATGAATAAGATATAATGCACCAGTTATTTTGATTTAAAAACTTTTACACTTTTTCAGGTCAGTAAACTTTGAGCCACGTATCTTTGAGAATCTATGTTACGCCTCAAAATAGGGAAAAGGGGATAGACTCCCTCACTGTCTGGCTGATACTGACATTAGGCCGCCCCGACGACTTTACTTTTACTTTATATATTATATAGATTTTATATTTATTAACAATTTGGTAAAAAATGAAAGAAATAATTGCATAAAATTTTCTACATTTGTGTGTTTTTGGATAACAGATTTCGTAGAGAAAACGATATAGCTTATATTAAAGTAAAAGTAAAGTCATTGGGGAGGCCTAATGTCAGTATCAAAATCTTTCATACTTGATGAAAAAATTTCTGATATATAACCCCCCCCCCCAAAAAAAAACCCTGATGTTTTTTATTGACGATATTTCCATTTAATTGTTAGGATTTACACCTTTTCAAAAGATGAGTGGCATCAAACCAGTTGTTATCAGTGGTCCATCAGGTGCTGGCAAAAGTACCTTGCTTGAACAACTTATGAAAGAATACCCAAATTCTTTTGCTTTCAGTGTTTCACGTAAGTAATTCTTTTTATTTATTTATTATTTTTTTTTGTGGTTTTAAAAGTTTTGAAAATGATGAGGGATTAAAGGAACTTTTTTTAATATTCAGTTATGAGAGACAAACATTGATTATAAATATGAATTACATATAGACATTGTCATTGCAAGGGTTTTTTAGACTATTAAACAGAAATGAAATGGTGGCAAATATACTCATTCTCAACAATGTTTATGCTATACACATGATTCAATTTACTTAGTAATCAATGTGTGGAGAAAGGTAGACAAACACGGGATGTTGTACAGGATGGATGTTTATTGTAGGTAGTGATGTTGATGTTATAACATTTTCGGGCTATCAGACCTTCTTCAGGATACGAAATGAGTTCTTGTATTGAAGGATGTTTTTCTCATACTGACGAGAGTTTGCGGTTTTCTTGGGGGGGGGGGGTGTAAAATTCTTTCCTGACTGATCCAAATAGTACAAATAGATTTAATTTATACACCTGTTCCTTCAATTAATATATGCTACTTCCTTTATTTTTCTCCTTATCATTTGAATCTCCTTTCAGAAATGTTAATATGATTCATTCTCTCTCCAGATATTGTCTGTTAACTGTGGCTGTAGATTTGAGATGTGTGAGGTTTGTCCTCATCTTTCCTAAGAAGAAATGTAGAACAGCTGTTATTTTTAACAAAGGCTTTTTCTATATCTTAATTCTTCTTTTAGTTTACTAGCAACACTGCTAATGAACTTTGCCTGATGTTCAAGATGACAAACTAAACCTTTTTAATTCATGAATGATTGTTTAAATTAAAACTAAAATGTGTAACCCTGTTTGCACTGTTATTTTAAATCTTCTTTTAATTTAAACAAATGTTAAAATTGTTCTATGAACTGGTTACTAGGATATCCCCCCAAAAGTTACTTTTTGTCTCTCATCATGAAAGATATATACACAGGGTGTTTGGAAAGTCACTGTGCACTTATAATTTTTATTAGCAGACATATTTCAATATAGATACAAATGACTGACATATGAATGATAATTATAAACCATGTTGAAAGCACCATTAGCATCAACATAGGATCAGCAGGATCTGTATATCTACCTGGAGGGACTAGAGTATAAAAGTTTAATTTGTCTACCTAAGACAGATGAAAGGTTTCATTGGATTAGATCATCAGGCCATTAAGATTTCTTACACTTAAAAGCACTAGAACAAATAGCTGCTCCCTTCAGTGGCTTCTACCCCCACCCCTCTTTTGGGAAATGCTTACTGGATGCTGTATATATCCATTCCATTGGCAAAGTCTCATCAACATCATAGGGAAGACTAAGTAATTCCTATGATAATTTGGAAAAAAAAAGAATTTCCACATGGACTTTCTCATTTTTGGTTGCACTGTTTTACCTGGTTGACATACAAAAGAAAACAATCCATCCATTTGGCTCATAATTTTGAAAGACCTGTCAATTCACTGAACCGTACCCACCAATATAAACAATTTCTTCACTAATATATTGACAGTTGACAATAATAACCAAGCTAATAATAATGACTGATTTCCACCATTGTTATTTTATTACTAGTTTTACTTCATGTTATTGTTGGGTTGATGTACTGTTCAATTTAAAAAACAATTATTACAAAATCAGAAATGAAAAAATAATTATCAACATAAGATCTGAACTTGGGAACTTGTCTTTTATGGATGTTGCCTTAAACATTTTAGCAAAGTTTTTCATCACAAATCTCTAATCATTCTGTCTCTTCTTTTCTCATTTTCTATACTATTTTTGTTTTTCTACTCAGCAAATGGAGTTATTTCTCTGAAATTCTTTAGATGAAACCTTTTCATATATTATTTTATAAAAAAGAAATCAACAATAATAGATTAAAACAATTGAGGATAATGTTGAAATGCTTCATATGAAACATTTTATTAAAAATGAAAAATGGGCTTTTGTAGTGTAGGTCCAATTTTTAGTCTTGTTAGAAGCCGGTTCTTGTATTTTTAATTTTTCATTATTGTAACCGTTAAAAAAGGTATCAACTCAGAATATTGTCATACAAACAACAATAATAGGAGGAAGTAAAATTAATGATAAAATAATAAAGGTGAAAATATCCATTATTATTCTATTACAAATTCTGCAAAGAAATTATTTTTTTACCTAATTAATTCTAATTATTTTTAATGTTGCTGATCACATAGGAATTATTAAGTGTTTATTATTTTTCTACAAGCATTTGTAGGTTATGTGAACATGTAATATTTTTATTTCTAGTTTGAAAAAGATCAGGCACTCTAATCATAGTATCATATAAGTTTATTATTCTGGCTAAAAGATTTGATTCTCATCACTTTGAATTGAATGTGCTTTTAAAATATTTCAAGAAACTATTACAAAATAACATTATTTGTATGACTCAAATGTTTATATAACTCAATAATCTTTAAGTTATTATTTACAGACACAACAAGAAAACCTCGACAAGGAGAAGAAAATGGAAAACGTAAGTAAGCTGTGTAATTTTATTTTTATTGTTTTAAAACCTCATTGAAATGACTTTTGAGTTATGAGAACATAAAACTTATTTATCTATGATTTATGATTGAATCTCTCAACAGAAACTTTGAAAAATAATAAGTGAATTAAAATATTAACATAAATGATCAACAACTTGATTTACAAATAATATTATCAAATGAAATAATAATCATTTATATTTATCTTTGATAAGAAGATGAATTATATCTTTCTGATAGAATTCTTGGAATTTAGATTTCAAAAATCCTTGAAAACATTTTCTGTATTTACTTTGTTAATGAGTAAAACTTTAGGATAAAAAAAATTCATTTATTTGAACGAATGATAATCATTTTGTGATCGATGTGAAAGATGGAGGGAAATACGACATGATTTTGAAAATCTATTTGTTTCAGTTTTCTAAGTTGAATGTTTGACAAAAAAAACTTTTTCTAATAAAAGTAAATAAATGAAGTCAGCAAAACAAATATACGAGAACAAAAAGTAATTGCCAGTTTTGCTTTAATTTTAAATTTTACAAGTCAGATCTTTTTAAGGGTAATTCTTTTTTGGTAAGCCAGTAAGCCAATCGCAAAATAAAATTGTAAACAAGAAAAATGAATGAAGGTATTTTATAAACGATTTTTTTTTATCTATCAAATGTACCTAAAATTAGATAGTAACAAAAAATAGTTTTTAATTTCAGTTTTAAAATGTCTGTCGGTAGAGCATTCGGCTAGAAATCAAAAGGTTCTTGGTTCAATACCGGACCTTGCCAACTCAGCGTATGAGTAGCACAGGGATCTGTGCAGTAAAGTGAGGAGCTGATGGTAGGTGTGGTGCTCCACCTCAGACGCTAAAATAATATCCTTAGTCTAGCGCTAGTGAAAAGGGGATAGACTCCCTCACTGTCTGGCTGATACCGACATTAGGCCGCCCTGACGACTTTACTTTTACTTTATATAAGCTATATTGTTTTCTCTCCAAAATATATTATCCAAAAACACACAAATATAATTTATGCAATTATTTATTTCATATTTTACCAAATTGTTAATAAATAAAGTATCTATTTATAGTTGACAATTTATTTGAAAGTCTAATAATCAAACTTAACATTAAGTCATGAATTCTATTACTTTTAAAGACTAAAAACAGATTTTAGGTGAATAATCCCTACTTTGTTACCTACCCTTTGTTTAACCTTGACTTGCGGTTTTTTGGGTGTGACGGTCTTTACGTGTGACTATGAATTTTTTATTACCCTTACTTAAAACCAAATATTAACCCTTATGCATCAGTTGACAGAACTTTGAACATCCAAAATGACAGCATTTATGGAGCGTTTATTTTACGTGACAGGAGAGAACATCAGTAATTGTTCAGATGCCATCCGTATTGTATTAGGAACAGACTTAAAAGCAGACAGTACAAAACCCATAGCTTCTGTTAGCTCCTCACTAATTGCTGTAGAAAGACATTATTTTCAAATAGAGCCAGAATGTCTGGCATATGTTTTGGCTAGAGATTACTTTAGAACATCCTTATGGGAGGGGGGTAGTAAGTTTACATTATTGACAATTCGTAAAGCACCGATTACATGTTAAAAGCAGACAAAACAACTATGGTACCACTACAAATTCAGAAAGTTGGGATGAAACTGTACCGTTTTGAGTAAATGTTTGTGAACATATTGCAGGAAAATATAATGTAGCAGATTCTCGTTCAAGATTATGTTTGTCTATAAGAGAAGAAAATGGATTTATTGACATTACATAAAGAGAATTCGTTCTATTATCACAAATATCAACCATGATATTTGGGGAAATCAAAAACAAACACAAAAAGATGAAATAGTGTAACAGCTGATTTCAATCTTAAAAACAGAACAATGGCTGAAACTGATTCCAGAGAAATTCAATTTTACAGCAGATGTTTAGATGAATTGTTAACACAATGAAAGTGCACATAGGATTTTGATTCTAAAAATAAAAATAAAACAAGCTGTGAACATTGCTACACATGAAACCTCAGACTCTAAAATAATCTCCTTGGTCTAGCACTAGTGAAAAGGGAATAGACTCCCTCACTGTCTGGCTGATATCGACATTAGGCCGCCTCGACGACTTTACTTACTTTACAGACAGGGAAAGACAATTCATTTCTAATCTCTGATTTTTTTTCTTTAAAAAACCTGTGAAATAAAATACATAAGAACATTTCCTTATTAAGCAAATAGTAATTGTTAGAGTGACTATTTCCACTATTATCTCAAGAAAGTTTTTCAGGGCAACTAAGTATGAAGGAAAGAACTACCCAACATTCTTATGGGCATATCACATAACTATGCACTCAACATTAGTTGATACTTCAGTTTATTTTGGAAACATTAGTCCACCTTATCTTTACACAAAGATAATAAATTTGTTTTAAATGTTAAGAAATTGTTGAAACTTTTAACTTTGATTTCTCAAAGGATTTAATGAAGATTTTCTTCTATTAACTCTTTCAGTTGTCACTAGCGACAATGGCAAGGTGTGACCACATTTTAAAAATTCATCTCATACATTCAAATTCATCTATGAAATTCAACCAATAATATATTATGCATTTTGAGATAGTATCATCATCATCCTATACTTGATTAATATTATGGAAAGTAAAGAGGCATTGTTTAAACTTGTAAAAGAAAATGATGCTTAAGTCTGAAACCATTGAATATGCAAATCTTTGAAAGAAAAAACATCATAAATTAATAAACAGTTCATCTTATTAATAAACAATGGACAATCAAAAAGAGAGAGAGAGATAGATCTCTGCTGTTTTGGAAACTGCTATATTTTATCTTGTGTCCAATGTAATGCTATTTTTACTTATTGATTAACTTACATCATTTTAAAAAAAAATATACTATTTTCCTTTTAAGAATATTTAAAATTGTAATAGAAGTGACAGTGACTTAAACGCATTCGCTGTCTCGCGTGTCAATCTACTCTCTGAGACCCGTTTGCCAAACTGCGACTTTTATGCTGCAGACTTATTTGCATAAGATGGAAGCGACACATTTAAAAGAACAGGCAAGTAGACGTGGGGCGGGCAGTTCTCCTACAGGTTTCACATGCGTATTGATTGAACGTAACCTGCTAGCTCTGTTACTGTGCATGACGACGAAGGACTTGACACCCTGTTATAGTCTTTATTTCTTGTGTGTACTGAAGGTTTCGTGTGTTGGTGTGAATGACAGAATCCTGATCTAAAGTAATAAATCAAAGATTGTAAATTTACGAGATTATCGCAGCAGCTTCATTTTTTTTTCTTTCTAGTAAACCGTACTGTTACAAAAATTTAGTACGGTTAAACTTTAAGATCTAGATGTTCTTGTGATATTTTTATTTAAAAAGATAAATTTGAAATTAATCAGTTTATACAAATTTGTTTAAAATTTTTCAGATTATCATTTTGTAACTCATGAATCCTTTCAAGAACTTATCGGCAAAAATGGATTTTTGGAATATACAGAATTTTCTGGAAATTGTTATGGAACCAGGTAAAACTTGATGCTAAACTTAATCAATTTTAATGCTTGATTTTTGTAAACTTTCTCCTGAGGAAAAAAAGGACTCTTTTATTTTTTTTCTATTTCACTTTAATGTCTTATTGTTATTTTGTAGTCATTGATTTTGTATTGAACATGTTATATAATTATACTTTAAATAAAAATGTTAATTATGAGCGACATTAATCTACATTTAATTTTTGTACTAATCTAATAAAATAGGCTTTATGTTAGCCAGAAAAAAAAAAAGGGTTAAGTAATGAGTTTCACTTGGATTTCTCAGGATAAACACGGGAAAAATAAGTTTGAAATACTTAACTCTAGAAAAACTGTCTAAATATCCAAACTATAGAAAAGGTACTTTAACTGAAATCCTCAAGATTTGTTAAAATACCATTTCTTTGATTTATAAGTAAAATCCAACTTTACGACTCAATAGAATTTAATGATTTCCTTATTTATATTTGGAGAAAATGCTTAGCAACTAGTAACCCTATAATGATTGGAGATTATTATGCAGAAGAGGGGGGGGCATTTTTTGAATTCCTAACAAGACACGAGGAGGGACATTAATCATCAACATATTTTTTTGTCTATCAGTAAACCAATTAATTAGGAGCAGCTCTAGGCTCGAGAAAGAATCACTTAAAAATTATGTGGTTGAGATTATATATATATATATATATATATATATATATATTCAAGACTGTTAGTATAGAATATGCAGATGAGTGGCAGCATTTTGTTGTTTGCCATCAGCTAGAAAACTCGTGTCAGCATCTCTATTGATTCTTGTTTCCAATGAAAAGAAATAATCTTATGAAAATTTAACACAGACAATAATATTCTCAAATAATACAAACATTTGTGCAAGGTTGTGCTAGAATAAAAACTTATTTTATTTATGAAGATTATTTAATGATTATAAAACCCTTTTTTCCATTCAAACTCTGAGGCACCAAAATAAATCTTTTCACCACTAAATTTCTCACCATCTTCTTATGTTGCTTTATATATTATATTTTTTAATAAGGCAACTTATGCGATCTTTACAGTTGCATATGCTTTAGTATACTATTTATATCCTAGAAATGCAAGGTTCTACTACTAGTATTATATATATATATATATATATTTGATTATAAAAAGTTTTTAGATTTTCAAGAGTAGATTAGTTTGTAAATTACAGTTTTTATTCCACTTAACCATTTGTTTTTAGTATCTAACAAAGTTTAAACCCCTTGTACAAATAAACCTTTTTAATGTCAGTTTTTAGCTGGCAATAATATCATGGAAATAAATTGTTATGCTTTATATTTTTATAAATGAAGAGAAAAATTTGGTTGATTAAATTAAAAGTAGATTTTGATAATCCGATTGAATAAAGTCAATTAGCTGTTTTTCTTTTCTTTTTTTTTTTCTCTCTATTCTAGAACAAAATTGATTTTTTTTCTAAAATGTTTATCATTTATTTTTAGTAAACGTGCAGTTGAAGCAATTCAAGAAACTGGCCGAATATGCATTTTGGATGTTGAAATAAATGGTGTCAAAAGTATTAAAATGTCTGATTTAAATGCCAGATATATATTTGTGAAACCGCCATCCATTGGGGAATTGGTAAGTATAAACTATTTACACTTTTAATTTAAAAGGAATAAAATATATTATTTTGTAGGTGAAATCATTTATTTTTGTATAATTAAAATTCCATGTTGGTTTATTTGTAATAAAAACAAAAATTTGGAAGAATCATTTTAATCCTTTTCAATTCTTCCTATTTCCTGACAAGAATTTTCTTATTGGAAAGTCCCAAGTTAAATTTATCCTTTTGGATATCATTTTTATTAACCAGTTTTTGAGGTTTTGAAATGAAATATTTATCATTAATAAATATTTTTCAGGCTCTTTATACATTGTAGAATTGTCTTTTTACCATTTTAAGGTTTATTGTAATTTTATTTTAAAAAAATGTTGATCAGTGCTTTATAAAATTTTAAAACTGTATTGAAAAGAGAATTATTGACTTATGAGGTAAATATTTTCTTTGAAAGGAAAAAAGATTACGGTCAAGAGGAACTGAAACTGAAGAATCTCTCAAGAAACGTTTAGACACAGCAAATGAAGCCATCACTTATTGTAAGTAACAAACATAGACTTTTAAATCATTTTTTAAAAAATTCTATTAGAAATTTGCTTTTTCTATTGGAGTAAAATTTAATTTTCATGACTTTTCAGCTTATTAGATATGGCTCTGGTAGTTTACTAAAATATATATATATATATGATGTTTTGGTAATAATAATTTTGTCACACCAATCTTCTTTAAGTGCTTTTCTAAAAATGCCTTTGATAAAAATTGTAGTTTATAGTAACTTACTATTGAACTGGTCACATATTTGGTTAAAAAAATCCTTCTTACATATGGAAGAGCAAGGAATAGATGGGTCAAGAATAACTAAAAGAAATTAAAATGAAATCTTAGAATGCTCTGTTGTTATTTTCTATTATGGTGATTGGGCAACAGTAAAATATCTGCACATTTAGTTTGTTTTAATATACAGAACTGCTAAATTTGTGGTAGTCTTTTTTTAATTTTTTAATTTTTTATTAAATGTTATGTTTTTCATGTTGAGTCTTAATTTTTCTGTTGGAAATAATTGGAATTTCAATGACTTTTGTTTTTCTCATTCAGCTGAAAAACCTGGTGTATATGATCACATCATTATCAATGATAATTTAACTGACGCTTATAAAAAATTAAAGGATATTTTGATAGAGGTAAGTAATGAAATTCAGTATATTATTAGTGATTGTGAGATAAATGGATATAAAATAACTTTTTTTTTAAATATAGGAATTGGATGTATCTTAATTTCTGGACATCTAATTGATATTATCCATAAAGAAGGATTAATTGTATTTTCTTAAAATAATTTGTATATTAATCAGGTGAATTAAGATGTATTTTTATTAGATATTTGCTGAATGTTGTGGGTTTATTATTATTAAATCTTATTGGTTACAAATGTTATGAAAATCACATGTGGATTATATTTCGAAAAAATATTTCATTATTAATGTTTTCTTTTCACAATAGTAAAATGTGCTAACACTATTTATTTATTTAAAAGTAGCATTAATTTGGATATTCTCATACTATTGTTTGTACTTTGAAATAGATATTTTATAACACTTATAATAGACATATAGTAAAATGAAATAACAAAGTTTGTTATAAAACATTTTCTGATGTATTGTATATGCTATAGATGAAAATGATTTTCTCCCAAAACATAAAGTACTTTAGATGGTTACTATATTATTTTTAATAGCAAAGACTAGATAGTATATAGGTCAATTGTATTCATACAGTACTAATTTCTCTTAGAAAAAAAGAATTTGTAATTTAGTAAGATAATAGTGTTAGTAGATAACTAAGAGATACTGTTTATATCAATATTAATCTTTTTAATTTTAATTAAAATCAAATATATTGACTAGTTTATTTAAAACAAAAACATTTTTTCAATGTAATGTATTTTGATACTTTTCAATTTTCCTTTTTGTTTTTGTAGGATATCCAAAAATTGCACTAATTCAACATGTGTTGAAAGCACTTCAAAAGCTGCTTGTTCTGATCACCTCAAAGGTAGAAGTACAAGTTGCATTCCATTTGAGATATACCATCCTTTTCTAATTTTTAAATAAATTCTGGAGGGGAAATATTTTAAAAGGGTTTTTATTTATTCTACCAGTTTTTTTTGTTTTTTTTAGTTTTTCTTTATCGGTATTGTTGACTTATAGTTTTTAAAAATGCCCCTTTAGTTTTTAAATATTTTATGAAGTGCCCTGACTATATACATTTTTAATTTCACAATGAAGACCTGTGATTGGCCAAACAATGTAATGAAATGGTTAAAAACTATTTGTTATTAATATTGAAAACTGTGTAAAATAAGTATCCATCTTAGAATCTCAAAAAATATCTTCGAGTTTACAAGTTTTATTTTCTTGAGTTATTGAATGGCGAAAATCTTTACTTTTGTAATTTCATGAATAAAATAAAAATACTCAATATAAATTTTGTTGGTTTTTTTTGTTGTTGTTTTATTTGATAAACCTTAAACTGTTCCAGTTGTATGCAATCATATCCAGGACATTTCTTTATTTTTGTCAAGGTGTGTGTGGGGGGGTTACCCCCTTTTCAGGGGATACAGTGCATACTCTATGCCCCACCAACAGGTCTAATTTAAATTTGGTGGAGGGGTACAATTAAAATCACAGTAGTTGATGCAGTAAACTCAGCCATTCCCACATATTTGTGAAATTGCCATCCATTGAGTCACAGATGACAAGAGAAATAATTAAGATCATAGATGATAAGAACAATAACAATTATGATTCTTATCAGCCAATTGAAATTGAAAATCGGCCAGAACAACTATGACAACCAGAAGATTGATTCAGTGAACAGCTAGATCCACCAAAGTAATAGAACGATTCAGAATTATAAAAAATCCCCCTGAAAAGAAAACAATGATCAGATTAAATTCAAAGTGTTGCATACCTCTTTACTTACTTACTTCTATTCTTCTTCTAACATCTCTTCTAGCGTCTGGTCTTCTCTTGGGGACTTTGTGTCTGGTCTTCCATTGGGGATTTCTCTTTATCAGAAGCCCTGTGTCATTGGTAGTTTTTAGATAATAACACAAGACTTCAATTTACTTTGATCATATTTTATTCTCGAAATCCCCTACCAGACTACCTGCGCAGATCGAGTCTGAGCGTGCAATACACGACTCACCACCGTCGTGATTTCTGTCCGACTGACTAAAATCTATTTCTAATCTAAACCGGAAGAGGGTCTCCTCCACGATTCTCACGGTATCCACCGGAAAGGATCAGGATGAGGTCAAGCCTTGTCACTCATCCTTCAAGACCATGGGCTGCAATTATAACAGCCATTTGATTTCTACACTACTGTACATAAATATTAAGAATCTAATAATTATGTAACAAAAGTTCAAGAGAATGATCAGTGGCCACAAACATTTATGAGGGAGTGGGGTGCTGCTCTGGAAATGTAAACACTGTATCTAGATAATGGTACAATGTAAAAGAAAATGTAAGCAGGATCGAGAAAAGTCTCAATTTGTAAGAGGTGAGTAAAGATGGATATAAATCTGGTTTTGATCCTACAAAACAAACATGATGAAGATGTGACTAAAATTCCAAAGTTGATAGACTTTGATGTTAACACTGTTTTTGATGAGGATTGGCTGATCAAGATAAATCTCAGAATGTGACCAAATGAGGTTTATTTTTCAATATAGTCCTCCTTGCAGTCCATATATCTCTTCTATCAGTGTTGTAGTGCTTGGGTCCCATTAGTTATCAACAGCAGATCATGTGAACTTTTCAGCCCACCCTCATCAAACAGGTATGCATTTCCATTACACAGGTTGTTACATTTTTAAGGGCCATTCTTTGGCCTTAAAACAGAAGCGTTTATCCAGTGGAATTGGATCCTCGATAATGAATCCCTTGGTTACTCTGATAATCGTATAAGTCCCTCCTGAGTATTGGTAAAGATCCGTCAATCCTATGTCTGTCCTCAAAGAGTGCAATTTGAATTATGACCAATGTGAGGGGGTTTAAGTATTCTATCAGGCCCGCAGTATTGCTAGTGATTGGTTGCAAGAATAACTCACGTGACCTCGGCTAGTCTATAAATCTAGGTGGGTATTTAGAGCACACCTTATATAAAAATTATTCCAACACAGGTAATAAGAAATAAAGAAGGTCAAGTCAAGACTTGTTCAGTCGTGAGAGGATATGGTTGTATAGAGGGGGGAAATAAATATTTGTTCTGCTTATGATCAGTCTTTCGATCTCCAGTCTGTTTAAGATTGGTTTGGTTTCTTTGCACAATTATGGGGTTTCAAGTAAATGTTCTCTGTTGAGGGGGCGAGTCAAACGCCTTATTCGCAGGCTACAACACTGTCGTCGTCTACCAGCAGCTGAAGTCGCAACACTCTTACTGCCGTCACCCCACTTCTACTTATACTGCCATTTCCCCTTATCATCCGGGCACATCAGTCGAACTGTGCACCCGTGCACAATTCTCTTGCATTCAGATGGACGCGTGTAGGCCCCCAACATCCGGGCACCTGAATTGCACCTCTCGTCCATCCAGCACCTAAATTTCATTTCTTTGCATTCCGGTAGGCAAGACACTCACTCTTTTTCCAAATGAGTACGTCTCAGATTGAAAGAAGATTTTTCAACAGTTGCAAAAAGCACCATCAGATGAATTCTAACAACCGTTTTAGAAGTTGGTCAATAAAATATAAAGTGATATAAGAATCAGCATTCCTTCAAGACAAAGAAATTCAGTGAGATATTTTCATCTTCCAAGCTAAACAAGGGAATGAAAAAGTGTAGAAACTCAAAAAGACACTGGATAGATTGGTTGATACAATATAACAATTTCATGATAATGTCAGAGATGAAGTACTGAGTCTTGGAATGAGACAGTCTAAAGTTAATTCATTACATTTTTACAAAGATGAAAAATTCCATAGCTTATTGTTAAATTTGCAATTTTAACTTCCCACAAGCCATCTTAATTAAGTCTGGCCACTGCAAAAGTCATTGCTGTCTCTTTGATTCAGCGACCATTGCAAAATTCAATACCATCAAATAGTGTCCTGGATTTTTCCACATTGCACCCATCATTGCAAAAATCACAGTACATGAAAATAATATTCAGAAGGACAATGGATAAAAATTAAAATTTCAGGAAGCATGTACATTTTGAAGGATACAGTGTCTTGGCAGCTAATGACTGATGCAGGTAGTGTGTTCTATGCTTCAGAAACCTTGAGCATGAAAAAAAATGTTTCTGAAAGTCATGGAAGCTGTGCTGTTTTCTGACTTTTTAGGCTTGCCCATGTGTGTTAGACACATGGAAACAAAAACGTACTGTTGGCAAGCTGGTTAGTAATTTTGTGGGTGTTTACCAAATCAGCTGCCATACATCGGAACTTCAATGTATCCATGTTTAGGGTAGCAAGACATTCAGGTATGGCAGATACCTGGTGGAGGGTATTTGCTTGGTTGCATGTCTCTGAACAGTTTCCAGAAGGTCAATGTTCTGATCGATATAGGGTTCCAGACTGGTAAAGATAGCAGTTCCAGATTAGTCTTATATTTTCTAATGTTAAATAAAAATAAAAAAAGATGTGATTTTTTAAAAAATGTTCTTTAGAAGAGGAAAAACTAAGCGATTTACTCTGCTATTCTATTCTATTCTTTCTTTCTTTCTTTCTTTCTTTCTTTCTATCTTGATAAAGTGCAGTTAAACTGAAACCGATAAAAAAGAAATGAATTTATCAGCCTTGGGTCACCTGGTTTATTTCCTTTTAAGAACTTTCTCTGGGTAATCATATGACCGGATGGAAAAAGGTTTCAGCGATGAATTGCACAGTTGTAAACAAACTCCCTCATCATAAAGAGGTTCAAAGAAAAATGTTTAGAACATTTTCATTAGTTATTTAACTAGACATTGTTAAACCCCTGGAAAAGAGGAATGTTCAACTATTTTGTGGACGAATGGATCCCACGTGAGACAGACCATTTCATCCACTGATTGAAACTAAAATTATTCTGGCAATTTGTTGAGAAGAAAAATCGTGGGACATATAATATCCCAAATAAAAATGACCTTGAATATGACTGAAAAAGAGGAAAGAGAAAAAAAAAACTGATTGCAAAGAAAGAGACTTTTCTTTTCTATAAAAGAAAAGGAAGAAGAAGAAAGAGAGAAAAACAAAAAGGGGAATTGGAATTTTTGGAAATTTTCAAAAAGATTTTGTTTCTAAAAGTGAACGTTTTTTCTGTTAAGTACAACACTTTATTGATATTCTCTTTAATTACCTCAATTTGAATTGATTTGTTTCTCTATTAAATTGTTTGTTAAGCCTTTATATATTGTGACTGTTATTTGTTATTATCAGTCCACACGATTTGAACCTGGGTTTTAAAGAACCTTAGGTTCAGTTTATTATAATATGTAAAATAACATAAATTGGGGCTTGTCCAGGATTTTGCCCAGTTAAAATTGTATGAATATTGATGCGCTGATAAATAACGGATCAATATGGCAATTGTAGAGAATTTACTCAATTACTTAAAGTTAAGAAAGATGATATCTTAGAGATAAGTAAAAAATTTAGAGTTGGACATAAGAAAATTAATGAGGGAGTAGAATCTTATTAAGGTTGTTGCTGAGAATCTGGTTGATAATAACTTTGATGGAAAAATGTTTGATGATTTATCAGCAGAAATGCAGGAATGATCTTCATTTCAGAGCAAGAAAGAATGAAAATAAATTCGAGGAGTGAAATTGAAAAGTCTAGGATTGATCAAGAAATGTACCTTTGTGAATTAGAAGGAACAAGCAGTGATAATTATTGAGAATTTGATTTAGCGAGACATGTAAGGTTAATGTAACCCCAGTTTAATGAAGATGAGGTAGATGAGTATTTAAAAACTTTTACATTTTTTCAGGTCAATTAACTTTGAACCACGTATGTTTGAGAATCTGTGTTACACCTCAAAGATATGTGGTTCAAAGTTAACTGACCTGAAAACATGTAAAAGTTTTTAAATAAAATAACTGGTGCATTATATCTTTTATTCATTAATATATCAACACTGAAAATTTAATTAAATTCGGTTAATTCCTTGATTTTTGGTATTTTTAAACTTCAGCGGGGTGACATACGATGGTGGAATTTATGTCTGTTAAGTAGGATTTAACCTAATTTTGAAAAGGAAGACTCACCTTGTATTAATGGTCATACCTATATAGTTGTTAAGTCGGTGAGAATAAAGGAGAGCTTGCTGCAAATCATGACAGAAATGTGAAGCTTAGTAACTGTGGTATTAGCAACCCTCAATTTAAAGTTGTCTCATTTACCTGCTGGGGAAAAGAAAGGGTTAACTGTTCTTATTTTTCAGATTTCAAATGTCTATTCCAAATGGGCCTAATAAACAACGTTATTGTATCATGGTGTGGAAGTGGGAGATGCACCTCTGGTCAGGCAACATCAATATCGGATTAATTGCCAGAAAATATGTTAGAGAATAGAATCATTGAACCCAGTCAGAATGATGGGTCATCACGTGGTGTGTTGGTCGATCAACTGGACAGATGTGTTTTGGTTCTGTACAGATTACCGCAATGTTTAATCCCCTGATGAAAAAGGATTATAATCTTATCCATTGGATGGATGATTGCATAGATTAGAACAGGCCAGATACATCATGAAATGGGATTTATTAAAAGGTTATTGGGGAATGAATTTAACCAATAAAGCTAAAGAAATTTCGGTTAAATCCTACTTAACGGACATAAATTCCACCATCATATGTCACCCTGCCGAAAGAAAAAAATACTAAAAATCAGGGAATTAACCAAATTTAATGAGATTTTCAGAGTTGATATATTAACGAATAAAAGATATAATGCACCCGTTATTTTATTTGAAAACTCATATTTTTTCAGGTCAGTTAACTTTGAACCACGTATCTTTGAGGCATAACACAGATTCACAAACATACGTGGTTCAAAGTTAATTGACCTGAAAAAATGTAAAAGTTTTTAAATAAAATAACTGGTGCATTATATCTTTTATTCGTTAATATATCAACACTGAAAATTTCATTAAATTCAGTTAATTCCTTGATTTTTAGTATTTTTATTTTCTTTCAGCGGGGTGACATACAATGGTGGAATTTAGGTCCTTTAAGTAGGATTTAACCAAAATTTCTGTCAGCAAACTAATAACATCATTTGTTTTTTCTAAAAATGTTAAATTCACAGATATATTTGTATCACTTGTGGTATTATTGAAGAAAATGTGTCTGGTCTCTGGCCTTTCAACAGACATTTGACCAAATCAAAAATCCATTGTCTTCAAACCCTATTCTTAGCGCTCCAAGTTTTGATCAGACGTTTCAACAGATGTAGATGCAACTGATCATTGTATGGACGCTGTGCTATTGTAAACAGAAGAACATAGTAAGGAACATCTGATTAGCAATTTCTCTATGAAATTCAACAATCATCAAATGAATTATTTAACTGTAGAAAAAAAAATGATCCAGTTTGCAACATTTTGAAGTGTATGTCTCATCACCTCAAAATGTTCAGTTATAATTTATATGGATTATAATTCATTAATATTCTTGCATAAGATGAATAATAAGAATGGACGATTTATTATGCTGGACGTTAGCATTGCAAAAAAATTTGTCATATTAAAGAATCAGAAAATATGTGTGCTGATAAACCTATCCCTTGTATTGTTACATAATCTATGCAGTTGCATAAGATTATTGTCAATCCCCTGTATTTCTAAGGGGATGGTCCTTTTCATATCACGGGCGGAACTTTCCATGGAATAGTACAGAAAGCCTGCCAAATTACGTGAAGTCACGTGGGACCTGGTTTGGTCCTCAGTTTTCAGTTGGACTTCAGGCAGAGAAGATGTCCTGCCTTAACTGGAACTCACTCTGCATACGCGCGCTATGTTAGTCAAATATTTAGTTACATGAAATGTATAGTTAAGGAAATAAAAGCTTAAGAAAAATAACACGGTCTTGTGATTAATGGGTGTCTTGGTAACAGGACTGATTGGAAGAAGAAATGAGCCAAGTGCGACCGATCACCAAGACGAAGTCACCAAGATGAAGTGAAGATGTTAGAAGAGACCTAGAAGAACTTCATATGTCAAAGAGACAGAAGAAGAATAGAAGAATCAAAGTAAGTAATAAGAAGGGTATGCAACAGTATAATTACTTTTTGGATAAAGAAAAACTATCATTTTTTTGGGGGGTAGGAAGGTGTGATATTTATGTATTTTAATAATGTTAAATAAAAAAGTGTGATTTTAACATGTTCAAAGTAGATAGGAAAAGCTGAGCAATTTATCCTTCTATTCTATTCTAGTCTTTCTTTCTTTCTTTCTTTCTTGATAAAGTGCAGTTGACCTGAAATTGATACTACAGAAATAGGGTGATAAAGCCTAGGGTCACCTGATTTAATTCCTTTTAAGGACTGTCTCCAGATAATCACCCAGATGGAAAAAAGGCGCAAAGGATGAATTACATAGTTGAAGGCAAATATTTCATCGTGAAGAGGTTAAAAAGAAAACTGATAATGAACTCCGTCATCATAAAGGACAATTTTGAACTTCTGGAAAAGAGGAATGTTCGATTATCCTTTGATGAAAGGATCCTTCATGAGATCCCACATTAATTGAAGATAAAAATATTCTGACAATTCGTCTGAAAGGAAAAAATCATGGGATATATAAGATTAGACACACAAAATGACCTCAAATCTGCAGAGGAAGAGAAAAAGGAAAAATGATTGACTGCAAAGAAAAAGGGATAGACCTTCCCTTCTGCCCAAAAGGAAAAGAAAGGAGAAAAAGGAGAATAAGAATTTGAATATTCTTCTTTTTTTAAAGAACCTTGCGTATATTTTGTTTTACTTACATGAATGTAACAATATATATATATATGGGTCATTCCATGTCAAATCATCCCGGCCATGTCACCCACCCACTTGATTTTCTGAAATTTTGTACAGGTGTGGACTATCTTAAAGTTAGGACATTCCCCAGAATTTGAGCTTCCAATTCCAAAAATTGGCGGAGTTATGTTAATCTTTAGTTCTCCAAATTTTATGGGGTTGGCGAAAAATGGCGACTTTTTGTAATCTATTTTTGTCTGTAAAATAAGTTCTAGAGCTTCCCTACTCCTAAAAATTGTTTATAAAATTATTTTTACCCGAGGAATCAAAAATGCCACCAAAAAAGTCTTAAAACTTGACCAGTTTTAAATTATTAATGATTTCTGATTTGCAAAATTTTAACTGATGTTGTAGCTTTCGTTCTGGAAAACACCAAACTTTCTTTTTTGGTACAAATGTTCAATATATGTGAAATAATAATAGAAAAAATTGTCTTAGCTTCAGGGCCACATCGAGATATTGATTTTGCTAGGAAAAATCATCAATAAACTTAACAATTAGTTTCACACTTTTTTGATAGCATTTTTAGATTCCTTGGCTAAAAATTTAGAGAGCTAAAAATCAACATAACTCAAATTTACTTTTTTCTGGATGATTTGACATGGAATTGCCATATATATATATATATATAAGTTTAAAGAAAGGAAATGAATCCGACAATATGAGTAAGTGATGTTTTCATTCCACCTTTTCTTACATACATATATATATATTATATATAAAGAAAAATCTAATGAGTCAGACGAACCTACTAAAAGTTTCGCTTAATGCTCTTCAGGGCTAAGATCTGACTAAGAGTCAGATCTTAGCCCTGAAGAGCATTGAGCGAAACTTTTAGTAGGTTCGTCTGACTCATTAGATTTATCGTTATGTTTTGCCTCTACTTAGGTATTGAGCACTTTTTACTTATTAGCTTTAGTCTCCTGGCGGTTTTGTATGAATATATATATATATCTTATATATATATATATGCATATAAATGTTTTTTCTTTGGCAAAGATATTGTACTAATAGATTATTTTGTTGGTACAATTATCTTGGTCTTTTCTTTTTACAAAAATGTTTTTCTTCCCGGTTGATGTTTGGTTGTATATTTTTACAATCAAACTATTTGCTGGTTTTTTCTCACCACGAGGATTTACCAACAAGTTTGGTATATTAATATATATATATTATATATGTATATATATAATATATATTCCCAAAAGTAAGGTCCCCGAAGCACTAGAGATACAAAGAAAATATGCTGCTATTGTCAACATTGTTGTGTTTGTTGTGCATGCACCTGCCTTCCTGCTTTCACCCTCACTGCCATGCTTAGTGTTAGTTTGGCAAATGTTCCTATGAACTTCCTGTTGATGCTACTGCTAAGTGTGATGTTTGTGCTGTTTATCAGATTTTATATGCAAAAAGGCTTTAAACTGATTGAAATTCATCACTAATTAATGAAATTGTATGGCAAGTCGTGTATGGATGTCAAAAATGCCTGCAAGTCAAGTAGTGTAGGGAGTTTGCAACATCGACCAGTTTCAATGCTTCTTCAATGACATGGTGGCAATCAACTATGGAACGGACATACCAAAAACTTCCACAAATACATACAAAAAATGCATTGATTGAAATTGTGATTTGGTTGAAAAATAGACATATGTTCAAACTTCAAAATGATGTAAACATCATTGACAATAAGAAATAAACGTTTCTGTGATTTCTAAATATTGGAACCCTTACCTTCAGGATTACCCTTATATATATATATATATATATATATATATATATATATTTAGTAAAGACACAAAAGCTTAAAAATCAGGTATTATGCGATTATGATACCATTTCCACCCATAGGTATCCGGTATGATGTTGAAGATTCAGGTCTGATTTAAGAGCTAATGTTTAATTTTCAAAACAGAGCAATATTAATTAGAATACAAAAAGCTTTAAAAATCGGGTATTGTGCGATTATAGTCCATTTCCACACATATATTATATGCTCTGTATATATATATATATATATATATTATTATTATTATTATTACTTATGAATTGCTCCGCATGAAACTCGATGGAATTTTTATAAAACTCGTTTTTATAACACTCGCCTTTAAAAAAACCGTATATATATATATTATATATATATATATATAAATATAAAGAAATGGATTAACATAGAAACCTACTCGAGTTTTCACCATAAGGATCTTCAGGGTAAATCCACTGAATTAATCGAAGTTACCGATTAATTGCAAGCCGATTACACGTGTTCATTGAATAAATATATATATATATATACATATATTATAATATATATAATTATACATATATATATATATATATATATATATATATATATATATATAAGATTTTGGAGTTGTTATTAGAAATGTTGCTGAATAAAGTATATATTAAATTTTTACTTGAAGGCACCACATAACAACGCATGTTCGCAGTTCATTTTCCATAAGAAAAGTATCGAATTTTATGCGATACATGGCCGTTGTAAGTGCCTTCAAGTAAAAAATTTAAAATATAAATTTAAAATATATATAAGATATATTGAATAAGATGTATATATATATATATATATATTGTCCCTTCCTTTGCAAGGGTCCTTAGCTCTTTGGTTGCTCCAGATATTAGGACCTCCAGCCAACATTTTAGAGGTCCACCCACAATTTACTAAGGAATTTCTTGCAAATGGTGATCCCTTTGTGAACTAGCAGTTGTTTGACCCTATTACAGCAAATGTCTGTGATTTTTGTGCATTGCTGTTTAGGGCATCAACCAAACATTAATCTCCCTTGTTATTCCATTCTTGTTGAGAGTGGAATTGTATTTGCACACTCTTGTACAGAATGGATGTGTTGAGATTCGCTGTTTGGCTTTTCAGTGATTGGTGATACTTTCTCACAATTTTGATGTTTGATTGGTAATGATGTCATGTTATGCTTTAAGAAGCGAAATTTATTTCTTTTTGGGTTCCATCTGTTTAATGTCACACCATGTAATAGATCTTTCTTTCTTCTTTTTATTTTCCTCCTCTCCATGCAATTCTATTTGGCACAACAGCCTCGTGGCAGACTTGTCAGCCTAATTATAGGTCTATGGGGAACTTGGGGAATTGAAGAAAACAGCTAATTAGATTTCTGAGAAAGAGAGAAAAAAGAAATAAGAAACAAGAGAGATAAAAGTGGAACAGGCACAGACCAATACAAGACCGCAAACACAACACAATCGAGGCTACATACAACCCTACTCAGAAAAAGCTAATTAAACACCAACGAGGCGCCAGCCATTGATCTCGACAATGACCCCGGAACCAGAGTTTAAAACTAAAACCAGAAATCCTAGTTCTGTGGCAGGAGTGGAAGTGGATGTGACCCT
Source organism: Doryteuthis pealeii (assembly GCA_023376005.1). Classification (NCBI taxonomy): domain Eukaryota; kingdom Metazoa; phylum Mollusca; class Cephalopoda; order Myopsida; family Loliginidae; genus Doryteuthis; species Doryteuthis pealeii. The sequence goes on from CM042165.1 coordinate 8,517,719, forward strand.
TCACCCCAAGGCAGGACAAATGGAAGAAGGCAAAATAATCATTTATGGGGGGCTTGGCCTTGTAAGGGGTAGATGCGCTTCCTAGTTCCCCCATGATGTGTTTTGTCATAGTAGGTACTGAATATTGCATTTACAATAGAATAATTCGACCTACCTCTCTCTCCTTCTTTCTGAGAAAGAACCCATGGACACTAGAAAAGAAATCATACAACCCCTTTGTGACTATATGACTTGTATGTGTTCATTTGAGCTAACAAACGACTACTACTACTACTACTACCTAACGACTACTACTACAAATTCACTTTGACCTCTACTGTAACAAGATGGTAATCTTTCTGACACGATATTTCTTCTATTTCTTGTGACTGTTTGATCACCAACTCTGCTTGTGTTCCTGGGTTAGGACATTAAACTCATATCCTAATGCCGTAAAGGTGTCCAATTCTGGAGCTCCAGCAGAATTGGGTAGTACTCATTTTTTCTATTTTAACTCAAGGATGGACCCTACAGGTACTACACTCCAGCTCAGAGTGCAACCTGAATAATGGCAATGAAGGTACTCCCAATGTCTCTGAGCTCCAGAATTGGAAAACTTTACCACTTAGATAGAGTTTAACTGTCCTCACCAAGGGACACAGCAGAGTGGTATCAAAAGCAGTCCCACAAGAAAATAGAAGAAATATCGTGTACAGAAAGATATAGCCATCTTGTTACATAGAGGTACAAGTGATTGTAAGCCTAGAGGCGTTAAGTAGTAGTCAGTAGTAGTAGTTCGTTTGTTAGTCAAATGAACAACATACCAAAGTCATATAGTCACAAAGCGGTTGTATATTTCTTTCTTAGGTTCATGGCTTCTTTCTCAGAAAGAAGGAGAGAAAGAGGGTAAGACTGAATTATTTCTATTGTAACATCATATTCAGTACCTACTATGCAAAACACATCATGGGTGAACCTAGGAAGCCCCATCTTACCCCTTACAAGGCCAAGCTCCCCAAAAATGATTATTTTCTTCTTCATTTGTCTCCTTGGGGGTGGACAGGGTCACACTTCCACTTCCACTCCTTCCACAGAAATAGGACTTCTGGTTTTAATTTTAACTCTGGTTCCCGGGAGTCCATTGGTCGATCAATGGCTGCCCCCGTTTGCAGCTGTTACCTTTCCAACTTATAATCTCTACTTTGTTCTATTTTTCTCTTTCTTCTCTTTCTCCGAAATCTAAATTACTGTTTCTTTCAATCCCAACATTCCCCCATAGACCATATAATATAGGCTACAATTCTCACTACAGCTGTTGTGCAAAATAATTCATGGAGAGGAGAAAATAAAAACAAGAAAGAAATATCTCATTACATTGGATGTATGACATTAACACAGATGACCCAAAAAAGAATAAATTCTCCTTCTTAAAGCATAAACATGACATCATACCAAAATCAACCATCAAATTGGTGAGAAGTATCACCCAATCAACTGGACTATAGCCAAAACAGCCGAATCTCAAACATCATTCATGTACAAGATGTGCAAATTACAATTCCACTACTCAACAGAATGGTAAATAACAAGAGAGATTAATGTTTTGGTTGATGCCCTAAACAAGCACCTGCACACAAAATCACAGACATTTGCATCGTAATAGGTTCAAAACAAACTAGCAGTCACAAAAAGGATCACCATTTGCCAAGAAACACAAATTCCTTAGTAAATTGTGGGGGCACCCTCTAAAAATAGTTGGGCTGGACGTCCTAATATCTGCAAGCAAACCAAAAGTCTTAAGGAACCTTGCAAGGAAGGGCACAAATATATATATATACATTATATAAAATCTTATTCATATATACATATATTATCTATTATATTAAATTTTTACTTGAAGGCCCCCACTTTAAACCAAACCGCAATGTATTTCGCATTAAAATTCGATACTTTTCTCTATAGAAAATGAACTGCAGATACATGCGTTGTCAAGTGCCTTCATAAAAATTAATATATACTTTATCAGCAACATTTCTAAATACACAAAACATCCAAAAATCCTATATAATATTAAATTATATTTATTTAAACAATTATAATAATATAATATATATTATGTTATATATATATATCTATATATAATGTATATACTATATATATATCTTATTCCAATCGAACAACACGTGCTAAATCGGCTGCCAATTAACGGATACCTTCGATAATTCAGTGGACTTCTATACCCTGAAGATCCTTTATTGGTGAAAACTCGAGGGTTTCTATTTGTATCCATTTCTTTAATATATATATATATATATACAACATATATACTATATACGTCTTTTTTTAAAGCCATGTTATAAAAAACGAGTTTTAATGGAAAAATTCCCAACTCGGTTTGCATGCACGGGCAAGCAATTCATAACGTAATATTAATAATAATAAATATATATATATATATATAATATACAGAGCAATATAATATATGTGTGGAATGGGACTATAATCGCACAATACCCGATTTTTAAGCTTTTTGTACTTAACTAATTATATTGCTCTGTTTTTCGAAAATAAACATTAAGCTCTTAAATCAGACCTGAACTCTCAACATTCATACCGGATACCTATGGGTGGAAATTGATCATAATCGCATAATACCTGATTTTTAAGCTTTTGTCTTTAGACTAATATATATATATATATATATAATATATAATATATATATAAGGGAATCCTGAAGGTAAGGTTCCAAATATTAGAAATCACACAAGAAACGTTTATTTCTTATGTCAATGATGTTTACATCATTTGAAGTTTGAACATATGTCTATTTTTCAACCAAATCACAATTTCAATCAATGCATTTTTGTAAGTATTGTGGAAGTTTTTGTATGTCCCCGTTCCCATAGTTGATTGCCACCATGTCATTGAAGAAGCATTGAAACTGGTCGATGTTGCAAACTCCCCTACACTTACTTGACTTGCAGGCATTTTTGACATCCATACACACGACTTGCCATACAATTTCATTATTAGTGATGAATTTCAATCAGTTTAAGCCTTTTGCATATAAAATCTGATAAACAGCACAAACATCACACTTAGCAGTAGCCATCAACAGGAAGTTCCATTAGGAACATTTGCCAAACTAACACTAAGCATGGCAGTGAGGTGAAAGCAGGAAGGCAGGTGATGCACAACAAACACCAACAATGTTGACAATAGCCAGCCATATTTCTTTGTATCTCTAGTGCTTCGGGGACCTTACTTTTGGGATATATATATGTTATATATATACATATATATATATATATATATAATATACCAAACTTGGGTAAATCCTCGTGGTGAGAAAAAAACCAGCAAATAGTTTGATTGTAAAAATATACAACCAAACATCACCGGGAAGAAAAACATTTTTGTAAAAAAGAAAAAAGACCCAAGATAATGTACAACAAAAATAATCTATTAGTACAATATCTTTGCCAAAAGAAAACAATTTATATGCATATATATATATATAAGAATATATATATATATTCATACAAAACCGCCAGGAGACTAAAGCTAATAAGTAAAGTGCTCAATACCTAAGTAGAGCAAACAATAACGATAAATCTAATGAGTCAGACGAACCTACTAAAAGTTTCGCTCAACTCTTCAGGGCTAAGATCTGACTCTTAGTCAGATCTTAGCCCTGAAGAGCATTAAGCGAAAACTTTTAGTAGGTTCGTCTGACTCATTAGATTTACTTATTATATATATATATATATATATGTATGTAAGAAAAGGTGGAATGAAAACATCACTTACTCATATTGTCGGATTCATTTCCTTTTTTTAACTTATATATATAATATATATGGGCAATTCCATGTCAAATCATCCAGAAAAAGTAAATTTTGAGTTATGTTGATTTTTAGCTCTCTAAATTTTTAGCCAAGGAATCTAAAATGCTATCAAAAAAGTGTGAAACTAATTGTTAAGTTATTGATGATTTTTCCTAGCAAAATCAATATCTCGATGTGGCCTGAAGCTAAGACAATTTTTTTCTATTATTATTTCACATATATTGAACAATTTGTACCAAAAGAAAGTTTGGTGTTTTCCAGAACGAAAGCTACAACATCAGTTAAAATTTTGCAAATCAGAAATCATTAATAATTTAAAACTGGTCAAGTTTTAAGACTTTTTTGGTGGGCATTTTTTGATTCTCGCAGGTAAAAATAATTTTATAAACCAATTTTTAGGAGTAGGAAGCTCTAGAACTTATTATTACAGACAAAAAATAGATTACAAAAAGTCGCCATTTTTCGCCAAACCCCATTAAAATTTTGAGAACTAAAGATTAACATAACTCCGCAATTTTTGGAATTGAAGCTCAAATTCTGGGGAATGTCTAACTTAAAATAGTCCACACCTGTACAAAATTTCAGAAAAATCAAAGTGGGTGGGTGACATGGCCGGGATGATTTGACATGGAATGACCCATATATATATATATTGTTACATCATGTAAGTAAAACAAAATATACGCAAGGTTCTTTAAAAAAAGAATAATTCAAATTCTTATTCTCCTTTTTCTCCCTTTCTTTCCTTTTGGCAGAAGGGAAGGTCTATCCCTTTTCTTGCAGTCATCATTTTTCCTTTTTCTTTCCTCTGCAGATTTGAGGTCATTTTGTGTGTCTAATCTTATATATCCATGATTTTTTCCTTTCAGACGAATTGTCAGAATATTTTATCTTCAATTAATGTGGGATCTCATGAAGGATCCTTTCATCCAAAGGATAATCGAACATTCCTCTTTTCCAGAAGTTCAAAATTGTCTTTATGATGACGGAGTTCATTATCAGTTTTCTTTTTAACCTCTTCGCGATGAGATATTTGCCTTCAACTGACTATGTAATTCATCCTTTGCGCCTTTTTCCATCTGGGTGATTATCTGGAGACAGTCCTTAAAAGGAATTAAATCAGGTGACCCTAGGCTTTATCACCCTATTTCTGTAGTATCTATTTCAGGTCAACTGCACTTTATCAAGAAAGAAAGAAAGAAAGAAAGAAAGACTAGAATAGAATAGAAGGATAAATTGCTCAGCTTTTCCTATCTACTTTGAACATGTTAAAATCACACTTTTTTATTTAACATTAATAAAATACATAAATATCACACCTTCCTACCCCCCTCCCAAAAAAAAATGATAGTTTTTCTTTATCCAAAAAGTAATTATACTGTTGCATACCCTTCTTATTACTTACTTTGATTCTTCTATTCTTCTTCTGTCTCTTTGACATATGAAGTTCTTCTAGGTCTCTTCTAAAATCTTCACTTCATCTTGGTGACTTCGTCTTGGTGATCGGTCGCACTTGGCTCATTTCTTCTTCCAATCAGTCCTGTTACCAAGACACCCATTAATCACAAGACCGTGTTATTTTTCTTAAGCTTTTATTTCCTTAACTATACATTTCATGTAACTAAATATATTGACTAACATAGCGCGCGTATGCAGAGTGAGTTCCAGTTAAGGCAGGACATCTTCTCTGCCTGAAGTCCAACTGAAAACTGAGGACCAAACCAGGTCCCACGTGACTTCACGTAATTTGGCAGGCTTTCTGTACTATTCCATGGAAAGTTCCGCCCGTGATATGAAAAGGACCATCCCCATACAGGGGGCTTATGGCTGAATATATTTTCCAATGCTAAGATGCAAGAATATTAATGAATTATAATCATATAAATTATAACAGGTGATGAGACATACACTTCAAAATTGCAAACTGGATCATTTTTTTTTCTACAGTTAAATAATTCATTGATGATTGTTGAATTTCATAGAGAAATTGCTAATCAGATGTTCCTTACTATGTTCTTCTGTTTACAATAGCACAGCGTCCATACAATGATCAGTTGCATCTACATTTGTTGAAACGTCTGATCAAAAACTTGAGCGCTAAGAATAGGGTTTGAAGACAATGGATTTTTGATTTGGTCAAATGTCTGTTGAAAGGCCAGAGACCAGACACATTTTCTTCAATAATACACAAGTGATAAAAATATATCTGTGAATTTAACATTTTTAGAAAAAACAAATGATGTTATTAGTTGCTGACAGAAATTTTGGTTAAATCCTACTTTAAAGGACCTAAATTCCACCATTGTATGTCACCCCGCCTGAAAGAAAATAAAAATACTAAAAATCAAGGAATTAACTGAATTTAATGAAATTTTCAGTGTTGATACATTAATGAATAAAAGATATAATGCACCAGTTATTTTATTTAAAAACTTTTATATTTTTTCAGGTCAATTAACTTTGAACTACGTATGTTTGTGAATCTGTGTTATGCCTCAAAGATACGTGGTTCAAAGTTAACTGACCTGAAAAAATATGAGTTTTCAAATAAAATAACTGGTGCATTATATCTTTTATTCGTTAATATATCAACACTGAAAATCTCATTAAATTCGGTTAATTCCCTGATTTTTAATATTTTTTTCTTTCGGCAGGGTGACATATGATGGTGGAATTTATGTCCGTTAAGTAGGATTTAACCGAAATTTCTTTAGCTTTCTTGGTTGAATTCATTCCCCAATAACCTTTTAATAAATCACATTTCATAATGTATCTGGCCTTTTCTAATCTATGCAATCATCCATCCAATGGATAAGATTATAATCCATTTTCATCAGGGGATTAAACATTACGGTAATCTGTACAGAACCAAAACAGATCTGTCCAGTTGATCGACCAACACACCACGTGATGACCCATCATTCTGACTGGGTTCAATGATTCTATTCTCTAACATATTTTCTGGCGATTAATCCGATATTGATGTTGTCTGACCAGAGGTGCATCTCCCACTTCCACACCATGATACAATAACGTTGTTTTATTAGGCTCATCTGGGAATAGACATTTGAAATCTGAAATAAGAGCAGTTAACCCTTTCTTTTCCCCAGAAGGTAAATGAAACAACTTTAAATTAAGGGTTGCTAATACCACAGTTAATAAGCTTCACATTTCTGTCAAGACTTGCAGCAAGCTCTCCTTTATTCTCATCCGACTTAACAAACTATATAGGTATGAACCATTAATACAAGGTGAGTCTTCCCTTTTTCAAAATTAGGTTAAATCCTACTTAACAGACATAAATTCCACCATCGTATGTCACCCCGCTGAAAGTTTAAAATACCAAAAATCAAGGAATTAACCGAATTTAATTAAATTTTCAGTGTTGATATATTAATGAATAAAAGATATAATGCACCAGTATTTTATTTAAAAACTTTTACATGTTTTCAGGTCAGTTAACTTTGAACCACATATCTTTGAGGTGTAACACAGATTCTCAAACATACGTGGTTCAAAGTTAATTGACCTGAAAAAATGTAAAAGTTTTTAAATACTCATCTACCTATCTTCATTAAACTGGGGTTACATTAACCTTACATGTCTCGCTAAATCAAATTCTCAATATTATCACTGCTTGTTCCTTCTAATTCACAAAGGTACATTTCTTGATCAATCCTCACCTTTTCAATTTCACTCCTCGAATTTATTTTCATTCTTTCTTGCTCTGAAATGAAGATCATTCCTGCATTTCTGCTGATAAATCATCAAACATTTCTCCATCAAAGTTATTATCAACCAGATTCTCAGCAACAACCTTAATAAGATTCTACTCCCTCGTTAATTTTCTCATGTTCAACTCTAAATTTTTACTTATCTCTAAGATATCATCTTTCTTAACTTTAAGTAATTGATCTAATTCTCTACAATTGCCATATTGATCTGTTATTTATCAGCACATCAATATTCGTACAATTTTAACTGAGCAAAATCCTGGACGAGCCCCCAATTTATGTTATTTTACATATTATAATAAACTGAACCTAAGGTTCTTTAAAACCCAGGTTCGAATCGTGTGGACTGATAATAACAAATAACAGTCACAATATATAAAGGCTTAACAAACAATTTAATAGAGAAAACAAATCAATTCAAATTGAGGTAATTAAGAGAATATCAATAAATGTGTTGTACTTAACAGAAAAAACGTTCACTTTTAGAAACAAAATCATTTTGAAAATTTCCAAAAATTCCAATTCCCCTTTTTGTTTTTCTCTCTTTCTTCTTCTTCCTGTTCTTTTATAGAAAAGAAAAGTCTCTTTCTTTGCAATCAGTTTTTTTTTTCTCTTTCCTCTTTTTCAGTCATATTCAAGGTCATTTTTATGTGGGATATTATATGTCCCACGATTTTTCTTCTCAACAAATTACCAGAATAATTTTAGTTTCAATCAATGAATGAAATGGTCTGTCCATTCGTCCACAAAATAGTTGAACATTCCTCTTTTCCAGGGGTTTAACAACATCTAGTTAAATAACTAATGAAAATGTTCTAAACATTTTTCTTTGAACCTCTTTATGATGAGGGAGTTTGTTTACAACTGTGCAATTCATCGCTGACACCTTTTTCCATCCGGTCATATGATTACCCAGAGAAAGTTCTTAAAAGGAAATAAACCAGGTGACCCAAGGCTGATAAATTCATTTCTTTTTTATCGGTTTCAGTTTAACTGCACTTTATAGATAGAAAGAAAGAAAGAAAGAAAGAAAGAAAGAATAGAATAGAATAGCAGAGTAAATCGCTTAGTTTTCCTCTTCTAAAGAACATTTTTTAAAAATCACATCTTTTTTTATTTTTATTTAACATTAGAAAATATAAGACTAAATCTGGAACTGCTATCTTTACCAGTCTGGAACCCTATATCGATCAGAACATTGACCTTCTGGAAACTGTTCAGAGACATGCAACCAAGCAAATACCCTCCACCAGGTATCTGCCATACTCTGAATGTCTTGCTACCCTAAACATGGATACATTGAAGTTCCGATGTATGGCAGCTGATTTGGTAAACACCCACAAAATTACTAACCAGCTTGCCAACAGTACGTTTTTGTTTCCATGTGTCTAACACACATGGGCAAGCCTAAAAAGTCAGAAAACAGCACAGCTTCCATGACTTTCAGAAACATTTTTTTTCATGCTCAAGGTTTCTGAAGCATAGAACACACTACCTGCATCAGTCATTAGCTGCCAAGACACTGTATCCTTCAAAATGTACATGCTTCCTGAAATTTTAATTTTTATCCATTGTCCTTCTGAATATTATTTTCATGTACTGTGATTTTTGCAATGATGGGTGCAATGTGGAAAAATCCAGGACACTATTTGATGGTATTGAATTTTGCAATGGTCGCTGAATCAAAGAGACAGCAATGACTTTTGCAGTGGCCAGACTTAATTAAGATGGCTTGTGGGAAGTTAAAATTGCAAAATTTAACACAATAAGCTATGGAATTTTTCATCTTTGTAAAAATGTAATGAATTAACTTTAGACTGTCTCATTCCAAGACTCAGTACTTCATCTCTGACATTATCATGAAATTGTTATATTGTATCAACCAATCTATCCAGTGTCTTTTTGAGTTTCTACACTTTTTCATTCCCTTGTTTAGCTTGGAAGATGAAAATATCTCACTGAATTTCTTTGTCTTGAAGGAATGCTGATTCTTATATCACTTTATATTTTATTGACCAACTTCTAAAACGGTTGTTAGAATTCATCTGATGGTGCTTTTTGCAACTGTTGAAAAATCTTCTTTCAATCTGAGACGTACTCATTTGGAAAAAGAGTGAGTGTCTTGCCTACCGGAATGCAAAGAAATGAAATTTAGGTGCTGGATGGACGAGAGGTGCAATTCAGGTGCGTCCATCTGAATGCAAGAGAATTGTGCACGGGTGCACAGTTCGACTGATGTGCCCGGATGATAAGGGGAAATGGCAGTATAAGTAGAAGTGGGGTGACGGCAGTAAGAGTGTTGCGACTTCAGCTGCTGGTAGACGACGACAGTGTTGTAGCCTGCGAATAAGGCGTTTGACTCGCCCCCTCAACAGAGAACATTTACTTGAAACCCCATAATTGTGCAAAGAAACCAAACCAATCTTAAACAGACTGGAGATCGAAAGACTGATCATAAGCAGAACAAATATTTATTTCCCCCTCTATACAACCATATCCTCTCACGACTGAACAAGTCTTGACTTGACCTTCTTTATTTCTTATTACCTGTGTTGGAATAATTTTTATATAAGGTGTGCTCTAAATACCCACCTAGATTTATAGACTAGCCGAGGTCACGTGAGTTATTCTTGCAACCAATCACTAGCAATACTGCGGGCCTGATAGAATACTTAAACCCCCTCACATTGGTCATAATTCAAATTGCACTCTTTGAGGACAGACATAGGATTGACGGATCTTTACCAATACTCAGGAGGGACTTATACGATTACCAGAGTAACCAAGGGATTCATTATCGAGGATCCAATTCCACTGGATAAACGCTTCTGTTTTAAGGCCAAAGAATGGCCCTTAAAAAATGTAACAACCTGTGTAATGGAAATGCATACCTGTTTGATGAGGGTGGGCTGAAAAGTTCACATGATCTGCTGTTGATAACTAATGGGACCCAAGCACTACAACACTGATAGAAGAGATATATGGACTGCAAGGAGGACTATATTGAAAAATAAACCTCATTTGGTCACATTCTGAGATTTATCTTGATCAGCCAATCCTCATCAAAAACAGTGTTAACATCAAAGTCTATCAACTTTGGAATTTTGGTCACATCTTCACCATGTTTGTTTTGTAGGATCAAAACCAGATTTATATCCATCTTTACTCACCTCTTACAAATTGAGACTTTTCTCGATCCTGCTTACATTTTCTTTTACATTGTACCATTATCTAGATACAGTGTTTACATTTCCAGAGCAGCACCCCACTCCCTCATAAATGTTTGTGGCCACTGATCATTCTCTTGAACTTTTGTTACATAATTATTAGATTCTTAATATTTATGTACAGTAGTGTAGAAATCAAAATGGCTGTTATAAGTTGCAGCCCATGGTCTTGAAGGATGAGTGACAAGGCTTGACCTCATCCTGATCCTTTCCGGTGGATACCGTGAGAATCGGTGGAGGAGACCCTCTTCCGGTTTAGATTAGAAATAGATTTTAGTCAGTCGGACAGAAATCACGACGGTGGTGAGTCGTGTATTGCACGCTCAGACTCGATCTGCGCAGGTAGTCTGGTAGGGGATTTCGAGAATAAAATATGATCAAAGTAAATTGAAGTCTTGTGTTATTATCTAAAAACTACCAATGACACAGGGCTTCTGATAAAGAGAAATCCCCAATGGAAGACCAGACACAAAGTCCCCAAGAGAAGACCAGACGCTAGAAGAGATGTTAGAAGAAGAATAGAAGTAAGTAAGTAAAGAGGTATGCAACACTTTGAATTTAATCTGATCATTGTTTTCTTTTCAGGGGGATTTTTTATAATTCTGAATCGTTCTATTACTTTGGTGGATCTAGCTGTTCACTGAATCAATCTTCTGGTTGTCATAGTTGTTCTGGCCATTTTCAATTTCAATTGGCTGATAAGAATCATAATTGTATTGTTCTTATCATCTATGATCTTAATTATTTCTCTTGTCATCTGTGACTCAATGGATGGCAATTTCACAAATATGTGGGAATGGCTGAGTTTACTGCATCAACTACTGTGATTTTAATTGTACCCCTCCACCAAATTTAAATTAGACCTGTTGGTGGGGCATAGAGTATGCACTGTATCCCCTGAAAAGGGGGTAACCCCCCCACACACACACCTTGACAAAAATAAAGAAATGTCCTGGATATGATTGCATACAACTGGAACAGTTTAAGGTTTTATCAAATAAAACAACAACAAAAAAAACCAACAAAATTTATATTGAGTATTTTTATTTTTATTCATGAAATTACAAAAGTAAAGATTTTCGCCATTCAATAACTCAAGAAAATAAAACTTGTAAACTCGAAGATATTTTTTGAGATTCTAAGATGGATACTTTATTTTACACAGTTTTCAATATTAATAACAAATAGTTTTTAACCATTTCATTACATTGTTTGGCCAATCACAGGTCTTCATTGTGAAATTAAAAATGTATATAGTCAGGGCACTTCATAAAATATTTAAAAACTAAAGGGCATTTTTAAAAACTATAAGTCAACAATACCGATAAAAGAAAACTAAAAAAAAAAAAAAAAACTGGTAGAATAAATAAAAACCCTTTTAAAATATTTCCCCTCCAGAATTTATTTAAAAATTAGAAAAGGATGGTATATCTCAAATGGAATGCAACTTGTACTTCTACCTTTGAGGTGATCAGAACAAGCAGCTTTTGAAGTGCTTTCAACACATGTTGAATTAGTGCAATTTTTGGATATCCTACAAAAACAAAAAGGAAAATTGAAAAGTATCAAAATACATTACATTGAAAAAATGTTTTTGTTTTAAATAAACTAGTCAATATATTTGATTTTAATTAAAATTAAAAAGATTAATATTGATATAAACAGTATCTCTTAGTTATCTACTAACACTATTATCTTACTAAATTACAAATTCTTTTTTTCTAAGAGAAATTAGTACTGTATGAATACAATTGACCTATATACTATCTAGTCTTTGCTATTAAAAATAATATAGTAACCATCTAAAGTACTTTATGTTTTGGGAGAAATCATTTTCATCTATAGCATATACAATACATCAGAAAATGTTTTATAACAAACTTTGTTATTTCATTTTACTATATGTCTATTATAAGTGTTATAAAATATCTATTTCAAAGTACAAACAATAGTATGAGAATATCCAAATTAATGCTACTTTTAAATAAATAAATAGTGTTAGCACATTTTACTATTGTGAAAAGAAAACATTAATAATGAAATATTTTTTCGAAATATAATCCACATGTGATTTTCATAACATTTGTAACCAATAAGATTTAATAATAATAAACCCACAACATTCAGCAAATATCTAATAAAAATACATCTTAATTCACCTGATTAATATACAAATTATTTTTAAGAAAATACAATTAATCCTTCTTTATGGATAATATCAATTAGATGTCCAGAAATTAAGATACATCCAATTCCTATATTTAAAAAAAAAGTTATTTTATATCCATTTATCTCACAATCACTAATAATATACTGAATTTCATTACTTACCTCTATCAAAATATCCTTTAATTTTTTATAAGCGTCAGTTAAATTATCATTGATAATGATGTGATCATATACACCAGGTTTTTCAGCTGAATGAGAAAAACAAAAGTCATTGAAATTCCAATTATTTCCAACAGAAAAATTAAGACTCAACATGAAAACATAACATTTAATAAAAAATTAAAAAAATTTAAAAAAGACTACCACAAATTTAGCAGTTCTGTATATTAAAACAAACTAAATGTGCAGATATTTTACTGTTGCCCAATCACCATAATAGAAAATAACAACAGAGCATTCTAAGATTTCATTTTAATTTCTTTTAGTTATTCTTGACCCATCTATTCCTTGCTCTTCCATATGTAAGAAGGATTTTTTTAACCAAATATGTGACCAGTTCAATAGTAAGTTACTATAAACTACAATTTTTATCAAAGGCATTTTTAGAAAAGCACTTAAAGAGATTGGTGTGACAAAATTATTATTACCAAACATCATATATATATATATATTTTAGTAAACTACCAGAGCCATATCTAATAAGCTGAAAAGTCATGAAAATTAAATTTTACTCAATAGAAAAAGCAAATTTCTAATAGAATTTTTTAAAAAATGATTTAAAAGTCTATGTTTGTTACTTACAATAAGTGATGGTTCATTTGCTGTGTCTAAACGTTTCTTGAGAGATTCTTCAGTTTCAGTTCCTCTTGACCGTAATCTTTTTTCCTTTTCAAAAGAAAATATTTACTCATAAGTCAATAATTCTCTTTTCAATACAGTTTTAAAATTTTAAAAGCACTGATCAACATTTTTTTTAAAATAAAATTACAATAAACCTTAAAATGGTAAAAAGACAATTCTACAATGTATAAAGAGCCTGAAAAATATTTATTAATGATAAATATTCATTTCAAAACCTCAAAAACTGGTTAATAAAATGATATCCAAAAGGATAAATTTAACTTGGGACTTTCCAATAAGAAAATTCTTGTCAGGAAATAGGAAGAATGAAAAGGATTAAAATGATTCTTCCAAATTTTTTTTTTATTACAAATAAACCAACATGGAATTTTAATTATACAAAAATAAATGATTTCACCTACAAAATATATATTTTATTCCTTTTAAATTAAAAGTGTAAATAGTTTTATACTTACCAATTCCCCAATGGATGGCGGTTTCACAAATATATATGGCATTTAAATCAGACATTTTAATACTTTTGACACCATTTTTTCAACATCCAAAATGCATATTCGGCCAGTTTCTTGAATTGCTTCAACTGCACGTTTACTAAAAATAATGATAAACATTTTAGAAAAAAAATCAATTTTGTTCTAGAATAGAGAGAAAAAAAAAAAGAAAAGAAAAACAGCTAATTGACTTTATTCAATCGGATTATCAAAATCTACTTTTAATTTAATCAACCAAATTTTTCTCTTCATTTATAAAAAATAAAGCATAACAATTTATTTCCATGATATTATTGCCAGCTAAAACTGACATAAAAGGTTATTTGTACAAGGGGTTTAAACTGTGTTAGATACTAAAACAAATGGTTAAGTGGAATAAAAACTGTAATTACAACTAATTACTCTTGAAAATCTAAAAACTTTTTATAATCAAATATATATATATAATATATAATACTATAGTAGAACCTTGCATTTCTAGGATATAAATAGTTATATAAGCAAGCAATGCAACTGTAAAGATCCATAAGTTGCCTTATTAAAAAATACAATATATAAAGCAACATAAGAAGATGGTGAGAAATTTAGTGGTGAAAGATTTATTTTGGTGCCTCAGAGTTTGAATGGAAAAAGGGTTATAATCATTAAATAATCTTCATAAATAAAATAATTTTATTCTAGCACAACCTTGCACAAATGTTTGTATTATTTGAGAATATTATTGTCTGTGTTAAATTTCATAAGATTATTTCTTTTCATTGGAAACAAGAATCAATAGAGATGCTGACACGAGTTTCTAGCTGATGGCAAACAACAAAATGCTGCCACTCATCTGCATATTCTATACTAACAGTCCTGAATATATATATATATAATATATATATATAACTCAACCACATAATTTTAAGTGATTTCTTCTCGAGCCTAGAGCTGCTCCTAATTATTGGTTTACTGATAGAAAAAAAAATATGTTGATGATTAATGTCCCTCCTCGTGTCTTGTTTAGGAATCAAAAAATGCCCCCCCCCTCTTCTGCATAATAATCTCCAATCATTATAGGGTTACTAGTTGCTAAGCATTTTCTCCAAATATAAATAAGGAAATCATTAAATTCTATTGAGTCGTAAAGTTGGATTTTACTTATAAATCAAAGAAATGGTATTTTAACAAATTGAGGATTTCAGTTAAAGTACCTTTTCTAATAGTTTGGATTTAGGGACAGTTTTTCTATAGTTAAGTATTTCAAACTTATTTTTCCCGTGTTTATCTGAGAATCCAAGTGAAACTCATTACTTAACCCTTTTTTTTTCTGGCTAACATAAAGCCTATTTTATTAGATTAGTACAAAAATAAATGTAGATTAATGTCGCTCATAATTAACATTTTATTTAAAGTATAATTATATAACATGTTCAATACAAAATCAATGACTACAAAATAACAATAAGACATTAAAGTGAAATAGAAAAAAATAAAAGAGTCCTTTTTTTTCCTAGGAGAAAGTTTAGAAAAAACAAGCATTAAAAATTGATTAAGTTTAGCATCAAGTTTTACCTGGTTTCCATAACAATTTCCAGAAAATTCTGTATATTCCAAAAATCCATTTGCCAATAAGTTCTTGAAAGGATTCATTGAGTTACAAAATGATAATCTGAAAAATTTTAACAAATTGTATAAACTGATATTTCAAATTTATCTTTTTAAATAAAAATATCAACAAGAACATCTAGATCTTAAAGTTTAACCGTACTAATTTTGTAACAGTACGGTTTACTTAGAAAGAAAAAAAAATGAAAGCTGCTGCGAATAATCTCGTAAATTTACAATCTTGATTTTACTTTAGATCAGATTCTGTCATTCACACCAACACACAAACCTTCAGTACACACAAGAAATAAAGACATAACAGTTGTCAAGTCCTTCGTCGTCATGCACAGTAACAGAGCTAGCAGGTTACGTTCAATCATAACGCATGTGAAACCTGTAGGTAGAACTGCCCGCCCCACGTCTACTTGCTGTTCTTTTAAATGTGTCGCTTCCATCTTATGCAAATAGTCTGCAGCATAAAATCGCAGTTTGGCAAACGGGTCTCAGAGAGTAGATTGACACGCCGAGACACCGAATGCGTTTAAGTCACTGTCACTTCTATTACAATTTAAATATTCTTAAAAGGAAAATAGTATATTTTTTTTTAAAATGATGTAAGTATCAATAAGTAAAAAAAAGCATTACATTGGACAAGATAAAATATAGCAGTTTCCAAAACAGCAGAATCTATCTCTCTCTCTCTTTTTGATTGCCATTGTTATTAATAAGATGAACTGTTTATTAATTTATGATGTTTTTTCTTTCAAAGATTGCATATTCAATGGTTTCAGACTTAAGCATCATTTTCTTTTACAAGTTTAAACAATGCCTCTTTACTTTCCATAATATTAATCAGTATAGGATGATGATGATACTATCTCAAAATGCATAATATATTATTGGTTTGAATTCATAGATGAATTTTGAATGTATGAGATGAATTTTTAAAATGTGGTCACACCTTGCCATTGTCGCTAGTGACAACTGAAAGAGTTAATAGAAGAAATCTTCATTAAATCCTTTTTGAGAAATCAAAGTTAAAAGTTTCAAACAATTTCTTAACATTTAAAACAAATTTATTATCTTTGTGTGTAAGATAAGGTGGACTGAATGTTTCCAAAATAAACTGAAGTATCAACTAATGTTGAGTGCATAGTTATGTGATATGCCATAAGAATGTTGGGTAGTTCTTTCCTTCATACTTAGTTGCCCTGAAAACTTCTTGAGATAATGGTGAAATAGTCACTCTAACAATTACTAGTTTGCTTAATAAGGAAATGTTCTTATGTATTTTATTTCACAGGGTTTTTAAAGAAAAAAAATCAGAGATTAGAAATGAATTGTCTTTCCCTGTCTGTAAAGTAAGTAAAGTGTCGAGGCGGCTAATGTCGATATCAGCCAGACAGTGAGGGAGTCTATTCCCTTTTCACTAGTGCTAGACCAAGGGAGATTATTTTAGAGTCTGAGGTTTCATGTGTAGCAATGTTCACAGCTTGTTTTATTTTTTTATTTTTAGAATCAAAAATCCATGTGCACTTTTCATTGTGTTAACAATTCATCTAAACATCTGCTGTAAATTGAATTTCTCAGGAATCAGTTTCAGCATTGTTCTGTTTTAAGATTTGAAATCAGCTGTTACACTATTTCATCTTTTGTGTTTGTTTTTGATTTCCCCAAATATCATGGTTGATATTTGTGATAATAGAACAAATTCTCTTTATGTAATGTCAATAAATCCATTTTCTTCTCTTATAGACAAACATAATCTGAACGAGAATCTGCTACATTATATTTTCCTGCAATATGTTACAACATTTACTCAAAAGGTACAGTTTCATCCCAACTTTCTGAATTGTTTTAGTGGTACCATAGTTGTTTTGTCTGCTTTTAACATGTAATCGTGCTTTACGAATTGTCAATAATGTAAACTTACTACCCCCTCCCATAAGGATGTTCTAAGTAATCTCTAGCCAAAACATATGCCAGACTTCTGGCTCTATTTGAAAATAATGTCTCTACAGCAATTAGTGAGGAGCTAACAGAAGCTATGGGTTTTGTACTGTCTGCTTTTAAGTCTGTTTCCTAATACAATACGGATGGCATCTGAACAATTACTGATTCTCTCCTGTCACGTAAAATAAACGCTCCATAAATGCTGTCATTTTTGGATGTTCAAATTCTGGTCAACTGATGCATAAGGGTTAATATTTGGTTTTAAGTAAGGGTAATAAAAAATTCATAGCTACACGTATCAAGACCCGTCACACCCAAAAACGCAATCAAGGTTAAACAAAGTGTAGGTAACAAAGAGGGATTATTCACCTAAAATTCTGTTTTTAGTCTTAAAAGGTAATAGGAATTCATGACTTAATGGTTAAGTTTGATTATTAGACTTTCAAATTAAATTGTCAACTATAAATAGATACTTCATTATTAACAATTTTGGTAAAATTTGAAATAAATAATTGCATAAATTATATCTGTGTGTTTTTGGATAATATATTGGAGAGAAAACAATATAGCTTATATAAAGTAAACAGTAATAGTTCAGTCAGGGCGGCCCTAATGTCGGTATCAGCCAGGCCCGACATGTGAGGGAGTCTATCCCCTTTTCACTAGCGCTAGACTAAGGATATTATTTTACGTCTTGAGGTGGAGCACCACACCTACCATCAGCTCCTCACTTTACTGCACAGATCCCTGTGCTACTCATACGCTGAGTTGGAAGTCCT